>JAYGXS010000004.1:60719957-60730684 GCA_036362985.1 Ligula intestinalis | reverse complement strand
TATGGAAGGGAATCGAATATGCAAGCCCCAGTTTCTTGTTGGGAAGCAGATGAAGATGCGATAACTGGGACGGTACTTGTCTTTGTCTGATCTCTCGGTCTCCTACAGGAGGCCATCTTCCGGAACTATGAGCGTGCAGCAACTACTAAGCGGTTTTTATAGTTCAGCCAAGAAAGAGGAGGAGGATAAGTCTAAGGCCATGCCGTCTCTCGACGTCATCTTAGTGTGCGTCTTTGGCTGAGAACTGGCACGCCTCTTGGCCTAGGTCGAAAGCTCAGACAAATACAATTACCGACTCAGTAATTGCGCCTTCATCCTACTTGCAGGATTAGGAAAGCTGAAGCCCGGTATTCCCTGTGGAAATTTGGAGTTAACTGCGTACTCAGTAATGTGCGCGGTAACGGGCTACACCTCTTTATGAGCGCAAAGTTTTCAGTAGGCCTATTTTTAAGAAAGCCATAACTGGCCTATTAGCCAAAGGGCTAATCCTAGCGTTTTGTCTTCGGATTTTTCATTAATTTCTAAGAGTAAGTTGTACCTTAAGGTCTGCCTGCTTCAGAGAAACTAAGTTACTGAATCGCCATCGAGTCTGGTAATGCTTAAGAGTTATTTTGCGGCAGAATTGGAGCACGTGAGTATTGACTTGCTGCTTAGCAGTGTCTCGTTTTCCGACTGGGACTATCGCAACAGCATTTCACAGCAGTAGCTCTTTGGGGGCCCTTCGTAATGATAGAATGGCCGAGAAGCTGCAAAAAGGGTCATTTTATCTGCCGCACGAGTGAAATGGCGTTTCTGTGCTAAAATTACAGGCAGAAGAGGAGGTATGCAGACTGGCTCACCAATCCGGCACGCTTCTGGCCGGGCGTGCACCTCACCGGCGCCAAGCCGGCCAACTGGCCGCCGAAAAAGCTGAGGTGGAGGCCAAGTTGTGCATTTGTGAACAGGAGGTGAAGAAGCTCTCCCACCTGATTGAACTCCGGGATATTCAGGGTGATGAAACTGCTGCTGATCTGGCCAGCCTATCCCTCAAGGTAAATCCCATTTCCCACAATATTCCCTAAATAATTTTACTGTTAATAATATCTACTTTATATTTGTAAGTAGTTCTGTGATATAATGAAAATATAAATCACTGAATACTATGCTTTTTGTCTCTACGTCCTCTAATAGCCGGCTGCTGCTAACATGCCGCTGCATATCAGTCCCGGTCAGGGAGCGGAGGCCGTAGAAACTGCCAGTGGAACGGCCTACCCCGAAGACAGTCTCCTCAGCCTAGAGGAGCTTCGCAGTCTGTTCTACGAACGCAATGAACTACGATGTCGTCTGATTGAGCTTGAGGCCACTCTGCAGCTTGCCGCGAAGGAGGAGAAGTCAGTCCAGACTTTTAGAAACTCTTGTGGCACCATTATTTATATGTTACTGTAGGTTTTATGGTACAAGTATAGCTTCAAGGCTCCACGGAACATAAACGCCCTCCTTAATTGTAGAGGCCATTTAGAGTCCAGGTCACTAGAATAGTCATAGTGAATGACATCTATTGGGTTAATCTAATCCTAACCATGTCTTGCTCTCGTCTCCTACAGTCGGTCATCGAATGGAAAAGAAACCGAAATTTAGTAGTTATTGAAATTTGCAACAACGCATTACCTAATTTTGCTGTTGCCTTAGGCATGGTGAAACCGTCCGCGCAGCTTAAGAAAAGAAATTTTTTTGAAATATTTCTCTTTATCTCTTCCCACCTTCTCGTATTATCTTTCCATCATCTTTAATCTCCACCTACTTGAGCCTTCAGTTCATTTTTAATTATCTTTTACCATTGTATGCTGGGCCTCAGAGTCAGATTTCCTCTACCTCTAAACATGATTATTTGTTTAACACCTTTAGCGAGGAACTCCTCTTCGGTCCGCTACCGTGCGAGCCTATCGAGAAACTGCGACCTGGTTATGCGGCCAGTCAAACAGGCATCAAGCCTTTGTAAGTTGTCAATTTTTTTACATTTATTGCATTTTTTCTGGTTTTAATGATAACAACTAGGTGCTGTGTCTACGTTTCCTATTTTTGCGTTCAGTTTTTCCACAGCAGTACGCTAGAAGCGTCACTCCTTAGCAAAAAGAGCGTTTTCGGTAGAAGTTGTTCTGCCCGCTGGGCTTCATGATTCTTCTACAGTAATATCCCTTATTTCAATACGGAGTTGTTTTGGCAAGCAGCCTAAGATTTCACCACTGGTAAACATGGCGTGGTATCTAGCTGTGATTTAGTCCAAAGCTCAGGTTGCCTTTTGATCGTGTTTTCTTCTAATTTATTCCGTTTACTAACTAACTATTAGTTTTTTCAGTTTCATTTATAAGATGGTCATGTACCGTAGTAGACGGTAGTTAATTTAATGAACTTGTCGCCTACTTTATGAGTTATCTGCCAAGCGTGCCAGTTTTCGTTCCAGCGATGTAACTCTGACATTCAGGACTGTTGTTTGCCCTGGAAACCCCAAGCCAATCAGCGATTTCGGGAGTTACATTCTCCAGCCAATGTGTTTTGCATTTGTCAACGTCATGCTTCTCCTTATGCTTTCTGTTTATTTTCAAATAATCTCAAACTCATTCAGATTTATTGACCTGCTCCGCCGTATTGCTGAGAAGGCGCAACGAAGCAAGTGAATGTGGTCGGGACTGTGACGGCTCGTCCTCAGGGTATTTTCAGTTCTCCGCGTGTTATGTTGTACCCCCGTTGTAATCTCGTTTGTGATTTATCACCTGCATTCCACTACTGATTATAATCACACACATACTGCATTTAGCTTTTCTGTGCTTATCATTTTTCAATTTTTTCTTTGTTCTACTTTTGTCTTCTGTCGCTGTTATTTTTTTTGATATTTCACTTGGTCTACTTCTGTCCATCATGAGCTTATGTCTTTACTCATTTATTGGTTTATTTATCGTACTGTTTTGCCGCTAATCCATTGAGAGTTTTTCATGTCTGAGAGACTGAATTATACTGAATTGTGTTCTCGACCGTTATTTTTTAACAAAGTAATTATTTCGACGGACAGCGGGTTTAGCTCTGTAAGAACTAACCAAATGTGGCAGTTCGACTCACCTATGAACGCGTGAATGTATTCGGGTCGAGAGGCAGTTTCCCCTAGTTTTCGGCTCTCCTAGTTATTATTAGGCGATAGGCTGCGATCCTCAGCCTAGCCGTGCCATAGTTTTAATTGCATGTTAATATTTTTTGCCTGTAAATTACTAAATAGTCTAGTGTAAAAACTACAGTCGACAATGGACCAAACGCCCTTACGTGACCGAAAAGGAGTTTACATGAACGAACTGGGGATGCCTTATCGAAGCATATCAGCAGTGCCCTTATCGATTCGATCACTGCATATACTCGTGCCTTTGTTGTTCGGGGCTCGCGTTATAGCACTGTGGGCGGTCACATAACGACTAGTAAAGATAAGGGAGACAGGAATGGCCACTCCGGGCGCAACCCAGCAGGGTGGCGGCCCGTAGCTCACTGCTACAACATTAAACACTAAATGACGAAAGAGGGCAGGAATTAATAATGCTAATAATAAATAATAAGTTGCATGTTTCCGGCCCATTGGGCCTCATCAATAAATAAGCCCTGTTGCTGTATGCTGTAACGGTAATATCTGACGTGTGCCACCATTTAGATATGGCCTTTGGAATCCCCAATTAAGAACACAAGAAGAAGGATCTGACTGTGGATTCCACCCAGAGGATGGTTTATTGTGTACAAAACCAGGAGTTGCTTCCTCGAATGGCAGCTGTCGCTGGTTGATCTGCAGCACACTGAATGTTCCCGCTTAGGGACTCGCCCGGCAATGGGGAGCGGACTGCGGTGTCCTCGCAGTCCATGTTGCCACTCACTGTCTGAGAGGTGACAGTGGCTTATAAGGGATTGCCATGCACGTTCGCTTTTGGTATCATTGGGCGCTTGAAATAAGGTCACGCGACCAGTTGGCAGGCGCGTAGGCTTGCGTGCGTCTGTGTCCTCTCCAGAGGTTAAGGCCATTGCTTTTGGACAGTCATCGCGTGTGCGCAACCCGCGCGAAGGCATATGACCTAGAAAGTATCCCTCATATTGACAAAGAAATTACTGTTGCAGTCGGCAACAGGCACGACGCCTCAGGAGAGCCCGCACGGTTGCTGGCCTTTGTTCAGGCTACACTCCTTACACTGTCAGCCCGGGATTGGTTAAGCCTAGCTGATGACAGCGAATCAGCTCGTCAAGTAAATCTGCTGTTCTCCCAAACTCCCCTCTCATCAAACCTGCACAAAACTCCTAGCGACCAGATCAATCCCCAATGGTGCTCACATTCCTGATGTCAAAATCGCTGACCACCACCACCCACTAGCATCATTGCAGACATCATCCCTGTGATGCCAACTACCATAATTTCTACTACCAGCAAGAGGACTTCTAGCTCCCTGTTGAACATTGTCTCCACCACCAGCAATATGTTCATGAATGTGCTTCCTTATTAGTTTGGTAGGTATTCCTTTAGACATGGCTAAGGAGTCTAAACAGCTGACGCGGTAAATACTTCTTGACGTGTCTTCAAGTGGTAGCCGACCCGTGAGCTTTATGCGCACCTGGTGCATGGTGGTAACCCAGATAGTTCTGTTGATCGAAATCAACGGATATCTGGATCTAACTGGTAATCATCACGCAATATCTAAAAACGATTGGAAACAACTGAAACGACAAGATGATGCCACAATGCACTTCTGCGATTTGACAAAAATCCACATACCAAAATTTGTTCAAAGGCTTTTTGGCTTCCTGCATCCCTATTCAAGCTTTTGAAACAGTAAAAGGGCGATCCGAACATGCGAACAGCGATTATATAATCGTCAAATTTAGGAAGGGGGGAGGGGGAGGAAAAGGGTGAGGGTAATTAAGCACCTGAGTTTTCCCTCGTCTCCTGAACGCGGGCGCCTGCGCGGGTAGGACGCTGGTTACCATGCCCAGATGAGACAGGGGGATGTTCTTGCGGTCCGCGGATTGAGTTCTGTATGTCAGCCGTGCAGCTTGTGCTTGACTATTCTCCGTAGCTTCGTCTTCTTTGGCTTCATTAGGTGTTGGATTTCCACGTGCAGTCGGCCAAGGGAGGCCGATGGCTTGAGCCAGCGCCTTTTGACAGCATAGAATGGGTTTTGCTAGCCGGATTGCCACTGCTTCTGCTGTGGCTAACACCCGTTTGCGCAGGCCTTTGGAGAAGTGTGTTGGCGTGCGGTATATGACCCGAAAGGCTTCAATCGCGTCCACTTGGTGGTTTGTATCAATTAGGATGGCGAGGATTGAGCTTGAGGTCGGTCTTTTCTCCCCTCTGCTGAGACAAGCTGGTATGTGCTCGCGCATTCTCTTCTCCAGACGTCGCGTTGTTCGGCCAATACAGCCCGCTCCTTCCTTCCTAGGTTGTTCTTGCTGAAAGCGTCGGCGCATTCAAACGAAGACCTGCTCAGAGGTAGCGGGTCTGTGGGCCTCATGAGTTGCTGTCTGATGGTTGATTCCGGTCTACGAGCCACACCGATCCCGAATGGTTTCAGGATTTTTGTAGCCGCCTCTGAAACATTCTTCACATAAGGGATTGCGAGCCGGAACTTAGGGTCATCTCGTTTCGACCGCTCATGGTGGGGCTTCTTAAGACACTAGCGTACAACAGACTTCGGATAACCATTGGCGTGAAATAGGGCATGCAAGTACTTCATCTCCTCCTTTTTTCCCACTTTTGTCACTGCAGTGTGTCCGAAAGCGTTAGAAAAGGGCCTTTAGACAACTGTGTTTTTGACGAACGGGGTGGTTGCTTCTGAAGTGGAGAATGCGCATGGTATTGGTTGCCTTGCGGTAGATCGTTGTCCTTATCTTGCCGTCTTCCAGCTTCGTTACTTGTACGTCAAGGAAGGGTAATTGATTTTTGACCTCCTCTTCCATGGTGAACTGGATGTCAGGAAGGTGGAGTTCAGCAGTGCCTTGAAAGCCTGCACTTTGCTCCTTTTGATGATAACAAAAGTCGTCAACGTATCTGGCCCAGAACTTCGGGGAGACGAGCTGAAGACCAGCCACTGGAGCCTCTGAAAAACAGCTTCGGCAATAAGGCCAGACAAAGGCGAGCCCATTGGTGTCCCCTTCTTTTGTTCGTAGACTTGACCATTAAGCGTAAAGAACGTTTTAAGACACAATTCTAGGAGCTAAATTATGTGCTCTCGCTTGAGCTTTTGGTCGGTTTCGTCGTATTTTTCTTGGAGAATACCACCAATTGTTTCGATAGCCAGAGTGGACGGAATAGATGTGAACAATGAGATCACGTCAAACGACACCATCACCTCGTCTGCCTCCACTTCCAGGTATTGGATGTGGGTCAAAAACTCTTTAGCAGACTTCACCGTCCACTGCGAATCCTTGGTAAGTAAGCACAGTCGCTGATACAGCTACTTTGACAACCCAAAAGTTGGGGTACCTCGTAAGGATACGATGGGGCGTAAGGGCACTCCTGGTTTGTGCACCTTTGGTAGACCGTAGAATTGAGCCATTGCAGCGTCGGTGGCCTTTGCAGCCAGCACCTCTCTTCTCTTTAGAGCTCTCAACATTTTCGGTTTGTCGACCACTTTTTTTATGTTGTTTACGAGTTTTTTGAACTCACTGGCAGTCAATGGTGCATTGGACTCCTTGTCCATCAAGAGGTCGTTCACTTATTTTCCATACTACACTTTATCCATGACGACTGTCGAGCGTCCTTTGTCAGCAGATAGGGTGACGATATTCTTCATTTTTCTTATCTTCAAAAGTTTTTTTTCTTCTGCTTTAGATATCATAATTTGGCGTATGTGTTGAAAGAGAAAAGTTGTAACTTGTTGCCACGTGACGTTTTTACACTCCTCGCCTGTCTTGCATTTGTGGAGCGCCGATTCGAAAGATGCAATTAAATCTTCTGGGCGAGCATCTCTCGTGCTGACTTTTTGTCGCAGGATAGAAATGCCAGTTCTTAAGCAGAAAGAGGATGGGAGGACAAGTTGTGAACCAGAACCCCATCAGAAGAGGAATGCTTCGGTTGGCTAATTTTCTCGAACTAAGCCGACAACTGGTCATCACGTAACTTGCATGCCCTATTTCACGCCAATGGTTATCCAAAGTCTTTTGTACGCTATTGTCTTAAGAAGTTCCACCATGAGCGGTCGAAAGGATATGACCCTAAGTTCCGACTCGCAATCCCTTATGTGAAGAATGTATCAGAGGCGGCTGCAAAAATCCTGAAACCATTCGGGATCGGTGTGGCTTGTAGGCTGGAATGAACCATCAGACGGGAACTCATGAGGCCCAAAGACGCGCTACCTCTGACAAAACAATCAGCTGTGGTCTACAGCATACCATGTTAAGACTGTACTGCAAGGTATTTCGATGAAAGGGGCAGACGCCTTGGCACACGGTTGCATGAGCACCAGCTCGCAATCAACCGCGAGGATATGCTGTATTTGGTCTATGGCCACGTACAGCAGAAGAAACACAAATTCGCCTTTGAAAAAGCAAGGGTAATAGGCCGAGCCAAAGACAAGATGGCCAGACTGCTGCTAGAATGTTGGTCCTCCACTGGCATACTAAACAGAGCCATGGACCTTCATGCCGCCTACCAAGCGCTCCGCAAAAGGCTAACATCGGCTCAAAACGGAGCAATAGGTCGGGCGGAGAGAGATGAGCAGGGCCGACAGCCGGTAGCCGCAAGCAAAGAGGGTGGAAACTCTCACGAGTCACAAAAACGACTTGACATAGCTCATGACGGCGCAAGCAATTCAAACAGCCAAGAAAATCAATCAGCGCAATCGGCTGACGCATGGGCGAATGGATGTTCATATCTATCTGACGCACACAGGAATACAGACACCTTGCTCTGAAGGTGAAAGCGAGAGAGCTTTTGAAACGTCAGCCTGAATATACTTTGGTCTCAGAAATCGTCTCCCCTTCTTCCTCATCCGGGGATGATGTAAAGAATGTAGAACGTATCCCAACGGTTATAAACTAGTCGATAAAGTAAGCCATTTAAGGCCTTTGTGTTATTGATAATTTAATTAAGCGTAGAATAGGTAGAACATGAGTTAGAGGTATGTGACTCCCAGAAGGGTTGCTGTCCGGCCATGAGCTGGCTGAGTTCAGAGTCGCATTACGGCGGGCATCGTTTCGGGTTCTGAATGTCTGCAACTGGTTGTGGGGTTGACGGATCTGGGAGTGTCTGAGCGTAAGCAGTCACCACACTAAGGCCCTCTGTGAAATGGCCTTGAAAAAGTTTTGTCTAGTTAGGCCGCACATGTCCGTGAACTAGATCAGAGGTTTGATCCTTCTGGTGCGCACACGCTTGCAGGCGCGAGAGTCAGACATGCGGCCTGCCCCCAGAGGCGTGCGAGAAAAGCATGGCTAAGAGTAAGAGGTCCGCTACAAATGTAACAACAATGAGCTTTTATTTTTAATCGACACAATTCTACTCTCTGAAATCAATGGCCGGTTTCCATAATCGAGCCAATCGAAATTTTAACTGAAAAACTCCTGCTGCGGAAGAACTTAATACTGACTCTACGGCTTTGTTATACACTCACGCCGCCGAATTCAGCTTAGGTACATATCCACCCAGAAATTCCTAGCCTGTTATGCTATTATTGAATCCGTCATCCCATGGTGGATACTATAAAAAACGTCCATACAGTAATGGAACACAAACTACTTGGACGTAAGACATTTGAAAATGCCTGTAGAAAACTAAACTAAGTTAAACCCATACATACTTTATTTTGCGCGCAGCTCTGCACATTCTTCAGACTCCCAGGCCTTGCCAGCAGCCGCAGGTGACTAAAACGTGGAATCAATATTTTGTACAAAAGCCCTCGTCATGGTGGCTTCCATCTTATTCTTGTACTAGAGGCTTGGCCTGAGTGTAGCACTCCAACGTACAGGCATCACATAAAGCTGCAACAATATACAGCTACCCATATCTCGTGTATTATTTGTATGATGAGCATATCGTTTCATATATTTGATAACGAAGCACAATTTTCTCCTCGTTATCAATTTTCCTACGCCGCAGGGAGAGAGGTGCTGTGTATTATGTCTATTTTGACTGTTTAACTCTGAGCTAAATGCTGATTCGTATTTGTATTTGCACAGTATTTGTATATTTCAGCGGAAGTCTAATACACTCTATTTACGAATGATTTTCTATTCGGCCGTAAATTCTGAATGCAATAGTAGCGGAACTAGTCGATACCGTCAAAAAGAACGAAGAGAATATCAATACCGCTCACACAATTGCATCCCTGCGTACACATAAACGTCTTTTCATCGTTCCGTCGACATAACAGATCTGGCCAGACAAAGCTTCTACCGAGGAGCATGGACAGTATAGAGAAAAGGGGCTGGCATGGCCATTTCTGGTTTATAAGTTGTCAGCAGCCAGCCATAAATAATCTCGCCTTTTGCAAAAAACCATTTTTAATGCTGTAAATAATCCTATCAGAGAATCGATAAGAGTACTCTTCTGAAACCAATGCCTGCTATTATCACCCTGACCATAATTCACACATAATAATAATAAGGTTTATTTGTAAAGCAAATATTTGGCGCCGTCAAAAACCCCGGAAGGCAGGAAAAAACCTAACCCAAACCCCTTCTTTCGCAGTGACTATTGTATTTGTTTTGGTCTTTTGCTAGGTCAATAGTGTGCGAAATAAGGAGTTTGTTTTAAGTGAAAAAAAAACCTGACTTCTAGGGAACAAAGCTAGAAAAACATGAAATAAAATAGCTATACATTGTACGTGTAACGGTTTTATAGTAAGAATACTTGGATAAGGAAGAAGACTTGTCGAGCACCGGATCAATAGATTTATTGTCCTGAGCTTTTGAACTCCTGCAGGAGTCCATCTTCAGAGGTGATAAGTCGCAACAAAACAAGGGTACTAATTGTGGCCATAGGCCAATCAACTGTCAGAAATAATCAGAAATAACTTCGATCTCCAAGGAGCAACCATCCTAGGCTGAGGAAACTCAAAAGCCGAAAGTCTAATGCTTGAGGTATGGTTCTCAAATTCCAACGCCATCAACAGGCAGCTAGACCTCCCTGCTACCTACACTGACAGCTAATTTCCTCCCTCCCCATCCTTGTTGATAGCTGTTTCTAACGCCCTGATAACTTGATTATTTCTGACAGTTGATTGGCTTATGGCCACTATAATTACTCTTGTTTTGTTGCTCCTTCTCACCTCTGAAAATGGACTCCTGCAAGAGTTTAAAAGTTCAGAACAATAAATCGATTGATCCGGTGCTCGACAAGTATTCTTCCTTATCCATGCAGATACCTGGAACGCGAACCTTTTCATTTATTCGAGAATAATTCTCACAACAAAAAAGAATATCCGAACAAGTTAAAATTTTTCAAAACACGCATGTGTCAAAGGGGAAGATATTTTAGAAAGGAAAAAAAATTTATGGAACATATAATGAAGGTTCACTTTGAAAAAAAGAATCAGCAACGTCAGCAAGCTCACAAATTGAACCATTACTTAAAACATGATGACACAACGATAAAACTACCTGATCAATATTTTAAGACCATTAGGGATAAGTATTTCCCCATCGTTGAGTCTGCACTGCATAACTAACTCCCCTATCTATAATTGTGTCTTTTAACTGATGTATTTAGTGCCGCAATGTTTGATTTTTAGCTCATT
>JAYGXS010000004.1:60708948-60719857 GCA_036362985.1 Ligula intestinalis | reverse complement strand
TATGGAAGGGAATCGAATATGCAAGCCCCAGTTTCTTGTTGGGAAGCGGATGAAGATGCGATAACTGGGACGGTACTTGTCTTTGTCTGATCTCTCGGTCTCCTACAGGAGGCCATCTTCCGGAACTATGAGCGTGCAGCAACTACTAAGCGGTTTTTATAGTTCAGCCAAGAACGAGGAGGAGGATAAGTCTAAGGCCACGCCGTCTCTCGACGTCATCTTGGTGTGCGTCTTTGGCTGAGAACTGGCACGCCTCTTGGCCTAGGTCGAAAGCTCAGATAAATACAATTACCGACTCAGTAATTGCGCCTTCATCCTACTTGCAGGATTAGGAAAGCTGAAGCCCGGTATTCCCTGTGGAAATTTGGAGTTAACTGCGTACTCAGTAATGTGCGCGGTAACGGGCTACACCTCTTTATGAGCGCAAAGTTTTCAGTAGGCCAATTTTTAAGAAAGCCATAACTGGCCTATTAGCCAAAGGGCTAATCCTAGCGTTCTGTCTTCGGATTTTTCATTTATTTCTAAGAGTAAGTTGTACCTTAAGGTCTGCCTGCTTCAGAGAAACTAAGTTACTGAATTGCCATCGAGTCTGGTAATGCTTAAGAAGGAGTTATTTTGCGGCAGAATTGGAGCACGTGAGTATTGACTTGCTGCTTAGCAGTGTCTCGTTTTCCGACTGGGACTATCGCAACAGCATTTCACAGCAGCAGCTCTTTGGGGGCCCTTCGTAATGATAGAATGGCCGAGAAGCTGCAAAAAGGGTCATTTTATCTGCCGCACGAGTGAAATGGCGTTTCTGTGCTAAAATTACAGGCAGAAGAGGAGGTATGCAGACTGGCTCACCAATCCGGCACGCTTCTGGCCGGGCGTGCACCTCACCGGCGCCAAGCCGGCCAACTGGCCGCCGAAAAAGCTGAGGTGGAGGCCAAGTTGTGCGTTTGTGAACAGGAGGTGAAGAAGCTCTCCCACCTGATTGAACTCCGGGATATTCAGAGTGATGAAACTGCTGCTGATCTGGCCAGCCTATCCCTCAAGGTAAATCACATTTCCCACAATATTCCCTAAATAATTTTACTGTTAATAATATCTACTTTACATTTGTAAGTAGTTCTGTGGTATAAGGGAAATATAAATCACTGAATACTATGCTTTTTGTGTCTACGTCCTCTAATAGCCGGCTACTGCGAACATGCCGCTGCATATCAGTCCCGGTCAGGGAGCGGAGGCCGTAGAAACTGCCAGTGGAACGGCCTACCCCGAAGACAGTCTCCTCAGCCTAGAGGAGCTTCGCAGTTTGTTCTACGAACGCAATGAACTACGATGTCGTCTGATTGAGCTTGAGGCCACTCTGCAGCTTGCCGCGAAGGAGGAGAAGTCAGTCCAGACTTTTAGAAACTCTTGTGGCACCATAATTTATATGTTTCTGTAGGTTTTATGGTACAAGTATAGCTTCAAGGCCCCACGGAAAATAAACGCCATCCTTAATTGTAGAGGCCATTTAGAGTCCAGGTCACCAGAATAGTCATAGTGAATGACATCTATTGGGTTAATCTAATCCTAACCATGTCTTGCTCTCGTCTCCCACAGTCGGTCATCGAATGGAAAAGAAACCGAAATTTAGTAGTCATTAAAATTTGCAACAACGCATTACCTCATTTTGCTGTTGTCTTAGGCATGGTGAAACCGTCCGCGCAGCTTAAGAAAAGAAATGTTTTTAAAATATTTCTCTTTATCTCTTCCCACCTTCTCGTATTATCTTTCCATCATCTTTAATCTCCACCTACTTGAGCCTTCAGTTCATTTTTAATTGTCTTTTACCATTGTATGCTGGGCCTCAGAGTCAGATTTCCTCTACCTCTAAACATGATTATTTACTTAACACCTTCAGCGAGGAACTCCTCTTCGGTCCGCTACCGTGCGAGCCTATCGAGAAACTGCGACCTGGTTATGCGGCCAGTCAAAAAGGCATCAAGCCTTTGTAAGTTGTCAAGTTTTTTACATTTATTGCATTTTCTCTGGTTTTAATGATAACAACTAGGTGCTGTGTCTACGTTTCCTATTTTTGCGTTCAGTTTTTCCACAGCAGTACGCTAGAAGCATCACTCCTTAGAAAAAAGAGCGTTTTCGGTAGAAGTTGTTCTGCCCGCTGGGCTTCATGATTCTTCTACAGTAATATCCCTTATTTCAATACGGAGTTGGTTCGGCAAGCAGCCCAAGATTTCACCACTGGTAAACATGGCGTGGTATCTAGCTGTGATTTAGTCCAAAGCTCAGGTTGCCTTTTGATCGTGTTTTTTCAACGTCATGCTTCTCCTTATGCGCTCTGTTTATTTTCTAATAATCTAAAACTCATTCAGATTTATCGATCTGCTCCGCCGTATTGCTGAGAAGGCACAACGAAGCAAGTGAATGTGGTCGGGACTGTGACGGCTCGTCCTCAGGGTATTTTCAGTTCTCCGCGTGTTATGTTGTACCCACGTTGTAACCTCGTCTGTGATTTATCACCTGCATTCCACTTCTGATTATACCCACACACATACTGCATTTAGCTTGTCTCTGCTTAGCATTTTTCAATTTTTTCTTTGTACTACTTTTGGCTTCCGTCGCTGTTATTTTTTTGATATTTCACTTGGTCTACTTCTGTCCCTCATGAGCTTATGTCTTTACTCATTTATTGGTTTATTTATCTTACTGTTTTGCCGCTAATCCATTGAGAGTTGTTCATGTCTGAGAGACTGAATTATACTGAATTATGTTCTCGACCGTTATTTTTTCAACAAAGTAATTATTTCGACGGACAGTGGGTTTAGCTCTGTAAGAACTAACCAAATGTGGCAGTTCGACTCACCTATGAACGCGTGAATGTATTCGGTCCGAGAGGCAGTTTCCCCTAGTTTTCGGCTCTCCTAGTTATTATCAGACGATAGGCTGCGATTCTCAGCCTAGCCGTGCCATAGTTTTAATTGCATGTTAATATTTTTTGGCCTGTAAATTACTAAATAGTCTAGTATGAAAACTACAGTTGACAATGGACCAAACGCCCTTACGTGACCGAAAAGGAGTTTACATGAACGAACTTGGGATGCATTATCGAAGCATATCAGCAGTGCCCTTATCGATTCGATCACTGCATATACTCGTCCCTTTGTGGTTCGGGGCTCGCTTTATAGCACTGTGGGCGGTCACATAACGACTAGTAATATAGGCAGAACTCCTTTACTGATAAAGATAAGGGAGACAGGAATGCCCACTCCGGGCGCAACCAGCAGGGTGGCGGCCCGTAGCTCACTGCTCCAACATTAAACACTAAATGACGAAAGAGGGCAGGAATTAATAATACTAATAATAAATAACAAGTTGTATGTTTCCGGCCCATTGCGCCTCATCAATAAATAAGCCCTGTTGCTGTATGCTGTAACGGTAACATCTGACGTGTGTCGCCATTTAGATATGGACTTTGGAATCCCCAAGGAAGAACACAAGAAGAAGGATCTAACTGTGGAATCCACCCGGAGGATGGTTTATTGTGTACAAAACCAGGAGTTGCTTCCTCGAATGACAGCTGTCGCTGGTTGATCTGCAGCACACTGAATCTTCCCGCTTAGGGGCTCACCCGGCAATGGGGAGCGGACTGTGGTGTCCTCGCAGTCCGTGTTGCCATTCACTTTCTGAGAGGTGACAGTGGCTTATAAGGGATTGCCATGCACGTTCGCTTGTGGTATCATTGGGCGCTTGAAATAAGGTCATGCGACCAGTTGGCAGGCGCGTAGGCTTGCGTACGTCTGTGTCCTGTCCAGAGGTTAAGGCCATTGCATTTGGACAGTCATCGCGTGTGCGTAACCCGCGCGAAGGCATATGACCTAGAAAGTATCCCTCATATTGACAAAGAAATCACTGTTGCAGTCGGCAACAGGCACGACGCCTCAGGAGAGCCTGCACGGTTGCTGGCCTTTGTTCAGGCTACACTCCTAATACTGTAAGCCCGAGATTGGGTAAGCCTAGCTGACGACAGCGAATCAGCTCGTCAAGTAAATCTGCTGCTCTCCAAAACTCCCCTCTCATCAACCCTGCACAAAACTCGTAGCGACCACCACCCACTAGCATCATTGCAGACATCATCCCTGTGATGACAACTACCATAATTTCTACTACCAGCAAGAGGACTTCTAGCTCCCTGTTGAACATCGTCTCCACCACCAGCAATATGTTCATGAATGTGCTTCCTTATTAGTTTGGTAGGTATTCCTTTAGACATGGATAAGGAGTCTAGACAGCTGACGCGGTAAATACTTCTTGACGTGTCTTCAAGTGGCAGCCGACCCGTGAGCTTTATGCGCACCTGGTGCATGGTGGTAACCCAGATAGTTCTGTTGATCGAAATCAACGGATATCTGGATCTAACTGGTAATCATCAACTGAAACGACAAGATGATGCCACAATGCACTTCTGCGATTTGACAAAAATCCACATACCAAAATTTGTTCAACGGCTTTTTGGCTTCCTGCATCCCTATTCAAGCTTTTGGAACAGTAAAAGGGCGATCCGAACATGCTGTTGTCTCCACGACTCACCCAGAAATACCTTAGTGAAGTTACGGAGCCCCTACGAAATAATTGAACCTTCACAAGTAAATGCGTGGTGGAGTTGTTGGACTGCTGTTTAAGCACCCGCTTCATATCAAGCGGTCCCTGTTTAGAACAAATCCAAGAAACATCCCTGGATTCTAGACCTTGACTTTATACCTGAGTTTAGAGCTGCAGACTAAACTTTTGGATGCACTCCGTTGACCGCAACTTTGTCATACTACGTCAAGATGCGAATCGGAACTTTAAAAGGGAACTGACGGCAATTGTTCTCATAGTCAATTCACATCGAAGGAGATGTAGGAAAGACATCCGTATTCCCCTTATATTCAGGCGTCAAAGCAGGAAAAAGGACATTTTAATGAATCGTCCATCAAGAAGGAAAAGATACAAGCATAATGCTGTACCACAGCTGTCATTACTAGGAATACAACAGCAACAACAGCCGCCCCCTCTTGCTTAAATGCAGTTTCATTCTACCAGTTTGGTCGCATCAATATACTCTGTAGCGCAGAGACTGCGAAGCTGCGCGCCTTCTGTCAACTTTTTTCCATCTACTCAATTCAAATTTGTTCCCATAAACAATTGTTTGTATTAGTTCAGCGAAAATTCCCATTTCTGCGATTGAAAAGTCGTGTTGGCAAACGATCGTTTTCGGTCATTCATCGTCAGGCCAGAACAGGACAAGGGGAATAAAATTGGTCAATTAATTACAGCGATTATATAATCGTCAGGTAAGGGAAGGGGGGAGGGGGAGAAAAAGGGTGAGGGCAATTAAGCAGCTGAGTTTTTCCTCGTCTCCTGAACGCGGGCGCCTGCGCGGGTAGGACGCTGGGTGCCATGCCCAGATGAGACAGGGGGATGTTCTTGCGGTCCGCGGATTGAGTTCTGTATGTCAGCCGCGCAGCTTGCGCTTGACTATTCTCCGTAGCTTCGTCTTCTTTGGCTTCAGTAGGTGTTGGATTTCCACGTGCAGTCGGCCAAGGGAGGCCGATGGCTTGAACCAGCGCCTTTTGACAGCATAGAATTGGTTTTGCTAGCCGGATTGCAACTGCTTCTGCTGTGGCTAACACCCGTTTGCGCAGGCCTTTGGAGAAGTGTGTTGGCGTGCGGTATATGACCCGAAAGGCTTCACTCGCGCCCACTTGGTGGATTGTATCAATTAGGTTGGCGAGGATTGAGCTTGAGGTCGGTCTATTCTCCCCTCTGCTGAGCCAAGCTGGTATGTGCTCGCGCATTCTCTTCTCCAGACGTCGCGTTGTTCGGCCAATACAGCCCGCTCCTTCCTTCCTAGGTTGTTCTTGCTGAAAGCGTCGGCGCATTCAAACGAAGGCTTGCTCAGAGGTAGCGGGTCTTTGGGCCTCATGAGTTGCTGTCTGATGGTTGATTCCGGCCTAGGAGCCACACCGATCTCGAATGGTTTCAGGATTTTTGCAGCCGCCTCTGATACATTCTTCACATAAGGAATTGCGAGCCGGAACTTAGGGTCATCTCCTTTCGACCGCTCATGGTGGGGCTTCTTAAGACACTAGCGTAATAAAGACTTCGGATAACCATTGGCGTGAAATAGGGCATGCAAGTACTTCATCTCCTCCTTTTTTCCCTCTTTCGTCACTGCAGTGTGTCCGAAAGCGTTAGAAAAGGGCCTTTAGACAACTGTGTTTGTGACCAACGGGGTGGTTGCTTCTGAAGTGAAGAATGCGCATGGTATTGGTTGCCTTGCGGTAGACCGTTGTCCTTATCTTGCCGTCTTCCAGCTTCGTTACTTGTACGTAAAGGAAGGGTAATTGATTTTTGACCTCCTCTTCCATGGTGAACTGGATGTCAGGAAAGATGGAGTTCAGCAGTGCCTTGAAAGCCTGCACTTTGCTCCTTTTGATGATAACAAAAGAGTCGTCAACGTATCTGGCCCAGAACTTCGGGGCGACGAGCTGAAGATCAGCCGCTCGAGCCTCTGCAAAATAGCTTCGGCAATAAGGCCAGACAAAGGCGAGCCCATTGGTGTCTCCTTCTTTTGTTCGTTAACTTGACCATTAAACGTAAAGAACGTTTTAAGACACAATTCTAGGAGCTTAATTATGTGCTCTCGCTTGAGCTTTTGGTCGGTTTCGTCGTATTTTTCTTGGAGAAGACCACCAATTGTTTCGATAGCCAGAGTGGGCGGAATAGATGTGAACAATGAGATAACGTCAAACGACACCATCACCTCGTCTGCCTCCACTTCCAGGTATTTGATGCGGGTAAAAAACTCTTTAGCAGACTTCACTGTCCACTGCGAATCCTTGGTAAGTAAGCACAGTTGCTGATACAGCTACTTTGACAACCCAAAAGTTGGGGTACCTCGTAAGGATACGATGGGGCGTAAGGGCACTCCTGGTTTGTGCACCTTTGGTAGACCGTAGAAATGTGCCATTGCAGCGTCGGTTGCCTTTGCAGCCAGCACCTCTCTTCTCTTTAGAGCTCTCAACATTTTCGGTTTGTCGACCACTTTGTTTATGTTGTTTACGAGTTTTTTGAACTCGCTGGCAGTCAATGGTGCATTGGACTCCTTGTCCATCAAGAGGTCGTTCACTTTTGTTCCATACTACACTTTATCCATGACGACTGTCGAGCGTCCTTTGTCAGCAGATAGGGTGACGATATTCTTCATTTTTCTTATCTTCCAAAGTTTTCTTCTTCTGCTTTAGATATCGTTATTTGGCGTTTGTGTTGAAAAAGAAAATTCGTAACTTGTTGCCACGTGACGTTATTACACTCCTCGTCTGTCTTGCATTTGTGGAGCGCCGATTCGAAAGATGCAATGAAATCTTCTGGGCGAGCATCTCTCGTGCTGAATTTTGTGTCGTAGGATAGAAATGCCAGTTCTTGTGCAGAAAAAGGATGGGAGGACAAGTTGTGAACCAGAACCCCATCAGAAGAGGAGTGCTTCGGTGGGCTAATTTTCTCGAACTTAGCCGACAACTGGTCATCACTTTACTCGCATGCCCTATTTCACGCCAATGGTTATCCGAAGTCTTTTATACGCTAGTGTCTTAAAAAGCCCCACCATGTGCGGTCAAAAGGAGATGACCCTAAGTTCCGGCTCGCAATTCCTTATGTGAAGAATGTATCAGAGGCGGCTGCAAAAGTCCTGAAACCATTCGGGATCGGTGTGGCTCCTAGGCCGGAATCAACCATCAGACAACAACTAATGAGGCCCAAAGACCCGCAAACCTCTGACAAAACAATAAGCTGTGGTCTACAGCATACCATGTTTAGACTGCACTGCAAGGTATGTCGGTGAAAGGGGCAGACGCCTTGGCACCAGGTTGCATGAGCACCAGCTTGCAATCAACCGCGAGGATATGCTGTCTTTGGTCTATGACCACGTAAAGCAGAAGAAACACAAATTCGCCTTTGAAAAAGCAAGGATAATAGGCCGAGCCAAAGACAAGATGGCCAGACTGCTGCTAGAATGTTGGTCCTCCACTGGCATACTGAACAGAGCCATGGACCTTCATGCCGCCTACCAAGCGCTCCGCAAAAGGCTAACATCGGCTCAAAACGGAGCAAAAGGTCGGGCGGAGAGAGAGATGAGCAGGGCCGACAGCCGGTAGCCACAAGCAAAGAGGGTGGAAACTCTCACGATTCACAAAAATGACTTTGCACAGCTCACGACGGCGCGAGCAATTCAAACAGCCAAGAAAATCAATCAGCGCAATCAACTGACACATTGGCGGATGGATGTTCATATCTATCTGACGCACACAGGAATACAGACACCTTGCTCTGAAGATGTAAGCGAGGGAGCTTTTGAAACGCAGCCTGAATATACTTTGGTCTCAGAAATCGTCTCCCCTTCTTCCTCATCCGGGGATGATGTAAAGAATGTAGAACGTACCCCAACGGTTATAAACTAGCCTATAAAATAAGCCATTTAAGGCCTTTGTGTTATTGATAATTTAATTAAGCGTAGAATAGGTAGAACATGAGTTACATGTATGTGACTCCCAGACGGTTGCTGTCCGGCCATGAGCTGGCTGAGTTCAGAGTCGCATTACGGCGGGCATAGTTTCGGGTTCTGAATGTCTGCAACTGGTTGTGTGGTTGACGGATCTGGGAGTGTCTGAGCGTAAGCAGTCACCACACTAAGGCCCTCTGTGAAATGGCCTTGGAAAATGTTTGTCTAGTTAGGCCGCACATGTCCGTGAACTAGATCAGAGGTTTGAACCTTCTGGTGCGCACACGCTTGCAGGCGCGAGAGTCAGACATGCGGCCTGCGCCCAGAGGCGTGCGAGAAAAGCATGGCTAAGAATAAGAGGTCATCTACAAATGTAACAACAATGAGCTTTTATTTTAATCGACACAATTCTACTCCCTGAAATCAATGGCCGGTTGCCATAATTGAGCCAATCGAAATTTTAACTGAAAAACTCCTGCTGCGGAAGAACTTCATACTGACTCTACGGCTTTTTTATACATTCACGCCGCTGAATTTAGCTTAAGTACACATCCACCCAGAAATTCCTAGCCTGTTATGCTATTATTGAATGCGTCATCCCATGGTGGATGCTATAAAAAACGTCCATCCAGTAATGGAACACTAACTACTTGGACGTAAGACATTTGAAAATGCCTGTAGAAAACTAAACTTAGTTAAACCCATAGATACTTTAGCTTGCACGCAGCTCTGCACATTCTTCAGACTCCCAGGCCTTGCCAGCAGCCGCTGGTGACTCAAACGTGGAATCAAGATTCTTTTGTACAAAAGCCCTCGTCATGGTGGCTTCCATCTTATTCTTGTACTAGAGGCTTGGCCTGAGTGAGCGCTCCAACGTACAGGCATCACATCAAGCTGCAACAATATACAGCTACCCATATCGCGTGTATTATTTGTATGATGAGCATATCGTTTCATATATTTGGTAACGAAGCACAATTTTCTCCTCGTTATCAATTTTCCTACGCCGCAGGGAGAGAGGTGCTCTGTATTATGTCTATTTTGACTGTTTAACTCTGAGCTACATGCTGATTCGTATTTGTATTTGCACAGTATTTGTATGTTTCAGCGGAAGTCTAATACACTCTATTAATGAATTATTTTCTATTCAGCCGTAAATTCTGAATGCAATAGAAGCGTAACTAGTCGATACCGTCAAAAAGAACGAAGAGAATATCAATACCGCTCACACAATTCCATCCCTGCGTACTAATGAACGTCTATTCATCGTTCCGTCGACATGACAGATCTGGCCAGACAAAGCTTCTACTGAAGAGCATGGACAGCATAGAGAAAAGGGGCTGGCATGGCCATTTCTGGTTTATAAATTGTCAGCAGCCAGCCATAACTAATCCCACCTTTTGCAAAAAAACATTTTTAATGCTGTAAATAATCCTATCAGAGAATTGATAAGAGTACTCTTCTGAAACCAATGTCTGCTATTATCACCCTGACCATAATTCACACATGGATAATGAAGAAGACTTGTCGAGCACCGGATCAATAGATTTATTGTCCTGAGCTTTTGAACTCTTGCAGGAATCCATCCTCAGAGGTGATAAGTTTCAACAAAACAAGGGTACTAATTGTGGCCATAGGCAAATCAACTGTCAGAAATAATCAGAAATAACTTCGATCTCCAAGGAGCAACCATCGTAGGCTGAGGAAACTCAAAAGCCGAAAGTCTAATGCTTGAGGTATGGTTCTCAAATTCCAACGCCATCAACAGGCAGCTAGACCTCCCTGCTACCTACACTGACATCTAATTTCCTCCCTCCCCCATCCCTGTTGATAGCTATTTCTAACGCCCTGATAACTTGATTATTTCTGACAGTTGATTGGCCTATGGCCACTATAATCACTCTTGTTTTGTTGCTCCTTCTCACCTCTGAAAATGGACTCCTGCAAAAGTTTAAAAGTTCAGAACAATAAATCGATTGATCCGGTGCTCGACAAGTATTCTTCCTCATCCATGCAGATACCTGGAACGCGAACCTTTTCATTTATACGAGAATAATTCTCACAACAAACAAGAATATCTCAACAAGTTCAAATTTTTCAAAACATGCATGTGTCAAAGGGGAAGATCTTTTACAAAGGAAAAATTATTTATGGAACATATAATGAAGGTTCACCTTGTAAAAAGAATCAGCAAGGTCAGAAAGCTCAAAAATTGAACCATTACTTAAAACATGATGACACAATGATAAACCTACCTGAACAATATTTTAAGACCATTAAGGATAAGTATATCCCTATCGTTGCATAAATCTAACTCCCATATCTAGAATTGTGTGTTTTTTAACTGATGTATTTAGTGCCGCAATGTTTGATTTTTAGCTCATT
>JAYGXS010000004.1:60686671-60708848 GCA_036362985.1 Ligula intestinalis | reverse complement strand
TTTTAACTGATGTATTTAGTGCCGCAATGTTTGATTTTTAGCTCATTCATTCTTAATTTAAGGGTTATGTTATGATTTCAAGGTCATTTGTGAAATGTATCCCTTCATGTTTTGTGAAACATTTAACACAAGGCGGTTCTTCATGCTGTCTCTTGTCTTAATGTTTGTAACTTTACTTACCCTTCGTTTGGATTCATTTGTTTTCTGGCCTTATTGGATCGTCTTCTTTCCACTATGGATATTAAAGTCATTCATGTTGATTGGCTGCATTTTTGAAATAACAGCGCTTTGTAGACAACCACGTTTTTATGTTGAAAGTCGATTGTTTATTAAACAGACATTCCTTGATGCATTTTTCTGTGCAGACCTTCTGTTTTTTGAAGTGTTGGCTTGTAGTTATCTCGAAAGGCCTCAAGGCAGCTGGATGCCAGTCTGTGTTCCCATGTTCATATTAAGCATTCTATCTTTCTTCATATGTATTTTGGCTTTCAACAATGACATCGATTGTGACTTTCACTTGCTTGTTGCGAGCAACTTTCTTTTCTTTATCTTCGTTGCTCTTAAGCTCGACAGTATTGTACAGTGGACATGGAAGATAATATTTGTGCCATTTTGGCTAGCAGTAGGTTTCTACCTCATTCTTGAACTTCATGAATTTTTTCTTTCCATCGCACTTTGTGTATCTTCGTCAACGCCTCGTTGTCACCGAGTTCAATCATTCTCCATTACCACTTGCTACATTCTTGCCTTGCTCCCACTCGGATCGTTCGGCCTCCTCCTATCCTTCAGACTAGATGAAAACCTCAACATTCCCTACGTTCTCCTCTCCACCCCCCTGATGACTTCCATACTCGTGTTCATGGGCTTGTGTATATCTCTTCACCCCCATCTGAAATGGCGAAAGAGCATACAGTTATTAACTATTCATTTCAATAAGTGCATCCTCCCCTTGCAAGAGTATGGAAATATCTCCTATAAGCTGAGCAGCCTTCATCGTCGTTCGCATGATTCACAAGAGTGGTAAGTCCATAACCTTTTCTGATTTTCTATGAACATTCGCCTTTTCCTTGACTGTCTTGCTCGCTTAGGTTCGCATCGAGGCTATTGCCACCAGTAGCTTACTGTTTTATCCAGAGGTGGAGCCTGTCTGCTTAATTGCAACATTTCAAATACGTGGCACGGTTCTTGCACTTCCGTCCCGCCTGTTATGTCTGTCATGTGTATGTCCGCATGTGGGCATAGTGCAGCTGGTTAAGCCAGCCATTTATATTTTCGCGTTGACCGGCCACTAAATATAGCCATTTTATGTTCCCAGTTTAAGGTTCTATCAGGTTTTGTTCATCATTGCCATTCCGATGTCCTGCCGGTGTGTAAACTGCTGATGTATAAGGATTGTAAGGAATTATAATTTCTGCCTGCGACGCACGATTTCTGCTCTCCCATATTAAAAGCGATCCTCCGTGATCAACCTGGGAATTCTATCGCTGACAAGTCGCGCTTTCTTCGTGCGATTTTTAATCATTATCGCTTTTTCACTGTGCGCTAGTAAAATAAACCCCACCTTTGTCTTTTACAATGAATCGAGTTAGGATCTGACTTTTATTTGATTCGTGTGTTCCTGAAGGCCTGCCTTTAAAAGCGAAAATCACTTTATTAGCAGATGCTATCCATGAGAGGCTTTTATCGCTGCACCAGGATAAAGATTTTGTATTCGACTTGAGGTTTTGTTTAATTGCAACGCCTTCAGATATGCTTTAAGACCAGTCACTAGACCATCTAATCGATAAAAATGTGCAAACCAGCTCTGTTTTTCCTTGGACGACCGCGATTTTTCTCCTTTGATTTTGGCCTGCTTCATTCAAGGTACGATCTGCGCAATTTACTCCAGAAACTAGTTAAAACATTTTTTGCATGCGTACATGAGCAACTCAGGATTAGTGTTTCTAAACTTATTTCCGGTGCGCACAAATCTTTGTAGTAAATTTGCTTTTGCGGCTGGCAAGTGAGCAATTTGGAAGATTTTAAAACTATCTGCTAGCAGCATTTATTCGGGTGACAAGAATGCTAAATTGATAAAAGTCTAGCGGATGGCAGTCCGTTGTTTTAGTACCAATAATCAAGAACCATCTCCTTTTTCCATCGAAGTTGAAAAGAGCAACCTAGGGTTATCTTCGTTGTCAGCATGAAGGTAAATTTCATCTTGGGTATGCCTAATACATTTTTAATTATCGTCGACGTTTAAGGCCTGTTTAATGTTAACCACATCATTCAAGATGCCCTCCCAAACCGACTTCGCTATCCTATTACGGGGATGGTGGAAAAATCCACCATTGTGGAATTCAAATCTGACTGTTTAGGTTATGCAGCCATAAGATTCTTAGTTTGGTTATTGTGACTTCGCGTAAATTTGCATGATGAAGTTGCTCTCGTGCCTCGCCCACTTTATTTCCCACGATGTTCCTTTACTCTCGGCTACTGATATCAGCATTTCCGTTATACTCAAACCCTTGTCACATTCTGCTGGGAAGACTGAATGACGGGACTGAGAATTAGCCCGACATTTGGCCTATTTGATGGAGCCGAGTTTTTATCAGAGATCTTTATGTTTGGGACGGCAATTTTCCTATTTGGGTAACAAACGATGATCCCGGGCCGTTTTGTTCCTGTCTTTGGGCGCCTAAAGTGTGTTTGTACGATTGAGTACGAAGCCTTCTGTTCGATGTAAACTTTATGCTTTATGTACAAACGTTTTTAGTATACGCTATTCAAATGCCTTATCTTTTCAAGTATCCACTGGTGTGTAGTAAACGTTAATCTTTTTTGCCTACTGAGATGCCATTTGCGTCGAAATTAAGTGAAAAATTGACTGAGATCCTCTTATACTTTTTAATAAAAAAACGTAGCTGATCTAAGCGAAAGTTACATACAAACATTCAAATATCGAAAAAGTAGACCACGATGGCAGAGCCATCAACGGGTAGATCCGAGAGACACGGGGTGACAGCTTCTTTGTAGAGAGCTTGAATGGACGGCCGAACGGTGCGGCCGGGTTTAGGAGCGTGGAAATGGTGGTGATTCGGATGGCTGGATTGCGAACAGGTCCACCTGAACTGCCGGCCCAAGAGTGCGTTGTGATAGGCGACCGGCAGAATGGAAGCCTCTGCATGACAATGATCGATAGGTGACATTTCATAACAACCCGTGATTGTGCGGAGGATGGCGTTTTCAGTTGACTGAAGGCGGCTGAGGCTGGAAGAGCTGGCCTTAGGAGACTAGATTGGTGCCGCATGAGTGAGGTGCAGCTTGGCCAGCGCTTTGAATGTGGTCGTCAAAGTCTCTTGCGTACAGCCCGAGGATGTGTCCGTTAGAGCCTTGAGGACTTTGGTGCAGCGGCTCAGGTTGCCTGCGACCTCCTTGGCATGGTCCGCAAACGTGAATAACGGATCGAAACACACGCCAAGGAGCTGGGGCTTACGGACAAGAGGTAAGGACGCACCGTTGACGATGATGTTTGGGTGACGGTTGACCTATTTCGGGTCCAGCATGAAAACAGTGACGGACGACTTGGCTGCCGAGATCGTCATCCCGCACTGGGTGAAGAAGTTTACGACATGAGGCATTCACTCTGAGAGGAATTGCGCGGCCTGATCGATGCCGAAAAAAGAAAGTAACATCATCCGCATACGATACTACTTTCGCAGGTGCCTGAGGGAGTAGGAGTGGGATTTTGGATAAGGCCGGCTGACTGGCTTGCAATAATTAAAAGGACTTAAATGGCCAGCTCAATCCCCTCTCCTTTTGTCGGTCAGACGTGCAGGCCTTGGTCAACTTTGTTCAAATAAAAAATACTATCCTCAGTGGAATTTAACTTCAGACAGCTCCATCTAATGAAACCCACTTTTTGCGCACTGCATTCATGCACAGTTGCACAGCAGACGAAAAGTGTGTTTTCCTCCGAGCTCGCCAGCTCTCGAGGCTGTGAAAGCCGAAGATGCGTATCATCGCAGGGAAAATAAAGTATGTCTGTAGTACAGTGAGGGCAAATCGGAATGCCTATTCCTCTACTATAAGCGTGCACGCGCATATGAGCAAAACCGTGTGGAATAGGAATTGACGTGTCTGCACATTCTTTACCTCCTTCGCTAACATTTTTCCCAAACCATATCCTTCCTCACTGTTATGTCTAAATCTCAGTCCAAACACACGCTGCCGCTGTCCTCGATCTTTAGAGGAGAACAGGCGTTTGAGCACGAGAACTGGAGTGTGCACGTGTTCCCAGTCTATTAGTCATTTTGTTGGATTCTATATGATTTCTTAGGAAATCCTGCTTGGGCAGTCAGCTTGCGATTCCGTATTGGTGTATTCCATAAGAGCGGTAGAGTTGCGCCTGTAAAATCGATCCAAGTGTGATTAAATTCACGGCACAAGGCGTGACGTTTGTAGTTCAAGTGGTACCGCCTTGGCTGCGTAAAGGCCTTCCCTGCTATGCGGGTTCGAATCCGGCCGAACGCCAAAGGTTTTTTTTCTCAATTAGGTCAACTTAATTGAGAAAATCTTCCAAAACCTCCCCTTAACAATAAAGAGGAATCGTTCACTTTGCCTTGAATAAGCCATGCTTTCAGGCATGTGCGGCAACGCGTCCCTCTGGTCGGCATTACCGGCTCCATGACCTGCATTTAAGGCAGGCAGGCGGTGTTGGGGGTCATAATGCGTGCGCACATTTCCTGCTTGCCGCGTGAAAATTCGGTGTGTTCTTCCTAAATTCGACTGGACGGGGAAGGGGAGGCGTGTGAAAGTTCAAGTCCACCATCGCCTCAGAAAAGTGCAAGCTCCCACTGCCGCGCGTTTTCTTGTGAACTGGAGCAGCTACTTTATTTAAAGTGTAATTTATGTAGGGGGTAGGCAGATGATCCACCAAAACCCAGCGTATATTGTGGATGGTCAGAAATGTGCGAGGCCACGGTAATAAAATAGAAGACGGGAAGACGTCCTCTGGGACCAGTTGTTTGTCCGACGTTTCGAAATCTCACGCAAGCCATTCGTAAAGGCATGAAGGTTTATGCAGCGCATTTAGTTCATCTCTGCTGGTTGTGAACTTCAGCAGTGTTCTTTATTCGTCCGCGCAAAGCCTGATAAGTAGCCGGCAGATCAATATGCCTATTAATAGAATCCTCACACGAGTGCCACGCTCTCTGCAGTAGGCGTGACATTCGGTCGCCTGACTGACCCGGTATTCTCAGGCTTTCGAAGTAAATGCCGTGCTCTGGCGAGGATATATGGGCGACTACTGATTTCTGCGGAAACTCTTTACGGGCAATGGCTATCCTGAAAGTTTCGTTGAAAAAGGCAGACGAGTAACCAAAGCGACGAAAACCGAAGGGTGGCCAAAACCAAAGTGCCGGCGAGCCGTACCTTGTATAGCTGGTATATCCGAAGGATTCGCTCACAGACTGGAAGCGACAATTCGAAGGCAACTCATGCAGCCTAAAAACCCAATACTCGTTAGCCAAAAATCCAGTTTCGTCGACTTTCTTTGTACCCAAGTCAATTATGTTAGGGAAACCCGAGAACGAGTTCTCTCGAGAGTGCACGAGCTTGCCGTACGACGAAAAACAAGCTTTCCATGTTAGACGCCCGTGCATCCTCGCCAGGGCATGGCCTTGACTTCGAAAGCCTCAGAATACTGGGTCAGTCAGACGACCGAATTTCACACCCACTGCAGGAAGCATGGCACTCGTGCGAGGATCCTATCATCAGGTATATCGCTCTTCCGGCTGCTTATCAGGCGTTGTGCGAACAAATCAATGGCCTTGCTAAAGTTCAATCCCGGGAGCGATGAGCTAACTATGCGGTGAACTGTACAATCCTTTACTGCTTGAGGGCGGGCTCGCGCGAGAGTTCGAAACATCGGGCGAATGAACAACTGGTCCCAGAGACCCTCTTCCCATATTTTGTTTGGCTGTCTTTGTGTTCGCCTTGTCAGTCACTCAAGTAGCTATTTTTTTTCATTTGAAGGCATGTCCAAAATTTTTGGTCAGTATTTCCTGAGTTCAAGCGATGCCTGCACGTCTGACAGTGACACGGCCCCGCAATTTTCGGAACTACCATCCTCTTCAAGCTAGCTGCATCTTATGCTCAGATATACTCTTCAAACGTACTCTGGAGTTTTCAATTTTCACGAACAAACCAGCAGGCGAAGTTACGATGATAAACACAGACAGACAACTCCTAGGACTTCGTTTGCCTACCGTTTTGGCCTCATCCTCGAAACCTGAAACAGGGAAAATAATACGCTTGCTTAAGGGACACGCGTGATGTGCAATTGCTACGCTACTGAACACCCTAGAAACCGCCATCTTCAGACCCAGTTCTTTAGGAGAGGATAAGTCATGCGAAAACCAGCGTGGAAGGAAGGGTATATTCTGTACAGAAGGAAATGGAGAATAGGCAAGAGGATGTTGGCTGCCTGTGGAAAGCGTCTGAAACCCAGTCTACTCGGCAGTCGTCACATGAGGTGGTGTGTGAGTCGGCCTTTGATTGGCTGTTCCAGAGGCCGAAACCCGCATGCATTCACAAGTGTGCGTTCGACTGGAGCTACTCACTATAGGGTCAGTAACTCTCTCCCTCATATTGGATGCTTGTGCGGCGATGATCGCTATCTCCCCACCCAGTGGCTTTGATTAACGTCCCTATTTGTCCGAAGGATCATCTCCTGCAAATAAAGGTGTTTGGAAAGACAGCAGATGTGAAGCCAAGTTCTGAGCTCCAACACCAACCACACAATCAGCCTCGAACGTGATTTCGTAAGAAGTCCCGCTGACGCTTTAAAGCGCACTGCAGTGAAGCTAAGAGAACAAAGTTTCCTAATTACAGGGCTCGCGGTGGGTGCCTAGTGCGAACTTTGTCGAGTTGTGCATACCTAAACTAAACGAGACGCCAAACTGCCTTGACCCTTGTTTTTTGACGACCCGTCGGCCACTTTCTACCGCTCGAGATTGGCATTGCACACAGACCGTAGGCAACTATAGGACGCCAGGCGATGAGATTAAAGGACCCTCTGCAAGAACCGCCTGGAGCCGTTTGCTCGATAAATTGTACATTGCCAGAACACCAGCCATGTTGGTGGAGCTAAGATGTGCTTGTGGATATTTGAACGCACGCCAGTAATGGAGAAAAGTAATGCCATCTTTAAATTCGCGAATCACTCGATATGAGTCAGTCCCACCATCATGTTGGTCAGCTCAGAAGCCCTCGCAAGAGGTTAGTGCAGTAGTCGCCGGCTATTAAGCCCACCTCAGGCCCAGACCAAATTGGGCTTAATAGGCGGCGGGCGCATTAACCGGAGAGTCCTAGCTCTTGATTAGCAAACACAGGATAGGCACTATACACTACATATGTACTGTATTATGTGCAGAGCTTGGTTATGTACAAGAAAGAATGGCGTTTGTCTGTGTTTTACGTGATAACAAAAACAAAAAAAATGCTTTGCGACACGTTTAAAAAAGCGGTCTAGTGTCAGTTGTTTTGGAGGAAACTTCACTCGCAAGTGCTCTTTGATGTCCTTCTCCAAGCACCAGAAATCGTCGAATTTTGTGAAATCTGCTGCCTGTAGACTGCGTTGCAGAGTGTAGAATGCAGCAGTGGGATTTGGCTCTTCGTCGTCGTCGTCATCCTCCTCCTCCTCATAATCAACAACTTTCTCATTTGCTTCTCCCCTATTCTTCACTTCTTCCACCACATCGGCAGTACCAACATCAGAAGCAGCAACAACATCAGAGGTTTTAAAACCGCCTTTTCGCCAACAGTTTTCTATCGTGCTCTTCTTCACCTGCTTCCATGCGTTTCCCAACATGTCCAATGCTTGGAGCAAATTGATCTTCTTTGCCACCCCAGGGCCAGTTGCTTCCTCGTTTTCATCAATTTCATCAACAATAGCCTGGCGAATGGAATGTGTAAAATAAGCTTCTAGCGTCCGAATTATGCCCTGATCGCACGGTTGTAGGACTGATGTCGTGTTTGCAGGCAAAAAATTTACAATGATGTTCTTCAACCCATGGACCTCGACATGCGCAGAGCGGTTGTCAGCGAGAAGCAGAACTTTCCTGTTTTCCTTGCCCATTTTCAAGTCAAGATCGCGAAGCCACCGCTCCCAGATCAACCCCGTCATCCATGCATTCCAGAGTAATCATAAAATATAGGTAGTTCCTTGAAAATTTTGAAGCACCTGGGGTTCTTTTCTTCCCAATGACTACAAAATCTTCTTTTGTTCCATCCATAGCACAACTGACTAGCGCAGTGATGCGGTCTTTGGCCGTTTTGAATCCTTTGCAGTCATTTTTTGTATCTTTTTTTCACGTATGGCAAAGCTCGTAAATAACTTCCAGTTTCATCTGCATTCAGAATGTCGTTGGGATGAAAAGTTTTCAAAATGTTGGGAAGCACGTCTTTGATAAAGTTGGCGACAGCAGAGAGATAGGCTTCAGCAGCTTCTCCAGCTAACTTTCTGAACACGACCCCATTGCGAACTTTCTAACGGGAAAACCAACCGTATGTGGCGCGAAAATATTGTGTCTGGCTTTTTCGACAAAGAACTAAGCTTTCGCACACAACATCCTCCCTTTCAACGGAATATTTCTCGCAGTTGTAATGTCCCACCACTCGTACAGAGCCTTTTCTACTTCCGCATCTTTTCCATTACAGTGTCTCTTTATGTTGCCATTCTTTTTGGCTCCCTCGCGAATCACAGCCTCCTTGTACAGCAAGTTTCGTAGACCTCCGCGTGAAATTCCAAGCTTCTCAGCAGCAGTTCGTTGGCTCTTCTTGAACTCAGGAGTCAATGCATGGTAGGCGTCGAGTTTTTCCACTTTCTGGATGATCGACAAGTCAACACGTGATGATGGCTTTCGTTTGGCCATGGTGCAAAGCCTGTGAATGAAATCAACATTAAATTTTTCGAAACCTAGGGAGGCTAGCCAGACGACCTTGGTATGCTTTGGGGTCACGCCTGTCGGCATCATCTAGTGTGAGCCTGAACGCGTGGTTCCCTTTTTGTGTGTTTGTCCTCAGCGCTGCGGTTCGGGTGCGTTAGCATTTTGTGCGTGCGGCTTTCTCGTTTTAGGGATTTGTCCTTTTCACCCCTCATGTCTGCTGCCGTCCGAAAAGGATGTCGCCAAATTTAACTTGAAAAATGAAAACAAATCACATCCGGCAAATCGGGCTTTGTAGCCGGCGACTGGGCTTATTAGTCGGTGGATTTTGCTGTGTAAAATTCTGTCCCAAGCTGATGTGGGCTTAATACGCGGCTGGGCTTATTAGCCGTGGGCTTAATAGCCGGTGACTACTGTAGTGGGTTGCTTCACTGGTCGACCCGCAACCCTTGAACAAACGCAACGATCTCCCGTCTCCCTGCAGGGCATTTAGCTCCCACATTTGCAGAGTAGACGACACTTGGCTGTACACTGCATTCCGTAAGGGCACTGTTTAGATAACGTTGCAAATGCTTTTCTCATAAATCGCAAATAATTGTGCTGAAGTCGGATCGATTGACGACCAGATGCGTACGACCTTTACATCAAGTATATAGGGACCGCTAGTTTTACTAAGTGCATGATTGCGTAGTAACTATCACCTCTAAACACTTCACCTCTTGTATTTCTAGCGGCCTCTTATATCCTCATCTCCGATGAGTCGCTTGATAGAAAATCCGTTGAGTCAAACGAACAACATTATTTCAGTTGTTGAGTTTCCTTCTACCATGTCATATCCTTTTTGTTATAACCTTGTGTGTTCCTGTGTCAACACCTTTTATGTCCCCCAGTTACGTGTTAGGAAGAGAAGGCAGAAAAGGATAGCAGATAGTACTTTACTGTCACTAGTTCTGCTTGTACATCAGCGTTTTCTTCTGTGTGACCGTTCGCAGCGTGTCCTCAGTCGTCAGTAGCTCGTCACGGCCAATGGCACGTCTTGTCAATAGCAGCAGAATCTCGGGTCGTCGGTAACGCGTCTCGGTAACAGAATTCCGTGCCTCCCAGCAGCAGCCTCGCTATTTAATGGCCAGTGGTCATTGTTCCCTAGTGGCCCTCCACGAGTGGCTTCTACAGGCAGCCCTCGTGCCTCAGCCATCGTGTCCTCAGGTGACGCTTGGCTATGCGTTTTGCCCTTGGCCAGGCATGACCTCATGGATGGCCGACCCCGGCCCGTGATTTTCCTTTCGTGTTCGCGTGTTGGCCTTTCAAGGTCGCTCTCTTTGCCCGCTCTGCATGCATCAGTGGCCTGTCCGATTCCTTTGTTCTAGTGCCCTTAGGACAGCTCGAGTTATGACTCGCGTGTTGGGCCCTCCTAAAACTTTTTCGCCCGAGAATACGCTCTTTGCGTCTTCGAAATTTCATCATAGTATGCTAGAAGATATTTACCCATCGGCGAATAATTTTTATTTTTAATACTGCCCTACCGAAGTTGATGCTCGTTGATAAACCTTTACCAATCGCTAACGAAATTCGCTTGTCCCGTTCTGCCCGCGGCCAAACAGTGGCTAAGAGTCTAGGTAGATGTTATTGCCGGCAAAGACAGATGAGACTCGAATGACCATTTCTAGCTCATTAGCCGTCGTCAGCTAGTCATACCCAGCCTCAAGTAGTCCACCACCCCAGGCTCGAACTCGTGACCTCTTGATCAGAAATCTTACGCTCTAACCATTGAGCCATGGGTTCGTTTTCTTTGCCGGTTTAGCTAGGAAGATATTGATGCTCCGCCAGCAGCCGCTCAGTTAGTAGTGCACCGCTGACAACGGTTCATTAGCCAGAAGTGGCCATTCCAGTCTCTCCTGTATCTGTCCCTACAATACTACAGAGTGCGATTCTCATCTCTCTGCGATTTATGGTGCCTGGAGAAGGACATAAAAGAGCACTTGAGAGTGAATTTTCCTCCAAAACAACTGACACTAGACCGCCTTTTTTAAAACGTGTCGCAAATCATTTTTGTGTTTTTGTTATTACGTAAAGTACAGACAAACAGCATTCTTTTCTTGTACATAACCAAGCTCTACACATAATACAGTACCTATGTAGTGTATAGTGGCTATCCTGTGTTTGCTAATCAAGAGCTAGGACTCTCCGGTTAATGCGCCCGCCGCCTATTAAGCCCAATTCGGTCTGGGCCCGAGGTGGGCTTAATAACCGGCGACTACTGTATATGCTGAAGTTGTTTTTCCTCGATATTCGTAGATGTATTATAACTGCAGCATCGTGCCTAAAAACCGATTCTTTTCACGAAGTAAGACTCTAGACCTTTCCAGTTATGTTATGGGTTAGAATATGAATGCCTATAGCATGATGTGTAAAAATACCCAGAGCCCGCTAACGGAATCTTTCTCATGCCATGTTTTTTTAAACGACACTGATGCCCCGACCCTTGGAAATTTACTTTTTAACTAGACATATTTGTTTCGCTGGACACGGAACCAGGTTTTAATAGCCTTCTACTATATTCTTGGTGGTTACTTTTGATCCTGGGAAGAAGGAGCTGCTAAGGTCAAGTTTCCACAATTTGAAGACGGATAAAAGAAAGATTTGTGTCAGGTCAACTCCTGCGCCCTCGCCTATTTACACCTTACACGTTTTCTTCTCTCAGACCTAAGGGATGCTGCAATTGAAAATGAGGCATATGCCTTGTGTGTCTTCCTGATTTTAATCTAACCGACATGCAAGTCATCACGCCTCCTTCCCCTCCAGTTGTAGTCCTGGCACGCCACCATGCCGGCCACTGTGTTCTACCTAATCGCAAGTTTACCGACAAGTTCTGGCAGTCAACTGATTAATGCCCGTGCACCACCCGAGGCAAGAACTCGTGACCTCTTGATCAGAAGTCTAATGCTCCAACCATTGAGCCGGTTTAGATCGGAAGACATTGATGCTCACGGATAAACGTTCGGCAATCGCTAACGGATCTGACTTGCCCATTTCTACCTTGGGTCTCATTATCGAAACCTGCCAGCTGCCGCACAGCGAGTGGTGCACCATTTTCGGTTGGATGTGGCTGGCTGACGACGGTTAATTTGGCGGAAATGGCAATTCCAGTCTCCCTTGTCTGTGCCAGCAATGCTGTATACCGGAGTTGTTCCTATATGTATTATAACTACATAATCGTACCTATCAACCCATTCTTTGTACGAAAGAATTGTTAGGATATTAGCTGGACCAAATACTAGCGACGTTTGGAGGCTTTCCTAAGGCGTCGAGTGTAGCCAAATGTCTTTGTTTGTTAGCTCTGACCGCAAACAGGCCATGACTGTCCACGCGAAATGACCTTAACCTCTGGAGAAGGAACAGATGCATGCACTTGCGCCCGCGCGCCACTGGTCGCAGTTATCCTAATGCGCCAATCAGGCTACACTAAAACGCGCACTAGACACTCTTATAAGACACTGTCCCCTGACACAGGGAGAGCGGCAGCCACACCGAACAGCGGACGCAGTCCGCTCCCAATGCCGGGCTTACCCTGAGGCGGTACAAAGAACGCGCTGGAGATCAACCAGCGGCAACAGCCACCCGAGACAGCTTTTCCAGGTTTTGTACACAATAAACCCTCCGTCGGGTGGATTCCAGAACTATGCCCTTCTTATTGTGTTCTTCATTGGGGATTTCAACAGGTCGTAATTCAACGGTGACACACGTCAGATGTCATTATTATAACATTAGCGACGCTGAACTCGTCGTTATACAAAAAAGACTAGACGGTTCCATTTATTTTATGGGTTAGAAGATGAATGTGCATAGCATCAACCAGGATGGGTACGTCCTGTAAAACAGATTGGTGTACAATTAACTACTACTATATACTCCCGATTTAAAACCGACAAGACAGCAGACTCGTGGTTAGAGCGTTTGCCTCTGACTGGAGAGACGCGAGTTCCAAACTCGACCGTGGCAGCAATTTCGGCTGCAACATTGGATTTGGGTATCCATAACTGACGACGGATAATGAGCCAAAAAAGCCATTCTAGGGCCCTATGTTTTGTCGATAATACATAATATAGCATGATATGCAAAAATAATCTGAGCCCGTTGTCGGGGTTTTTCTCATGCCAACGATTGTGCCATTGTTTTTTTGAAAACGATACTGATGCCCTATCTGTCCTGTTTTGGAAAATTACTAAATGAGTAAGTAGCTTTGGCTCACTGGACACAGAGCCAGGTTGTAATAGTCTTATGCTATATTCTTGGCGGCCACTCTTTATACTGGGAAGTAGGAACTGTTAAGGTAACATTCCCGCACTTTGAGGACCCTACGTGCACGTGGCGTGGGTAGCCGAAGGCCTCGCGTCAGGTCAACTTCTGCGCCTTAAATATTTAACTCAGACATGGAATGCGTAAATTGAGAGTGAGACATATGCGTTGTGAGTCTCCGTGATTTTAATCCAGCCCACGTGAAAGTCGTCACTCCTCTTCCAATTGTATTCCTAGCACGCCACCACAGCCACTGTGCTCAACCTAATCGCCAGTGTACCGACAGGCTCTCACAGTCAACTGATTTATGCTTGAGGAAGGGGGAGTTAGTCACATACCGATGAGAATCCTCTCCTCGTAGCAAATCAGCGCATTCCTCACTAAAATAGACTTGTCGTGTTTGAAATCATCACGGTGCATTGTCAGTCATGACCGGAGACGTCGACAAATAACGGGAGATTCGGTCCCTTTTTGCTGCAATGGTTCATTCTTACGGTAACCTTCTAAAATCACTCGTATATTTTCGATTTTAGCCATCCCCTATCGTAGCCTGGTTCCTGTTTTGGAAAATTACGAACTGACTAAATATATTTGGCTCACTGGACACAGAGCCACGTTGTAATAGCCTTCTACTGTATTCCTGATGGCCACTCTTGATAATGGGGAGCAGGAACTGCTAAGGTCGGCTCAACTCCTGCCCCCTAACTCATTTACGCATGGGGAACAGGCCATGTGTGGTACGCGCGGTCGGATTGCGTACACACTACCTTCCGGTCATCTTTATATTGTCTTTAGTAATAGTAATCGTACTCCTGGTTTTAGTCACCGTAGTTTGCGACAGGTAAATGGTAAGGTATGGTACTTGTGATCTTCCTTAAACATTACTCCCCTTTGTTTGAACTGTTCGTCACCACTGCAAGTTTTGCGCTCCAGGCTCTTACTTATAACTGAAGTAAGTATTTATTGCGAAAATTAAATAACTATGGCCTGAGAAGAAGATTCGATCGCTGGGACAGCACTTTTATTCGTCCGGCGTTTCGACATCCGTCGCGGATTCATCATCAGACACATGAGCAGAAAGCAGTAGGAGAAACGGGTAACATACGAAGTGCAGCGAAATGATGCCAATTCTGAAGTTTAGGCTCATTCGACGAAATCCGGCCATACATTCAAATTTGATGAGGCCGAAATTCTAGCAAGAGGTGACAATCGTATAAGCAGATAATTACTTGAGTCGTGGTTCAGGGGTCCCCAGTCCATAAACAAGTGCAATGACTTGTCCAATCCATACTCGGTGCTGAGGCTTAATTTAGCCAAAATAAGTCGCCACTTGGGAACGCACAGGCCACCGCGTTGTCTTACGCCAACACAGCAGTCATCACGTCCAAATCCACCACGCATGATGAACGTTCAGCACGTCAGGGCCCGTACGCCGGTAGTCAAGCCGTCATCACATAAAAGGGCAATTAACGCTAATTGTCTTTATTTATCATAGGTCTGATGAAGAATGCGCGACGGACGTCGAAACGTCGGGCAAATGAATGTGTTATCCCAGCGATCGAATCTTCTCAATTACTTCCTGGGACTCATATGTTTGCTTGCATTAGTAACTATTGTCTGCTCAGCGTAACCGGCTTATGCTATGTAGGTTCTTTTAAAGTGGGTGACAAAATGCCCGGCCTGCTGAATGCTTGCGTTTTTATGTTATGACCCATTCCCGGCGCTGTGTCGCCCAAGTCCTTCTCTAGCCCAGGCTCGCCATCACTACTACTACTACTACTACTACTACTACTACTACTACTACTACTACTACTACTATTACTACTACTACTTCTACTACGATTACTATTGCTACTACTACTACTGGCTTATAAATTATTCCCTAACAAAGTCGCTTATTGATGCCGAACGGGCCGTTTTCTGACGAAAGCTTCCTTTTCCCCTTTATGCATCAGCCAACCAACACTCGGTGCTGCTCAGTATGCCTCCCATCACCACCACCACCGAGGCTCCGCACAGAGCGAGTCACAGATGCTGCCGTTGCGGCCCCCCAGCCCGCCCGCAGCCCCGAATGCCCCCCAGGTGGGCGCCTGCGCGATTGAAGCCATTTTTCATCTCTCCGATCCGGAAGAATTGAAAGCGGAAGGGGCCGGTCAGGAGAAAATGGAGAAGGAGTCCGCATCTATACAAGTTGGAGGACTGTCCTCTAGTTGCCGTCTCCCCACCACTAGCAACAGCAGCAACAAACCCCAGGCAAACGACGACAAGGTCCTGCCTCGTAGTCACAGCAGCCGTCAGCGTCATAATCATCACTGTGTTTACATTGGTGAAAGCAGTCATTGCCCCATTACTAGTGGCAGTGACAGTAGCAGTAGCAGTAGCAGCAGTATTAGTAGTATTAGCAGGATTAATTTTTCTGAGACATTGCGGCCACATGCAAGTCATCCCTCCCCCTCCAGCCCACAGGACTCCCTACTGCCTTGTTCATTTCGGTTGGATTTCCCTGATTAATTGTCGTACTTCGCCCCCCCCCACGCATTAGATCCTGAGCCCGCGCAGCCTCCGCCCTTGGTTGCAGAATCTTATTTTTGCAAACATTTCTTATCTCGCTATCGCCCCCACATTATTCTTTTACTACTACTTGTACTACTGCGTATATTGTTTACTGGCGCAGAAGTGGTGCCTTCCTCTCAATCTTCCTAACTGGTTTGTATAAATTACCCTGCGTTGTAGTGTGCTGTCTCTTCTGTCGAGGACCCTGGTCCTATCTTCTACCAGTAGGGACGCAGCTTTTTGAGGATAGATGCACAGATATAGTTGTAAGACCATAGTAAATCGCGGTGACATGTCCGTATCTTCAAATTATCGCAGCATCAGTCTCGCCAATGTGTTTGCGACCACCCGTCTCCCTAAATATTCGATTGAGCGCAATCTTCGCAGTCATCTTAACCGAGGAGGATTTCGGCCAGGTAGAGGATGCGTTGATCAGATCTTCATTCGCCACCGCATACTGGAACACAGATACCAGAATCAGCAGATTATCACAGCCTGCTTCATCGACTTCAAGACCGGCTTTGACTCCATCAAGAGAGAAGCCTTATGGAAAATCCTGTTTGCTGACGGTCTCCCAATAAGGTTGCTAAATTTGATAAAAGTCTACTGTAGCAGAATATCAGCCCGAGTAAGAGCCCTTGGTGAAGAGACTGATACTTTCCCACTGACTTGTGGAGTTCCACAAGGATGCCCTCTTTCCCCAGTTCTCTTTAACTTCTTGATCGACTGTGAAATAATTCAATGAATTCTACTTGAAAATTGATGTAAAATGAGCCCTGCGTTCAGAGTGCCTACCTGGAGTTTCCCGATGACATTGTCGTACTTGGTAATACCCCTCAGTCACTACAGTCAAGGCTAGACCGAATAACCAGCTTTGCTGTAACTGGTTGTCTGAAGATTAATAAAAGTAAGACGATGTTCCTGATTACGCATCTTGGCACAGCACAGCCACTGTTTATCAGCGGTCAACCCACCAAAGAAGTTAGCTGCTTTCGCTATTTGGGCTCGAATATACTAGCCAACGGACAGGCCAAAGAAGAAATCATGAACCGAATCGCGCAGGCTCGAACTGCATTTAGGCTGCTAGCCAGACCATTCTGGTCTCGCTCAGACATCAGCTTGCGTACTAAGCTGCTGATATATAGAGCATCAATCAGACCGGTGTTAGTATATGCCTTAAAAACATGGCCTGCCAAAACGGTAGAAATTCTATCACTCGAAATCTTTGACCTTTGGTGTCTTCGACGCCTCTAAAGAGTCTTCTGGCAGGATAGAATTTCCAATGTCGAGCCAAATCGCAGGTGTTTCAAACTACCAAGTCTAGCATCATGCCTTCAGTATCGCCGATTGCAATGGTTTGACCATGCCCCGCGCAAGAGTGGTCGTGATCCCTCCTCGTAGTGCAAACTGGAGATATCGACATGGCGGTCAATTGAAAACGTCGCTCAACATCGTCAAGTTGGACGTCGAACGGATGGGACGGTTTGCGACACTAGGTTAACATTTGCGAGGAGTTCGTTTCCTATCGCCGCCAATGGGCCGCCGCTTTCCGTGACATTCGTGAAGTCGATTCATCCAACAGCATGAGCTAATTGGATCAAGTACAAGTAAGTAAGTATTGAGCAGATCTGGTGGCTGGATGTTTCGCAGTATAAAGAAAATATAGCTGACCTTATGCGTGTACTTTTATGCACGTGGACAAAATTTACCAACTACCTTTCTTGCCGAAAAGAGCAGTTCTTGTGAGCTTTCGTTTTAGGTTTTTTCTTGCGGGAATGTACACACATTTGCATTTTCACCTCGTGTAGTTGACTATCGCGCGTCACGCGATAAAACTAAAGACGCGCACCCTGGAATTCTGCGGTCCGTCAAGGTTAAGGAACTGAATTTTTTTAGTACCTGACGCCAATACACATGGCTTACACGATCATTCGCCCTGATTCTGCTTGCCTAGTTCGGTATCATGGAATTTACCTTGCGACACATCAGGTGCCGAAATGTGTAGGTTATTTTTTTGCGTGTGAAACCAACCAGCGAGCTTAACTTTGCACGAATGACACATTAAAATGGGTTGTTTTCGACCGGGGTGATATTTGTTGATGAACACTTCTCGTCGGGTGCTAAGTACCGCCGCTATTACTAGCAGTCTTTGCAGCGCTGGAGGTGTGTTTGACAACATTTGGGTCACCCAGATTTCTGCGTTGATTTGCAAGTGCATAGATGGTTCTTCAGGATGTCCTCCTATTTGTCCTCCGTGTTCGTAAGAATCCGTAGAAAATGTCAATTGATTCAATGTTCGTCATCCATTCTCGCGCGGTGGTCGCTCTAATGCAGTTGAACTTGCCTCAGCTTGGCGTGTCGACCTTGGGGGCTTCTGGTTCGTTTGTATCTAGAATCCTGTCTAACCAGCAGCGCTTCAGTATTCTTCAGAGACCAAGCAGGTGGAAGTGGTTGAGCTGTCCTGCTTGTTTTTCGGCTACTGTCCACACCTCTGCTCCATAGATTAGTGTGACAACTTTGCATATCTCGAGTTCGGAGTTGAGGCGGAGATCTGCAGTCGGTCGAGGGATTGGCTGGCTGGCTTTGGATATTCGGTACACAACTTCATCGTCGATCTCGGTTCTGTAGGGATGTACTGCCTAAATGAGCTAATTTTTGCATTATTGGCAGAGGTAGTTCCGCACTTCCTGACATCTCTCTTGTAGTGGGCGTACTGCAAAGACCTTTTGTTGGTTTCGAGGTGTCTTCGGAAGTCACATTAGCTTTCCAGGAGAATGCAATGTGGTCGTTGAGCCGGTTAGGAAGAGTGTGAGCCAAAATCTTCCGTGCAGTGTTCAGCAGTGGATTTCCTCTGTTGATCACAGCGTTCTCGCGTCATTGCACCCCATGGGAACTCATTTTTTTGGAAAATGTTCTGGAATGGCCTTGTAGGTTTCTCTCTCAGTCGAGGGTAACCATGTTTGTAGACGTTAGACAGGGTCGCATCGGACCTCGGTGCATTACCGTTGGATAGTTTGCGCACGACCTCGATTAGAGGATAAGCAGGAGGCAGCGGTCTTCGTTCGTCTCCAAGTGGGGGGTCGGTTGATGGTGACATCGGATAATATGAACAGGCAGTACTTTTATTTTACTATCTACTGGCCTTAGCAAGCATGAGTAATAGATATATGCACTTCTAGCATAGGCAGATACCTATAGCCACAGTATCTTCGTCCGTACAGCTCGATGGATAGAGTTGAGAGTGCGGAAACCAAGGCAAGTGCTCTTGTGCTCAGAACCCCAAGCATGTACGTACTCGAAATAGTTTAAACCCAGATTCACACTCCATGTTGAGACCAAGGAGGTATGAGCCCCAGCGCTAACTCCAAACCAGCGTCACTTCTGACAGATTTTAGCATCATAGATAGTACTGATACTACTAAGACTCGGCTACATTGATAGCCAGTAGTAGTAGAAACATTAGTGAACGTACCAGTCTCGGCCTCCTTGGGCCTGCCTTCACACGTACTAGGGGTGAGTGGGGATAGATAGTACAATAGTACCCGCGCAAAGTCTACTGTCGATTAAGACTAAGTTAGGCGGTGTTTTGGCTTGCATTGGATAAAGCAGTCTACGCCGAACTCCGTTTAATCTTCAAGACTCCGGCAGAAGGTGAAGAGGGCGGAACCGCTAACTACGTCTTCTATCACTTTAAAGCTAACTTTTGAGACCGTCATCTTCTGTACCAACCTGTTGATGCACTTGGTGGACTTAATCGAAATCGATAGTCTAACATACACACATTTTTTGTTTCGTTATGTCCCCCATATCGATTACTCAGTCTGCCGGTTTACGTGGGGAAGGCTAACGGGCACACTGACTTGCCTACAAGTACACCGCCCCCAAGGAGGACAGAGGTCAAGCAAGCCCGCTAGCGGCCAACCTCTAGGAGATCAACTGTAGTCAGCAGCGAATGTGTGGGCCAAAGTGTGTGCCTCCAGGACTGGTATAATACAAGGCAGACGGCAAGATTGACTAACGCAAGGCCACCAAACGCACCAGCTAAAACACTATGAAAATAGAATCGAGAAGGGTTCCGAAACGTCAATACAAATGCTATTCGGTCCACGGACTCGCCCTCTCTTCTTCGTCGGGAGATGATGGATGCGATAAGATATCTGGATCTCGAATCTTTTCGCTTGTAAATATACATACTCGATAGCTCTGTTGGACGCAATTCTCATGCTACTGTTTGTATTCTTCATTAAGCGTCCGTCTTCGCAAAAAACAGCCTCTATCTTGGCCATCAGCTCGCGCGTAGGCACGGCATGCCTCTCTCTCGTCGGACCAATTAAAGTTACCTTCAAGCGCATATGGACTAACTCGAACACTACACGTGAGTGAAGTTACAACCAAATAGTCAACCACGTTCTACTTCCAAGATAAGCTCTATTGGCAGACAGCATTACCGATAATGACACGGGAGACTCGAATGTATATTTCTGGCATATTAACCATCATCGCCAGTCATACCCAACCCCAGGTGATGTATCGCAAGTGGTTAAGTAAGTTAAACCCCAGCAACTGCGATCTTCAGACCATGGTTCCGTAGGAAAGGAGAATTCTGGGAAGGCCAGAATAGAAGGAATAGTTTATTCTGTACACAGAGGAACGGAAAATAGATGGAAGAAATTTGACTTGTGAGCACACAACAAGCCGGGTGGACCAGCCGGGTCCAAGTGCCAGTTTTACAGCAGACAGGCCAGTGGACAGAGAAAGCATTCACGCATGCAGGCTTGCCATTCGTCGCCGGACCAAAAAGTAACTTTGCGGCAACTGTGATTGGTTGTTCCCAGACGTCGAGATCAACGGCTGTGGGATTTCAGGAAAGTCACGACAGATGCATCACCCCAGGACTCGAACCTGCGACCAGTTGATCAGAATTTCATCCCGCTAAACCACCAAACCACTGGCTCGTTGCTTTGCTGTTTTCGATCGAAAATATTGATACTTGCGGATGACATCTTACCGACAGATGAAATAACTTATTCGTTCCCTTCTTTCCTGAGGTTCCCTCTAGACCACCGCCGGCAGCCACCCAGTGGTTAGTGTTCTGAGCAGCATTCTAGCATTATTCTCTCTCAGCCCTGCTTTTGTGACTTTTAATCTCGTTATTATTTTCACTCACACAACTGTGCTAATTGTGTGGTTTTGTTATCCTCGGACCTGAGCGAAATGGGTCCACAGAAAATGGAAGAGAAGGGACCTGTGGGTGCATGTTATGTGCTCTATGAGAGGCTAAAAATAATCTGCGGCACACGTAGAAGGCCTGCTGAGCTCTGCTAGTCCTTGTGGTGACAGGCGACATTCGGACCGCGGATCGATACACGGGAAATGGAGGAGTGAGAGCGAGGTTCACACTGCTGAATCCACTTCAGCGCATCCCTCAGTATAAAATATATGGAGAGTTTGCAATCATCACAGGATGAATTCAATGTTGCGGTTTGAAAAGGTGCCAGCGGATAGAATAATTCGGTCCCGCAGAACAGAGAGCCGGACAAATCGGCCCCTTCTGTATGTGGCAGTTATGTCACTTCCAGTAGGATTGAATCCGGGGCACTCCCCTTGAATCTATGAAAATCTTATCAGGTCGTGCGTGGGAAGCGTAGACAGACTGCATAACCATGTCAGCCGATCCCGCCTCTGGTCTTTCTGGCTATCCTGCTCCCAGATCCAAGTGGGTGAGGAATGTTAGAGAGCTCCGGATGACACACGTGTCTTCTTTCATGATAGAGGAATTCACACGCCCACCTCACTCTAGGGTACAAAGTGGGCGCAACTGGCAAAATGTTATGTGACTCTATGTCTGAAATTAGTCCTCCATGCAGGGACTTTATGCTGCAGGTTATTGTTCACGAATGACCACTTTTATCTGCGCTCACCTTCGACAGCGAAACTCCTTCAGGTTCCTTCCGTGGGCATACTCTTTTTTCGTCATTGTACGTTTTTAAAACATTAACTGGTTGCTACATTTAGATTTCAAGGAAGCCCATCAGGCGTTGGGGCGCTGCCCTTCTGTTGTTAGGACAGCTTTGCAGTGTTGATTCGATCGCTGGGACAACAATTTTATCTGCCTGACGTTTTAAGATTCGTCGAGGATTCTTTATCAGAGTCATGAGCTATCGCTTTCTGCTCATGTATCTGATGAAGAATCCGCAACGGCTATCGAAGCGTCAGGCGGGTAAAATTATTGTCTAAGCGATCGGATCGTCTTCTTCTCGATTACTCCCAGAGACTTGCTGGTTTGCTTTTATTCGCAATTTGCACTGTTATTTTTGTGGATGATGATGATGATGATGAGTACAATGATGTTTGAGGTTTAAAGGATAGCCACTCCTTCGCCGTCATATTGCGCTATTTCA
>JAYGXS010000004.1:60629432-60671703 GCA_036362985.1 Ligula intestinalis | reverse complement strand
AGACCACAGTCAGGGATGTCTCCGTGCAGCCTTGCCAGGTACCGAAGAAAGTGAGTTTGACATTCCTTTCAGAGGCACATACCAGCGCTTAGAAGGCATAACTAAATAGGACCACCTAGGCGTCTTAGCTGTTATGTTCAACGCAAAATAGATCCGAGCTACCGAGGTATTGACGGAATCTGGCCATGTGTGCGCTAAAACCACAATGCTGACTGAATTTATGAACGATATTTAACGTAAACCCAGTGAATCGTTGAATGTGGAAACTTTCGTGCTCCAGCGGGAAAGTTAGAAAATGAACAAAACGAGGACCATTCAAAAAAGCAATTTCCTTTAGCTATTTTACTCTAAGCAGCAGGTTCCAACGGAAAAATAAATGCAGGCCTGAAGACGGAGAGATTGGGAAAAACTGTTGGAGAGGTAATTATTCCATTAGTAAATTCCTTAACGATGTCAAATATACACAGCCAACATTAAATAAACGTAAATGTGTATAAGTTACCCATGAGGTAAGATAACGTATTACCTATTGACGGGATTATTGTGTATTAAGGCCAACGATATTTGCGTAGATTTAAAATAAACAATTGTGATGAAATAGTTATATTTTCCTTACAAAGACAACGTGATCAACCCATTTTTATGTCACCTGAAGATAAAAGATTCAGTTTAACTGGAAATGAAAGAGCTTACTGCTCACCTCATAACGAATTTTTTTCTGCCATAATGGATTACTTCCAGGATCTGTTATAAGTTTGCGAATGCAAAAAGGAGTTGCCATAACTAGGCCCATTTTTAAAATAATTATTATTCTTCTGCCTGTTCCGTTTCTAAATAAAACATATACGGAACTTTTAGCTTACAAAAAAGTATATTTCTGCATGACTTACATTAAATTAGGCCTGTTTTACATTAGCTTCACGGTTACAGATATGGAAACTTTCTTAATTGCCATGGAGGCGATCCGGTAAATCAAGATGCGACGAAAAGTTTTTTGTTACTGTATTTGTGCGAAAAAATTCCCCGGATAGCTAAACATAATTTTTTCTTGTTTCTGAAAATAAATGCGATTCCTTTAAATCGGCGTCACCTGCATCTGAACAAGTTCGGACTATATTTCCCGGTTCTGGAAAGGATGTTTTATATTTTTTACTTATTTTAGAGTTGTAACATAGCACAATGCATATTCATCAAACGTTTTGTGCTGCTATACTTAATAGCATAGGAAAGTATTTTGGTATGAGTCGACTCCCAATTTCGACAAAATTAATGTACATGACCTTGAATAAACTTAACTAAAAGGCTTTCCCATGATTAAATCTACGCAGAGGATTAAAATAACGTGACAAAATATATGCTTAACTAACCAATCAAATTCCGTCACGAAAGTTGCACGATTTGTGTGCCATACTGTATATTGAACCGAAGATATAAAAATGAGGTCAGATTGGATCAAATAAAGCCATTGCTACTTCATTGCCGTAAAGCGGGAGTACAGAGTACTGGCCGGTGCGACATGCCGCGTTTGCTGCCGGCATAAAACTGAACTGTTGTGAATAAAATTAACGCAAAAATGTCAGGTTGAAGTCGGCACCAACGGACGTAATTTGAGCAAGACAGTTGGAAATGCTAGGGAAATATAGTGAAGTGTGAATAATTAAATAACTCAGCTCAAAGTATTTTTAATTGACATTTAAAACTAAAATGAACAATCTTGACTACAGAGGACGTCTAGTCGTTTAGTGAGAAATGGCCGGTTGGATATTTCAACATTTGGACTACCGATTTTGACGAAATTTACCGCGTTCCCCACAACAGGGCAGACGCAAGGACGATTTATTGTACGCGAATTAGTGAATAAGTTATGGTTCACTTGCACTGCGTCTATCACACCCTCTCCATCTCTTCCAGTCGGGACCGATGTCATGTCAGAATAAAGAAGGTCGGAAGCCGAGTCGAAATCACATGCAGGTGCCTGACGTGGTAAAAAACCGCATATAAGTGTTCCACCACGCCGGTTTGTGTCCCACCGAGTGGAAACGCCATACAGGGTCAGACACAAAGGAAGCCATTGCAGTCAGACGCAGTCCACCAGTAGGCCACTCTACACAAATGCATATTAGGCTGACTGTGATGTCTGAACTGAACAGTCAGTAGGCTACCTTATAAAAAGAGGTTTTTAGAGTACCTAAACGTGGAAGTGAGGCATATGCAACGATTCACGTCTAATACATTGCCTCTCATGCACCAGATCACTACCAAAATCGGACAGTTGCTTGACGCAAGGACTAGGCGCAGTGGCTGACCGAGCTAGAGAGCTTGTCTGCGTGCACCACCCAGGGGACCTGACCCCGGCATAGGACATACCAGGGTTTAACCCTAAGAAGCGTGGGTGGCTGGAATATTACAGGTATCAGAGGGACCACATGACCATGCAGCCGAAGAACTCACCTCCTACGTAGTTCGTGTCTGTGGTGTGTGTGTGTGTGGTGATCGATGTCAGACATGTTCACATGCGGTGTATTTATTGATGTGGAAGTGTATGGTGATGTGGTTTGATCTTTGATTGCCTGCAGCAGGATTTTATGATGGCGTATGTGGTGTGGGCAGTGTGACCAACCGAGGCGCGCGGGGTGTGTGTATGTTGGTGCTCCTGACACCATTATTCAATGCTATATGAGCGCTCACTGATTGGTTGCGGAATATACTCATCCCGAGCCTTCGGTGCCGCAACACCTGGGTTTTGTGTCTAGTTGGCTGATGACGGCTAATAAGCCAGAAATGGCCATTTCAGGCCCCTTTGCCTTACATTGTTAATGCATTTCGTCCTATATCGTTCATCAGCTTCTGTGCAAGGGATTCGCGGTCGAACGACCATACCGAAGGATGAGCTCAATGTGCAATCGCAATGAGCACCAAATTTCTGGCAGGGATTATGAATTTGGTTTTTTGGTGGGTCATCAGAAGTGCTCTCAGCGATGCTGGACACGAGAGAGGGGGCAGTGGTCGTCACCGTCCGCGCGGAGGTTTTGGTAAGGATATGGGGACCGTGCTCCCCTTTGGTGATGACGGTGATCATTGTGAGGGTTGGTGGGGGTAACGACGGGTTTTTTGCAGGCATAGCAGCTGTCGTGGTTGGGGTGTTGTTAAACCAGGGCCGGAGGTATCCCACGAGGCCAATCTGTGCGCAGAATTTTCTTCGACAGCGTGGACATGTTGCATATGATTTGGGGTTGATGGTTTAGATCGAGGGCATTTGAGACTTATAAGCCGCCCTCTTGACTTTGGCAACGGCTATCCTCTCAGCTTCATAGATTGCTGTTCCACTATTCTTCTACAGGCAAGTCGATCCTGGGCAACCTCCACTTAGGTCTGTGGGTTGATTTGTACGTGCTTGAGGGAGTTTTCAGAGTGTTATTTTAGCGCCTTTTTTCCCTTATCGCAAGGTACTCGTTGCGATATCATCACAGAAGGGTCGCTTGCATGAACAAAGGTCATCCATCTTCATGAGGTGGCTGCTCCGGCGGAGTCGGATTTATCTCAGTAGGGCTCTAATACTGAGGATTCCTCTACCTGTCAGTAATTCCACCTTAGTTTTAGCACTCTTCGGAGGTAGCGTAGGTGGAACTGGTTCAGCGTACCTATTTTTTCCCAGTATACTCTCCAGGTCTCTGCTCCACATGTATATTAGTGTTGTCAAGATGACAATTTGCAAATCAATTTGAAGACTACGACCATAACATGGCATTACCGTCAAATACGAAAGAAACTGGAATGGCCATTTGTGGCTTAGTAGCCATCGTCAGCTCGGTGCTCCAATTCGCGAATTTTTTGATCAGAAGTCAAACGCTCAAACCACTGAGCCCCGATTCCGCGGGACTGACACCCCACATGCGTGAATCTTTCAGGGCACCCCCATTTCTGTATCATTTCCCAGAGTCCATTGCAACTTAATGAGCCAAAAGCCTTCCTGCAGTCCACAAATGTAGTGTAGAGGTGGGTTCACATCTCCTGGGAGTCCCTATTCTAGGTGACCGCTGAGACGATTAAGAAGGATGCGTGGGATTTTGAACAGTGAAGTGCCTCTGTGGTTATCTCAGAGCTGCCGGTTTCATTGTCGCCATATTCCTGAAACCAGGACAGGTTTCGTCCGCAAGGCAGTGCCTTTCATCTAATCCGGAGGCTTGCGCTAAGTTCCACGAATATAAGAGTACATGTTGGGGCTTAGGATAGCGTTAGGGCTAAAATTAATTTGAGTGTCAGGTTTGGCGCGAAAATCAGATGTAGAGTTACCGTTAAGGTAAAAGTTAAGAAGCGTGAATAATCATGCGCAAGACAACCTGTTTTATCGGTCAGTCGATGGAGTTGCTACAACTACTAAAAAGTTGAAAAAATAACCTACTTTGCTAAGTGACACAGATAAAGAAACCTACAGAGGTGATCGCATGCATACTACTGCTAGAGGTTAACCTAAAAAATTGGTATTTCAGGCTGATAGCAAATTTTCTGATCAAATACTCACAGTTCCACACACCCTAGAGTTATGCTTTTACTACTAACAACCGACCGCCATCTGTGCCCTTGGCTTTTTGCTGCGTTAGATTCCACTCGGCAAAAAACCCCGACAGGTTACAAAGAAACTCGATCAAGCAACGAAAACATATTGGCAAACGGGCGCTCTATTTTGGAATATACACTAGCAAATTCTTTAAAGCTAGGAACCGCAGCAAATGGTGATCACCACCGACTCTGTAGGGAAGAAAGGTAGGAGCAAAGGGTCGGTGGCGTGAGCAGACGGTGTTGATTGGTTTTGTTGCGCGTCGATGCACACCGATGCGCACCATGTTGGCGGTGCAGTGGCCGTAGACTGCCCTCCTGGAGTCGAATCAATTCTTCGTTTAGGTTTGCTTACCCAGCCCTGCGAGCCATGCCGGTGTCCTGTAGACGTTACTGCATCAACCGGTGACAACAGAAGCAGACTTTTTCGTTTGCGTCCATATGAGAATTGGTGTAAGCTTTGTGCAGTCTATTCGTCTCGGCGACCAGAGACCAAAGGTACCTAGGGCGATGGAGTAATGAACGTCTTGCAGTTGCCGCTAGTCTTGCAACGACGACGTTGTCCTCTAGTATCTGCAGTACCCCCAAGGTGCTGGGCTAATTGACTGCTGAACTCTATATTGGGAAAGGGCGATGCTTAACACCAAGGGCGCGAGAATCGAGCGCGAAAGAGCGAATGCCCGGGCGCGAATCGAGGACAGTCTTGTTTATTAGATCGGGCGCGATTCGAGCTGTAATTTTTGAGCGCGAATCGAGCTCTATTTTTTCCATAGAATCAAGCGTGACCCAAACTCTAAAATTTGAACGTGGATTTTCAATCAAACGGGAATTTATACGCGAGGCCACTTCACCACTCAGCCGATTTTTCAATGCAATTTAAATAACGGAAGACAGTTTTGTATGCAGATATTATTATCAAAAAATATGATAGGAATATGTGCAAGGATTTTTTATTATAATTATACTGAAGCATTAATTTCGTCCGCGCGTTTCAAATCTGAACGAAATAAAGAGAAGTGATTTAGATATGGCCGTGCGTATGTGCTAAGAATATGCTGCATTTAACTCTACTTAAGTTCATACTCACCGTCTGCAGTTTGACTACTCGAGGCCTTCTGCGTACGCTTTTGGCGTTGGTCATGAGCCTTTATGAATTCGTTCTTAAACGCTGCCCGCAGTTTCTTGAACTCTGGCCATCGGTCTATAGTGCACCGGTTGAAGACTTCTGAATAACGTTATGATGAATGCATTTCCCCCTTGTTTAATGAATGCTCTTGCTGAAGCATCACAGATTACTGCAGCCAATTGGAATTGTAGTGTTTTTAGACCTTATCAATGCGTTAATCTGACTGACCTTATATTTTATATTCTTCCACTAAGGTCGCGCAGAAAGCCTGAGAAGTGGGTAACCGATCTTGTGACCACCTGTGGCGACTGCCTGCCAGGGCTGTGGATTAAGCGCGGAGGCGCCATGACACGAGCGTGTTCTACAACCAGACAGTGAGCATCACACAATCGTAATCTTAATAATCATTCTACTAGTCCTCCTATCAGTAGAGTAATTTTGCAATTTCTGCAGACAATTTTGCCCTCAGTGTGACTGCTCCTGCTGTCTCGAGCTTAAATCCAAGAACTGAAAAATAGCCTAGACCACGTGACAGCATGATCGTTAGCAAATGGCTTTCTACTCGACGACCAGAAATCAATCCAGCGTGTTTTTCGATTGCGACCCTCTCTCGGCCCTGAATCCATTGACATTCTGCCTTGATGTTATTCCGGCATCTTGCGTCTCATTTACTTCTTATATTAAAAGACTTTTTTATTAAAATTTATAAACTTTGATATTATATCCATCGTGTGCGTTCATATCGAACACTAAAAGCCCTAGTCTGGCGATTTATATCAGTCTGCATTCTCCCCCTCATTCCTTACTGCTCTTTAGTTATTTTTACCGCCTGACTTTAAAATGACCTTGTCATTTTTAAACGTATACTCCGAAGGCTCTCTTCAGCTGCTGGTGTTTCCTATGATTTTAGCTGATTTAATAATTCAACGACTCCTTAAAAAGGTCAAGCAATTTTCAGATCGCATTCTTGGTGAGGCCGCTCATAATCTCCTTCCCCTCCCCCCTCCTTAACTTTCACGATTATATGATCGCTGTAATTAATTGACCAATTTTATTCCCCATGTCATATACTGGCCTGACAATGAATGACTGAAAACGATCGTTTGCCAACACGACTTTTCAAAATTAGTAGCCGCGAAGTCTTCCCGTACTGTGCGCCGAAGCTTACGCCATATGTCTTGCTATTCATCGGTATATCAGAACTCAATGCTCCCATTCCTAGCAGACTATCTCACGTGAAAGGAAACGGAAATCTGGAAACTGAGATTGAGCCTTTCTCCATAATTCCTCTCCCCACAGACGAAGGAGGACAACAAAACAGTGATAGTCTCTGCAGTATGGAAGCACATAGCTGATGGACCGAATTCCAGAAATTAAGCAAACGGACAAGCTAACATTTATTCTTTCCATTTTCGAGGCGAAAATTTCCTGCTCGGCGCAATTTGCATTCCCTTGCAGCTCAAAAACTCCAAATTGACAGTCTGCGACTGCACGCAAAGATTGGATTAGTTCACTATCCTAAGGATAAATGTTTCCGTAGTATCAATCATTCGTTTAACCACCATTGCGCGGCTCAGTAAGCGGACTATCGCAGGTCATTTTAATAGTCGTCAGTTCAATTCCAACTCGAAGCAATGGCTTTCTGTCTGAAGAATATCGTGTATGCACCGGTTGCTTGAGCAAAATGACTTACTTTCATTCCAGCACAAACATTTTTCGCACAGCGTTGGAAACCAGTATGAGCCACATCGCAATATAAAAAATGCAATCATGCTGATTTTCGGCCATAGCTTCTGGGTAAAATGCCCTTCCATTTTTAGATCAGCCTCAAGGTGTGTAGCAGAAGTTCAAATTACAACAACCTGTTTCCTTGAAAATAGAGACCGCTGGTTTCGTACACTTCAGAGCATTTCAACGAAGCAGTAATTGCAGTTAATTACACTTCCTATGCTAAAAGTGGGGACGCTAAGTAGGCGGAAATCTTCCACTGCGAAAAAATGTAACAATCAGCACTTCAGCATGCCTCACAGAAAAATGCTTTCCGGTAGTGTAATTTATCTATTCCATACAGTCTGCCTTCATAAAATGTTCCGACAAAAGAAGTTTAAGTTGTGGAGTTTGCAGTTTTGATCAGTGCCATCTTCAACGTGGTGCAGAATTATGCTGGAATACTGGTATCCTGGACTATACTTTGGTAGCAATTATATGTCACAAATTAACGCCTGGGTGTTTATTCAAATACCTTTTATTTATTTAATGCAGTTTTTTGTTATTTTTCGATCTAGGCGACTGTGAGTAAATTGAACCACACTTTTCACGACTTTGCAATTTTAATGATTTACTTCGCTGCCTATCCTATTTCTCAGCCCACAAAACCCATAGTAACACCGGCCCCGTACGACAGATTGCTGGGCCTCGGGGTATATAAGGTCCACTACTTGAATTATATGCATTTGCCAACAACCTTCGTCTTTAACTGCTAAGCAATTGAGACACCTTCGGTGAGTTTCGGTAATTATTCTAATTGTATTCTTTTTCACCAAAAAAGTGACTATAATACTATTGCGCGGCTTTATTTTTTCGAAAACAACCGAAATGTGCTTTATGTCCTGATTATGTTACATTTATCTGCAGTAGTTTATTTTTCTTTTTGCATCCCTCGGCTGATTATTACTGCTGAAGTAGATGTGCTCCAAATAGGTATTAAAGTTGGCAAAAAGTTCGCGAAATAGGCCCGTGAATAACTTTTTCTGGCTGATCAGTTACGGGGATAATTTTCAAGCTTGGTCAGCAGCCACATAGCCGTTCGTGATATGGACAGGATTAAATTACCGACAAAGCCAAAGGACACTGGAATCACCACTTCTGGCTTATAAGTCATCCTGAGCCGGCTAGACCCAACAGTAGATGTCGCAGCACCCGAAGTTACAACGTAAAAATTCTAATCAAGAAGTTGGGATTCAAATCTCGGCTGCCGCAACACCTAGGATTGGCGAATGCGAGAGAATACTCGTATTCCAGGAATTTCTATTTGTAAAGGAGACATATGATCGATCACTGAGCTTTCGAGCTCTTACAAGAGCTCTTGTAAGAGCTCGAAAGCTCAGGAAAAAAAATATATATTGTTCCAGTGATCGACTATATGTCTCCTTTACAAACCTAGGATTGGGTTTGGCTGGCTGATAACGGCTACTAAGTCCGAAATGATCATGTAGTGGGCCGTTGCCTGTCGATGTCTAACTTCCTGTCGTGGCCTCAATCTGTCTGGAGCTCAAGGTCGTTGCGATCGCCAGACTTACTAACGCGCGTGACGTGGACCACCAAAACGCTGTCCAACCAATCACGGGCCGAACTAGCTAATGAACGCGCTCTCTCTGTCTAATGGCCTGACTGCTCTCAAACAGTCACTTGGGACCCGGTCGATCTCCTTGGTGTTTGGGCTCTCCCAAGTCAATCTTCGCTCATCTATTCTCCGTTCCCCTGTTCACAATAAACTCTTCCATCTACTCTGGCCTTCACCGACTTCTCTTCTCTACTAAGTAGCCATGGTCTGAAGATCGCAGTTGCTGGGTTTGACTCAATTAACCCCCTGCGACAGTCCTTCCGATCTCTCTGGTCTTTGTCGCTAATGTAATTCTCTCTATCAGTTTCTCTTCCCAAAGCAGGAGATTAATGAATACCTGGAAAATAAAATTAATGAAAATGTTGGCTTTTTGGCTGCATACGGCGAATCAACAAGAAACCCTTCAACGAAGCGCACCAAAATTGGCATGACAACAAATTCTTAATTTGAAATGGCGGGAACGCATTTTCGAGATTTGGGCAGTTGAAATGGTATCGCGCCGGGAAGTCATGCACTAAAAGGCCGTTCTCGTTCATGAAGGCAGTGTACGTGGGAATCGTTATTTAAGCTTTTGCAGCGTTCACTCCTTCCCAGACTATGACGGACAACTCCTTTAAAGAGCACCTCCTTTCCGCTAGAGGGTGCATTAATTTAGTCGGGCGCGAGTGCGCGACGGATTTAAGGTGAACTTTGAAAACATTTGGATGGAAAGAGAATGACTAATGGCCTGTTTTCCTCGTTATTCCTCGTTAAGTAGGCCCTGGGGAAATTTTCTGTTTTAAAAATGCGTGATTTAGATGATTGAATACAGAGTAAGAAGTGAAGATCCTTTTTCAGTAAGTTTTAAAATGTCACCAATCTCATGAATTCTTGACCGAGATTCCGAAATGCGTGTTAGATTAAGTAGGATTCAAAGAGGCATTACCTTAGAATAAAATCCCTAGCTATTTCATTGCCACCTGGCCGGCAGCTTTTGAAAAAATGTCTTTTCAGCCTCCAGAATAAACCTCAGTTAATAAAATATTACTACATAGGAATTCTGCAGTTTTTCTTTAAATGCAAGATGCCCTTACAAATTCACATATAATTACCAAAAAAATTATTTTTTTATAACAAATGAAGTCTTCCTTAAATGTTATGCCCGAAGAAAGGCCGCATTTAGGTTTTACTCGGTTTTATTTTCAGTTCGAAATGCTGCGTTTAGAGTTTTTAGTCTACAAACGGTATGCTTCTATTGACCGAGATTCCGAAATGCGTGTTAGATTAAGTAGGATTCAAAGATGTATTACCTTAGAGTAAAATCCCTAGCTATTTCATTCCCGCCTGCAGAATAAACCTCAGTTGATAAAATATTACTACATAGGAATTCTGCAGTTTTTCTTTAAATGTAAGATGCCCTTACAAATTCAGATATAATTTCCAAAAAAATAAAAATAAATTATTTTTTAATATCAAATGAAGTCTTCCTTAAATGTTATACCCTAAGAAAGGCCACATTTAGGTTTTAATCGGTATATTTTAAGTTCGAAATGTTGCGTTTAGAGTTTTGAGTCTACAAAAGGTATGCTTCGCTTGTAAGAAATAGCATTAATGCTTGAATGGAATTTAAACGATTCTCCTTAGTTCTCATAAAATCTTGCAAAATATGTGCAGTGTATGCTATTTTCCGTGTAAGTAAATAATGAAAGTAACAGCTACGATGCAATTTTAATGGACGTTTTAGGTCATTAAAAGTCTGCGAATTAGAAACTCTAAAAAGTTGAAATATACCATTTCTCCAAATAAACCGTTCGAAGAAGATTTAGTTGGTTTAAAAATGTGTACATTAAAGAGTATTTTTGTTTAAGCTTTTTTAAATAGACTTACCTTTGTATGCCTGCCAAAAGTTCAACAGAATCACTGCTTACCAATTAAGTATTCACCTTTATTGAGCGCTACATTTTCAGGCGGCCAATAAGCCGGTATTATTTTCTTTCTGAACAAGTAGGGAATCGTGTTACGCTAGAGGTCATTTAACGTGTTCCCCTGTCACGCGTAGGGAAAAAGTCATCAGACCACGTGCCAGTTAGGCCGATTGATGTCGGAGTCGCGTGGGATTGCCCTTCACTGCTCCCCCCTCCCCCATTCAGAGGGACAGGATACAGTCCGGTGACAATGGCAGATAAGCAAGCACTGGCTATTTTAGGCTCTCCTGCTTTGTCCCTAAAGTTAATCATTTTATTTCGCTTCACCGCGGGGTCTGTCTCACTTATTTAAGCCACCGGCTATCGACGGAAAGCAAGCCATATATCGCCTACCTTCGGCGGACTGAACTAAATAGCACAAAAGGGCATTCACCAGGCGGATTAGGTAACCAATCAACATGCAACGTGACCATCCGTTGAACGAGCATGCGTTTCATTGTTTTCACGTACTGCGTTTATTTCTATACTATTAGGCAATGCGTTTAACGTATTTTTTTAACTGATTTATTTATTTATTTCTAATAAGGAGGAAATACTAAAACTGCTAATTATAAAAAGGCACATTCACATTTTCCGTACCTCGCACACGTGACAATAAAGATAAAACCGGTGGAAATTCAGGCTATTGAAAATATGAATGTGAAAGCCCTACCAACAAAATAAATAAAATATTAGCACTTAACAAACTACAAACTGTATGCATACAGATCTAAATAACATAAAAGTAAAGAAAAGTAGATAGAAACAAAATTATCCTTCACTTATATTATCCTAAAAACAATATGTGAAAACAGTGAAGCGCCTGCCGGTCTATTGGACGGTTATTTTGCACGTTTATTGGCTCTTTCACTCGCCTGGCGGATACTCTTTTGTGCCATTTAGTTAGACCTGTCTTTGGCGGCTAAGACGATGAAGCTTGATCAGCGACCAGGTCACGTCGTGGTTACCTTTTCTCCGCAGCCAAGGTTGACCTCATGACCAAATCAAAGGTGGCCTCAAAGTGCGCCATGCTGTACAAACGTTGAACCAAAATGGATGTCAGCCCGCATCGCGAGGTGCGTTAACAGGGCAGTGCAGAGCCCGCGAGAACCCACAACTACCGCCCTGCATGGCTCCAAGTTGCCTTTATAAAAGCCTAGAAAAATATAGTCGGCATCAGGTCTTATATGGAAAATTGCAGTCTGGTCGCCCGTCTGACCCTGTCAGGCACCATGCCCCAAGCCAAATCCCGTCATTTTTGCGGTATCCTGTCCTCGGCGCAGCAGGGGGAGTTTAATGTGCGGTAGACGCCGCGCAAGTCTACTTTACGATAAGCTAATCACCTTGCGACTCGTCAGTGCTGCATGCACTTCGTGGGGAACGCGGTGGACGTCGTCGCTGTCGATGGTTGCATTGCCCTATTTGTTTGGTCGTCACGCATGTACGAAATAGGCGTATGTGTGTTTGCAGTGGTGTCGTTGGCTAAGGACCGAACGGTGTGGGACCCTGACACAAGCCTGTGTGTGTGCGTTGAAGTGCTAAGCAAAGAAAGTAGGGCACTGCAGTAAGAGAGGTGAAGAGGGCCCGATATAAGTTCACCTTCCTATGCTCGCCGAGTCTGCCTCCCATCCTTTCCGACCCCTTCTTTAGGAGTGCATCTTACTAGCAGTGATGAAAGACTAAGCATTAAAACTGTTTAACGGAAAATTTCGTTCCCACCGCTTCGCAGCGCCTAGCTTACGCATAGATAAAAAACGTAAATGCAAGGGTAGCCTGGTGGGAACACTGAAAACCCGACAAATTTTTACCGGTCAGCCGGGCTCTCCACTCGGAGCAACTTTAAAGTGCAGTCTGGTGCACTTCAAAGGAAATTATTGCGGACGCAGACATAGACAGATCGATCACTGCCCCCTTTTTAATCCCCAGCTGTCACAATGCCGTTTAGCCATTGGGTTCCCGTGAGATTGGGCAGGAAAAGATTTGATTATGAGCACGTCGCTGTGTTCCTTATCACCACCACCACCACCACCACCAACACCACCACCAACACCACCACCACCAACACCACCACCACCACCACTACCACCACCACCATCACCACCAGCACCAGCACCACCAACACCACCACCACCAACACCACCATCACCACCAACACCACCACTACCACCAAACTCATCCTCAATACTACTACTACTTCCACTTCCTTGTCATCATCATTATCCGCTGATGAACGTTCTCCTGACTGCTAACGGAAATCATCTGCCCGCTTTGTCTTGCGCCTCGACAGAGGCCCTGACAGCCATAACAGCTGGTAGTAGTAGGCAGATATTGTAGCCGGCAAAGACAAGAGAGACTGGAATTTTCACTTTTGGCTTATTAGCCGCCATCAGCCGGCCAGACCCGACAGTTCCCCCGTCGATTTCGACGATGGGCAGCCGCATGCTCCAGCAAACCGCAGTAGATGCTGAAGCAAGCCTAGGCAGACACTAAGGCGAGCTGGGCAAGCTAAAGCAATGCAGCAAAATCCCGCGAGTGAAAACAACAGCTAAAGCAGACTCGCGGGGAACCTACCCACTCGCTCGCCGCTCCCACCTCCAGTTCCGGTTTAAAGACAATCAATAAGACAGGGGATGATGGAGGGTGTAGGTGGCCGGTGCGATAGTTACTCAACCCGCGCACCCTTGACTCAGTCAACTAGCTAGGTAGGCACCTGCCTGCGCGTGTGCGCAATAAAGGTCACATTAAGAAGGAGCCATTGCAGCCTGACTCTCAGTCCTCCACCTCTTCACATACGCAGGCGCAAACACACGCGTACTAGACGAGCAGCAAACAAGGTGGCCTGAGTTTTCCCGTCAGTTGGCAAGCCCTCCAAGCCACGGCTTTTAGCGCACCACGATAGATTCAAGTGCATTCATAGTTATTGTAGTGAGGAGAGGAGCGTGCCGAGGGTCGACCTCGCTCTCTTCCCCACCATCAAGTGACGGCCTAGCTGCTCGGACACCTGAGTTGGGGCCTGAAACCAAATGGGAGCGCGAACGCAGGCACCGACCAGGAATCAGAACCGAGAGAAGAACATACCTAGACCCAAGGGGTGTCCCAGGGCGGGACAGATGAGATCCATTAACGGTCAAGTGAACGTTCACCAATTAGTTTCAATATCTCCTGCACTCAACCGGCGAGACAAAGAGCTCGTGGCTCACAGGTTAGAGGGTACGACTCTGATCAAAAGATCTTCGAGTCTGAGGCTCGGGTGGGACAGCACTCGGGTCTGTGAATGACTGGCTGATGACTGCTAGCAAGCCAGAAATGGCCATTCCAGTCTCCCTTGTCTTTGCCGGCAATAATATATGCCTATAATTATCGTATTCGTTATCATTATCATCACCATAGCCTGCCTGCACTGATCTTCAAGATTTAATTTAATCCTCTAAAATGCAACTGTTGCGGGTTGTGGAATGCAAGTCCAGGAGCGATCCGTCGGATTTGTGGACATTCTCTCCAGTTTGTGGGCCATAGAGCCACTTGCAGAGTGCTTCTAAAGAATAAGGACAGTTGATCGAAGTTTGATCCGGATGCACCTTTTCCTGCATCGGACGTCGCAGGAAGGAGCGGAACTTGTCTTAGCCTTCGTATGTGTCAGTTAATTCGACTCCCCCTCTCTCTAACACCCTCGTGCGCAAGCGCAGATAGATGGATGAAAATGAGCTGACATTTGGGGGGAGAAATCTACACACAGACCATCACGAGAAACCATCGCGAAGGATAAACCCTCTGGGGATGCGCAAGGACTCCTCACGCCGGCATTAATACACCCCTCGGCTAAGACAATTTCATCTTAAAAGGGCAGTGTTGGTAATATGACTTGGATATCCGCAGGACTATCGAAACCCTTCTGAAACCAACCTCAAAACACAATTGTAAAAACTGTCTTCTATCCACCAGAAAACAAGAAAGCATGAAGTAACTGATATTTCCAACAACACCAACAACAATAGCCGCTGAAGAATCTTGTCGGCAGATAGAGCGAAATCATCTGCAGGAATTACTGACAAAGGTTTACGCGATACTGAGTACTTAAGCGAATACTGCCTGCTTTGAAGCGAGCCTGACTGCAAATATAATCTCGGAGACAGAGTACACGGAAAGAAAAGATGACATTAAAATCATGTACCTGATTGAAAGTGGACCAAAACTATTCAGCCCAAAGGATGGATGACCGAAGACAATGAAGCTTTGTACATAAGTTTAAAAAAAAACTAAACCAGATTGTGTTTCTCAAGTGGCCAAATTGACAGCAAAGTTCGTGAAATCACACATGAAGTCGAGGATACAAAATTGGAGGCTCGCTCTCCTAGAAGTCCAAAATTTATGACACTTTTGTTAAAAATAGGTAATCCACAAATAAGATCGAATTTCTTGATAAGACGCCGGTTGCATCAAATCTTGCGGAGGATAGAGAACAGTCAGATAGCTTGCACTGCGTAGACCAGTTAGGGATTTGCTGCTCGCAGCCAAAGTAAGAACATGTTTGACAAAAACGTACAGCTCCAGTGACTCCTTAATTCTGAAAATCCGGAACTTACTGTTACAGCAACTGCAAAGTCGAGAACAAAGCCTCGAAGATGCAATCCTCCTGTATTCCTAAAAGCAACAACCAAATCTATGATGACAACAACGCTATTGATTTCTATCTCACTCCCTACATGATTAATCAACTTATTTGTGATTCGGAAAATACTGCAGGGCCACTGGCCTGGTGTTTGCAGCCCTCCAACTTCAGGAGAAATTTCAACCAAATGCTCAGTGACATTCCTCTAATAAGATTAAGGATAATGGTCAACAAATTGCAAGAGTAAAATACGTGAGCCCTGATTCCACCTCAGAATAATACCTGCATATTGTTTCCAACGCTGAACGTTCTCCATAAAGCTAATGGACGTTTACTGCTGCAAAAATCCAGCAAGTGACATCAAGCCTCGAACCTTCGGAAAGCTTCTCCTTTATCTAGCGTAGGCAGGCAAAGTCTAACGCCTTACTCGACTTCGCGACGGTGATTGAACCTCCTGTCTCAGTTGACTACTAGCGCCGCGAATGAAAAAGACGGTTAACCGACATCCTCTGTGAAGCACGCGTGTTCCCGGAGTGCTTAATATCGTGAGCGTACTTCCCACAAGAGATGCAAAAGTTGCTATTTTATTTTGATTTCGGAACCTACCGTATTAACAGCCCAGGTACTAGCTAAAAGGCCCATACACCTGTTTTGCCAGTAAACTGCCACTACTTGACACAGCTGCGAGAGGTCCGGCTCGTCAGTGGTTCTCCCAGCTTTTCCTGTCTGCTTTCTGTTTGATATAACGGTTTTTGAAAGTGCAGGTTTTTAATTTCCTTAGAACTTAATTTCCTTTCATGTCCCTGTTGATGAATCCGCAAAGGACGTCGAAACGTTAGGCGAAAAACGTATTGTCCCATCAATTGAGTCTTCTTCTTCTCAATTGCTTCCTGGGACTCGCATGTTCACTTGTATTGGCAATTAATTTCCTATCGTGGAATTCCACTTACTCTATTGTTCATTTATTATGACGGCGGGCCGGTGCTATAGGCTATAAAATTCACAACTACAGTTCTGCCAGTCTTGCAAACAAATTTCCTTAATTTTTAAATGTTTGATTATTTCTGCCATACCAGCGGAAACGCTTTTACGAAATCTTATCAATAATAATGAGCAACATTAGGCATATAAAGTACTTAAAATATCTATAAGAAGTACTAAGTGTTTGTTAAGAAAAATTAAATTTTCTTAATAATTCCCAGCTTGTGGAGACGTCAAAAATAGCAATCAATTACAGCAATAAATTTAAATAGTTTGTAAAGTGTAAAGAAACCACTTTCTTTATACAAAAAGAACTTGCCTTTAGTCAAAATATTTTGTATGTTTAAGAAGGATTACATGCGTAGTTATTGAATATCGTTCAATAAATTCTCTCTTTATTTCTCATTTCGAGCACACAACATGTCTGCTAGATACCACGCATATTGTTAATCCTAAGATCAATAAAAAAGTTTCCATAATAGGTAACCTCTTTAAAAAGTGCCTTAACTGTATATTTAGCTGAAGAACTTCTGCATATATTAACTTTTTCCAAGATAATCTCACAGGGAAATTAGGCACTTTTGATAATTTCTTTAATTAATCGGAAGAAAAATGATTAAATTTGACTGGAGATAAAAGAACATACTTTTCTCTTTATAACGGATTGTCTTTCACTTAAGGAGATTTATTCCAAAATCTGCAATAAACTTGCGAATGCAAAAAAAGGCCTCTTATATGACCATTTTTTGAAATACGTATTAGTCTTCTGTCTGTTCCGTTTCTAAATAACACTTGAGCAAAACCTCTTGTTTACAAAAACCTATATTTCTACATGACTAACATTCAATAAGGCCTTACTCAAAACAGTCTTCGCGGTTACATGTAGAAACTTTGTTAAAGCGCACGACCAGCTGTGTGGTAAAAGAAAATGTTCTATCAAGAACCTTTTTGTAACTGCATTTTTTGCAAAAAAACTTCACAGAATAGCTTAATATAATTTTTAAAACTTCTATGGCTGCTTGTTTCTGAAAAGAAATGTGATTTTTTAAACTTCGCTTTAGTTCCATGCGATCAATTTTGCAAAAAATTTACCAGTATTGGAAGGGAGTGTTATCCTACGTTTTTTTACTAATTATGAAATTCTTCTCAGCACAATGTTTATTGGAAGAAAGTTTTGTCCTGTCTCTCCTTATGGCATACGGAATTCCCTTTATATTAACATACTCATGGTTTAGCAAAAATGAGATCCCCAATAACTTTAAACAGGAGGGCAGTTTTCCAAACCAAAGCCATTCTTATTAGTAAATCTACTAAGTTGATCAAAATAACCTGTCCAGATAGACGCTAAACTACCACGTTAAATTTCTTTCTGAAATTTGTTGGCAGGATTGGCAGAACTGTATGCATATTGTTTTTTTTCGACGAGCCTTTCTTCAGTACATTTAAACTCCATAAGCATAGAACAAAATTATAGGTAGATATTTGGGCTGCAACCCGTCAACCACTGTGTAATATACCTCTGCTGCCAACTGAAAGACTGTGGTAGTATATATTGATGTTGTAAGTTAACATACTAATGGCACGGTTAGCAGCTAAAAGGTCCAGACACGTGCATTGCCGGCATTCTGCCGCTGCTTAACACAGCTAGGAGGGTTCCGGCTCGTCGGTGGGTCCTCCAACTTTTCTTGTTTACTTTCTTTTTTTATTTTCTGTGACACCGGGCAGGCTCAGAATCCTTCAACACCCCTACAGGTGACTGCTAGTGCCGCGACTGGTAAAGTCCGTTTACTGACACTTTCTGCATAGCACCTGCCTTCCCGCCTTGCTTGCATATTTTGACCATGCGAAAGTAGTTATTTCCTTTTCTATGTGGGACACCAGGTACGTGGGCTCGGAATCACTGAATGCTCCCTCCTCCCCGACAGGACACAGAAGTAGGAACGCCCCCCCTCCACACCAAATATTCAGGTGGTCTTGCACCAAGCTCTGGGAAGTATAACTTGTGGGGAGATCTTGTGTGGCCACGGGGCTAGAAGTGCCCCGCCCACTTAAAATAGGTGGCTTTACCATAAATTTCAAGAAGGGATGAATAATCTAGTGCCTCAATCCTAACTCCAATCTTAACAAAAAATCAAAACTGTAACCTTCCTATTTAGCCTTACTCTACTCTAAGCCTGAGCCCTACAATTAACACTAGCCCAAAAACCTTATCTCATCCCATAATCTAGTCCCTGGCTCCAACCCTAACCTAAACTTCACCCTAACTCTCCTAACCCTTAACGTCCGGGAATTTGCCGCGAAGCCACATGCATTGTAGGCAGTCACTGCCTCTGTGTTCTGATCAGGTGGCCATAAACGTCCTTCTCACTGGGCAAATATTTCCATGTTTTATTCTTAACAGCAAGCATAGTCGTAAATATAAGCATAGCCTTAACCCTAACCTTTATTTCTCGGGAATATAATACAAAGGCATATGTAGTAGGAACGTTCCGTGTTCTCTTGTCCTGTCATGGGAGGCATGCGAACGATCCTTTCCAAAAGCAGGGCCTAAATTAGTCTTCAAATTGATTTAAATCATTAAACTTCCGCAAACGCTACGCAGAGTTTTTTGGGTTGCCCGGACTTTACGTGCTTATTTATGTTGCTTTAGTGTTTGTGACGTGACCAATGCCTATAAGAGGACCTGTGACCAAAACTCACGAATGAGGTTAATTTACTTTGAGTTCATCCTCTTAAAAATCAGGCACAGCTCCATATTCTGAAGCATGGCCTGGACAATGTCTCAGCTTGGCAAAGATCGGATATCAGTACTGTACGTTTTCTGGTTGCGCCTCTCTGGCAGTTCGGCAATTTTAGACATTCTGGGCAACAAGGTCTTCTTTTTCCGGTACCATGTTGCAACTCTGCCATTCAATCTTTCATTCTCCCTTCACATCAAAACTGTTTTCACTTAGATTCGTAAATCTATTAGTTACATCCATAGTTTACATTCATATCACAGATCTCAATCCGTAAGCTGGCGATTTATAGAGCTTTCCCTAATTTTTTTCGCTGTTCTAACCAAAACAGATCCCCTAACCGTAAACCTTATCATTATCTTAACCTCACACTTATTTCTCTGGAATATACTGCAAAGTTAACTGTACAAATTAGGAACGTAACATGCTCCAGTGTCTTTTCAGGAAGAGGAATGCGAAATGAACGATCCCTACCGGAGGCAAGGCCTATATTAGTCTTCAATATGATTTAGATCACTAAAATTCCGTAGACGCTTCGTAAAGGTTTTCGGTTGCCTAGAGTTTGTGTGTTTATTACTGCAACGTGCATTATAATATGTCTTTTGATATATATATATGCAGAACTGCGAGTGCTGCAAACAAATTTCCTTAATTTTTGAATGCTTGATTATTTATCCCATACCAGCGAGAACGCAGTTACGAAAACTTATCAATAATAATGACCAGCATTAGGCATATTAAGTACTTAAAAGAACTATAAGAAGTACAAAGTGTTTGTTACGAAACATAAAATTTTCTTGATGATTCCCAGCTTGTGGAGATGTTAAAAAAAGCTATTAATTACAACAATAAATTTAAATAGTTTGTGAAGTATAAAACATAAAACACTATTCTTTTTTTCTGTAACGTTTCTAAATAACACTTGAGCGGAACCTCCTGTTTACAAGAAACTATATTTCCACATAACTAACATTCAACAAGGCTTTCTAAAAACTGTTTTTGCGGTAACATGTAGAATTTTTGCTTAAGCGTACGACCAGCTGTACTGTAAAAAAATTGTCTACCAAGAACATTTTTAACTGCATTTTTTGCAAAAAAAATTCACAGAATAGCTTAATATAATTTTTAAAACTTCGATCGCTGCTTGCTTCTGAAAATAAATGCGATTCCTTAAACTTCGCTTTAGTTCTATGCGATCAATTTTGCACAAAATTTTCCAGTATTGGAAGGAATTATTATTCCACTTTTTAACTAATTATGGAATTCGTCCACAGCACAATGCATATTGGAAGAAAGTTTCATCCTGTCTATCCTTATGGCATACGGAATTCCTTTTATATAAACATACCCATGTTTTAGCAAAAATGAGACCCCCAATAACTTTAAATCGGAGGGCAATTTTCCAAACCGAAGTCCTTCTTTTTATTAAATCTACTCAGCTGATCAAAATAACCTGTCCAGATAGACGCTTAACTACCAAGTTAAATTTCTTTCTGCAATTTTTGGCAGGATTCGCAGAACTGTACTTATATGCCTGCTGTATGTAATTTAGAAGGCGTGGTTATGCTTTTTTCTGAATTTCAAAACTTGGAAATCTTCAGACCTCTGCGGGTACTTTTACTTTGATTAGTTTTAAGTTAAGTTTATATTTTATCGTTTATCTTTTTAGTTTATAGCCTCGTCAGCTTTTAATTTTAATCCAATTTAGTTTTCTAAGCAACATACGGTTGCCCGTTGGCTAGTTGTACTACAACATCTGTTCAAATGCATGCGAAGCTATTGTGAGTTTAAAAAATGGGGGCAAGGATTTTTTTCTTAGTTTTCTTTGGATCTCTTAATTTAATTGCACAGTCAATATTGGTTTTAAACTTACTTGTAGGTACTTTTGCGCAGCTATTGTTTCCTATTGATTGTATTTGTACTTTTAATTATCGCACACAAGTGTTTCTTTATTGAAATATTTATGTCCTATTATTCTTTGCTTTTATACGCTAAGCAGTTTAATTAATATTTTCTTTCATGTGATGTTACCCAAGCATATAACGCAAATGAGTACTGCTCCCATAGGGCACAACGGTTCGGCTAGCGATATCTAACTACCTCGGCAGACGAAAATGTTGCCTTAATGCTACCTTTATGTGTGCGATGTGATCAATGCTTTTAGCAACATTTGTGAACTTCAAGAGATCTCTGTTTACGGAACAACATAAAATATATTAATTCACTTTGAGGTCATCCTCTTAAAAATTAGACAGAGCTCTATATTCTGAAGGACGTCTTGGACCATGTTTCAGCATGCTTGCTGGTTAATGCACTTCTACCCAATAACCAGAAATCAGTCCAGTGCGTTTTCCAATTCGGACCCTCTCTCAGGCCTGAATCCTCAGACATTCTGCCCAATTAGGTTTTTCTTTTCCTGATACATTGCTGTAGTGGTGAAAGTTAATCTTTCATTCTCCCTTCGTATCGAAACGCTCTTCACGTTATTTCGTAAACTGCTATACTATATCCATATTTAGCGTTCCTATCACAAACACCAGTACCTAATCTCTCTCATCTCATTTTATATTGTTCCACTTTTGGTTTTCATGAAATATCACATGCAGATTCGTAAATTTATTCTCCGTATACCGTCTGCAACAAACCGCTGTTTTTTAGGTTTTTTAAAGTTGATATCATACTACACCGATATTTCACAACTGTCAAGCGATTTTCTGATTCTTGATGATACTGTTGTCCATACCTTCTGCTCTGCCTGCGAAGTTCTCCCGTCTCTTGTGTCCAGGATTCCGGTACACAGTAGGTAGGCTAACTCACAAAATCCAATGATTTTTACACAAAAAGCCCTGTTTCGCAAGAGCGGCTAACGTTGCGTCTTTCAAAGTCCTACAGCAATAAAACTAATGGTGTTTCTTCAAAAAATGGCATACTGCGATTTATTAAGTAATATTACATTGTTATAAAAACCAGCTTTTTAACAAAAAGTGTAATCTTAAGTTTTAAATTTAAAGAAAGCTTCTTCGTGTAAAATAAGTGACTAATTGAAGCAGTAGAAGTAGAATTACAATTGAAAAATATTGATTTGTAAAATTCTCGGCTAAATATGATTCCATATTATGCGCACTGTAATGTATGGCCGTTACCGAACAGCCCAGAGTTTGAGTATGTATACCAACACGGTCTCACGAGTATTGCTAGCTGTTACTCCCGTTTACAAATTATTTGAGTCACATTTGGCTAAGGCAACCAAATCTTTGCCGATCAGCTGCTTACAAGAGAAGATATTTCGTGAACTCACACGTGGACATGCCCGTTCCTGATTAATAAATGGAAGTGGAATTGTTAGGTACAAGCGTAAAGGTACCATTTTTTTCAGTCAGAGAAATTCCCCTCCGCCACATTGCCTTCTAACTATTAATGGATTGCGAATATGACTAGGTTTAAATCGCTTTTGAAGTAGGATTAACACTTTTCTATTTCCATTGGCTTCAGTTGGTTGCCCATAAATAAGGATTATATTCTGCATACTTACCAAAGCCTTCAACATAAGATTTTCCTAAAAGCATTGATGTAAATGAGGAGTTTTTAAACATTATTTATCATGTAGCTGTCTGTTTGGGTCATGGGTTTAGAATCACCCAACTATGCCAAATCCTTACCCAGAAAAGTGAACGTTTGCAACAAAAGGCGTGAATGAATATTTCTAAGATTCAAGATGAACTTTCTGTAAGAAGTTACCGCCTGAATAAGTATTTTAATAAGATATTTCGGCGCTGAATACCTGTATACTTTACCTTTTCTGAAGATGGCGTCAAAATCAAAACTGGAAATGTCGACCAGGGTTTGTTTCGTTCCTGATAATGAGGGATATATCTGAAAATGAACGAACTCACATTTCTGTATATATCGCAGCAGTTTTAAATATATTTATTTACTTCTGGGCTCAGTTCTAAGTTAAAAAACGCAGAGAGTGGCAGAATACCAATGATGATTTTTAGAAAACTGATGAACGTTTACCCGTTCCGTTTCAAGTTTTTCTATCCATTGCTTTCACGCTATAGCTAGAATATGTTTGGATATCTTTTGCATGGAATGTCATAGAGAAAATTGACGGTGTGTGTCGAGTTTGGTACATATGCTCGTTTATGGATTTTCTTTTCAGTGGCTCAAACAAAGTTGAGTTTGATAAGTTTATTACTTCATTTTATGGAACGAAACTTAGCAGATTCGCAAAATAGAATTTTCTAAGTATAATTTGCACTTTTCTTCCTGACAATAATGCGCTTTTTTTATGATTACACTAATCTTAGTTTCATGAACGCAAAACAAAATTGTCTGTTCTTTGAACACATATAATCGAAAAGTTATTTTATTAAGTAGAAAACGCACAAACAAGACGTTTTGGTCCGCAGCTTTCAACAGCATAGGAAATTTATTGGCTTTCAACAAATGTTGGATTTGGCTCCATTCCGCCATTATTTAAACTCAGTATACTGATCTGAACAGGAATAGTTTCTTGAAAACAGCATTTTGCGTCTAAAGTCAACTCAATTAACAAAAAAGCCAACCTCAAATGTGCGTTTAATCCCCCACTTAAATTGTAATCTGCACATTTCATCAGATGTGCAATCGTCTGTACGCCTTACCGTACATCGGCACATAAGCTGTCGGTATTTCCATGTGTAGCACGCTGCTTCGCATTTAAAGCGGCTGAAGTATAGATATCAATGTTGCAGCTGACTGTCTAATAGATGTTCTCTTTATGTTATCCTTTCGATTCGCGCGTATTTTTCTTAACTTATCGTCTAGTCTTAGTGAGTGGAGCAGTTTTTTTGATGTTGAAACCTTTGCGTTTTGTTTTCAAAGTAAACCGTATGTCTCTCCCTTGCTCTAAACATCCTGAGTAAAAGGGAAGTTCGGAGTTACTTATCTGTTTTCCCACTAGGACACAGGATAAGAACGCTCCACCCAGTAAGGCAGGTGGTCTAGCTTCTTGGTCCGAAAGGGAACAAATATTCTCATGTCTCCCATCCCAAACCTTTTTCGCAGCCCTAGTCCTACCTTGAAGCATGACCTTAAGCTTAAGCCTAATCTGAGACTCACACCAGTGGAATCCTAGATAAGTTCACTGACTGTTTATAAACTCTAATGTTTTCGCAACAAATTAGCACGCTATGAGTAATAATTATCTTTCTTTTTTACTTACAGTTTACTGGACGTGACAAATATGGCATTTTTTACTACAACGTTCATTAGGTTTCTTGATATTCTTGAAGAAAATTTTGTTGTTAGCACGTGGTCTACTCTAAATTACTTGAGGTCAGACTTACCTTTGTGAATGAAGATCAGTGTAGTTTACGTGCGTGAAGCACTGCAACCACCCACAATTAACATCCGCGACAACCTTACGTTCTTTTATTTTATTTTATTTATTTAACGTATTTATACTTAAGTTATTTTTTCAGTCAATCATTATGTGTACTATTTTTACTTTAGTCTTGGAATATTTTTTAAGATAAGTCAGTTTAGCTTACTTAACGTTTTTAGTCAGTTGATTTTAGTTATTTCTTAATATTTGCAGAATCGCACATTTTGATTATCGCGCATTTTTTTGTTGGCAAACATAAGCGCATTCAAATAATTGTTCCTGTTTTTTCTTCTTACATAAACCTTATTTTTATCTATATTTCCTTTCCGTTGTATTTCCCAGATTGTATATTCTTCATTTCACCCGGTTCTGTATTACATAAGGATGGGGCTTTTACATGCAGCTCTGGGACCCAAAGTAGGATTCAACCAAAGGGAGGTTTGACGTTACTCGTGGGTTCTTCCGACGGGACATAGGATAAGAACACCCTCTATCCCACCATCTCCCCAGTAATGCAGATGACCTTATGCTAAATTCCAGGAAGAGGTACATACAGTGCGCACCAGAATTCGTGCAACATGCCTACATATGCGAAAGATTGATAACTATCGCTAATCGGCATTGACTCAGGTTGGATATTGATTATCATGTTTTCCACTCTGAAGTAATTTTAGTCATGATAGGATGCGGGCTTTGTCAGGAGCTTCATTCTGACGACTAACAAAACGTGTGTACTGTAAAAAGTAACTACTGAAATAGTATGCGTTCTATCATTGATTTTGATTGCTTTTATAAATTCAAATATATTTTATGGAAAACATGCATGAACAATTTTTTTCTTGTTCTCATTTGGTAGCAAATTACACCTTTTTAAATTGTAAACTTAAAGAAAGGGTATCTTTTGGCCTAAAAAATTCTAATTCGCAGCTTTTTTTACAATTGTGATGTGTTCATCCATATTGCGTCGTATCCGTCAATTTATTAACACTGTCTATACTGTATCAGGCATGCTCCATATCTCTTGCAATATTTTATGAGAACTATGTGACTTCTTCCTCAAACTGTAGGTTAAAACGTATTTTTCTTTAAACAGACTGTACACAGTGCGCAATTTGTAAACCTTGCATTCGGGTATGGCAATCATTAGGTTAAAAAATTATTCGGCAATCTAGAAACTGTTTTTAAATCCGAAAGTTACCCTTTCTTTAAGCATAACATTTAAAGAAGGCGTGATTTGCTGCCGATCGAGTACGCGAAATAATTTTTCGTGCATTTTTGTTGCTATAAAATATATTTGAATTTATAAAGGCAGTCAAAATAAGTGATAAAAGTCCATTCTATTTAGGTAGTTACTTTTGACAGTACATCGGTTTTGCTAGTGATCAGAACAAAGTTCCTCAAACAGCTCGCATCCTATCCCGACTGAAATAACTTCAGAATAGCTTCCACGATAATCAATATCACAACCTGAGTCAATGCCAATTAGCGAAATAGTATTGATCTTTCGCATATGTTGGCATGTTGCACGAATTCTGGCGCGTAATCTTTTCTCGTGAAGTATGACTCTAAGCTAAACCCTAATCTGAACCTTGCACCTATCGCCGCTTTCTCTGAAAATAAGCGCAAGGTTTTACGGACGATTCCTGTTTCCATGTTCTGCTGGGAGTGTATCGTAGGGGTTTAAGTGAGTTCAACCGTGCAGTTGCGATTTTCAGACCATGGCTACTAAGAGCAGATAGAATTCGTCAAAGGCCAGATTAGTAGGAAGAATGTATTGTGTACACAAAGGAGAGGAGAATAGATGAGAGTAGATTGACTTGGGAGAGCCCATACGCTCAGGAGATCAACCGGATCCTAAGTAACTGTTTGAGAGAACTCGGGCAGTAGACAGAGAGTGGGAGATCTTTCATTGGCTAGGTCGGCCTGGAGATTTTGGGCAGAGAGGCAGCTTGCATTGGGACTGCGTGTAAGCATACCATTCGTTGCCTGCCCAATGCGGGAACTGTGATTGGCTGATTGAGACCTCGAGAAACCACATCGGTAAGCCTTTGAGAAAGTGCACTTCGACGCGAGCTAGTCAGCCAGGCACGACCTGCTACAGGTGGGTGAACGGGCGCAACAGAAGCAACTCCTGCCAAAGGAAGAGGAGTACACTGGGCAAATTTATATTTTGTGTGCGACGTTTCGAGTAGCGATTTTTTTATCCCACATCCAAAGTTGGGAGATTTCTGCGCACAGCTCCCACTCCCGAGCTCTGTTGGCCTGATAGGCAGGCCTCGAAGGCCAACTGTGTGGTGTGGAATCCGGCCTCCCCTTTCAGCGTCACCCTTGACGATAATCAGCGGGGACTTCAATGTCTTCGACAAATGAAGCTTAAGTAGTGCATCCCATATACCACTATTTCCAGAATTTTGTCCTACGGAACCGGTGATTATAGGGGTTTTGGGGATGGGAGGAATAGGATAGGCACTGATGGAAATTTGTAGACGTAAGTATAAAGGGGAAAAATCCAGTTGAAGTTGTTTCCCGCAGCCGCTTGGCGTAAGTTGTTTCGCATGTAAATTGAAGGTATGATTACAATAAAGTAACTGCAGAAGGGTAGTTTGGACCTCACATAAGTCGAAGTAGATGACCTCCTAACCACTAATTTTTTTCAGGAATATCAAGAAACCTGCATTTTGATAATCTTATTTTTTTCCGCATTACGCCAAAAGATTATACATATCAGGAAAATGTACAATTATAGATTAACAAAATCTCTAAGTACAATAAAATAAAAATGCATACAACAGTTAAGTATATTTCAGTGCTTATCCTAATTTTCTGCCCACAAAATCCCTATAACCACCGTTTCCGTAGGAGAAAGTGCTTGGACTATAGGTTTATGAGCTGCACTACTTAAACTGCTTTGTCATGTCTCCTGTCAGGTAGGTTCCTAAAAGTCGAACAGGAGGGTCAAGTTTGCAGCTGGTTGCATTAGCGCTTCTGCCTCTGCTGTGACATACCAACTAAGACTCAAATTTTAACTAGTATCGATCACGTCAACAAGTTAAAGCTCTCCTCCCCCTAGGAAATGCTTGAAGTCCGAAATTGCGGAAAAAGCCGACTTATCAGCAAATGAAATCCTCTTTTCTTCGAGACACAAAACGCAGTAGTCAAATAAGTTCCTAAAAAGTTAGAAGGGAATACAATTTTTTTGTGCGTTTCTATTAAAAAAGTATAGCCGAATTAGTGGGATACCTGTTAAGTTATAGTAAAAACACATCCCTCTTGAACGGTGATTTTTTTAAGGGTTGAAGAAAGGCTACATTTTCGCATGCATGTGTTGTCAGAAATATCACCCATAAAAGTGTTCTTTCAAAGATAAAGAGGCCATCGTCCTTGAGTTCGTTCAAAAACGCTTTGTTGGATGCATGCTATAGGAAACAAACAAGCCCTAGAAAGTACAGCATAGCCAGACTTATATAGGGGCTATAGGACACACAGTAGCTGACAGCTCAAATACAGTTCTACAAATAATGCCAACAAATTTCAGGATGAAAGTTAACTTGGTAGTTTAGCGTATATCTGGACAGGTTATTTTGATCAACTGAGTGGATTCAATAATAAGAAGGTCTTTGGTTTGGAAAACTGCCCTCTTATTCAAAGTTATTGGGGGAAATAGGCTCTCATTTTTGCTAAATCATGAGTATGTTTATATAAGACGAATTCCATATGCTATAAGGAAAGACAGGATAAAACCTTCTTCCAATATACATTGTGTTATGAAAGAATTCCATCATTAGTAAAAATGTGAAATAATTATCCCTTTTTGTACTAGAAAATTTTGAGCGAAGTTGATCACATGGAACTAAAGCGAAGTTTAGGGAATCACATTTATTTTCAAAAACAAGCAGCGATAGAAGTTTTACAAATAATATGTAGCTATTCTGTGAAGTTTTTTTGCAAAAAATGCAGTAACAAAAAGGTTCTTGGTCGAAACATTTTCTTTTACCGCACAGCTGGTCATGCGCGTTAACAAAGTTTCTATATGTAACCGCAGAGACAGCTAATAGAAGGCCTTATTGAATGAAAGTCAAGTAGAAATATAGTTTTTTTTCTAAACAATCGGTTTGGCTCTAGCTCATTATTATTCATAAGTTTTTGTAAATGCCTTCTCGCTGGTACGGGAGAAATAATCCAAAATTTACAAAGTTAGGAAATTTGCTTGCAGGACTAGCAGAACTGAACTTGCTAAAAGATCTGACCCATGTTTCGCCGAAATTTTGCCGCTGCAAGACACAGCAGTGTCCGAGAGTCGGCTCATCTGTGGATCATCCAGCTTCCCTATATTTTTTTCTGGTAGATGCTCTAGTTGTTGCTCCTTAATTTTCTCGGGAATTAATCGCTAGTTTGGAGCAAATTTGTCTATGTGAACGTATACAGGCACAGACTAAATGTGGATATGAATATTTGAGCGGTTTAGCTGCGCTGATTTCATTAAACTGCTGATGCACAGGCAAAGGTTTATGTACGAGTTATAGGACACGTCATACTGACAGCATATGTAGCATCATAAAGCCTACCTGGCAGTTTACTGAATATTGCGCAGTTATTCTACGGTGGCCGAAAAATGTCGGTCGAAATGTTTACCTTATTCACGGCAACATCACTGCAAAATAGTCGCTTGTGTAGTCGTTGGTCGTCCATCCGTACCATCCTGGCCGCCTATGGAGATTCCTGAGGTTAGGGGTTTGTATATTCACTGACAAGCAGAGCATAGAAAGCAAAAAACTTTGTGTGTTTGAAATAAAAATGGGATTTGAAATGTCAAGTGGACAATTTTCTTCATCCGGCCTCAAATAGCGTTTTGAAGTTCTTCCTACATCTCTACCTTACGCGTGTATCTGCGGATTGTATTTTTATAGTGAATGCCGTGCATGCTACCTAATTTAATATGCTGCCCCGCTGCTACCACAACCTGTACAATACGTTATTTTAGCATGTTCAACCAGACCCATAAAAATGTTCCCATACTCCTCTTTTCAGTAGGTGGCCACTGTGATTCGGGGCAGCAATTTGGGTTCTCGGGTTCAAGCTAGTTCCTGTACTGCCAGTGTGGTCTTCCGTGTTAGCTAAATATATACTTATGGTTTTTTGTCAGCAGTTTAATATATCACGACAGTTTGACCGTTGCTCTCGACGAGTTTCAACAAGCTGGAGGCAGATGTGGCGACTACAGCTCAACTTTAGTGAAAGTTGACTCGCCGGATCTATCCCACTCTCTGATCATTCCCGGATCTGTGTCCGATGTAAAGACATATGTCGAGACAACCGAAGATGGCTGTCAAGGCCAACTATCACTACACATCCCAGCAGCACGCCTGGCTAGGTGTGCCCTCACCTGGGAGCGCCATAAAGGCCACATTAAGAATGAGCAATTGAGCCTGACTCTCAGCCGGGCGTAAGCCCCTCCACTCAACAAGACACACACTGGACTGACTGTGGTGTCCAGATGATCCCGTCACGTGTCAGTCCTCCAAGCAACAACTTTTTAGCGCGCCCTGATAGCTTCAATCGCGTCAGATTGTTTATAGGGGGCAAAAAAATGCACTGAGTGTCGACCTCACTCTCTGCCCTACCACCAGCGACAGTCCACCGCCTAGCTGATCTATCATCACTGCATGGCACAGCTACAAGGGGCGTACCTCATTGGTTGGTCCTCCTCCTAGTGTTCCCTGCGTGCTTCTTGATCTATATTTCAGTCAAAAAAATTTTACTTTTTAACTTCGTCGAAAGTTTATCCGAACTTGGAGTAAATTTGTCTATTTGAAGGTATATATACATAGGCACAGACCAAAAGTGAATATGAATATCAGGGCATTATAGTTCCGTTATATTCATTTAACTGCCAACACACAGCCAACAGTGTATGTAGGGGTTATAGCACACATCATACTGACACCATGCATACCATCTAAAAGCCTAGTTGACAATTGACTGAATATTGCGCAGTTCTCCTACGGTGGCCGATAGAAGTCGGCTGAAATATTCATCTCATCTTTCAGCCAGGAAACTTTCATACAAACTGATTTAGGCAACAGTAGCTTATGTAGCCCCACTCATTAATCCCCACAACCTGCATGCTGTCCTACGAAAATGGTGGTTATTGGGTTTTATGGGCGGGAAATTAGGACACGCAGTGGAATATACTTTAATAAATGCTCAATGCATTTTTATTTTACTGTATTTAGAAGTGTTGTTGATTTATATCTGTAGATATTCCTAATCTGTATAATCATATACCTTATTGCGGAAAAACCTGATTCTCAAACTGCAGGTTTCTTGAATTTCCCGAAAATTTGAAATGGTGGTTAGGGGGTCTTCTACTTCAACTTACCTGTGGTCCCACTTACCATTCTAGGGTTAGATTAATAAAGTCCTCGGCGCGAAGCACCGCGCACACCTTCAATTTACATGCGGAAAAACCTGTTCCCAATGGCTATGCGAAGCAAATTTTACTACATTTTTTCACTTTACACTTACTTCTAAAAATTTCCTTCTCTGCCTATCGTATTTTCCCACCCGAAAAAACTCTTTAATCACAGTTTTTGCAGGACAAATTGCTAGGACTAGGGGTATATGAGTGGGTTTACATAAGCTACTTTTGCCCTGATTTATTCCAAGTTATCAATCAATTTCTGAGGAAATTAAAACGCAACAATAGCAAGACATTCAAAGTGATACCTCCTTAAGATATGCTTCAGAATTTATTATACTGATGTGGGTTGTTCTCCAGGTGGTTTGACAGCAGCCTGTGAATACTACGTGGTTATCCCGCATCGGCTGATTGTATTCGCCCACATATCCATATTAATTGTTAGTCTTGTCTTCAAAGTTAGGATTTATTTACTCTGTGGCACTGATTCATTTTATGAAAAGTAAAAAGCAGTCATTTCAAAGCTGGAGTACCTACTGAAGAAGGGAACCACCCGTAGTTGTGTCACGTGAAAGGATAATATCAGCAAAACTCGCATCCGGGCTCTAAGCTAGGGCCTGTGCTGCCAGTATGGTGTAAACCAAATTAAACCCCTCGTTCTAGAGCGTTTTGTAACATATGCCATGGCATTGTTAAGAGTGGGCCCACTGTTTTATCCCCTAGAAGGGTATAGAGTAGATTATTTTCAATGGTCGAAAATATGTGAGGCAAAGGTAATTGAATAGAAGGCGGAAAAAAGTTCTCTGGGACCAGTATTTATTTGCCCGAAGTTTCGGACCCTCACTCGAGGCCATTGTCAAAAAAGGAAAGCGTACAACTCACTGCGTGATTAAGTCAGCTCTGCCGTGGGTGACCTTGAGTTTCCATTGTTCGTTCCACCGCGAGTGACCTTGAGCCCTGACGTTGCTCGCGCAACGCAAGTTAGGCGTCTGGGAGATCGATATGCCTATTGATAAAGTCCGCGTGTGATTGCCATGCCTCCTGCAACAGGCGTGAGATTCGGTCGTCCGACTAACCCAGTATTTGCACGTGTTTGAAATCAAAGCTGTGTCCTTGCATGGATGCGTGAGCGGCTACCAAAGAAAGCTCGTCATTCCGTCCCACGGCGAGTTCGTGCTGGTGAATTCTCGGGAGACCTGTTTGCCGATTTCACCAACATAATTGACTTGACCACAAAGGCAGTAGATGCGGTAGATGACACCGGACTTTTGGTTAACGGGTACTGGGTCTTTAGGCCGCATAAGTTGTCTGCGGATTGTTGCTTCTGGCCTGTGGGTAGCGCCAATCCCAAATTAGCTGACCAGTCGAGCGAATTCTTCGGATACACCAGCAAGACAAGGTATTGCTCGCCAGTGTGTCGTTTCTGGCCTTCCTGTTGGTTTTCTTAGTTTGGCCCCTCACCTGCATTTTTCGATGAATGCGCCAGGATAACCATTCATCGTGAAAAGTTTCCGCAGATACTTGACTTAGGCCTTCTTGTCGGCTGGTTCGTTGCAGTGGGTTTCTATGCGGCGATAGAGAGTTCGCACGCAGCTGCGTTTATGCGTGGCGGGATGGTTGCCGAGATGACTCAGAATACGTGAAGTATTTGTCGCCTTTCTGTAAGCTGTTGTTTTGAGTTCCCCGCCGCCTTTTCTGCACACTAGCATGTCGAAGAACAGCACCTGGTAGTCTTTTTCTTCTTCCATCCTGAACTGGATGTCAGGGAAGATGGAGTTCAAATTCTCTGTGAAATCCCAAATCCTGTTCCGACTGATGATGACAAACGTGTCATCAACATACCGAATCCACAGTCGCGCTCGATAGTAGACGAAAGCCAGTGTCTCTAGTCGTTGTAATGGAAGGAGGACTACAGGCACTGGTATACGAGATATTTGACACTGAGTATCAATTTAGCGGGCACTGTGCGCAGTAGCACTTTGGATACCCAGGTATACTCCGTCGGGTGGGTATTGTTTCCGTGGACGTGGACCATTATCGCAGAGGTATAATCACTTGAGCTTCCTTGATGCGTCTGTATGGGTAAAATCCAGTCTTTCGTGGAGGAACTGCTGGGTACTGACACACTTTACTTCACCTGAGATTTTGAACGTAGCGACCGACTAGATGGGCACATCAACGGTGAGCTGAGCTAAACCTTGACCATATTGAGACCGAGGTGTGCAGAATTTTCCAGTATATCTCTTTCCTCACCTTCTGGACTCCGATGGCAAAACTTTTCAATGCCTCTGGACGCTAGGATTGACCAACTGCAGCAGCCTGGCTCCGTCTACCACAGACGACGCTCTGGAGGCATTGTAATTGTAGCAGTCTGTGGCAGTGTGTTGTGCATTCATTGACAAACTCAGCATCGAATAAAATTCTACATCCCGCATCTTCTGGCTTCCTGAAGTTCATCCTACAACTCGACCTTTCGCGTTTACTGGAAGATTGTTATTCCATAGTGATTGCTTAGCCGTTCATTCATTCATACAGAGCATCGTTTGCCTACATGTCGACGCCTTCGAGTTTGGCTGTGAGAGTGAACAAAACCTCACCAACTACACTTCGAAATTCACAACAGTGTTGGAGAAGCAATTTATAACGAAATTCAAGTCATTCCCCCGACGCCTCTCTGTTCTGCTGAAGAACCGTGTAAGCAACTGGTATTTTGACTGCTTTACGTTAGGCGCATCATTGCGATTACGTAGAATCCGTCAGAGCTAGTCTGCCGAGTTGATATGAGCTTTGAAGGCTCATCACGCAGCCTGCAAGGATAAAAACCTCTCTCAAACTGTGCACATCCTGCCTGTTTTACTATAGACGGATCTAACCGTTCACCTGCACAGCTGCCCTTTAAGGACGCTGATAGATATCCTTAAGCTGTAATGCAGAAATGTTAATGCTACTTCCCGGCGTCAATAGTTGTCGTGGCTTCACCGCAGAAAAGCAGTTTGCGCATAACAAGGTCACCAGTTTAGTAAATGCGGGGATAAAGACAGCTTTCCCACACATCTAGACCATTGTGTTTATCGCTATTAACTGCGGCTGTAATAATCTACTAACTCGACTGCTCAAACTGGAATAGCCAACTGCAGTTTGCAGAGCATTTTGAATCGGATTCGGTGACTAAACGATGAGTGTAATACAAGGCTCCAGAACTGGTAAATTAAAAAAAAACTAAAGTTCACTTTTTGCTGTCAAAATTTCCGCAATGTGATTGGAAGATTGCCATTTTATATCCATTGAATGTAATGCTCCTCTGGCAGTAATGAATAAATCATTCGAATTTGTGCTCAATGTCGGCGACTTTTTACGAGCTCTGGGCGCAAAAGGACTATCGGTGTGTTTTGATCACATGGCCAAGCCATTTTATCCCGACATCGGGCAAGATTATAACACTGAGGCATTTAATCATGTTTTATAGGGTAAAATTCGTTATTTTGTATTCAGTAGAATCGCAAACTAGGACGTCATTCAGTGCGCGCGACAGCCTTCCGTGGGTTACAATAGGTGAAGGTAATAAAGTAGGCTGGACAGTCTCATGAAAAATTAACTGGAATTCCCTTATTTTGTTTTCAACTGGAATGGATTACTCAGATGGAGTTATGGGGGCTGATTATCGTGCAGCATGATCCGAAGATATTTCTGAAGCAAAAGAATGAAAGCTTTTTGAATAGGCTTCCATCCAGCCTTCAAAAAAACAAAAACTTCGTAAGCAATACCGCTTCGGGATAACGTTTTCATATTTATTTTCGATGCCTCTATAGCTTCAAATATCTTTGACAAGAAAAATGAATAAGAAATTTCGTCAGTTTACTCATTTGCTAACAAGCAATATTTTCCGCACATTTTGTGCTTGGATATATTTTATCTTTCTGTTAAAAATTTACTTTCCCTTGTCGAATAATTGTAAGCCTCATCTGCACATGCACTTGCGCGTAGGTTTTCCAATTTACATATGGCATACCTTTATGTTCAAAGAGAATCCTATCTTTCTTGATGCTTTTAAGAAGAGGGTGTATACGATTCTTCATATTTGCGACTTATGTTGATCATGTAGTATACTCCATGGCATCAATGTTCATGAACATATACAATGTCTTATGGGTGTAACTTTCTCGATCCCAACATATCTATATTGAATCTAGGTCAACCCCAAGTTCTATTCTAGTATTCCTTGTCGATACGAATCACCGCTTTGAGCCCAAAGAAGCCGTTTAGGTTGTCTTTTGGACTCCAGACGACTTCTTCAAGGGCCTGTGCTAACGGTTGCTAGCAACAGCCAAGGCATTGACTATAAGGTTAGCGAATCTAGTGCTGTGCTGTCAGAAGATGTTAATACAGGCACTTTCTCTTCCATGGCCGACGGTGACCTCATCTCCTTCGCACTTTCTGGTGAGGTTTGCTCATTCCATACACATCCCAGTACTTTTCACTGAGTGTACTAAGCCCATGATCCTCGACCGCCTATCGTAATTTCCCTCACCCTCCCCCTCCAGGCAATGACTTCTACCTGCCGACCTCGCCGTGCGGGCAGAGTGAAAATGACGAAATCTAATTATAAAAAAGTTATTGACCCTATACGACTCTTCCATTTTCATTATCCATGGCCTTTTAGGAGCCCGGTGATGAATTGCCGAAAGCAGATGTTTGCCAAATAGATTTATCTCATAGTTGGAAGCTTTTTCCTAAACTGGAGGGTACACTTTCTTCAGATTAAAGGGTTTCAAGAAGGCAGGAGTTATTACAAAATAGGTAAAAAAGGTGAAATGTTGCATTGATATATTCTGTAAAATACATTTAAATGCATGACGTGCAAAAGTTACTGTCAATACTTTATTCACGATGCGTATTGCTCGCCAGAAATCCTGACTGTCAGAAGTTGATGAAAGGTCGTTCTGTGGATAAACATATCAGTTCCCTGCTATACGGGTTAGTATAAGGGCTAAATGAGAACCTATAGGGATTATTGCTAGATCTAGCCTTACCCTAGGCCAGTCTGAAACCGTTCGCTGGAAAGGCGATCGGTGTTAACACAACAGGCGACGAATTCGACCGACATTCCATGAGACAGGCAATCTACTATTGATGTGCTGTCTCATGAAGTGAAAGCAAAATTCTAAACAAATTTTCCTTTGGGACCAGTATTTATTTGTCCGACGTTTCGAACTCTCACTCGAGGCCATTGTCAAGAAAGGAAAACGTACAGCTGAGGGCGTGATTAAGTCAGCTCTGCCGTAGTTGACCTTGAGTTTCCATTGTTCGCTCCACCGCGAGTGACCTTGAGCACTGGCATTGCTCGCGCAACGTGAGATAGGCGTCTGGGAGATCGATATGTATGTTAAAAAAGTCCGTGCTCGAGTGCCATGATTCTTGCAGAAGGCTTGAGACTCGGTCAAGCGACTGGCCTAGTATTCGCACGTGTTCGAAATCGAAGCCAGGACCTGGCATGGATGCGTGAGCAGCTACCAAAGAAAGCTCGTCATTTCGTCCCACGGCGAGTTCGTGCTGATGCATTCTCGTAAGAACCCGTTTGCCGGTTTCACCAACATAATTGACTTGACCACAAAGGTAGTCAATGCGGTAGATGATACCGGACTTTTGGTTAACGGGTACTGGGGCTTTAGGCCGCATAAGTTTTCTGCGGATTGTTGCTTCTGGCCTGTGAGCAACGCCAATCCCAATCGAGTGAATTCTTCTGATACACCAGCAAGATAAGTTATTGCTCGCCAGCGTGTCGGTCCTGGCCTTCCTGTTGGTTTTCTTTGCTTGGCCCCTCACCTGCATTTTTCGATGAATGCGCCAGGATAACCATTCATCGTGAAAAGTTTCCGCAGATGCTTGACTTCGGCCTTCTTGTCGGCTGGTTCGCTGCAGTGTGTTTCTACGCGGCGATAGAGAGTTCGCACGCAGCTGCGTTTTTGCGTGTCAGGATGGTTGCTGAGGTAACTCAGAATACGTGAGGCATTTGTCGCCTTTCTGTAAACTGTTGTTTTGTGATTCCCACCGGCTTTTCTGCACACCAGCATGTCAAGGTAAGGCAACTGACAGCCCCAGAGAGCATCTTACAGCCTTCTAATCAATTACCTGTGCCTCTCATATTTTCGACTATTCAGAATATTCTCTTTTAGAAAATATTAATAAGTTAGTTTTCTAATATTAACTATCGTTAAGCGTCATCCTAAGATGATTTAGTCACGTTAGGATACCGGTATTTGAACGAGCTTCTTTTTGGCCGCTTTGGTGTTTCCAATGTTCTTATTACTTCAAAAGTATTTTTTTAATGGAAAACACGAACATAAATATTTCCCTTGTACTCGTTTGGTAGCAAATTGCGTCACTGCTTTTTCAATTTTTGTACTCTTAGAAAGAGAAGTTTTCGGTTCATAAAAATATTTATAACACCTTGACACTGCCATTCATAAAGCAATGCATTTGTCTACTCCGTAGTGCTACTTGTAGAGTTTTATGACCCTATCTGACATATAAATAATAGTTTATTTAAATGAGTGATTTCTTACCCGGCCAAAAGCAATGGCTCATAGCTGGAAAACCCTGAATGCTTCTGTAAGAGCAGGTGGAATTCAAGATTATTCGGAAAAGGAAAGAAACATCTCCCTTAAAATAATTGTACGCTTTCTTTAAGTGTAAAATTAGAAGAGGAAATTGGTTACTATCAACTGACTACCAGAAATTTTGACTTTAGTATGAGGGTTAGGGTAAGTATACATCGTTTGGCTAATTTAAGTGAAGGCTATGTATTTTACGTATGGATGGGATCCTACTCCTGTGTTTAGTCAACAGTTACATTTTTGTGATTGCGTCCCATGAGCGCTCTATTGTCGAGGGTGAGTATCATGAATGCCCAGACGGATTATTAAACAATCACCATCTTTTTAACTGAATTTGAGTTGCATAGACTGCTACTGCCAGCATTTATTGATAAGGAAAATAAAAGCAGCCCGAGTGCTGAATGAAGTCATTGCAGGTCTGCAGGGAAGACTACTGAACTCCAAAAAGCTGCCGAAATTTATTTGCGACAGCCATCGTGTACACACTTCAAGAAATTGCAATGCTTAAAATACAGCAATTCCTCTACATACGAAATTTCAGATCGAAGAACTAAGAGGACCGCAAGGCCAAATTGTATTCGCTGGACTCCAACTGACTGACCACAGCATCATGTTCTGGCGCGCGCGCCCTCCCTCCGCTTATAACGAATTCCGGCCATTTCCAACGCCGTCCGCAGCCTCCCAGTTCTTTGTATGCATGTATCCCCATGACGAGAAGTGCTTTCTCGGTAGCAAGCGTGGACAAAGGGGCCGCAGAAACATTTATCATCACGCTGAAGGAATTAATCTTGACGAACCTGGGCTTTTCTAGAAAAACAAATGAAAGAAAAGGGGTTGTTGCATAGCGATGTATGAACATTTTGACTAATTAGGTTAGTTCAGCGGACATTTTTCTGAAATTTGCTTAAACTTTCACAGCAGAGGTGGAATTCTACTTAATGCCGTATGCTTCAAAGTCGTGCTTTCGGCTGACTGTCATTTACGTGAGATTGGCGCTCAGGCTATTAATCATTCCCTTAAATATGAACGGAGCTTATTAGCATGCAACGTTTAACTGAATGCAGCGAACGTGCAGTAGGTGAGCTAACTCATGAAGTCCAATGATTTTTACAAGATGCTCCCTGTTACGCAGACGAAGCCCAAAGTCTTACAGCAATAACGTAATGGTCGGTCTTCAAAAAATGGCCTATTACGATTTATCAAGTCATATTACCTTGTTTTTACAAATCAGCTCTTTCAAGAAAAACGGAAAATTCCAAAAAGGTAGATATTTGACGTATTAGAGAAACTTAATGTTTAAATTTTAGAGAAAGCCTGTTCGTGTTAAAAATAGACAGTGTACAAAGCAGCAGACTCTTCAAAAAACAGCAATACTTAGAATACAGCAATTCCTTGACGTAAGAAATTTCAGATCAACGAGCAAAGAGGACCTCAAGGCCAATTTGTATTCGCTGGACTCTAACTGCCTGAACACAGCATAAACTTTTAGCGTGCGTACCGCTTAGTACGAAATCTGGTCATTTCCAACGCCGTCCGCAGCCTCCCAGTTCTTTGTATGTGTGTCTTCTGACAAGAAGTGCTTTCTTGTCAGCGAACGCGGAAAAAGGGGCCGCCCAAACATTTATCATCACGCTGAAAAAATTAATTTGAAGGGAAGGCTGTCTCCCTCAGTAATTTTTCAATGTTGTCTCAACTAACTTTTTCTGGAAAAAATTCAAGGAAACGTGCTGTTGAATAGCGAACTATGAATACTTTGACTTATAAATTTATCCCAGCAGACATTTTAAGAATCATTTTAAACTTTCAAACCAGAGATGGAATTCTGCTCGATGTCGCATGCTTCAAAACATGCTTGTGGGTGACTGCAATTCGCATGAGGCTGGCGCTCAGGCTATTAATAATTCCATTAAATATAAACGAAACTTATTCGCGTACACCGTTTAACTGAGGACAGCGGACATACAGTAGGTGGGCTAACTCATTAAGTAGACGGATTTTACAAGACACTCCCTGTTACACAAACGTAGTCCAAGCTACGGCCCCAATGTCTTACAGCGATAAAGTAATCGTCGTTATTCAAAATAGGGCATATTACGATTTACCAAGTCATTTTACTTTGTTTAGAAAAAAACCGCTCTCTCAAAATAAACCAGAAAATTCCGAACAGGTAGAAATCTGACGTACTAGGTAAACTTAAATTTTAAATTTATAGAAAGCCTGTTCATGTAAAAAAGATAGAGAGTGAACAAAGCAGCACAAGTAGTGTTATTTCCGGCTGAACAAGTTTGGAATTCTCCACATCTCTTCTCCAGCGAAACTCCTGCCCGACCTGCAAAATGATTAGTTACCTCTTTCGAAAGCTACCCCCTTCCCCCCTGGAATGCTGACCGCCCATGACTGACTCAAATGCACATGACTGAATACTGCACCCCCCTCCCCGGTCTTGGCCCTTTGGTCACACTTTTTACATTGCAAAGCTTCATATTTACATTGCGACCACCCAGACAGGGTACGGCGGTGTTGACCCAGATGTCTTCTCCCTCCTTTTGACCCAATGCCCGCGGCTAATCCGAGAACCACTCGTCAAGTCACCCCACCACCAGTGCCTGTCAAACGCTTGCACCCCCCCTTCTTTGCCGATACAATATTGTCTCTGTTCCCATCCGTCCCCCTCCCCCTTTTTGGACTGGTGCATTCAGACCAATGGGAACCCCCAGAAACTGCCTCCTGGACTCCTATAAAACCAGATCCATGCCCCTTGACGGACTCCCTTTGCTGTTGACTTGGAATATCCACTGTTAAGGTTTGTGTATTTATTGTGTACTATTTCTCTTAGTAGTACCGTACCACCTTGATAAATGTTATCACTGGTTTTGGCGTACGCGTAACTGCTGGATACAGTTGGAGAAGTAAAGGGACGAAACAAGCAGCATTACGTTAAAAAATAATCGTCTTGTAAAATTATTGTATACATATGCTTCCACAATACGTGCAATTTAATTAATGGCTTTTACCGAACAGCCTAAAGTTCGACTATGTATTCCAAAATGGTTTAACAACAACGGCTTCTTGTTTCTTGGGTTTTCACATTTCTTGACCCTTCTTTGGACTAACAAAAATCCAAAATTCAGTGATTTTGCCTACTGGAAGGTTATGAGAGTAAGGAATTTCGTAAGCTCACATACAGACATGCCGGTTGGTGACTAACAAGCAAATGCGTAATATTCTTGTACGGTGAGAGCAATTACCTTCCGCCACTTTTCTTTGTAATTAATTTGGGATTTCGTTTAGGAGGAGGCTGAGATCGTTCTTGAAGTGCTAATCAACACTTGTTGATTTTTAATGGCTTCGGTCGATTGGCCATAAATGAGGATCATGTTCAACATGCTTACCAAAACCTTTAAAATAAGTTATTTCTTAAAAGCATTTACCTCATTAAGGAGTTTTTACATTCCTTCTTATGTAGGTGTCTGGTTGAGTCATGGTTTTAGAATCATTCAAATATGTGCACCCGCCACCGAGAAAAATGAACGTCGACAACAACGGTCGCGAATGCCAAATCGTATGATTGATAAAAATCCTTTCTTTAACAACTTAGCTCTTGAAAAAGCGCTATAAGTGGATATTTGACCCGAATATCTGCGTAATTTAGCTTTTCTGAAGTTAAACGGAAAATAGGCTATGAAAATAAAATGGGAACTTTTTGCCAGTGTTTGTTTACTTCCCTAAATAATAGGTATACATCTTCCACTTTAAATGAATAGAAAAAGTTGTTGTTTACATCTAGGCTCAGTTCTAAGATAAAAAATACAGAGTAGAGTGGCAGAATATCCATGACTATGTTGAGAAAACTAATAACCTTCTGCTCGTTGTGTTTCAAGTTTTTTTATTCATCGATTCTGTCCGACAGATAAAAAATGTTTGGACATCTTCCGCATACGGCTTGACAGAGAAAATTGACGGCATTTATCGGTGTTTGTATATATGCTCGTTTATAGTAGTAAAACAAATGACAGCCTCATAAAGTATTCCTTAATTTTCTGAAAAAATACTTTTCTGAACTTGATCCGCTCTATTTTCCCAAAAATAACGCGTTTTCTCATAATCATACTTACATCAATTACCTTAACGCTAAACAACATTGTCTGTCCCCTGAACATATGTAATTGTAGAGTTTCCCTTTTTGCTCTTTTATTGCTCAACACGCACGAACGAGATTTTGTTTTACCACAGCATTTAATAGCGTGGGAAATTCTTTGGACTATACTAATCTAACTCCAGAATGGTAAGCTGGACCTAAGGTAAGCTGAAGTAGACGACCTCCTAAAAACCGTTTCAATTTTTTGGAAAATTCAAGAAACCTGCAATTTGATAATTTGTTTGTTCCGTAATAAGGTAAACGATAATACAGATTAGGAAAATCTACAGATATAAATCATTAACACTTATAAATGCAGTAAAATAGCAAATTATAATTTCCCAGGCATAGAACCCGATAACCACCGTTTTCGTTGGAAAACATGCAGGGAGTAGGGATTAAGGAGGGGGCCTACATAAACTACCGCTGCCCCCAG
>JAYGXS010000004.1:60586440-60598303 GCA_036362985.1 Ligula intestinalis | reverse complement strand
AAGCGGAAAGGGAACCGGCAGCAGCGTGGTAACTACAGAGGAATCTCACGGTTCAATATTGCCGGGAAGATCTTTGTAATTATCCTTCTTAATAGTCTTAGTGGCCGCCTAGAACAGCGACCGCACCCAGTAAGTCAATATGGCTTCCGAAGGCACCGCGGAGATATCTTTACCACCCGCCGGTTAAACGAGAAGTTCCAGAAGATGCGGTTCAACCTGTAGAAACCTTAAGTGGATCTAGTTTTCCACAAGGGGAATTGAGATTGATAGCCGGCCATCACCTTAGTAGTAGGCGCATACAGACCCCTATCCACGACTACTGTTCACAACCTGCAATGCAGGGACGGCGTAGCCAACGCTACGACAGAAGGGAATACGCAAGGCAGTGTGAACCCCTTCGCCGCCCGCTGCGCCGACATCGGATCGACAATGAACACGGACAAAATTCTGATCATGCAACAATCGGCACTCAACACTGAACCCGACAACCCTTTCAATCAATGTCAACGAAAGGCAACTTCAAAGCGTAAAAGATTTCACCTACTTAGAGTCGACGAAGAATTTGCGCAGAGGATCTCTAGAGCCAGCTAGACCTTCGGTCAGCTGTAAGCCTATGCGTGGAATCGCTACAGTTTCCATCTGAACACTAAAATGAAAAGGTGAATTCACCTCAACTGCCTGCATTACCCACACACAGTGGAACCAGTGGCACAAATGCGCCTCCATTAAAACCTGCCATAAGATACCGCCAGCCATCACACCACCATCACCAACTCTCGTCACATATGAACACGTGCTCAACGCGGCTCCCGCCCAACGGTGCCGCCAGCTCGCCCGATATTTCCCTCTCTAGTCTCAATCTAGTAGCCTTCACCACATGGATCACGGAAATCAGCCTAGGGAGCGATCGTCTCCCTATAGTGCTCGAATTGGCCACCACAGCCGACCGTATCAAGGCTCCAAACAGGCACTTCATCAACGTCAAGCGAGGCGATTGGACGGCGTTTACCGCCGAGTACGAAGCCTAGATTGATCTCTTACTGCCTCCCACCTGCGTCCACACGGCGGAGCGAGCCCTTCGTCAACTGTATTCCGAACGGACGCATTTCCCTACTTCTTGCCAACTATCCACCTTTTAGGGATATGAACATGCCCAACGTCACGCATCACATGTACGCAATCGATGCCTCTCATATAAGTGAGAAATACATTAGTAGACCTCTTTCTCATGTATCTCCTCGGCTATATATATCACTCAAGGCTAACACTATCCTATTGCGCTAGAAGCCGCGGTTTCGAATGTTGCCCACTGTCGGTATAACCCGAACCTCGCAGTCAGTCCAGTTTTTGTTTGTGTGGAGTGGCCAACCAGTGGATTGAGAGCCACGCTACGATGGTTCCTACTTAATGCGGCCTCTATGGCATTTTCACTCACATGAGAGCCGAGTCGGTGCGGTCGTACTTTAAGGGGTGAGTTCTCGTAGAGCTAGCCACCCGTGCCATCCCCTCTTTTTGACTCGGTCGTGACATGGAACCCAGATTGAGGAGAGCGGTGGATGTAGAGCAAGTCAACTAGCACTATAAACTAAATTATGCCTGAGTCAGCGTTGCTGCGCCACCATGCTCCAGGACAGACGGCGGAAATAGTCGGTAACAACGGTCGATCAGTCATCCGATATCTCTTTTGGTATCGTTTTTTTGCCCTCCACGACATCGTGTGGTCCTATCCAGAGATAAAGCAGATGGGAAAGCTATTACCACAATCAAAGCAAGGCAGATGGGGGCTATTCACCTCTGGCTTCCTTCTTGCTATCCTTCAATTGTTGTCAAGCGCACGGCTGGCAGACCTGAAATTGTAATCGAAGTAAATGTGTATATTAAGGTCTGGTTTGACGCCTAAAACCAAATCACGACAGTGGTTGAAATTGACGATCGAACTGTCACCTCTACTATCTTAGCCAGCAAGTTTTCTATGAGTAATGATGACTAACCTAGCCGCTTTCGATGACGCCTCTTAGAGCAGCTCTTCAGACAAATACCTCCCATTCTTCTTGAACATTAAGAGACCAAACGAAACACATCACCATTCAACCACGTCAAGGGAAGGTGGAGGTTGCCCATCTCCGAACTGCTGCCAGTGAGAAATTAGTACTGTAAGACTAAAGAACCGGTTTCATGCGAGGTGACAGTGAAGGTATTCAAATTATGCAAGCCGTATTTCTTATGACGGATGCTGCTCTGGCAAATTGGTCAGTTTTTTATACTCTAATGACTATTAGGATGCGATTGTCTAAAAATAGTCTGTTAAACGCATAACTCAAAGTGCACAACGCAGAAGGGCGCTGACAGGGAATATGCGAACCTTCGTGTTGGTCGTGATGCGAGCAGTACTGATTCGGTAACTCAGACGACCGACAGCTAGGCTGTGGTCTATTGCTGGCGGTTGGGGAGAGAGTTAGGTCGACCCTCAGCACATTTCCTTCCTCACGATAATTAATATAATGCGCTTGAAACTATCGCGGTGCGCTAAAAGCAGTGGATTAGAGGGTTGCCAGATGACGGGATAACTTGGACACCACACTCGGTTCAGTGTGCCGTGTTGTGCGGTGTAGCTGTCTGCGGGCTGAGAGTCAGACTCAATGGTTCCTTTTTAATGTGGTCCTTATGGCGCTCCCAGTCGGGAGCCTACCTAGCGAGACGTGCTGTTGGTACGAGTATTGAGTGTTGGTCGCGCCAGCCGCCTGCCCCCCATCTCCTGTCTTGTTGACTTTTGTCTAGACATCGGGTCCGGTCTGGGAGTGACGAGGGAGTGGGGAAGATGCTCCGCAAGCTTGCTTTCGCTGTATATCTCGCGGAAGTCGCCGCGTTGCTTAAACAGGTTGAAGCTCGTAGTGGATATCGTTGAAATCGACGGTCGAACGGTCACTGGTTCGGTAAGAATATCATCCCAACGCGAAGGTGGGCAGTAGAATGACTTAATACGAGTAGGTGATTATGACCGAGGTACGGACTTAGTGCATTTTGCCGATGATTTCAACAAATAAACATTGTCAGATCGGTGGATCTCAGTAAATCGGCCTTTGTATGCGAGCCCGGCACCGGCAGGAAGGGTTTTCAAAAATCAATTAATGAACTTAGAAAAAGTGAGACAGAATATACTTTAGCATACAGAACTGATCAACTTTCAAACGGTTACCGGATTGTTGATAGCACGAATGTGAACATGCATTGGCCGCAGTGCGCCCAGATAAAAAAAAGAGAATAAGAAACTTTGCTCATCGCCATTTCCAGTTATAAAGACGGGATTAATGGAAAACAGCCAATATTAGAGGTGACCGCTAAAATTTATGACGGAATGCCAGAATGTTTAAAGGGGCGATTACCTAGCGAACGCATTTACGAAACACAGTAATATGGTTCTGTTGGTTATGGCACTTGCATTAGACATATTCGAGAACTGATTGCGAGAAGGCATCAATTCATAACACGAAAAGTCAACAGAACAAGGGATCTGTCACTAACTTAGTAAGTTGAAATGAGATCAGATGAAACACATTTCGAGTAGCAGCTGTTTCACAGTTTTTCGGTGCAATTTCCGGTATACGCACGGACATGGCTTAAAGAATACTCACAGCATGATCTACTTTAAGCTGTCCCCGCGAAAAACTGTATGACACTTTAGTTAATAAGGTGAGAGCGGCAGAAAGTGTAGGCTACATAGTGAGACTGATTTTGCATTTGAAATCTCAACTAAGAACTACTAAAGCAACCACTGCACTTGGGCACATTCGAAAGGTTAATTTTCAGATGTTCATTTCGCCCACACATTAAATTGTGGCCTTATTTCAGTTAAGGAACCATGAGCTGTCTGCAAAGACATATGTAAAAGAAAGCAATATATATCCTTAAGAGGCTGTTACTTAGTTTGAAACACGATGACATACAAAGTATGCTTGTGTAAATGCCATTAATATAAATAAATATAAAGAAAAGCTTGGCACACGCTCCTATATAATACAAGGAAAAAGATTAAAAACGAGTATCACCGTCTGCTCAGAAACCTTATTGGTACTCAAGTCAGATTGGGAAAAGGGGGTGCATTCAAGCGATAATTACCTCGGATATGTCGGCGTCCACTTTATCTTCTGCAGCTAGGAGCGCTATGCGTAACTGGAGAATAAGGCGGACGAGATCGCCAGCTTCATACCCAGGAGTACGATGAGCGATTTCAGCCAAGGTGAGCCCTTCATCCAATGTGAGGGAAACATCTTGTTTTATACTATGGGAGTCATCAGCATGATCTCCATTAATGGGAGGTGATGTGCCTTCGATTAGAAATTTTGAAAGGAGGCTGTCGTAAGGGTAAACAGAGAAAGTAAATGAGGCAAATTACAAATAAAATAAAACAGTTGGAAAGACTGTGTACCTGAGACGACATTTTTCTTCCATCATACCGAAGGTGAGCCGGTGTGTGAAAAGATCCGTAACAGGTTGAGCAAGACTTGCAAGTAGGTTGCGTGTTTCACCAACAACGACAACCCCCGATCCAATACAATCTAAGAAGAGTAAATAAAAAATCATTTTCCAGACAAGGTCGAAATAGGAAGGGTGCAAACAGGGTGCTAGGCACAGGGCTCAATACCGGGGAGTAGTTGACTTTTGAATAAGCAAGTCAATCGAAAGGTTCCAGAAGGGGCGGACTGTTTCTCCATGCTTTCAATGTCATCGATATGAAGGAGACACGGCGAGTTAGCCTGTGTTATTAACCATAAAGCATATAAGTTTAAAAAACCTTCGCCTGATTAAATATTTCTTTCCAGGTTCTCATAGTGGGTGTCAGCATTCCGACAGATACAGAGATAAAGTTCACACGTAAGGTCTGAAATAGAAGATAAACCACCGAATGACAAACCCCTGCTATGGCTTTCACCAAAGTGGTTTTTCCACAGAAAGGCGGGCCATTTATAAGAATAGAGGGCCAGACATCAGGTATACCAGTTGGAAACAGGTGACATTTTAAAAGTAGATTGGCTTGATTCTACAAGGTATGAGGAAGATATAACTCCGACAAACTGTTAAGTTATCCGGAATGGTCGACGATATATCTGACAATGAAAGAGAAGGGATCGAACAAGATATGCTTGCTAAAAGGTAAAGGCATAAAATCACGCAAACAGGTAGCTGGAGTAAGTTTGAGCTTTTTAGGGGTTGGACTCTCATCTAGGTTATCAAGCAAGTCGGAATCCCCGAGAGGGCGCTTGGATTCCTCGGGAGCATTCACGGAAGCATCCTCGGCCATCATAAGTTTTGCGTTCACATATCTTAAAGCTAAAAGGGTTAAGAAATGCACTGCAAACATTTCAGCGCATCTTTCCGCCAATTTCTTATATTATCTTTTCGACAATTAGTTTTCCCGTCTTTAAGAACGTAGTCCAGGAATTCTTGAAGAGAAGAAGGATCATCAGCCGTTTCAATAAACTAAGTAAAATAACCGATTAAAATAGCACTGATTTACATTTTCCGCGAGCGGAATTAAGAACTTTCTTTGTATTTGCGGTGAATTGTATCCCTCAGAAAAATCCATGTTTCAGCTGTGCTTAGAGGGGCTCATATGGACCGAAGCACGTGCATTGCATGAGTAGAATCTCAAGGTTATGTAGAAGTCTTAAAGGCCCGAGCACGCTGGTTTCTAGGTAAGGTGGTTTCCTTCCGTACATCGTCAGTATTCACTCATCTGACTTCGTCCATTTACACATATTCGTCCTTGACCGACGAATGTGCACTAGAATCTCCGTTAGTCATTTTTAATATTCACAAGGTAATGAGCCGATGGAATGACAGAGAACAATGGTTTATTGGAGGAAAAGGCAAAGTGGTTATGAAGCATATGGAAGGATAGAACACACAAAAGTAAAACATTCAGGCCTGTTGATCCAAAAAGATGGAGTTGGAAGCTAACATCGTGGAGAGAAGCACGTCCGTACATAAGACAGAACAAGGCCCCTTTGTTAATATTTCAATTTGAGGTCATTCCCACTATATCTAAACAAACTCCGGGTTAACGTCACGTGCTTCAACTGCCTCCTACCATTCAACCGTTGCCATATCTTCATGGCTTGGTGACCCGTGGTCGTTTGTGTTCGCAAATTCCACCTCGATTGCTGCGAGAGTTAAGAGATGTAGAAGTAACAGGGGTAGGGTTGAAGGCAGTTTTCCGTGTGCTTTGGCCCCTGGCAAACGTACGTGCGACCCGTATTGCTAGCGAACGAACGCACCTATTATCTCCCATAGTGACCTCCATCTTATGAGATATCCGCATTAGTAGGTTGGATTCATTCGTAGGTTGGCTTCAACCCGTCTGGACAAACTTCAAAGCGGTGGCTGCCGCTAGATATCACTACAGATGCGACCCGACTAGGGCACGGGTGCACAAATTTGCGCGTCAAATATCCGACAATCTATTCTTCAATCCTTCTTCAGAAAAAAATATTCCTTCCACGATCGCCTATCCATGACTTATCTGTTCTTCTAAACAACCGGGCCCGGAAGATTGTAGCCCTTGTAATCATTCTTATTAGCATAAGCACCCCTTGATACGGCCGTTATACCATATATATATATATATTTCAGCTTGTTGCTTAGGGCTATTGTCCCTCTATATCGATGACAACTCTATCGCTGGTGGTAAAGTTATTAAAACCCATTAACTGCGATCTTCAGACCATAGTTACTTAGTGGAGGAGAATTCGGTAAAGGCCAGAGTAGGAGGAAGCATATATTTTGTGTACACAAGGGAACAGAGAATAGATGGACAGAGATTTAACTTGGAGAGCTTACGAAAAGCCGGAGAGCCAGCCGCGGTCCAAGTGCCAGTTTTAGAGCAGTCAGGCCAGTAGACAGAGAAAGAGAGAGCGTTCCTTAGTTAGGTCGGCCTGTGATTGGTTGGAAAGCGTGTAGGTAGACATCGAAGTGGGTGGTCCTCGTCACGCGCGTTAGTTAATCTGGCGGCCGCCACGACCTTGAGACCTAGACGGATTGAGGTCACGACAGGAAGGCCAGGCATCAGCCAGGCAACGACCCACTATATTTCTTTGGAATGGGAAGCCTGTGAGCATAGATTGTAATAGCGCCTTTTGTTTCGGATTCGGTCCTATGAAGGCAGCACATGTTGAGCAGATATAACAGAAGATGGCTACTTACCTAATTGTGCTTTCCGTTTTGAACTGTCCGACGTGGCCCAGTTCTCGGTGGATATCTTCCACCACTGACAGTGTTAGGGAGCCTGGCACCAATAAATGAGAACGGCTGTCTGTGTAATCCTTAAAGCAGTATTTAAATTTGCAAAAAGTCTGAATTCAGGGATAAGAATCAGATATAATTATGTGCTCACTGGCAAAAGCCACATAAAGGACCAAGCAGTGAGGGAAGAAAAATCGATCAGCCCACGGCCGAAGCTTACAGCCACAATTTTAAATTGCTGATCGATAAAGTCTGTTTACGCCTTGGCATAGGACAGCCGATCCAGCTATCTGAAGCGTAAGCGAACAAATAAACCCATTCTGGTGAGCACAACCTGGTAAGTGATTAAAGAAGAGAATTTCGTTGCCCCTAAATAGATGTGGCTATTGTTTTCGTAGTATTGTGGCGTTTTCTGATGACCCGGGGAACTCATACTCTGCTATACGATGTCGGCCTATTAGCTGATGGTTGAAGACTATGGCCGTATCGGGGAAGATGTACTTTGAACTACAGTCCGACAGTGGCTAGTCGGTTCAGTGGTGTTTTTTTGTTACTTTGTCAGTAAGTTGCTCTGAGCGTCGCCTAAACATTCCGTCAGCATTCATACGCTTTGCGCCAGCCCGTTATTGACACGCAAAATGGAATTATTTTAGGAATTCTTGTCATCGGGCTTACTGTCCTGCCATGTTTTTCATTGATTTTAGACATTACGGAGCTTCATGGTCTGGACGTACGATGAGCTGTCTGCTTAGGAAGGATGGTTTGAACTACATGATGAATATGATCAAGGCGAAGGTATCATGTCTGCATGTGCAGTAGTTGCGCCGAGGCTTAGTTAATGATTTACCCGCATAACAGACAACATGTTCTACCCCTGCAATGTGGCATTGGAAGAGGACCGCCCTTATCGCAAACCCTCTCGCGTCCGTATCATATATGAAGGTTGAAGCGTCTTGTTATGTATCGTGAAACCTTAGTATAGGGGCTGTTATCATGCTTTCATTTCATCGAATGCTTGTTGGCAGTCTGCGGTTCATTTGCATTTTTGTCCTTTTTCAGTCTATGTGTGTCATGGCTGTTCGATCTCGGTAAAGTGCGGTATATATCTGCGGAAGTATGATGTAAATCCAACGAAATTCCGAAGTTTGGTGTGGGTTTGTGGTATGGGCCAATTTTTTAATCGCCACTACTTTGTAGGGTGACGCGTATATTTCGTCAGCACTAATTTCCTGTGCAAAAAATGTCAATATTTCTGTAAAAACTTGCATTTCTATGGGTTTTACTTCAGACCTGTCTCCCGTAACGAGGCCAGTATGGCCATTAGATTAGCAGTATGGTGTCACCGAACAAAAGGGTTTTTGTCTTAACGGTATTCATGGCATGGCGGATTAACTATGTCATTCCTACTGTCAACTTGTTTCACGCAAAAACCTGCGTAAATGTCGCTAATAGTGCTTTAAGGTCCATTTTATCGGTGTGTTCAATGTCAGGATCTTCGAGTAATAGATCCTCGATATTAGTGAATGGTAGAGCTACTGCGGCTGCAATCAAGGCAGTTACTGGCTTTTAGTCTTCGTGTATCGCAACATGTTGTTGGGTTGTAAAGAATAAAATCCGGTCGCATACATTTATGACGCAGTAGCTCGTGGCTAGGAATTTAAGGCCAAATTAGATGATAAAAAACGCGTGCTGTTTTATAGGTGTGGGAAATATTACAGATAATTTGAAAATGCCAGTGGCCCTCAGTTGTGACACATCGACCGATATTAGCGGAGATATATTATCTGTCGTTTTCGATTCCCCTACACAATCGCTTCGGACTATGCAGCTCTAATGTAAGGATTATTTAGCCCTTGAATCGACTTATGCTCCCACTGAGTGGTCGAAAACTGTAACTACAGTATAAAACGGAGAATTTGCATGAAATATATAAATGCAAGTAAGAATGCATAAGTGGTGGAACAGCTGTGGTAGTGGACCAACTGCGTCGTCTGTGAGTGCGTATGTTTGTTTTGTCCGACCCAGCTGGTGTTCAGGTTTATGCGTCACTTTAGTAATATAGAGAAGCAGGTAATAGATGTTCAAATTTTTATGTTCGAGTCAATATAGAACAAGACATATAGATAGGCACTTACACTATAGCCGTAGTCGAATTCCCGCTGTGGTGCGGTTCCCGACTCTTCAAACATAAGTAAACGAAGCATTGCGTTTGCCATGTGTAGGTTGTTTCTGGAAAATAAGGAATTGGTTGATAAGAGATAAACTGGTACACTTTGTAAAATCCGATAGAAAGGCAAATGATTCAATTCCACGAGTTTTCTAAAAGGCAAATATTGCTTCAAAATTGACTGAGGAAAGCAGCTTGGGGGTGTATCCACAATCTTATCGGGAGATTATCATAAATTACGAGTGCAAGTGACTTCAAGGAACAATGGCACTACGTCTGTGCAGAGAATGCAAACAAGGCTCGTTAAAAGTCGAATGCAATTACCTGTTGTATCCACAGCACTGAAAGTATGCGAGACTGGGTAATTTCATTAATGTGTGGCTTCACAGAAATTCATTTGCCATCAGCTGCACCCAGGTGACCTGCAGTGCGCGAGATATCCTCGTAATGCAGCCGCAGCGGGTGCGGGTTGTCGCGTGCATTTCACCAGATAGCTATGAATTCGGACTTCTGTCATAAGTTTGATTTCTTCGACAATCTCTAAAATTGAAGCGTCATACGTGCAGCTTTAATATCCTGGAAAAGTTTCATACTGTCTAGCATACTTAGTTTCGCCAAAAGTATCTACAAATAAGACATTAAACACACAAGTTTACAGAAATTCGTAAAAAGACAAAAAAAAAACAGTTTCGTATACATACCAGAATATCGAGTTTGTCTGACCTTTGAGGATAATTTGACGTATAAATGCAAGATAGTCGCACTAAGCTTGTCTTCTTATAGTTCTCATAGATGAAGGCTTCCACATACTAGAAGAAAACAGCATGACATCAACCAATTTACCAGAAATAGTGTAACAACAATGAGAGGCAGCGTTCTCATGTGAACAACGGCGTGCTTTACGACAAAATGGCGCCTACATGCCAACTGCAGTACGCAAGATAAACGGCAAATGTAAAAGCCAATCACATTGTAGGCAACTGCAGTCACGTGCATTTCCTCGCTGATGCCAAACAATGAAATGCGCACTATTTTTAGATTTTAAAGGGGTCACTTCCCGTCTAGCCAACTTCGAGCCCATTCACTTAATACACCTACTCAAATTAGCTTAAAGATCACCTTTATCTGGTGAATATTATATATATTGGTTTACTTTTCTTCTATGATCCCTCAAATATACAAATCTAAGCCAGGAAATAAATTCTTCAATAATAATTAGCCTTAATTAAATTCTACCTTCTGTCCCCTTCTGGGCCGCGCACTCACGGAGAGGCCGTGTGTTTCATGGGTACTTTTATCAATACTTTTAGCATATTTCTTCGTATCTATTTGCGTTTGTTCTTCTGTGATTGATCGGTTAATGGGAAGGGCAAGAAATTGCCGAATATACCCCCCAAAGCACGATGTATTCTGCCGGTGAAGCTGGGGTAGCTGAATCTTAAAATTAAAAAAGGTAAAGGTCACCAAAAATGTAAGGAATGCAATGCTAAAACAGTACACTGAATCATAACATTCGTACTACAAAAACAATGTCGCTTAGGAATATTATAAGGGTATAAATCAAAGTCCATTGTGGATTCTTTGCAACAAAGCCTTAGTAAGTTGAGCAACTTTTTAATTTTATGCATTTTCTGATTACTTGCTTTCCTGATATTTATATGCTCGTTTATATTTTAGTCGTAGAAAAAAATCTTTAAGTGGACTAAAATGTAAGTGAATAATTTAATTCCATTCTCATTTCGCGTTCCGTTCTTAGTAGTGGTGATGTGTGTGCCGTGTTCCAGTATACAATAGACACTCTAAGTTGGCTATTAAAATGGCAGGCATACTCGCACGCATTTTTCGGTTGAGATATATCCTTTTCGGTGCTGGTGTTGGTGGCGCATACACCGTTAACCAGGTACTTTTTACACCTCTTTCTAATACTTTCTTAAAAGAAATACGAAGACTTAAAGAACTCGCTGCCCAACTTTGGCTACTTAAAAAATTACTTACCCCGAGAATCGGAAGTGCACTCGTTGTTCGCTTCCATACGGGAGTCGCTTTCACGTACATCAGAAGATTCACCGGTACGTCCATGGCGTCCTTCAATGAAGATTTTTTGGAAGAAAGTAAATGCTGAACAGCAAGATGCTGAAGGGCCACCTTTTCCCCCAACGGATCTCAACCAAGGAGCTACCTCTCCATCCCAGGAAGATATAGAGAAAGTAATCGAATCTCCATTGTTTTTATTTTCAGGCAAGAAAGGAGTCCGAAAAAGTAATGGAAGAACTTAGGAAAGAGCTGATTAAAACAAAGGTATGGCTCGAAGTTCCAATATTAACTGCTTCTGTAGCTTCAGTACCAGAAGTCCATCCGCGAACTCCAATCCGAAATAAAATCGTTACGTACGCAGCTACTTCTCAGGTACCAAAAAACGTCGCAACCCGATCGCATTAAGGTAAATCCATCAAAATT
>JAYGXS010000004.1:60567263-60580591 GCA_036362985.1 Ligula intestinalis | reverse complement strand
TGTGCAGTCATAAGCCGGCATACTGGCGTATTTGAAATATTACAGTAATGTGCTGCACGATGCTCGGTGTTAGAACTCCACTTGAGTACTCCTTCCTAATAAAAAAAACACTTCATGAGCTCATTTTTTGTCTGACTGTGACCTCTTGTTGGCACACATTCGTCAATTTTCTGTCGGTGTAAATTTTGCCGCTAACCGTGTCCTTGTCTAGCGTCACAGCTGGAAAACTGTCTTTCTAACTGCAGCCTAGCAACACAGGTGCACTTCATAAAACATGAAAAATTTGGCAACTGTCCATAAGCGGTCATCTGTGTACGTTAGGTGACACTTTCATTTTACCCATACATTAAAGTCTGGGGGTTTTCTCGAACTGTCAAACGCATTGGAAAGGAAGTCATTCAAATATTGCATTATGTAACCTATCTGGCCCCTCTTATTTGCTCTTCTTGTTGCTACCGCTTCCACATAATCTCAATGACAGTATTCCGCCTTGTGCATTGTAGCCGAGCGTTTTAAACCGAACGTCCCTGGATTCTTCCTTAGTAGCTCCCATTAGCCCCTTCTGTATCTTGTCTCATATTTAATGGACTATATGTAAGCATTTTGTTTGTTGGTGTTGTCTCCTCCGGTCCTTACAAGGCAACTTTATTGCTTTTTGCTGGTATGGTGGCACGCGCAGGCTCACGCCGCACCAGCCGTCTGCACTCGATCTCGCTTCCAGTCTTCTTGGTTTTGTTTTGACATCGGGTACAGGTGAAGGCGGGTGGAAAAGTGCGTTAGATGCGTTGAAAGTCGCTGTTCCTGCACCAGTATGCTGTGGAGTATACGGTTGACCTCGCTGGACGCGACGGTCAAACTGTCATGTAGACGCCATATTTCTGCCTCCCTTTTCTAGTAGGATCTTCGTGCCAGAGATTATTGCCCGCCAACCACTGTTGTCAAGCATAGTGGTGATTCGTTTTTATCAAGCTCTCCATGCCTCGCGTATTCCAATGACATTAGGCCTGTTATTCGGGACTTTTGTAGCGGTTTCAAGCAGTTCTGTTGTGATTGCTGTCTAAACCAATAAAGGCAACACAGTACCACCATTGATTGTTGTTTGTGACCTCGGTGCAACTGGTGTTGTCATGGCAGCTGACCCTAGACCGTTCCATGCACTGGCCTCCTAAGTTCACAGTTGACTGTCTCTTCTGTTCTTTTCCCGGTAGTCCACATTGACATACGTTTCGTAGTTGCAGTATGCTTATCTGACTTTCAATGGATGACGTTTCTAGGTCAACGGGGCACTGTCCGATTGCTCATGGGGTAGGACCTACAAGCGATATTTAGCCGGGATTGAAGGGTACGCACTTCAAAGCTCGATCGCGGGAGCAGGTTGAAGGCCTTACACTTGTGTTCACAACGATAGGTTGACATATTGAGCCTGACCCTGGTAAATATAGCCCCAGGGCGAATTATCACCATACTCACCATACACCAAGTCTTAATCCCTTAAGTTTATCACGACACCTAGATAGTCCTGTTTTGCAGGGTTGTCAACTGACAAGATAAGTCTGTCCCTATAGTGAGAATTTTACGGTGACTGGAGTATTGTGAGTCAGGCAGCAGTGACTCTGTCTGAATGTGTTCTCAATCACATTTTCGCCGACGTCGCGCTAAACATCGTGCATGAGAAGCTTGCTAACTGACGATACAATCCAAACCTCATCGTCATCCTAGTACGTGCGTTTGTGGGATGACTGATTGGTGGACTGAGAGTCAGGCGCAATGGCTCCTTGGTGTGGCTTCTATGGCATGCGAGAGCCGAGCGCTCACCCGCTGTATTCGCGAGGGGCACACACAGACGGGCTGTTTAGCTCTCTCTTTCTGTCATCTTCTTACGCTCAATCCCCACATGCTTTTACTGACTGGCCGAGCCATTGAACTAGTGCATGGAAGAGGAAGAAAGAATGAGGTCCCCACTGGGAAATGAGTCACTCACGATACTCACCGCGTACCTCTCAGTATAAACAATCTGACGCACTCCTAAACTATCACACTGTGCTGGTTTGAAGACCTGCCAACTGACGGGATAACTTGATCCTCCTCGCATCCAGAAGGCCAATTTCGTGTTCGTGTTATTTGCTACTAATTGCTTGTTAGTAAGCATACTTTACGAGGACCACTTCGCTCTCTTTGCTTCTGCCCTGCGTAGATTCTCATTTTTTCTTGTTCTCCTTCGCTACATTCCCATAAATCGATTTCCCTCCTTCTTTGTTGCTTGTTACTTTTCTATTTCGCTTTTAAACCTAAAGCCTGTCGTTGGTGTCAGTCGCTGGACTGCTCATCCTGAATAATAATCAAAATAATAATATACTTTTTATATTGCTGCCATTCTCTATAGTTTTCTTGATACGATACTAATTCAATCACCACAAAGATCATCCGAGTAATTTTGCCTGATGTATGCGGTAGCCATTGACTTGGGGTGTGTCTATTTCGGCGAAACAAATAAAATTGCACCAAGACTATTGGCACTTAGGACGCACAATCCAGAGGCACTAATAAAACACCCACCCTCATCCTAAACACACAACTAGTTAGCTGCAGTTTCTTCTACCTCCATTCTTGGTGCCCTGTTGATGATATGGCATTGGCGGCTGACTTCCAGATTGTATTTCCTTTGTCCTCCATCCAACAGCCATTCGCTATAATCTCGAGACAGAGTGGAAGAACACCTACCCACACCTGCGTGAGATGGATCGGGACGAGTTGTTTGACAAGGCGCGCAACGACATCCTGGATAATTTGGTTAGTCTGAGCAAAATCTCTACGGCCACCTGGGAGAAGAATATCCGCGACCTGCTGTGGAAGAAGCTGCAGGGCTACGTGTTTGAAAAGATTTTCGAACCGTCTCAACAACAGACCAACCTTGGGTAAGCTTTGATCCCCCGCCCCCCTTCCGAAAGGCTGGCGCGTGGCGTTTTCGTTTTGAATCCCCTTATCCGTCTTTGGAAATACTTCTTTGTCGCATATTTTCTTTAATTGCATTTCTTACTATTGTCACTACCCAACCGCCGCTGTTAAAGGGCACGCGAACCACTGAGATAAACCACGTCCTCTATTCGGTATTCGGAAGTTGTCTTTTCCGTTGGCCAACCGTCTGGATATTATATCTGTCCAAAACTGACATCAGCAGTTAGTCGCTTTTGTTCTTGGGCATTATTCGATGATAATCGAGGTTTACTCAAACGGGTCCTTTTTGTTATCTTCTGAGTCTCTCAAGTGGAAACCCTTACTCGAATTGATTTTAAATACACCTATCTCATCCAATAGATTATTTACTTCGCGAAATTGTTAACATAGGTGGTTACGTAGGTGGTGTTTTTACCGTTGATTATTATGCAGCATACTCCCCGGCTGTTTCAGTAATGACATGATACTGGTTTTTGATGTAGCATCTTTCCGGCCACCTTTAAAAATCACTTCCAAAAAGGCTTCTTAAGGAGCGTGTTTTTATCACTAATTTTGGATAATCTTATAATCCCAAACATAAATATAGGAAGAATGCACAAAACATACCTTCCTTGTCTCATCTTGTGGTAAATTAAATCTTCTATAAATAATATACTTTAAGAAACGAAGTTTTTCGGTCTTCAAAAGTTCGAAATTATGAGATTTTGGAAGACTGTGAAATCTCTGCTCAAAAACTACTGCAGCTGTTCGCATACTAACACTCCTGATGAAGTATACAACACGGTCTTTTTCCCTTGCCATAGTTCGTGATCCGCATGTAAGACCTTTTAGCATATTTGCAAGTTAGCATACTGCTTGCAGATTTGATTCTAAACGAAAGTGTAACAACAGTTCGGATTCGAACCTTTTCGGGAATTAACAAACGTGCATTTGAGTAAAAAATCGAAAAAAGTTTCATTCTAGGAAAAAAGTGCATGTTTGTACATTTTTTCGAAAGCGTATGTTTGGATTTATAAGGGAAAATGGAAAATTACGTGCTAATTACATTACATGAGAAGCAATTAATTACTATCTGCAGAATATTTTCAAGCAATTGTATGCATTCCCTTCCTCCTCCACAGGACGTATCAAACTATGGTGGATGTCCTGCTGAGAGACTGGTCACAGCACGAACTGCCCAACGCCTGCGTGGAAGCCGGTTGGGAGGTGCTCTACGACCAGCTGGAACAGGCCGTAAAGAACGCTGAGCGGAGTCCAGGCTACGATCACATCTTTGATCGACTGAAACGCGATGTCATCCAGCAGACCCGCTCCCGACACCAGTGGGACTCCAAGGCCACCAATCGCCTGGTAAGTGCTTCCTTTGTCTCTGTAGTTCTGTAGAAGCATACCACTCTGAAGCCTCTGATTTATTTTTGCGTATCTCGCCATCCCCCTTCCCCCTTCAGCGTGTTATTCAAAATGCGACTCTCGAGGACCGCACCGTGCACACAAAGGCCCAATGGGATGCCGCGGTGAACTTCCTCGAGGATGCGCTCTACGCGCGAATGAAGGAAGGTAAGGCCTGTGGCTTTTATCCCCCCTCCCTGGTGCCTAGATTACCCTGTCCACAGTCATTTGCGTGCTCCAGTGGCCTGTGGTTTGCCTTCGCTTGATGTACAAATTTTTTTCTGCATGTGAGATATCTCCTCAAACCTTCAGCATTTGTTGGGTCGATGTACTAGTAATAACATAAAGATAATTCACTGGACTCATTTGTAAAAAACCCTCGGTGGCCTCGGTGGAATACGAATCCACACTAGTTAGGGGGAGGAGGACTTTAGTACAGCCAACGCTCTAGTTAACGGATGCACGAGGCTCCTCACTGAGGCTGTCGGGTTTTCCATAAGTGAGTCAAACGAATTATTCTAATCTGCCAAAACCCCCCTACTAATTAAGTGCGCCTGGTAGTCATCTAGTGGATTCTAGATTGATTGCCTAGGAAATCCTGCTTGGAAAGTCAGCTTACTGTATCTGAATTGGTGGATTCCATGCGTTGCAGTAAGGTGAGCAGGTAATCTGATTCAAATTTGGTGCAACTCGCGGCTTCCGATGGGGAACCTTGTAGTTCAGTTGGCTAGAACGTTGGTTTTACGAAGGCCCCCTCCCGAGGGGCTCCGAGTGTTTCATAAGTTAGTCAAATGAATTATTAGAATCTGCCAAAAGCACAATTCATTAATTAAGATGATTAATCGCCCTTACGCAAGTTATTTTTACCACCAATTATCGAGCTGAGTATGCACCCAGAGGCCGGATTTAAGACTAAAAATGCATACGTGCACCAAGTTACTGAACGCCCTTGGAAATGTTTCCTCAGGTAAACACCCTGCCCCCCATGCTTCTAACTACTCTGCAGCTAACAGATTACGTCCTCTGGCAATGAGTCAGACTGAGCTGTGTAGGCGGGAGAAAGAACTGTCGAGACGTAAGAACCTTTTAAAAATAACTTTGTTAGGTGGCTGATATTTGGAATAACCGAACTGCTGTCTTTTACGCCCAATTATTTGAACTTCGGCGCGATCTCGCCACGATGCGTATGGCAGACCAGGGTTAACACAACATTTAGCCGTAGGAAGTTGAGAAATTTCTTCACCTCTACCATAGCCCTCTTACTGACAACTGGTCGATGTGATATCTCAGTCCGTTCAAGTTAACAGCATTTTTATTGTTAAGTGTTACGACGACGAATGCCCTATAGTAGACCAGCACATATCCTAATTAATATATTACCGACAAGCAACAGAGGACAACCACAGTGGCCATTTCTGCCTCGTTAGGCGCCATCAGGTGGTGTTACCTCAACTCGGTGCACAGTTACCCACTACTATATATTCCCGATCAAAAACCGACAACAGGGTGGACCCGTGGTTCAGATCTTAGAGCGTTCGCCTCTGACCGGAGAGACTCGGGTGTGGTGGCAAGTTTCGCTGCTACATTGGAGTTGAGGTAACACCACATGATGACGCCTAATGAGGCAGAAATGGCCATTGTGGTTGTCCTCTGTTGTTTTTCGAACGTTGGCGTGATCTCATCACGATGTGCATGGCAGATCAGGATTAACAAGGCATTTAGCGGTAAAAAATTGAGAAATGTCTTCACCCCTACCTGATCGATGCGATGATCCAATCACTTCAGGTTGACAGCGTTTTAATTGTAAAGTGTTACTACGAGGAATGCCTTACGGTAGGCGAGCACATACCCTTATGTGCAAGTATGGTTTCGTAGCGTAGGACATTACCTGAATCTAGAGTAGTGTTAATCTCTACTCAAATTTGCAAACGTTTTCTTTGATAAAATAACCCAAAAGCATAGTCTGCATGAGAAAAAGACGTCTTCTGAAATGCGTCATGCAAATAAACAAGACAAGTAACATTTTAGATGCACCGAAATGCTTATCTGGATTTTGTTCAGTAGATTTCATGGCAACCTGCCTGTGGTTTGAGGAATCACATCTGTAATAAAAAAAGTATTCCAAACAAAATGACAAGGATTAGCATAACGCATATATTTTCAACCACAAAGTCACAGTTGATGTTCCACAGAATTTTGAGCATTCCGATTCCAGTTATGGAGACCTTCTTTGTGTGATGGTCTCTTGGAACAGTTAACGGCAACCTTTGTCCAGGTCAACGTTTTGGTCTGTCGATGAATAACCGAAAACATATGTTTGTCAGTCTACCTTGAGAAGGCTGTATTAAAAAAATGAGCAAACGACGGAGTCTTTACCATCTTGGTAAGGATGTTAATGGATCAGGCAGACTCGCGCCGTTGCACCTTGAACTCGGTCATATGGCGACTGTTATTGAACACTCGGCAAGTGGCGCCCACGAAGGCGTAGAAGGCTACTTTTTCGCTGTCAAAATGTCGGGCCAGACCACGAATGTGACCCCCTCTGTTTCTTTCAGTATGCTAGTATCCTTGAGCTCAGCACCAACTAATAAATCGTCAATTTTCATGGCCCCCTGAAGCCGTTCTCTACTGCCCTGTCCTCCCCGACGTTTGATTATGCTTGACGAGAATGCATAAGCCGGAATTGGACGTTCCAGTTTCCCTTCTCCCCGTCGGTAGAACAAGATAACCTATAACGTACAGTTCCGAATGCTGCTTAATCTGGCAGTGATCCTGATTCATTGTCACAAAAGGCAGGGAAGTGATGAGGTTTCGGAGCATCCTCTTCCCACTGTGTCTTGGGACTCGATCTGAAGCCCTTGCACACAGTTGCACAGCGGCCAACAACGTATGCAGAAAGAAGTACCGGCAAAGGCGGTGAAGACTGAACTGCCATTTTTGGTTTATTAACCGTTCCCAGCCAACCTTTTTAGTCTAGGGAAGGAAGTACCGACAAAGCGAAGGGAGCCTGAGATGACAATGACTATCCATTTATTACCAAACCGTGGGTTTACATGACACCTGGAATTTTAAGCTAGATTCCTTAGCCAGCGAGTGTTTCCAAGTCCAGCGCTCTACCATTGGATAAGGATGGCTTTTATGGCCGCCTAAGCAGAACACAGAAGCAGGAACCTGTTATAACGGCGGTTTCCGCGTCGTTAGTATTATAAAGATGACATCTGAGGTATGTCACCGTTGCATTACGCCCTATTGAAATCCCCAAGCAAGAACACAACAAGAAGGGCATGATTTTGGAGTCCACCCGAAGGAGGGTTTTATTGTGTACAAAACCCGGAGGAACTGTCTCGGGTGGCTGTTGCCTCGCTGGTTGGATCTCCAGCGTCTTCGCTGTGAGGTGTGGCTGCAAATCTTTATGTCCCGCCTCGGAACGAGCCCGACATTGGGAGCAGACTGGCGTCGCCACGTGTCCGCGGTTGCAACCCTCCCTCTGTCAGGGGGTGACAGTGGCTTAATAGAGGTTGTCTGCGCGTTCTCTTGTGGCCTGGTTGGTCGCATTGGGATAACGTCACGCGACCAGTTGACCCTCGGGCTTTGTGCCTAGCGTAGACTCGTGTACGTGCGTGTGTGCGTGCGTGCATGCGGTCTAAGGTCATCGCTTGGGGGCCAGCCCAGCGAACGCTATTGAACAAAGGAATCATTGCGGCGGTCAGCGGCAGGCTCGACGACATAGGAGAGCCGACAGGGTTGCTAACCATTGGTCAGGCTACCATCCTAACAGCACCGTCCACAATGCACGTGGCTTTGTGCCAAACCACCGGGGAAATTTGACTTAGAATTAAAGTGAGGATGAGGGTTGAGGCTATGGTCAAAGTTTTCTTACGGTCAGAGTTAAGGTTCGGTTTCGTGTTAACTGCAGGGTTTCGTTTTAGGGCAAGGCTAGGGTTACAGTTTAGTTTTATATTAGGGTTAAGACACACAAATATTTAACCCTCCTGAAATTTATCACAAGGCTACATTTTTTCGGTGGGCAGGGTGTTCATTTCCGCGTGTCCTGTTGAGGTGGTTATGCAATTCATGCTTACTCACCATTGAGCCGCTGACTCGTTGTCATGATGGTTGTATCTCTTTTCACAAATAGAAACAAATATGCGTGCCCAAGGTTCTTGTTGTAAAGAAGAAGAAGAAGAAGAAGACGCGATCACTGGAACGGCAGCTGTATTATTCCGAGCTTTTGGCTTCACACAAGAGGCAATCGGCAGCGAAAATGGGGAAGCAGCAAGCGTTGGCATGCTTTTGTAGTCTAGCTACAAGTAAACGGGGGGTTGGAGGAGGGAGTGGCATCTGTGATTGGTCCATGCTCACGCCATCTCACCGTATCTCCCCTGCGCGTGTCCTTTGTGTTATGGCGTGCGACCTTGGCACCGTGTCTTGCATCCTTGGCGTGGCAGCGTGCGTGCCTGGACAGGAATTGGACCGTGCTTCTTGGTCGGGGTTTCATGGAGGGCAAAATAACAGGGCGATATATCCACATGTCTATTGATGGAGTTGGGGTCTGATAATCAGGCCTCCAGTAGTTATCGCCTGTCTTATTAGCGACACGTGCCCATGAAGTCAAATTCGTGGCCTTCTTCCAGAGCGTGCGTAGCGATCTGGGAAAGTGGGTCGCCTTTCCGCACTGCCCTTTTGTGCTCCGTTATTCGCAAGCTAAGTCGTCGCCATATATCAAACGGCACTTCATGTCTGCGTACAGTAGTTTTTTTAACGCAGTTTTACCTCCTCTCATTCTTTTCAACCTTCCTTCGTATACAGTCTCTTACTCCTAGCCATAAACACGAAGGTCGACGCTGGGTTTTTTATTATTGATAGCAGAGCCTTGCTTTGGCGTATGCACTCTGCTTTATGAGCACGGCTTAATTTCGCCCCGAATAATTAAAATCCTCCAAAAATTTTAACTTGTCACCCCTCCCTCCTTTTCCGTGTGATAGTGGATCAAACCATTTCCGAGCTTCGCGGACCGGGCCTCCTAGCCCGGTGGTTCTACTGGTCTAGCCAGACAACTGAGCAGAAGAAACGAGTGGCAACAATCGACGAAATCCTCCAGATTATGGCCTCACAACAGGTACTCCACTTTTATCGCACATCGTCTGCATTTATTGCGCTCATCTTCTCCTGTTTTTTTCGCACCACTGATTTTGCTTCACTGCCGTTAAACAGTTGTTTTGTTCGGTAAGAATTTGGGATTGATCGTGACCTCGGCATATGATCCTCATGCGGAGAGAGACGGGAGAGGGGTACACCCCCGCCTCGCGTCTACAAACTTGACGAAGTAGTTGTTGAAGTCTGCAACCGGACGGGTACTGTTAGTCGTATTTTCTGCATTATTTTCTGATTTAACATGAGTAAAACGTGAGGGAGGTAAGGGTTGGGACGCAGCACTAAGTTTTCTTCCTGCAATTTAGCATTAATCGGCGGAAGGGGGAATTTGTATATTTCCGTGTCTTATCGTTCCAATAACTCCCTTTTTGATTGCCACTTAAAAGCAAGTAAATACCTTGTAAATAACTTCTGCACTAAACAGAGGAATATTGCCGGCACAGACAAGAGACTCGAATAGTAGTAGACAGAAAGTATTGCCTAAAAAGACAAGAGAGACTGAAATGGCCATTTCTGGGTTATTAGCCATCGTCAGCCAGTCATACCCAGACCCAAGTGGCGTCCCACCCGAGTCTCGAACTCGCGACCTCTTTGATCAGAGTCAAGCACCCTTACCATCGAGCCACGAGCTCGTTGTCTCGTCAGTTTATGTCAGGGAATATTGACACTCGTTGATGAATGTTCATCCCACCGCTAACGGAATTCATCCATCCTGCTTTGCCTTGGGAATGACCCGAAGGGCCATTTCTGGCCCATTAGCCGTTATCAGCCAGTCATACCCAACTCCAAATAGTACACAACCCGAGGCTCGAACTACACTCCTGTTCCCTTTTCTTAGGTTGCCAAGCATTTTTCTGTTAATTCAACCAAGTTTGTCAGTATCGCGTTTACTTCCGATTGGAAGGCCAATGAGGTTCTACTACCCAATTCCTCCCCTCGCTTTCTAGAGACCGGACGCAGAAATGGCCGCGGATGACGTCACCACGGTTCGAAGGAACCTTGCCGCTAGGAAGATTAATGTTTCCAATAAATTTGTAAGTTGTGGTTTTTTTCTTATAAACTTCCCTCAGAAAAATAATCCTTATCTTAGAGTAAACCAGTTTACTCTAGGTCTGTTGATGCGAATATTTGTGCTGAAGCCCATCAGCCACTGCGGAGTAACTGTGTAATATCCATTAAGCTGGTGGTATAGATTGGGGATGCGTGGTTGGCTGGCTAGTAGCCCTTGTTAGATCAAAAGCCCCGCCGGGTTGGCCCCAATCCCGGCGGTGTGGAGGTGGGAAAGTTGGAGCAGCGTGGTCGAGAGGGGCTGCTCCGTTGTCAAAAACAAAGATGTAGAGGAGGGGAGATAAATCGACCGTAGGAAATTACAGCAGACGCGTATTCGACCGCGTTCCCACCCGCCCTCACGGCGGCCAAGGTCTGCTACACCAAACCTCCTTACGGTGGGATGCGTGGTACACCATACTGGTAGCACAGGTGCTAGTTAAAAGCTAGTACGTTAACTATGTCCTATTATGCATTTACTGTGTAACGAATTCTAAGCTACCCACTAGGCTGTGCGCTTGATCACCCAGATCCTATTCAAGCTTTCCAAATTTCGCGTTATGCAAAAGCAAACTGCTGCCATCCTAGGACGTGACTATAGTTCTATACCTCAAAATGTTTATCGAGATAATAAAGGTCATGTTCACACCTACGGTAGCGTCAATAACAGGACGTCATCTTTTATATTTTAGCAGCGGACTGGGAGGAATTTTTTAATTGTCATGTCTTTCGCTGGTTTTGAGCGTTGGAAACCATCGCCCGCATTCTGACCAATCTTAGTTGTTGCCCCTGGATCACTTCTGTCTGGTTACTGGTTGTTAGAGAGTATTGCCGGCAGCGCCTTTCGTCCGATTTGGGTTATGATGAAAATACGTGCGTGCCTGGTTTTACTTCTCTCCCGTCTAAGTGCACGTTTGACCTAGACTCATGTCCGCTCGTCCGTTCATTAAGCTGCGCACGAAGGGCTTGAAAGGCTCTAAGAAGGGCCACAACGGTTCATGGGAGTTTTCCCCATACGTGAGGCCTGTGTGATTTCCCGTTCCTTCTCTCGATCCGGGGTTTCAGCATTCTGGAAATCAAACCTAGGTCCAGAGTTTGCGCCATTTTTCTGCCAAGAGACACAAGAATCCACAATCTTTGCTGTTCTTATGTGTTCTATCGCGCGTGCCTAGACATATATCGGTCCCCAGTGTAGTTCACTTCACAGGAGTTGCAGTGGAATTGCTATATGACGTCTGTTACTTTACCTCATGCCGTGGTTCATTTTAGGTTGCATGATCAGATGTCACTTCGACATGTGGGCGATGCCGATCCCGACTGCTCGTAGGGGACATGCAGTAGTTTCGGCAAAGCCGTTAGTTTCGGCAAAGCCGTTAGTAATGTAGAAGCTTACACCATTGGTCTTTGATCTAAACTCCATTTGCTACCGCTTTCGATGAAATTGCCACAAAGACGCGATCGTGGTGGTGTAGTTCTGACAAGTTATCATCCGGCTCACAGCAGCATGTTTCTATTCTTTTGTATAGAGTTAACACATAACTGTGTTTTTGAAATAGCAGATAGTTGCAGTAGTAGTTTAGAGTTTGCGTGTGTTCGTAACCCTCCTATATAAGTTCCGATGAACAAAACCATTTAGGGTAATAGGCACTGCCTTTGAAGGCCCTATTAAAAACTGTATGGAAATATAGTCAGCACGAATACCTGAAATAAATGTTACTACAAAATAGCGAGTGGAATATACACACGTACATTGACATTTAGGCATACTCTTCCTGAGGTTCGTAGATACAATTGTCTAATAGCAGGTATGCATTTAATCTGTATGTGTGAGCGAAGCGTTGGTATGTTCTAACAGTTGCCCTTCTGTCTTCCAGATCCGCAAGACTTACGCTCCGCTGATACAGCAGCTAAATCTGGCTCGAGCCATGTCCACCTGCCAGTACTGCCGTCGTAGCTTTTACTACTATCAACAGGGCTTTATGGGCCCACTGGCCGAGGATCCGGATGCCTTCCTACGGATGGAGGAGGAGGCCTCCGGCTCTGCTGGTCCCCTCACCGGTCAGGACATCGGTGAGGAGATGGCCCTCGATGCTCCCACTGCAAAGTCCTCCCGTGGTGGTGATCGTGGCAAGGGTCTGAAGGCAAAAGCAGCTGCGAATGCGGGAGCCAGCAGCACCACCGGCCCCGACGCCGCTCCCGCAACCTCACGCGACCGTTCAGTTTCCTCAGCTGGTTCCACCACCAACGCCGACTACGTCGACTGTCGTGAGGTGGTTCTTTTCTCTCGTCTCCTACGAATGATCGAGGCCACAGGCAATTCCTTGCGACAGCAGATTGTCAATGATGAGAGTACGTGCCTTTCCTCCACCTGTTCTGAGTACTGTTGCTTCTGTTGTAACGGTGACTTCTGTGTGGTGTCACCGTCTAATTACCCTCTTTGGAATCCCCCAGGAGTTACACGAGAAGAAGGACGTAAAATTGGAAGCCACCCGAATGAGAGTTTGTTATGTATAATACCGGAGTTGCCGTCTCCAGTGGCTGTTGTGCCGCTTGTGTTGTCAAGGGCTGTGTAGCGGGCCGAGTAGGGGCTTCTTCTCCTTCGGGTATAGATTCGTTCTTTACTGGTTCACTTCCTTCTGTCATAGAACCTTGGGATTGTTGCTGTTCTTCCTCGAGTGCCTGAAAGATCATCGTGACGTAAACTGTCCGCAAACAATCGCACACACAACGCATAAGAATCCGTGTAGGACGAGTATTTATTAGATCAAAACCGTAAACACACA
>JAYGXS010000004.1:60490836-60566863 GCA_036362985.1 Ligula intestinalis | reverse complement strand
TGACTAAGGATTCCCGACGGAATCTGAAACGTCAGGAAAATAAAGTCCTTGTTCCAGTGATCGCATCTTCTTCTTCTTCGGAACTACAGAGTTTATTGTAGTGGCCGTTGGGGAGGGGACCAGGACCTGTGCTGACGCCGTTGATCCATGCACCTGGGAGACTGAGATTGTGGAGTCAGATGCCCCTATAAATGTGTGGGAGTAAGTTTCAGCAATCCTTGGCGCATCCAACCAGAGCGCGTGAGTCATAGTCTCTTGGACGTCAGAACTATTAGTTAAACCATCAGAAATTTGCTGCGTGCACAGTGGCCTGGGCTCGACCGCAACTCTTTCAATATGCCACTGCGGCAGACGGATTTCAGATGCTAGGAATGTGCCCTAACGTAGCGAGGAAAGCCACATTGGATGGTGGGCAACCTTCGCCACATCAAACACGGTTATGACTTATGACCTTTTAGGATTAGGAATACTTATGTACCCCCCCCCCCGATATGCTGCAAGAATTAGAATGCCTCCCGCACGTAATCTAGGTGGCTTTGCCTTGTATTCCAGGGACTGTTGGACTAGTGCTTATGGTAGCTTAGAGTTTGAGGTTTCATTTTAAGGTTGAGACATGGGAATATTTATCCTTCTGCGAATTTGGCATACGAAACGTTGGTCTGATAGCATGATAACTGGAAGCTACCGTGTTGTTTCCCTTAGATGAAATAGAACGGACCACGAAATTCTACGCTATCCAGGAGAAAGTGCGTCATAGATGATTGTCGCGGCTCAGGCAGTGGATCTACTACTTGCTACTGCCTTGCCATCAGGACATGGTAGGTAGGCGTACTGTAGATACCGCGCAAGTCATTGACGTTGCGCGTACCCCGTGGAGCGCGCAGTGGACGTTATCGTCCACGACAGCCGAAACCTTTGGTCGCACTCTGAGTGCCACAATCATTAAACTGCGCTTCTAATAGCCGTGGCTTGGTGAGTTGTCAGCTGGCGGGACACTCGGCTCGCGCGGTCAGCCCCATGTGTGTTGTGTGGAGTGGACTGAAAGTCAGGCTGCAATGGCTTCTTCTTATTGGGCCTTTATAGCACTCCCACGCTTAGGGTTGTCTTCGGCCGCGCCTGTGTCCGATCCCACATGCCACCGTCCCTGCGCCACCCTATTGTGATGAACATTGTTGTAATCCACGGTCGAACTGTCGGGCCAAATATAAATTGAAAAATCCGAACTACTGCAGCAATGTCAGTAGCAAGGCTCAAAGTAAAAAAAAGAGGTTGTTGAGGGCAAGTCGGCGCCAGCCGGCCTTTAAAGTTGAGATCGGAATGAACGAAGGAAAGTATGTGGCAACGTTACGCTTGCGTTTGTCTCTCTGTTTTTTACCAGTCATGGCTCCTCTCTACTATACAGTCTTCCTAAATAACTAGACAGGATCTACCGCTCAAGTAATAACGAAAAATGTAAAGAAGACAAAAGCGCGATCACTTGGACAGCACTTTTATTAGCCTGCGTTTTCGGCTTCGTGCAGGAGGCCACCGTCAGAAAAAATGAGGAGACAGCCAGCATTGACATATTTTGTAGTTCAGCTACGAGGAAATGGGGGTGGGGGTAGCATTCATGATTGGTTGAGTCCACGCACAAACGGGCAGTCCGGAAAGAAGGCCACAAATTAGAATTCACAGGCACGTGCTTCTAATAAGACGGGGCGAGAACTACTGGAGGCCTGGATGTCAGACTCCAAACTCCATCAACAGGAATGTAGATATACCACCCTGTTATTTTGCCCTCCGTTTGCGCGACCAAGAAGCATGGCCCAGTTTGTGTCCGGACACGCACGCTACGGTACCGAGGCCGCACACCGAGATGACCTGAGCGTGGGCTCAACCGATTACGAATGCTACCCCCTCCCCCACCCCATCCCCATTTACTCGTAGCTGGACTACAAAACGTGCCAATGCTGGCTGTCTCCTCATTTTTTCTGACGATGATCTCTTGTATGAAGCCGAAACTCAGGCTAATAGAAGTGCTGTCCCAGTGATTGCTCCTCTATTTTCTGAACAACAAGAGCTTGGGACAAACATATTCGCTTCTATTCGTAATAGCGAAAAATACTTCTCTCTGTAGGTATGATCCTACGGCCTCCCCTTCCTGCACTCCTCATCACTTCACATTTGCAACTATCAATTACTTGCACTGAAGTGCTTTAAAAGTTAAACCGAGTCCTGCTGTAGTCTTTTTAAACACCTGACTTCAGCTCACAATAAAAAACTCGCCAGTTGAGTATTAACCTACAGGATCTAAGCTCATTCACCTGCCCCCCCCTATTCTCTTCCCTTCCTCCATTCAGTCAGACGCATGGAGCAACTCGTGAAGACAGTACTGAACGAAATATCTGAGAATCCGTTGACTTTGAATCAACTCATAACCGGCAAGCGTGTGCAGTTGGCTGAGGATTTAAGTAAGTTATCACACCAAATGCGCCTACCCATTCGCATATTCGTGTTTTTTTTTGTATTTGAGATAATTAAACTGTATTCTGCACATCCTCCATGCTCCCACCCACAGAGCGAACCAGGCACCTCCAGGAGAAACTGGAAGAGTTCATTGCCGCTCTAAACAGCAGTGACTGAACCGTCCCCCCTCGCCAGCCCCGGGACATATCGTCCCTCCCTTTAGTAAGCCAGTCTACTGAACCTGTGATATTTGAACGCGGGGAGGTAGGTAGACCTCAAGCGGGTCGCCTTTTCGTTTTCCTTTCCCTCCTCCCTCTCGCGCTTCAAGCCGGCCCCCTACGCAATGTCTCTCTTCTCCTCTTGATGCCTTGCATGAAGTGTTAATGGCTAAAATGTTCAATACTTCTTCCACAGCCCTCCCCCCCATTCGCCAGCCTCATTTGAGGTTCATTTGTGACGGGCTTGCACAAGTGTACCGACTCAGCGCTGTCACGGATACCCCCACCCCTCCTCCAATGCAACCAGTAGTGTTTTGGTTCTTTTCCAGCCTGTCTTTTTGTAGAATTATCCAGTTATTAAATGCTATTTTACCTCTGATTTTCCTTCTTATTGGGCCTTTCGCTTGGCGCCACTGCATTTAAGTCTTACGCCTCTGGGGGGAGAAAATGACACTACCTGGTGGGGATTCGGCCGTCAAGAGTGATGCTGTCCTTCATGCACCGCAGAGAGGCAGCTTTACGCAGCTTGTATCGCCTACTCTCTCTCTCTTACCTTATCTACTTTGTCCCGCTTGCCAGACAATGTCAAGACAGTCCACGGCGCACGAGAATGCAGTATCTGACAAACCTGTTCAGCCACTCTACGCGGGCCACACACTATCTCGTTCGACGAGGTGTGCCAGGCTTGTTTAGGGACAGTTGGGGATAGCACATGCGTAAGTGTCATGGAAGCCATATTAAGATTGAATCACTGTAGCCTGATTTTAAGTCTTCCGGCATCGAGACCATTGGCGTTGAGGTGAACTACGGTCCGTTTTCTAGCCTATGTGCTCGTCTTTGTGGGTCACGACACGTTTGGTTACTCCCTTGCAGCCTGATCATGCTTCCAGCCCAGTTTATTAGAGCCATATATAAAGGTTAGGCAGCGGTCAATGGGTCACCCCGTGCAACTGTGAATCCAGAACGGAGATGTCCCCCCCCCCCCCAGTCACAATTACTATTTATGGCCCGGTTTGTATCTGTGGGTATTTAGAAGCTCGAGGAGCCTCAAAATTTCCCGCAAACCATGGAGACGTGTTTAGGGAGGCATCTAGCTCACACCTTTCCCACTTCGATGCTCCTTCAATGACAGGTCGAAGAAAATGGAATTAGAAACACTACCTGACCTAATATCAAGGAACTGACGTTCCGCTGTTACGCACTGACACGAAACCGGATTTAACTCCGCTAGGGTATTCGGGGCTGTTGAGAAAGGCCATACTAAACAGGAAGTTGAAAATGACAACTGAAGTCGAGTATCAGGTCATCCCACCCACTGGCCATCCAGGGGATGCGACACTGCTACTCGTAACCGGGACCATCAAATACCTTATCGTTTTGCGGTCCCCTGAGAAATTCCTGTGAGCGTGTCCGTTTTTAACTTGGTGCACAGAAAACGTCAACGCATAGACGGATAGACTGTGTACTTGATTGGCCAAAGAGCCCCTACATTCGGCAATTGAGAAGCTTGGACGGACTTGCCGGTAATACTGGTGGGCGTTATCCATTAAGCTCTTGGTATCTTGCCTCTGGCAAATTTAGCAAGACCGTAGACAGCCTTGATTACGTTCAATTTTGTCAAGAAGCGTGAGATTCCCCTTCTATCTTGCACCTTCAGTGCATGATGCTAGCGCTCCTCTGACTTATATGCCACAAATAGCCGATACATTTGTAAGATCGTGTGCCTGGCAGGCACAAACACTAAGTGGGGTATCTCAGGGTATATTGATCAAAATGCTGAACTGTGTTTCCGATTAGAAAGGATTATTTATGCAGGGCCTTTTTATTATTGCTTGTCGTGCTGCGTAATCTCCCAGATATTTCAGTCACAACAACATGCCGGTTTTTGAATGATTTTTATTCTGACCACCTGCATAAATAACAATCGGTAAAAAAAACGATTTTTCAAACAGTATGCATTGTTCCATTGAGGAGGACGAAGACGTATCGAGCAACAGATCAATTGATTTATTGTTCTGAGATTTCGATCTTTTTAAATTTCTTTTCTATGTCATTATATATTTAAAAATATATTTGATAAGAAGAATGTTCAATAATGTATTTCTTGTAGTCATTCCATAAGGCAATAGTTTTTCTCCGAATTGTATACTGACAAATAGGGCAAATTTAGGTTTAAAAAGGTTGTTTTATATTCTTTCATAATTTTGAACCCAATCTTCAGCTGCACTTGCGCTTAGCGTTACAACACTTAGTGCTGTATACTTCTTGTATTAGGAGAATGTTACATTTATGTACTCGATTAAGAAGTAACATAGGAGTCTTCAGTTAGCGATGAATGTGAACTATGTTAAGCAGTATTATTCACGCACGTATACAGTACCGAATGAATGGAATTTTTTCGGTCTTAAAGTACCTGAATTGGAAAATTATTCGAAACCCAAAGTAATTCTTTCTTCAAGTATAAACTTTGAAAAAGACACCCGTTAGTACCAAAAGAATACAAGAAGGAATACTTTTATACACGTTTTCGATAAAATACAATAGAATATATCACATTCAAAGTCGTATGTGAATACTTAACTAGTGAGGTCTTTTGCTCACCTGAAATCGCAGACCCCTGAAGTCACAAACAGGGCGTCCCATGGACCATCTTCTATCGGCGAGGTTATCAACTCTGTATACTACAGGGTGCCCTACGAAAAACCCCTAAATTTATGATAATGTTTATACTGTTATAAAAATAAAAATTATTGATTACAATTATAACTAACAACCTTATTGTGTAATTAACAAACTGTTACCTAATAACAAGTTACAGATACCGCTCAAAATGCTGTCCATTAACTGCAGAACAGCGACGTAAGCGATCCACCCAGCTCTGAGCTGCTCGACGAATGACATCAAGAGGGATGTTGTTCCATGTGTCCAGCAACACATGTTTTATTGACTCAATATCAGTGATTCCTATTCTTCGTCTCTGAACCTCCTGTAAGAGTACACTCCAAATGCAAAAGTCCATTACATTCAGGTCAGGGCACTTGGATGGCCATTGCTGGGGTGTGATGAAATCTGGAGTGTTAACTCGGAGCCAGGCGACAGTGTCATTGGCAGTGTGTGGCTTTGCACCATCTTGCTGCCACGTCCAGGGTTCTCCCTGCATTACTTGATCAATATCTGTAAACATCTGCGGGCACATCTCCTCTCTGTAAACAACTTGATTTACAGTTTTTTCGTTCTCCGACTCGGTGCAACACCTTCCTGCCCAGCAGCATCTCCTTCAATAAAATAGAGGTCTGTTTTGCCTTGCCAGGAAACAGCACCATAGCACATGATAGATTTTTGCTGCTTGTCTATCTCCACCAGCAAATCTTCATCAGGAATATCAGTTTTGACTTCCACTGCACGATATATGCGTCCATTTTGCCTATTCAGTGGTGCAGACAAGCAGAATGATGATTCATCTGAGAACCACACTTGTTTCCATTTTTCTCCTTCACCGAAGCGCTGAAACATGGCATCACACTTTGTCTTTCGAGCTTGCTGGTGTGCTTCAGTTAAAAGATGGCATTGAATACGTCGAAAACATTTTAAATTGGATTTTGCAATTGTTCTGTGCACATACCATTTTGACAATCCCAGTTCATTACAAATTTCACGTTGACTGAATGTCTTCTGTGATGATCTGGTGGAGTTACGGCAAGTTCCAAGACTGCTCGCCTTGTTGGGGAATCGTGCCTGCAAGAAGTGCCACTACCAGGCTTACGCACCTTTGCTACAGGTGATCCACCTTGTTTGAATGCAGCCGCGACACCTCTAAAGTGGTCAGTTGTAATGGCACCAAAAAATTTAGGCAAAATGTTCCGGCATTTCTGCAACCCCCATGTTGGATGTTCTTTCCGGAATAGGACGATGACCTCGCGCTGGAAATTGCTTAGCTGTGGCATGGGTCTACACGTCTTTCCAGAATATTCCTGGCATATGGTGCGCAGGTGGGCATTTTAGAACCTTCTCCTCTGCGACCACCACCCACGTTGTGTGGGTGCTCCTCACCACTGAGCGGAACATGGCGTGGGTGACATGAATGCGGGTGCGAACCAACGGGGGCGGCTTCACTTCGGATGTGGCCCAGGTGTTCTGTTTTCTCCGCCATCGATCGTGACGGCATGGGCGATCCGGCCGCCGTAACAATCACAAACTTAGGGGTTTTTTGTAGGGCACCCTGTAGATGAGTAGGAATTCCACCCCGTAGTCCAGACAGGGTTGGGCTGAATTCCGAAGATACTAGGGTTAGATTTCAAGTTAGATCTACCATTAAGTGTGGGGTTGGTATTAAGGTTGGGGTTAGTACACGGATATCTATGTCCTTCCTTCAATATAATCGAAGGCCAGTTGTTTGTATGAAGGAGTCCGTATTCCAGTGTACTACCATCAGCTCCATCTTTGTGATCACGTCTGAAGATCGCTGCTTAGTCACAGACGAGGAAACATTAATATTTAGACTGACGGTTGCACAGCGACCATTTCTCTGTCTTCCCCCTCTGTCTCTTTATCTCCCCGTAACTGAGGTACAGGGACTGATTTTGTCAGCAGATATTGACGGTTGAATAAGGGCGCTGGGTCTGCAGGGAAGACTTGGTAACTCCGAATAACCTTGGAAAGTTATTTGAACCTGGCGTTGCTAATATTCTTAAAGAAACTCCGAGATCTGGAATATAGCAACTCCTCCGGGTAGGAACTCTCGGACATACGAGGAAGAGGACCGCAGGCCCATTTGGCGTTCGCTGGGCTCCGACGGCTTGACCGCACGACATCAAATTCTGACGTGTGTGCTTCTCCCGCGTAGTACAAATTTCGGCCAATACCAACGCTGTCTGCAGCCTCTTTGTTGTTTGTACTTTCGTTTTCTCGTAAGAGGTGCTTTCTCTTCAGCGAACGCAGGCAAAGAGGCGGTTAAACAAGTAAGTGGGTTAGCTCAGAAAATATTGATCGAAATTCTGAAGTAGGGTTTCCTGGGTAAGTGTTGGGAGTGCGCCGATTCCCACGAGCATCATCTTACAGCAAGGCGCCCGAGCGCACGCCACGGAGCTGTCACGAGAGCGCGCCGTGTCTATCGATTTTTCGTCATAGCTGATCTGTCCCCTGCAGCTGACGCCTGCTTATGGGGCGGACTGAATAAATACACCGAAGCCTTTTTGTAAAAGTTATTTGACTTGCACTTTCTTGTCTTAATGTGTTCTGGGTATATACACTTCTTTTCCTGGCCAATAGACTTCTCTTGTTCTCTCGTGCGGGCGCTCAGGGCAACAGCCGGACTAGCTCAGATTTCGTGCTAATTAAAAGTACTAGGCGCGGGTCGTAACAGTAAGGAAGATCTTAAATTTCTATACTCGATTAAGAATGTTTCGTAAATGTTGGATGTGGGTCGTATTGTATACCTATTAAGCAGATGTGAAGCTAGATGAATGGGCATTTCACTGTCTAAAAAAGTGCAAAGTTAGAAACTGATCTAAAACCGAACCCTTTCTTCGAGTACAAAATATAACGAACACACAAATAAGTACCGACGATCTAATAGAAAGGATATTTTGTTTAGATTTTCTCTGTAAAATATGTTTGATTTGATAAGGACATTAGAGATCGTTGTGGTATATGCATACTACATTAGTAGTCATTTTTCGCCAAATTTAGTCCTTGCCGGCGGCAGGAGTGAAGCTGGTCCAAAAGGCGAGATCCTGGATTCAGTGAAATATTTTGAGATTATGCCGCAAGATAAAAATGGTACGGTCGCATCTAAGTAATATTTTTAGCCGAAAACATACTTCAGAATTTCGTTTAAAATTTCATGAGCAAACCCACGTACTGGACGAAAATTTCGCTTTTATCCCACCGACGGAAAGAGGTTCTGACTTATATTTTGGGTCTCCGAGTCCTGAAGTTATAGTGTGGCTGCGTGGCTAGGCGAAATAAGTCAGATAAATCCATTCAGCACCCATTCCTTTTGTTGATACGCTTCCTTCGACAGTCCTCACAAAATAGCGACGCAGCATGTCCGTCAAATTGTCCCGAACTTCACGGAGTCGTACTGCATAAGTTCACACTCGGGCTTGAGGACATTATCCCAACATACCCTTGCACGGAGACATGCCGCGCGTTCTTCCACTTGGCGAAGAACAGGTGAAATGGCATCAGCACTGTATGTAATGAACGGATCGATTAAGATTTTAAAAAAGCACGTTTTCCATTTTGCGCATCAGACTCACTTGTCGGTGCGTGTCGCCACGATTCCTGCGGTTAGAGCGCTGCCGACAGAATTCATAATTAAAAGCACCAAACTACTTACACTGGCTTACAGCACAATGCATATATAAACACTGGCACCACTCACCGCCAGGCTTGCGACCGCTCGGAATTTGGAGGATTACGCAAGAATACTGTAGAAAATTTTGGTATACTGAAGACCTTACGTGGAACTCAGCTGCACACATACGCACTTGAAATACCATTGTACCCCTTTAAAAAAGCTCGGCAACCACAAGTCTATGATTCAGCAAATAGATGAGCAAGCTGACAGTAGACAAGATCCACTTGAAAGGTTTACGTGCTTACTATGACAACTCAACGGGAACAGAGGTGGAGGAAACAGAGTCTATGCTGTATTACAAGACTCAAACCTTTTACTGTAAAGTTGAGTTAGAAATCCCAACATGCACCGCTGACAAAGATTGGACAATCGGTCTTGTACAAGCATGCGATTTCATGTATCTTGCCAATGATTATGGCGGAATCGGCAATTCTCTCTGGGAGTTCCACCCACTTAAAAGTGGTCTAAGGAAATTAATTAATGATAGTGATGGACGACAGTACCCTTTTTATAGTGTGAACCAAAGTCTTTACAACATAAAGAGGGGATCTGTTCGAAGAATGACGCTTAATTTGCAAATTAAGGATTACTTCCATCCATCAGTCGTTTGGGAGCTGCCCTATTCGGGTGGAGTCCGACTTTCTGAGATCAATCGAAAACAAAAGTTTCTCATTTGGCTGGTGGCTATAAAATACGGCAAGAAGACAATGAAAGATGAAATTACAGTGCTCAAAAAAATTCGCTGGGAGTACAATCTGCACATGCAGGTGGATCCAACAATGCCTCTTGGTAAACGCGTTCGCAAAATTTATGATGTACAGGACGGTAGCATAATGATGGCTGATCCCACCCGAATTCATAAACTGCCGGTGGCTGCGACGTTTCCACCCCACTGTAATGCTGCTCAGTCTCTTATCTGGTACCCCAAAGATGTCGGCCGACATCCCCGAATCCTAGTTCCACCCAAACAGGTCATCGTCCCCTGGGAGGAGTGGGTCTTTGACATGCTCGGACCCAGTGCGCGCATTCGGAAGCCAGTAGATGTTTCAGAGATCGGTGAATCCCTTATCTGCGTTTAACTTTTTTGTCAAAGCCGGACTATCGGCTGAAAATTAAGTCAACGTCTATCTTGATTTGACTAAGCATTTTTAGTCCACTTTTACTTTTAAGAGGCTTGGAAGCTGTCTTTTTTCATTTTCCCGTGCTTTGGTTATTTCGTCGATGATTTTATCTGAAGTGCGACACAATTTGTCCAAAGGGCCCTGACTGCGGCACCTACCTATCCCACTATGCCGGCTGAAAAAGGCAGCATCGACGGCCACTGACGGAACTTTGTATACCAGCCCTCTGATCAGAGTTTTGTATGACAAAATCCCTTAAGTCAAGGACTTGCCCACTTGACTCCTCCCTGGGTGGCATCCCCGCGCAATCCTCAATTGTTGAAATGGACTTTGAAGGGAAACCATTCCTCTAGAGGACTGGGTTCACCGGCCGTGGAGACCATGTAGGAGACCCTACTTGCCGGTGCCCAGACGCACCGTAACTTCACCGAAGTATTACACCGTCCCTCGCGTTCGAAACCTGTGATTTACTCGCACACCATCGCGTACACCTTGAAATCATACAGTGGATCTGAGCCAACCAACTAAACACGCCTTTGTTTTGCCTCGCTAAACTAAAGAAGCACCCTGCTGGGCAATCCGAAGCGTAAGTTGGCTTTGATACCGTCAATAAAGCCTTCTAGAATTCGTTCCTGTCTGTTCAACTTAGGCCTCCAACTACTTTTACTTCTGACCACCAACACATCCACTTTGGTCTTTAGACAATATACTTAAGCACTCTATTCGGAATAGGAACTGTTGGCCTCTTTTAGTAATGGCAGTGGTGAACTTGAATGCTGTGTCTTCATTCCCAGCCGAAACACCAACGATGAAATTATTGATTAGTGGGATTGTTGATTTGAATTAGGATAAAAATTGTTGCATACCAACTTCGAGTTAATAGAACTATAGAAATACTAATGTAGGCCAAAATAACTGGAATATATCTGAATAAAATGCCTTTTCCCGGCGCTGAATCAGTATCATTTGAGGGAAATCGATGCTTATAAGCCTAGTTATCAGAAGGATTTCATCCTGTTTATAATTTAAAACTGTGCTACTTATTTCAAATAAGTAGACGCATTTAGCAAGTAGAATCTATTTTGGTTTACGGCTGTAGGCCTTGAACTGCATGTAGGGTTTTTCAAAACCTTCACCTATCATACTTGCCAATTAAGCTGAAAGTAAATAGCTTAACGTAATGGGACAGCAGAAGATTGCTAAAATAGCAATTTGGATTAACGGACTGAACGAATATCGTGAAAAGGTTAGCTTCTGTGCCCCCACCAGCTACAGAACATGAGCGAAGTAACCGTACGTAGTACAGATAGTTTTCAGCTCAATTCCACAAGAATCTGGGATCGGATGGCATTTCGAATTGAGCTTACGATCAGGGTTGCACAAAAGGTATGATTTGGGGTTATCGTACAGAAATAAGTGACTTTGACCGCAAAGCCACCTATAGTAAGATAGCGTTCCTATTCACGTGTCCTACCGGATGGGGGCCACATAGGTGACCCCCAATTGAATATCATAAATGAGAAAACAAAATTTAAGCAGGCTAGTGCATTATTAACAGATTATTTAAACACCCCTGGCGCATTGCCAACGTTCAGCATGAATCACAAACTCCTCCCTTTTAAACAGACATTCTCAAACCTAGTATATATTTCTCATTACTACTTATTGAGGTACGCTGCAGACGATGCGTTTTTGGTCAGATCCGCCATTGCTGCAACGCAGCGAATTTATTTCCATGGTAGCCTGAGGACATAATTTGAGCTGCTGGCATGTTTAGCTCGTTCAAGATCTGCTCATTGCATGCTTCCCTAAGAGTATTCTTCTACTTAATCATCAGAATTCCCGGAGGGTAGGACACGTAAAAAGGACTCCACCCGGTAATACATGTGACCTTGAGCCAATATTTCAGAGTGGGTAGATATTCCCATGTCTTAACCCTAACCTTTTACACTTAATCCAACCTCAAGTCTAGAAGTTCAGTCCGGTCCAATCCGACTTAGTCCAGCTTTATTGCCTACGAGGGATGTAAACCATAGGTTCATTTCAGAGCGCAATTCTGCAATTCAATTACCCCAAATTAACAGACGCCACGCATAGTTGACCTTTGGCAAAAACCACTTAGAGGATGCCCCTGTGGGCTAACTGATTTCGTCTTCATGTCTTTGGGTGGGCAGGTTTCCTAAAAAGCAAATCACTTTTTTTAGTGCATTTACGTCATATTCTATTGCAAAAATATATTCTGCAACAATTTTCAATGCATGGTTGGACATGGATTTATAAAGCCCGATAACACAGACGGTTTTGCACGAAATTCCAGGTTGGTAGATATTTCTGCGTTCTAAATTTGGTCCTAAAACTACAGTATGGTTCAAAATTCGTGCAACATGCCAACATTTGCGAAAGATTGATGCTCACTCCCTAATCGGCATTGAGTAAGGTTATAATACTGATGACCATGTAGCCTATTCTGATGTTATTTCAGTCACGATAAGATGCTGGCATTTTGACGAGCTCCTTTTTGACCCCTAACAAAAAGCATATGCTGTAAAAATGGCCACTTAAGTGGTATGCTTTTGTGTCATTGGTTATGACTAACGCATTAAATACAAATATATTTTATGGAAAAATGCATAAAAATTATTTCCTATACTCGTTTGGTAGCAAATCACGCCTTCTTTAAATTTCACACTTAAAGAAAGGGTTTCCTTCGGTTTTAGAAAAAGTTCTAATTTTGAGATTTTTTACAATGGTGAGGTGTTCATCCATAGTACATCGAATCCGTTAATTTAGGAATGTTGCCTATGATGTATACAGCATGATCCACATCTACTGCAACATTTTATGAGGACTATGTGACTTCTTCCTCAAACGCTTGGGAACAACGTGTTTTTCCTTAAACAGGACGTACACACTACGCAATTTGTAAACCTTGAATTTAGGTGTAGCAGTCGGTAGGATTCTGAATTATTCGGCAATTTAGAAAAATTTTAAAATTAAAAGGTACCCTTCCTTGAAGTATGACTTTTAAAGAAGGCGTAATTTGCTCCCAAACGTGTACGAGAAAGTATTTTTCGCAAATGTTTTCCACAAAATATATTTGATTTATAAAGTCAGTCAAAATCAATGATAAACCCGCATACTACTTAAGTAGCCACTTTTTATAGTACATATTTTTTGTTAGTTGTCAAAAAGAAGCTTGTTAAGAAGCCAGCATCCTATCGAGACTAAATTGACTCAAGCATACGCTACAGGATAATCAGTATCATAACCTTGCTCAATGATGATTAGCGAGTGAGTATCAATCTTTCGCAAATGTTGGCATGTTGTGCGTACTCTGAGCCATAATATACTAAGCCTAAAACCATTCCTACGACCCCCCCTAGGAACATGGTACATCTCTACTTGATTATGGAGGGGTTGATAGTTTTGGTACCCAGCCGAATGGCAGGTGAGGTCCTTCTAAGTAACTCTAAGTAATTTATAAATATTTCATAGGGGTATTTTCGTATGCTCAACCATCCTCGATATCTTCTCCCTGGTTGCGGTCAGTATGCAGCATAGGCCACAAAAAATTACAATGATGGGCTGACTAAGGGCTAATAAGGTCGACTCTAAAGAGATATATTTGCAAAAATAAACATTTCTGAAATGGACTTCTATGCCATATGGACTCCCCAATTGACTTCGTAAGCCTGAAAGCACATTGAATGTTACGGGTCTTGTAAAATTTTATTTTAGCAATATTGTTGCAAGACTGCTGTCCTTAGAAATGCGAAGACTGAAAGGGTTACCCGCGAAAAGCCTGCTTCGATATTGAATATTCTTTTCAGGCTGTTATATTTAAAGGCAACCGCAGGTAAACCGGAACAGATCTGCTTAATATCACAGGAAAAACACCCAGGTAAAGGAAGAAAGATGGAAATATGACTTCTACTTATGTCCATGGAATAAAAGTCTGCCGTTGCGAAGGAGGAAGGTGATATGGCCCAGAGTCTTCACGCAGACATTGTAGGGAGCGCTCGTCCCTACGTCTTGGGATGCAATCTTGATTCCCACCAGCAACCCGTAAGTGTCATGGAGTATAGACAAAACAGAAATGACAGCAAAGACATGGGAGAGTGAAATGACCATCTCTAGCTTATTTGCCGTCATCAGTCAGTCGTACACACTACTTCGGTTTCAAAAATGTATCAACAAGCCCCACGAAATGTTAAAAACAATGCCAAATTGCGTCTTTGCTATGGAAAGTCTGATTTCAATATTACCTAGTGTGCAGAATACCCTAATGCGTTTTGGTCAATCCAGGATATCGGCTTTAGAACGCGCTTCCTTTCGGACGTCCGGAACAGCTAAACTTTATGAACAATGGCTACTTAAGTGGTACGAAATTTCCTCATTGATTTTCGATGCTCTTATAAATTTGAATGCAAACTATGAAAAATATGTAATGAAAAAGTTCTTCGTGTACTCATTTATTCGCAAGGGAAATTTTATACTTTTTGTATGTAAAGAGTGGGCGATTTTGCAATTGATGCGGACCATCATGGAAAACATTAATGAATGAACGGTTGTTATGCTTTATGAATGGACATTTCAGGGCCTTAAACTATTTTATGATTAAACCTGGTTGAAAACCTAAAAGTATTTCTTCAAGGAGAAAAATGGAAAGCTGGTGTAATTTTTTGCTAGATGAGATGTTAATCTATCGCAGGCGGTTAAGTAACTTAAACTCTGGCAACTGCGATTTTCAGGCCATGGTTACTAAGTAGAGAAGAAGTCATGGGAAGGCCAGAGAAGAAGGGATAGTTTATTGTGTACACAAATGAACGAAGAATAGATGGAAAGCGATTTACCTCGAGCACACGTCATTCCGCTAGAGCGGCGTGATCCGAAGTGATGTCTGGCGGCAGAGGGTGGGGAAAAGGGGACATTTTCTAGTGGTGCTTGAGCAGCTGCGAGAACCTAGATGCAGGTGTGTGTGTGTCCGAGTGGAAGTAGGTCAAGTCACTGCAGGTCAGCGCGTCTGTAAGCGCTGACTGAGGTATTGGATGACCTTGAGACAGCTGGCCTTGGACAATGACACCGGGCGAAACAATGGAGGGCGTCGACCAGTAGCGACCACTAGAAATCATAATTCTGGAATGTGTTTTTGATTAAGAATGAATACCTAAGTGAAATTGTTATATTGCTTATTACGCTACATAATGCCATGGCATTTCAGTCTTCACGGGATACCGGGTTTCAAATGCGCTTCATTCGGCTGCTTGCTTTTTCACGCTTGACTCAAAAAAGTACTGATAGAGCATTACATTTAGTTGTCGAGTAACGATGCGCTGCTAAATTAAGCCATATTTTGTATAGAAAACCTGTATGTAAAGCTTATTTTTTTTGTACTCATTTGCGAGTAATTGTACGCTTCAAGTAGGGGTATTTTTCTGTTTTAAAAAAATGTATACTTGGGAAATGTTCATTTAAATAACATCGTTTTCGACCGATTACTATTCAGAATTCGTTGACGAACGGACCTCTAGCATCGTTAGCATCCACTGCATAATTTGATGAGTCCCATGGTATATTCTTAGCGGACCAGAAATGAATAATTGTCATTGCAGGGAAAGTATACAGCAAATGAAGCGGCAGACCAGGTTCAAATATAGTCTTAAAATGTCATTCTTCACGCATAAAATTTGGAAGGGTTTCTTGTTACCAAGTTGGTAGAAGAAAGAATACTTTTGTCCATGTTTTCAATAAATTAAACCTACATTTCTAATGGTATCAATCATCGATGGAACATATACCCCTACTGTAGTAATTTAGTCGGCATCCTGGTGCGACTGAAATATCTGGGAATTATGCTGCAGGTAATCAGTATATCAATCCCAATTTATGTAGTCCCTGCTAGTGGAAAACATATTTCAGAATTTCAGTTACCATTTCACGACACTGGTCACTGATTGTATGTTTAGAATTTGTATCTTTTAGCGGTCGGAAGGCACTGTCTATACAAATTTAGAACCGGAATAAATTTATGACAATGTGCGCACATAAAATTAACAAGGTTGTAATAATGTAAGCGGAAATTTTCCTTTTAGGGCAATACTTAACGCTGTTTTGAGATGAATTTTGAACTCAGAAATAGGCAGCGAATGTCCTTCATTTTCCTAGGGAGACTGGGATGATAATTTATGACATTTTATTCCTCGGCAGCCGGCCATAGGCAACAACATGGTTTGCAGGACCTTAAGTTTAAACCCGTATCCTAAGTTATTGGGCGTTAAAACGTCCGGCGTTCTACTACTGAGCCACGGGCCAGTTTTCCTAGCGGTTGACAATGGAAACATTATGGTGTAACTTTGGCATCTGACATGTGTCACCGTCGAATTAAGCCCCGTTGAAATCCCCAAGAAAGAACACAATAAGAAAGACGTGGTTCTGAATCCACCCGGAGGAGGGTTTACTGCGTACAAAACTCGGAGTTACTGTCTCGGTTGGTAATTGTCGCTGGTTGATCTCCAGCGTGCTCTTAGTCCCGCCTCGGGAGCAAGCCCCGGCATTGGGAATGGATGAGTGTGTCCTTGCTATCTGGTGTGTGATGCAACTCACCCTGGCTGCTAGGGACAGTGGCTTATAATGGATTTTCAAGTGCGCGTTCGCCTGTAGCCTGATTGGCGCATTGGCGCATTGGGAAAACTGCGAGAAGTGGGCGCTCGAGCAAGCACGTGCATCCGTGTCCTCTCCAGAGGTTAAGGTCATCTCGCGTGGACAGTCATCACCTGAACGTGGTCAAAGTTTACAAAAAAAGACACTCGGCTGTGCTTAACACCTCAGGAAAGCCTCCAAATGATGCTAAAATTTGGTCTGGCTAATATCCTAACACATTAAATATAGTGCAGGTTAGGAGACGTGCTCGGCTGGTTGTGTCTTAGGATGTAACGGAAAGCCCCCACAGGTAGTAATGGATGTAGACAAAACTTTGCCAACGAAGGTATGGGATACTGAGATCCAGCCCATAGATCAGGGCCATACGTGAATATATTCTTAAGCGGTATTAAGCATGGAGCTTTAGGCAAAGGACTTTTCTCACACGAGGTAGAGAAACATTGCCGGCAAAGACAAGGGAAACTGGAATGGTCATTTCTGGCTCATTAGCTTCCATCAACCAGTCATGTCTAACCCCAAGAGCTGCACCACCCTAGGTTCGAACACGCGGCCTCTTGATCAGAAGCCAAACACTCTAACCAGTGAGCCACGGGCTCCTTGAACTGTCGGTTTAAATCGAAAAGGTGGACAGTCGTTAATGAACGTTCACCGATCGCTCACGGAACTCAGTCCTCCTGCTTGACCTTGGCGCTCACACCTGAGCTCCGTTAAAAGCCACATAGCAACTAATAATTTAGGCAGATGAACATTACCGCTAAAGACAAGGGCGACCGGAATGGCTATTTCTGGCTCATCAGCTGTTATCAGATGAAGCAGACTTTTATTATTGATACAGTTATTTCAAATTGCAGTGTGTTGCAGTACGGGGATTCCGCTGTAGAGTACTTTAAATAAAGTTCATAATAAACGGGTTCAAAAGAAGCTTACGTGCAAGAGCGAACTAGAACAATGTTGGATATGCGATTAGATAGAGAGCCGGCGATAAATGCGAACTTAATTAATACTGAGAAACGAATTTATACTTATAGAAGGTGAAAACAAATAAGTAAAAGTAAGTCGATGAAAGGAGAGGCAGTAACGATTCAAAAGTTTGTACTGAACTCGTCTTGAACAGGTGCTGGGCCAATACGTGCCTGAATGGCGTCGAGTCGTGAGTTCTCTGGTATTTGCACCCATGCGCATGAATGAAGCTTGGTTGCACGCCCAAATGTAGCCAAGGCCAAGATATCATCGTCTAATTACGACTTGTGTGAGTCCCCAAGAAAGAATACAACAGGAAGTGGGCAAAAGTAGAAATCTTTTTACATACCTAGTGCAGCCTTCTTATAGCAAGCAAAGCGCACAAGATTGGACCAAGTAGATTGTGGCCTCAAGTGAGGAGCGACTGCATTGGTATTGTGACTCATCCAGCTGGCGTGTTAGAGTCCTTAGCCTGGCCGCAGCTGTGCGGCGTCAGGTGCACCGTGTGTGTGAGCGGACTGGTCGCATGGCATGGGAACGATTCGTCAGGGCTGCGTGCACACACGGTTAAGTTCGGCCCTAATAGGAGCAGGCTCATATCACGCAGGTCACTCTTGCCCAATCCGCGAATTAGATGGCTGACCGGCACGGGTGAAGCCTCAGCACCGAATACGGATTGGGAAAGGTCGTTTCAATTGTTAATGGACTGAACCCCTTAACCATAACTCATGTCATTTGTTGACTTACGAGATTGCTCGGCTTGGTAAGCCCGGCTGTCGGCAGCTAAGAAGCCAGGTTTATCCATACAATCCTTTCCTGCTTTTATTGGCAATGCGATCGTGTAATCCATGATCTTATTTGCATATAACGTTTGGTCTTCCCAACTGTCTGTTTATTGCACTTTTTTCATTAAGTTGCATTGACCTCTCACAGACAGATAATAATAACAATAATAATTTGTATATTTCAGGCCAAATGGGCCTCATCAATAAACCAAAAATTCGATAACACGAATTACTAGAAATAATTGGTTTAACAAACAGTATCCGAAGTCTATAGCTATAAGACGAGTATGTAGGGGCTTTATCACTACAAATCTACAAAACGCCTTAGCAAATATGCAATGAAAACTTTCGAGGGTAGAATAACTGCTAATTAGGGATTTACTAGACTTTTCTAGTGGGAAAGTCGTAAAATCCAGTAAAGCGATTGACGATGAAGATTAGAAATGATACAACTCACTTAGATCCTTCATGATCCTAGTCGGCAGTAGTCAAGTAGTCGACTTGCCAAAGGATAACTCTGCGAGGACTGGGATCCAAGTTTGTTGGGCTGCGAGATGCAAAAATTGAGCGAAAACTTGTTTGCAAATTGTCGCTGGATTCTCCTGGAGCCCGAAAGTGATCACCAGAGAGGTGTCGTTGAAGGGCAAAATAAACAGCGGCAGGTGAGGAGAGAGTTGAGCCGTGGAGGGTGATTAGCAAGGTAGTTGCTAGCACGCGTCAAAACCGAAAGTGTATACGTGTGTTGTATTTTGTTTTAACAAAAATTGGTTATTGATAAATTTAAACATCACATAAGTAGGGCCAAGAGCCCACAAGTATAACTGGTTAGAAGCGAATTTGTTGGATTCGAAAAAAATGAACGTAGCAGTGTCATGCACAAGGTGAAATTCAAGGCCACACACAGATGAGCCACATCGTTATCTATATTCTGACTATATATTCTGATACTAAGTGCCTGTTATTAGGGGGGGAGGGCTTGGAAGCAAACTCAGTCGAAGTTGAGCGTGGGGCAGAACAATCGGTATTAACGAAACATTACTGGTATCCAGGGTCACAAAATATATTTACCTACAGGATCGACATCTCTGGTTGCCGTGACCAGATAGACATTAATGCTGATACGTGTATACGGATGCGCATGAAGGAACTCGGCAATCGACTTAATCTTGTTCTCATTGGTGACTTCAATACACCCTGCATCAGATAGAACGATTAGCGGGCGAATTGCTCTAAATAAGCCTTCAAGCAGCTCTAGTAAAGACAACCCTCGAAGGTCTTCTTACACAATATAACCTCAGTTCAAGTGGAGCACATGGTGGGCAACAGACTAGTTGTTCAGATCACAGCTTCATCAAAATTGTTGACAGTATAGACAAGAAATAGTACTCAACCTCCCCTGGCCGAATTGATCACACAGTACTTTCAAAGGATAACATTCTATATTTTGTACTGTCTACAATAAACTAAACAAAGTCTTATATGTGGCCGCGATATATTTGTCAAATGATAGCTGGGACATATCGAGCTGAGGTTTACTAGGATTCTCTTCTCCGGGGCTGAACTCTTTTTAGTGAAGAGTTCTTGCATCTAATGCAGACTCAGCAGGGAAGGCTGTGTTTTAAATGTTGCTGAAAAAACCACCACAAAACACTCAAAAATGCAAGGTCAAACAGAGCGAGCAAAAATTTTGATTTAAAACAGACAATGGAATTTTGAAAATGAATTACTATATCCAACACACGTAGCATGAAACCGACTTCATATGAACCTGTCTACTTTCATCTGACCGTAATTCATTTTCATTGTTTCTAATCTTAAGGTTTCGACATAAAAAGTATGAAGTTTAACATCTGAATCTCTTTTACTCAAATACAAATTGTGTGACTGACACCGACTAAGCCGTCCTATATCATTGCCTACGTATTGTTCAAATTATAGCATAATCACCTTCGACGATATGAATTCACTTGATAAGAGAGGTGTGAAAAAGAATTTTTAACGAAAAAGAAGCCTAAGAGATTAATGCGACCGTTGCGCCGTTCATTTGGAGCCATGCACTAGAGCGTGATGCATGGTCAGCGTATATGATTTTTCCAATTATCAGGTGAAAGAAATTACATATATGCTTCATTCAGCAGCGTGAATGAATTTTATGATAAGTGTCTGATTGTTTAAAACCTAAAACAAATTTTATAAGCTTTATTATCACAGAGGATTTTATTCTGCAGGTCTTATTGTTTAAATTAAACACTAGGTTTATTCTTTGTCGGGTACAACCTTGAAAACTAATCAAAGTTGTGTGCACTTCAACAAACAGAGATGTTTGGGTGCCGTAGGATTTACAGGTCCTGACGATATTTGTTATCACATCGTCACCTTTTAATATGCGAAACGAGTACACAGTTGTTGTTCTTGGCAGTGGGGGTGTCGGGAAGAGTGCCCTTACTGTAAAATATGTCTTGGGAAAATTTGTCGACACATACGACCCAACAATCGAGGATTTCTATCAAAAGGAATTGATGTAAGTGGAGAGTTGTAAACTTCCTTTAAGAAAAACAATGGAACTGTGTTTTTAATTTTTCGCTCGAAGACTTGTTTAACCAACTTAAGTTATGTAACATATGTTGGCTAAACTAATAAAATAGGTCTGAACACATCTTTTATTAGTTAAGCATACTTAATGTTAATAGCGGTTAAACGGTAAACGGCATGCGTGTGCTCGAGCTGCTAAACGTGAGATATTTAAATCATATTATTATTTTCTGTTGAGTTTCTTTTCACATTTTATGGAGTTCCATATTAGACAAACACATAAGCACCGTTTTTTCGATTAACTTGGCTTAATCGTTTAAATCTTGATTTATTTTATGAAATTCCCTATAGGGATGAGGCCGGTGATATCCTTTTTTGCTTGCGAGGAAAAGATCTGTAGGAAATCGCGAAGCCTAATTTTAACTCAGCATTTTATTCTATTATACATGGATCATAGGTAAATATTTATCTCTCATCCATTTTTTGTTTCGTGGGCAATCGAAACTTTAACTGTCACAACTTGCACTTCTGCACTGAATGCTGGCACAATCGGAATTAGCGCAGCACTCACCCACTTAGGTTAGAAGGAAATTAATTATTTTTTAGTATTTCGCACATGGTCCTTGCAGATGTTGATAGCGCGAGAAACTCACTGATGTTACTATAAGGCTGAAAGCAAAATCCTACCGTTCCCCGTGTTGGTGGACTGCATGTTTTTGTAAATATTTTTTACAAAAACTTCCTTTGCACGTACTTTGTTCACCGTAGTTTCTAACATATGTCTGTCCACTGTCGTGTGTTGCATGATAAATTTTGTGCCTCGTTAAATGTCTGCTTGTGTGCGTACATGGATGTTGGCTGATTTACCGCTCAGTTGTTGCCACACGCAAAGGTATAACGATAGCCGATAGACAACAAATAGTGCCTTGGAAACTAAAACATCGAGGGAGAATGAGGTGAGAACGAACGAAGTCGAAGTCACCTCGCGGGCTTCTTCGGGTAGTATAGAAATTTGTGGCTGTCGCGTTGAATACCACACCGTAGCCACATCTGGCCAGATTGGCCAGCTGGGCCGTATCTGAGTTATGGCGGCAGGATATTCCAGAACTTACAGTTGCTCACTTATCTACATATGGCGACGTTTTCTTTGAGATACTTTCTCGGCAAGCCCCACAAGTATCCCATAATGCCCAAGTAATTGGTACGCGCCAGCACGGCACAGTTTTAGAGCTATTTATCCTCAAACACAAGTTTCCATATTTTTATCTTTGCTGCCAATAACCTTCTGTGTCTTTTGGCTTGTTTGTAGGTTCATTGGTTAGTTTACTTCAAGTGCACACCCTTATATCTTCTAAGCCAGACTTCGCTGGGCTATTCTTATATTCAGAAATTGTTTTTAACAAGTTACTTGCGTAAACGCTTTTAGTTGAACGATCAAAAATCAGAGTAAACCCGTTTATTCATCGCGTTTTTGATCCATTTTCAACATTTAATTTTCTCATGTAAATTACTATTTCTTGTAATGTTTGAATTTGTCCCCACTTCGTAGTTCATGACTGTCGTTCATTGTTACTTAGTTCAATGACACTAACCGTGTGTGTAAACCTTGTGTAAAATTATTCAGCCATAATGTATCGTCTGAACTGTATTTTGTATTTTCTGTTTTATGCATCTGTTATGTTTGGTTGCCCAACGATGCAGCTGCTTATACTTAATCGAGGTGGCCATAAAATTAATTTCAATTATCGCGCTGATAAATTACAGCAGTTAAAGAATGTTTTGTTCGTGGTTGCCTGAGGCGTTTACATCTCTTTTGGGTTCGTGTCTGATTTCTTAGGTTGACCTTACAGCTCCGGAAATCTTTTTTGGTCCTTCCACAGATGACAGCAAAAAGGCAATTCAATAATGCCGGGGTGCGTGGGCTAGACGTTAAATGGGACGGAAACGTAGAACCGATCTGTTTAAGGTGCCGTTTACTTATCATGACGGGGAAATTTGATGCGAATTTGTAAATAGTTATTTATACGATCCCCCAGTTTACAGAGCCCTGGTCTCCTCCGTTTTGTCCTGATTTCCACTTTCAGTAAGAGACTGCCACAACATGCCTGAGAATAACAAAGTTTGCCTTACGCTGCGCTCTACTCTCGCTGTTGAAAAATACTCAACCTGGTAGCTATTTGCTGAACGGAAGCTTTGTGAAACTTTCTGCAATTGTTCTCATTTCCATTCGAACGTGACGGGTACGCGGCTGGAAGTCAGTATAAAACTGAGCCTGCGCGATGTAAAATTCGGTTCGGGTAGAACGCACGTCACCCATGACGATTAAAACGATGTCCAGGGGAGTTAATTATGTCAGTAGTGCTGAATTGTTTCTCACAATAATCCAGCTAATGTAGAAGTTAATATTGCATGTGACTAGCGTGCTCCATCAGATACTTTCTGGTTGAATTTTGAATCACTGGTTTTCTGCTTTGAACAACGTTTTCGGTACATATAGAGTGTCAGTCCATGTACACCCAGGGCCCCGTTTGACTGTCAATCCTAAGTTGCTCACACGTGGATCACAACAGTCTTGTCATGCCAGTGTCTTAACAAGAACATAAAGGATCGCATAACACAGTATGGCTGATAGCGCAAAACACACAAGTAGCATTCCTATTCTCGAGTCCAAACTAATGATCGAGAGGAAAGAGCATTGCATTTATTCGCCAACCCTCGGGCGCCTACTCCGACATTTCCCTTGGTCACCTTGCAAAAAATCAGAGTGCACGCTTGCACGTTTATGCGCCCAGGCCATTTTGGCAAATTCCTGTCCATCGACCATTTTAATAAACTTAGTAAACTGAATCACCGTAATAATGCCTGGCTTTGTGGGTTTTGTGGCGACTTCTACCAGGGTTGTACTATTTCGATGGTTTGTTGTGCAAGGTAACTAAACTGTTTACTTTACGGGTTTTGTCGCAGAGTGCATAAGCGCGGTAATAGACACAATTTAAATATGCCTTTAAATGTACGTCATGGTATTATTTCAATCTATATCGGTTACATATGTATTTATTGGTTTTTAATAATCGGCTTCTTGCTACAAGTCAACGTCTGCTTGCCACTGCATGATATAAACTTCATATGTACCACCTATTTCGAATTCTTATACACAGACTAGTTAGCCTAGGGGGAACGTTGGAGTTTCCCTATTTAGCCGAACCCGTCGCAGTCGCGTCATCCAGCAGCACAACATCGGAGTACGGGAATATTAATCGATATTTATATGCTGCTGCCCGTGTGTTGGCAGAATATGAAGATAAGCGCTGGTGAGCTTCTGAGCAAATATTTAGATTACACTTCGAGTCAGATCAAACTACATTTGCCTCAAGAATGTGGTCTAAACTCACGCAACTTCATGTATATTTAACTAATTCCCGTCAATAATGGCGTTTACGCAATTATTGATGTTGCTGGCATGACGACCTGGTAGCGGCTGAAAAATGCATTTGTGTTCTGGAAAAGTCTGATCGAGCTTTCGAAGTCGTTCAACTTCATTGAAGCAAGTCGTAGGTAAACGTATTCGAGGCCTGACCTGTCCGTACGGAATGGCTATTTTCACGTATTTACAAACAGTTACTCGTAAGTTAAGTTGGTCGTCCACCTTAAAAACCCCCTAGCCCCTACTCCTGTGGTCACTTTTATTTTTTGTTTAGTTTATTTTAGTGTGCACTCTAGTAGTTAAATTTTAGTTTTAATTTACTTTATTTTTAAGTTTAGTTAGATACCACGAAAGTTAGGTAAATATACTTAAGTAACTTTCGTATAAACTGGAAGGCAGACATTCCAAAAAAGTAATGTTCTCAAAGGTCGCCTCTCCTCGAAACTTAAATAAATACTATATAGTAAACTAACTTAAATAACTAAACTCAATTTAAAAAAACTAACTAGACTAAAATTTTAACTACACTACAACTAAAAGTAAACTAATAAACTAAAGATTAGACTAAACTAAAACCACCGGTTCCGTGAGACAGAATTCTAGCACTAAGGATATCTAAGGTGGGCGACCAATTTTACTTTCACCGCAGCTACCCAAACAGAAACATTTCTAAAGAGATGGGGTACTATGCTGCTCATTAAGAATGCCTCCGGAGCAACCGAGCACATTTCTGGCGAACTAAGTGTTGGAGTTGCACACTGGCTCATAGCTACCATCTGCGGCGTTGTCATGAAAATCAGTGAGTAACTTAATCCCAAAAGGGCAGTCTTGGGGTAATTTATTACATTCCATATCTAAGTTATTCTTGTAACTACACCGGTCAGACTCAAAGCACGTGCATAAATAAGCATAAGCTGGCTGTGAGACGGGACGACGAATGGCTGCCCACATTTACGAAACAGGCCATGAGTTCACTTTCGATGACATTAAGATAATCACTCACCGAAAACAAAACAAGCCGAGAATTGATTGAAGCCCGGGCTCCTGATGGTAACTCAATCCTTCGGTATACCGATCTTGCACTAGCATACCGAGCCCTGCGTGCTCACCTGCATACGTGCCTCGTTGATCGTTGATTGGTTTATACCCACTTATAAGTCTAATCTTTATCTAATATTGTTATTATTTCTGGCGAGAGACTCCTGCAGCGTTCGAAACCAACAGTTCCGGTGCTCGAATAGTCTTCTTCTTTATTCACACAAACACCTGAAACTCTAACTTTTGTATCCATTCGTAACTAACCTTAATTCGTACTCTACTCTCCCTAGAATTTGACATTAAGCCATCTGTACTACGGCTACTATCCCTGCGTCCCAGAAAAAGAACAAATTCCTACTAGTTTTGCACCGTAATTGAATCACGCTGCGTTCCCTGAAAGACATTCGGTTTCTTGGGCAGTCTTTTTAGTCACTCGAACTCTCGCATCCATTTGTAGCTGGCTGAATCATTTTTATATGGTCAGGTTTTCTTTAGCAGCAAAATTCTGCCCTGACGTGAATGAGTACGGGGCCGTCAGTGAATGCTTCAGCGTTATAGTCAATTTCCTTTCGTGAATTCTCATGTGAAACTCCGTATCGGCTTTGATAATGGCGTTGACAACTTGTCAGGCGCTTATCGATTAATGCATGACCAAATTACTTGCTTAGTTTGCAGTTATTTTTCGGTGGATATAAGTTAATAACTCGTTCTGATGTCCATTTTATTCAACCCTAACCCGGGATGTTCATTGCATTCTTATTAACCTCTAATAACCAGTCATTACCATATATTCAGATGTCCTCTGATTGGTGCGTATTTTCGATGTTGCCTTTTGCAACCGTCTGCTAGGGAGGGTTGTCACTCGGAAAGTTCATTCATAACGATTATTTTGTAGTTGCTACCATCGTTGAGTGTCTGAAAAATACTGTCTCTGCTCATTTCGTTCTAATAGCTGCGCACCTGGTCCAATTACTCTTCTTCAACTTGCGAAGCACAAGGAGATACGAGTCCGGGACTCACAGTCGACCTCATGTCGATTAATGACTTTGAGATATAGCGATCACTTACACGCTCAGAATACCTTTCAACTTCCCATACGTCCGAGTGCTGATCATTGGCTCATTGACGCATCCACCGTACCATACTCAGGAGGCATCAAGTGTAATCGCAGCAACACTCTTAAACGATTTAGTTTTCCCGAATTGAGGCAAATGTTCGCATCCTAAGTATGTGTGTAGATAAAGAAGGAGAAGGTGTTTCTATCACCTGAATCATAAATTTACTTATCTGAGCTTTCGGCCTCTTACTGGAGTCCATCGTCAGAAATTAGAAGCGTCAATGAAAGAAAAGCAACAGTTATAGGAGGCACACACAGGACAGACAGGACGCATGCTTTGTTCGCGCATACTCGAACATAAGATGGCTTTATCGATCTGGTGCCGGCATACATCACCCGGACTGGTGGCTGAATGGCTCCCCCCCCCCTCCCCCCTATAACGATTGATCGGCCCCTGCCTCCTAAAACTGTTGCTTGTCTTTCGTTGACGTCTTTTTATCTCTGACGATGGACTCCAGTAAGAGCCCGATAGCTCAGACAAGTAAAATCATGATTCAGGTGATTTAACTCTGCCCCTGTTTTAAACTTCCGCGTATAATGCAGAGCAGCCTCCTATTGGCCGGGCGCGCACGCACCCACGCTCAGTACTTTAAACGGAGTTAGGTCAGCATGGGAAGAAGCTGCCATCTGCATCTGATGACGGGTCTGCCTGCATGTGGTCCTGTCGATGTGGTCCCCACGATTTTTTATGACTGTTCCCGAGTGTGCGACCCCATTTTATTCCTTCAACGTGCTGTGTGTCGTGGCCAATTTTTTTTCTTTTGCTTCCTTGAACACACGTGTGCTTTTAACTTGCTGCGCGGACTTGGGCCATAAGCCCGCACTAGTATGCGTCAAAATTGTGTGCACTGGCTGCCGTAGTATTTCTGTTTTTTCTCTGTTCCTCCTTTGGTAGCCTGGGAAACGCACCTTACTGTCTACCCGGCAGGCTTTACAGAAAGTTTTAGGCACCACATTCGTCATCACCCTCGAGAGCTTATAACTGTGTTCCTTAGTATAAAAAGTCGCTTGCGTATAGTTTACTCAAAGTGAGGACTTCAGAATCGCCTTGCTCCTTAAAAAACTTGAATTATGGTGTTAGGCGAACGTGTTGAAGTTCTATCGTTTCGTTTGCAATCAAAGTTTGATTACAATACCTGTGGTTTACGCGGGATCCCGCGTTAGTCTTGGTCCCCAATGCAGTATAAATACCAGAAAGTGCCGCTAACAAATCTGATTTTATTAGAGGCTAATTAAAGGTTTACTGAGGTCGTACTCATGATCTAGTGCTGGACGATCTAGTCTGATTGCAACACTTGGTACGGTTTACACCATGTCTGATCTAGTTGGCCTTTAAGATGGCACGGACTATGCTTACTCGGTCATTGCCAGCAGATCGGAAAAATTCAACTCGCTGGGCTCCCCGGTGACAGACCGAATACTGCGGCTGCATTGCGTTGAACGAAGTTTTGGGTTGACCCCTTCGACTCTTGCAGCTGGACAGCAACCTGGGTTCAGGGACTGCTAATCTGAACTCATAATGTGGATTTTTAAGAATGCGCCCATTCCACGGCAGCCGGTCGTATTTATGCGCGTGGTGTTGTAATAGCGTGGGGCGGTGGTTAGAGCATTGGTCTTCTAACTAGCAAGTTCTTGGGTTTGAGCCTTGGGGTTCGACACTCCTGGGGTTGGCTATGGCTGGCTGATGAGGACTTATAAGCCGGAAACGGTTATTCCGGTCTCCCTTGTTTTTTCGGTAATGTCATCCCGCCTATAAGATGCGCTAGCTGTTGAACGACTGCTAGCGGGCCTCGAGCGCGAACCCCAAGGCACAGCAAGATGAGTGAGTGACGGAACCGATTAGTGGGCGCCTGTCTATTGTTTAAATTTTTGAATTCAGGACGGGGCCGGTCCAATTCACTGAAAGATGATACATGCCATCCCCATTCTATCGTTTTTTTGCGTCCCTGTCATCGGTGGCTGACCGGTTACCGAAATCAGATGCTGACAAGAAGACTAAATGGGTCCATGGACAAACTGGACGCTACCTGAACTAACTCCGCAATCATTTAAAAGCAGCTGCTGCCGTCGCTGTCTCACTCCCCCTCAGGCCTGACTGGACGCAGTCAACACTAGCCCTGGCCTTGACAGGGACCACTGCTGCCTAAGAAAGCAACTCAGGTTTCTGCCCACAACAAATCCCTCATATTGGTGCCTTCTACCCTTTCTCAACAGCCTGGGGTTCGATCCGACAATTGTTGTGATTTCAGTGCAAACAGTACCTAGACCCTTCACAGCCTAATAACTCAAGACCATTGGGAGCAGCCATCACCTTTCAATGATGCTGGAAAAGAGGTGTTTTCCGAAACGTCAATGCGAATACAATTTGGTTTAGTTTTTAGTCTTCTTCTGGAGCTGATGAACGCGATATATCTATGTATGGTAGATGAGTGTATGCCTATATGTATGTAAGCAGAAGAAAATTACCGACAAAGTCAAGGGAATCTGGAATAGCCGTTTCTGGCTTATAAGCCGTCATCAGCCAGCCAGCTAGCAAAACGCAACCCCGCGTGCTGCGACACTTAAAGATCGAACCCGCGATCTGTTGACTAGACGTCCAATGCTCTCATCATTGAGCCACGGGCTCGTTGCCTCGCTGGTTTAGATCGGAAATAGTGGTGATGGTGATCACTTACGGAACACCCCTGTCCCCTTTTTCCTTGGGTCTCACTCTCGAGACCCATCAACAGCCGCACAGCAGTGAGTACTGTAGGCAGCTGAGCATTGTCGATGCAGTTGCTGTACAAGTACACATATATAAATAGCCGTTGACGCCTAATGAGGCAGAAAAGGCCTTCATAGTGTCCCATGTCTTTGCTGGTAATGTCCTACTGCCTATATCCTAGCCGCCTCGCGGGGGGAGCTCGAGTGAGGGCTCTAATGGCAACATGGGCCGGCGAGTGTTTCCTCTAACAGATCGCTGTACGCATATATGCCGCTATAAATATTTCTGTATTCATCAGAGCATTTTCGTGCGTATTGCAATGGATAAGGTGGCCGCTAACTATGATAGGCGTGTGCTGATATCATAACTATTCCCCGTAGATGCTGTGATTCTTGCTCTCATCACCATTTTCCATTATTGGCTCTAAGCATGGGTTGAAGCGTGAGGCCGAAACATCAGGCGACAAAAATTACTTATCCAACGAGCGACTTCCCTCTACTCGTTTTCTGCTTTCTTGTCAGCTTATATTGAACAAATCCAATGCCACACTGAATAAATATATAATTCGGCAGCTTCGGGGTGATCAAAAGTTTCTGTCCTGTCACCGTTAGTAACTACTGTGTGATGAGAAAATTTCCGATATCGAGGACGAATCTGTAGCTCAGCGCTTAAACGGTTGATTCCTACGCTCACCGATAATTCCGGTGCCGCGCTCCATCCTAGAATTCCTTGCTTGTGTCGAGGCTTCATCGGTTGACGAACATCCCAGCCCTGGTTGTTTGTGTTTGGGCAACCGCCCATGGGTTGCGTAGTTTGACCACCAGGTCAGAACAAAACGAATGCCTTCCACCCTGCCGTTAAGCTGGGTTGTGGGGTCCAACTCACGTAATTTCCTGAATTTGTGACCGAGTGAAACCTACCGAAACCTACCGAAACCTACCTACCGAAAGCGTTCTGTTGGCCATCGCGTATGCTTAGTAAATTTAGATTTTGGCCGGCTCCCCTCGAAATGCATATGGGACGGCATTTCTTTTAGGCCTACTCATGTCAACTGCAAATTGCAGGTACACTGTGTGTGAAGTGACACGCCTATACTCAGCATCACGCGGTGCCAGCCAGCCAGCCAACCACCCTGATCCCGCGTCTATCATGAAACCGGATCAAGGTGGAGTAGGCCGAGAGAACATGGCAACTGAAGCGTCCCTTTTTCAATTTTTTAGACCCATCTTTTTTCGAATTTGTGTCGTTCATAGTCTACAGCCCTGCTTACAAGCAGGCTCTGGCACTTCCTCATACACGATTTGTTTCACACATTTTCGTCACCCGGCACAAGTACGGAAGTGATAAATATCCACCAAAATGCAGTGAAGAGCCCCCCGTGATTTCGGCTGTCGTTTCTTTCCCCTCTTTCTTCCCAGTCACTGTTCAATCAGGGCGTATTTTCCTGTGCAAACTATCGTCGACAATGATGCATTTGAACCAATTGAGCATCTGAAAGCATCAAAACCGTTCATAGAGAGACTTAATATCTACAAAGGCGCCAAAGCAATCGAAAATGTACTTCCTACTTATTTGCTGTTGTCAGTCCGCGACTGGTTCGTTAAATCCTTTCCTGGGGCATGCTAGACTGACTCCTATTTTGCGAGCCCTTCTGACTTGGCGTGGGCGGACAGTGTGTCTGAGATTTTGGACAGGTCGATCGTGGATGCACTTCAGCTGTCGGGTGTACACACGGTGAGTCAGGTACGCCTGTCGGGGGCATGTCACGTGATTTAGTCTCAACCACGCATGCCATTGCTTCATTTCAAACCACAGAAAGGCGAGGCTTACGTGGGATATTCGTCAATCCACTTATCTCAGTCCGCAGTGACAGTTGGTAGCCTAGACAGATAAATGTAACGTGCAGGAAGCTTGTGCGTGTGAGAGGAAGGTTACCTTTCCGACATATTTCGCAGAGACAACCTACCTAGTAAGTGAAGGGGATTGCCACTCAGCCCAGGCGTTGTGACCGACAGGAGAGCTGATCCAACATCTCGTCACCAAAGCACCACCAACCGTAAAAAAGTGAACGAAAAGGGGCAGGCCGCAGACTATCCCGCAAATTGCTTCTTACCATTCCTCACAAAACCAGTCGTCATTGGCTTCTTCAGCCCCGTCTATTCTCCGGTCTTAATCCTGGTGGGTGAGTTCATCATGAATTGGGTTTCAAGGTTCGTCAATACTGATCACTGATAAGAAGAAGATACGATCGCTGGGACAAGACTTTTATTCGGCTGACGTTTCGACATCCGTCGCGGATTCTTCATCAGAGAAATCAGCAGGAAACCGTGGCAGGAACGGGCTTACAATATTCCTACAATATCCGTTGCCCTATTATAAGCCTCTGCAGCAGACAATGGTTAGGGTATTTGAGGGCATGCAAGGAAGTTTCGGTAGTGCAATTTATGGGCGGGGCACGAATGAATGGTCTCTCGCGCCCCGATGATGCATCTTGCGATAGGTCCTATTGTTCTCCTGGCTTTCTATTCAGTCATGTGCCCTGGCTGCACTCGCCGCCACAATATAACGAGGACATCTAAAGCCGTCCAAGAAAGATGACTAGGGTGGTTTGGGCACGTACTCCATCATCCGCTTCATGAGCTTAATTATCACGCACTCGATTAGGTGCCTTTGCCTGCCTGGAGGCATCGAAGGGAGGCTAACTCGAGACCTGGCTCGACACAGTTCGTCAAGACATAGAAGCAATTCTTAGACTTTCGGTATTCGGTCTCCGTCGCTGAAGAAGAGAATAAGTTGAGCTTTCCAGGTCCGCTGTCGCAGATGCTCACGTGTGGAGAGAAGTATACAAAGCATGCTATCATCGGGTTCGGCTAAATCAGACATGACAACGACCGTATCAAATACGAGCACTTGACTGACTAAGACTAATTTTTTGGCCCAACCCAAATGAATATTGATCTGCAATTCTGTCAGTACGCCCGTGAGCCAAGCAAGCACCGCGGTGGCCTTCCTTTGTGTGCATTGGGCGGACTAGTTTGCAGCAAGGTGCCATTTAAGGACTCCGATGAATTTCAAGCGTTACTTTCCTTAAGGTAACGAGATGCCTTCCGCATAGTCCGTTGGATGTATTCTACCTAAATTATACGCCCAAACTTTGTATTGTCGACAGGACTATCGTTAGAGGTCCTTTTGACCTTTGACCTACAACAATAACCTACTTTTACATTTTCAGTAACGCGACTTTCCTTTTTTCGTTAAATTATGCCAATATAAGTTCGGAATTCTCTTTTTTGTTAAATTCCGCCAAGATAAGGTTGAATTTCGCTCAATGGGTCTCAGTATCCTGAACAACAGGAGTTTGTGTTGATGGAGTTTATTCTATTTAGTACATTGAAACAAATATCAGTTTCTTCAATTTAATATGTTTGAGCACTTCCACCACAATTAAATATTCATTTGCACTCACTAACCAAGAATTAAATATTTGAACACAAATACATTAGGCAGTTGGGCGGGGGAATAGATATTTATGAGACCCTGCAAGATAGTTTTGCCGTCTTTTCTCAAAAGTATGTCTGTTTATGCAGTTGTTGGATTTGTCTCTTACAGAGTAGGAGAAACGCCCAAAGTGCTAAGAATCCTGGATACGGCTGGCACCTCCCAATTCTCCTCCCTGCACGATCTCTACATCAAAAACGGTGACGGCTTTCTGGTCGTCTATAACCTGACCAATAAGCAGAGCTTCAATGACATCCGAGGTATGCGCGACAATATCGTCCGCATCAAGGGTCTCTCGCCCTCCTCACCCCTCCCCTTGGTCCTGGTTGGCACGAAAGCCGATCTGGTACGGAGCGCCAGCCGAGCTGTGGATCTGCGGGAGACTCTGGCCCTGGCCAATGAGTGGATGTGCCCCCACGTGGAGACCTCGGCCCTGGACAATGTAGGTGTGGACGAGGTCTTCATGGAAGTACTTTCTCAGGTACGCATCTCCAATTCTTGTATCTGCTGTCCATGAAATTATGCCCGTGTTGAAGGTGAAAGAACTTGCAGTGGCTATTTTGAATCGAATTCCATACGGCTTGTCGTACGTATGGAAATTAGTCGATAGCTCTGAGGCGCTGACTAATCCGCCCGTCACTCCTGTGATCTTTGAGGTCAGAAAGTGCCATCATTTAAACCGAAGGTTCGATACACTGCCGCACTATCAGAATCTACTGCAACTGCTTGATGCGATTTCAACAGAGTTGCTAGGTCATTAAAGTTTGGACTTTTATGGACTAGGGCATTAAGTGGCTAGTCGGCAATAAACCTTGTACCGTACGGTAGGCAGTCGATGGCAGACTTTGAAGATAACCCTGGCCGAGATTGGTTGCAGTAAAGCCTCTGCTTACTGTGTGTCACGTATCGGCGTTTACAAACTCTAGAGGAGGTTTGATGCATTCCTGATTGGTGATTTTAACGTTCGCGCATAATACCAGAATAGTCCGAACGGAGACGGTTTATCATTAGGCGGCGAGTCCTTTGGCTTCATCACATGGCGCTTGATGGTCGTCTTCGATCAACATTTTAACGAGCCAGCGCCCCTGCGAAAAGAGCAGTCGTCCTCTGTAGTTGGTTGACAGCTGGATTAATTAGTGTACACTAGATCGACTTGAAAAGGGTGTAGGGGACTGAGGACGGGGGTTGTTGTTCCGTATATTATTTAGATCGGGTGTTTAATTTAAACGAGCCACGATCAGCCTGCAATATATTTGCCAGAATCTAAGGGTGCATTTTTCAGTCAGAAGGGCTAGGCGATGCATCCCTTTATGCTGGGACATCATGGTTAGCCGCCAACTTCGATCATAAGTTACAGCTTTAGTTTGGAGGAAACATTGGCTCCCTTGACGGGTCGCGTAGTAGATGCGTTGGATCAACACGGGGGTCCAGATCAAGGTACGGCAGGCGTTATTCGGGTTGCACGCCGATGACAAATGCCGAACGTGGGAGGTGGGCGTCGGTGGCACTCGTGGTGCAGAGTCAGTGACCTTTATGGCACTCCTGCCCCTTGAGAGCTGAATCAGGCATGGCGATTCTGTCCGCCTTCGTCCGGTCCCACCGCCGGGCTTCTCGACTCTGTCTCGACACCGGGTTTGGGCGGGTGGGGAAAGAGAGAAGGCGCGAGTTAGATGCAACACAAGTCGAGTATCACCTAAAACTAATCCACACCTAAGTCACAGTTCCTGCACAGCTGTGCTGTGCAGCTTACGGCGGACATCTTCGAAAGCTACGGTCAAACTGTCGTAGTGGAAACATGACCGCAATCAACCCGGACCGTCCATGATATTATAGTTTGTCTTCTGCGCAAGACTGATGTGGTTGTGGGTGGAAGGTAGAAGGCGTAGTTTCTCGGCTCAGCCAGACGAACGTTGAACTTCCTCAACAGCATTCGTTTGTGTACAGTTAGACTAGGTCATGTTAGAGCCGAGGTGGAGCCCTTTTTTCTGACACAATGACGTCGCAGCCTGTTTTGCGATTCCGGGGGTGGGTGCAGTGACGGAATCAACCGAAGTTTTAACTATCTAAATCGACGACTTCCACTGTCTGTTCCGCCGAGTGGGCGTAGGTCGGGGACTTAAGCATGAATTACTATACAGTGACGTAGACCTATTCGACGTCTACCGCACTCCTCAGCCATCATCCACCTTGCACCGATGACAAGGCAGTCTGAAGATGACCGCTGATTAGCAAAGCCGTCTACGCATGTCGCACATGTCTTGGTCTCGTTGGAGGACGTGTCGGTCATTAAGGCTAAACTACTTATCGGCCACTGCTGTCTAACCCGCAGTTCTAACTAGTCTGGAGTTATCCCGTCAGTTGGAAACCTCCCGAGTCAGAACTGTTATCGGACTGTCATAATTTCGAAGGACTCTACATTGTCCATAAGGACGAAGTCCCGTCCCCTCATACGTCAGTAGGCAGTCAATTTCCAGTTAGATTAGCTTGTGTGCAGTGACTGGCATGGCGCGACATCTCTGCCAACTGCTTGTCACACACAAACACACGCGCACCAGCAGTTAACAGAATAATGCCGTGCACATATTCCCTGATTGCGCTGGCGGCCGTAAACGCCAGATGTTTCGTACTGCGCATATCAGCAAGGGCTCTCTTCCCGTGCGTCTATATATGTTTATTTTTTTTGCGGAACCACACAATGCGTACAGAGGAATATAGAACAAGCTGGTGTTTTATGGTCAGTGCACTTTCGAAAAAATTTACTAATGGGGTGCGTCTTTTGTTTTCCCTTTGAGGTCGCGCTTTGGTGCGCCCTGAATATTTCAGAGCGGAATAAATACCGCGCAAGCTTAGCCACCAAAAACTGCCTTCCTGCGGCTACAAGTACATGAACTGGCAAAAAAGTGTTGTTACTTATGTGCGGCCACAGGCAAGGGGGTCGAGGAGGCCTCGGCGGGTGAGGGAGAGTCCACAATGTTAACTAACAGTTCGGGTAGTTAGACAGCGTTACGTCAAGTTAAGGGGTTAACTTGAGCCATGCAGCGCATATGGTCTGTCGGTTATTCAAGAGGCTAGAGAAAGATTCCCGCAGTGTAAAACAAGAATTACATGGACCGCCAGGTCTTTTGATTTCTCCACCTTTGACCACCAGGACCTTGGCACTGATTAATGTCGGAGGGCATTGAAGGAAGAACTATTGCTATTGATGAGGGGCGTACCACAGTGTATGCTCCAGTTAAAGCCAACCCGTTCTGTTAAGTACACTCTTCGAACCGTCTAAAAAGACGTTAATATCAAATCACATCATTGCTCCAGCCGCCTCCCAGATGTTTATCATGTCTACTTGACGTTCTTCTGCCTATGCTCATGCTGGCGGGGCTCTCGAGAGGGCGCCTTAAGAACGCGTGAGTCCCGGACTCCACCAGTGAGTGCCTATACACAAAATTTCATGTTCGCTTAACAAAGCAGAAGCAGCTGCCTTAGGCTGATTATACAGGGGGCCCCACGAAAAACCTCTAAATTTATGATAATGTTTATACCGGTATAAAAATAAAAATAATTGATTACAATTATAACTAACAACTTTATTGTGTAATTAACAAACTGTTACCTAATAACAAGTTACAGATACCGCTCAAAATGCTGTCCATTAACTGTAGAACAGCGACGTAAGCGATCCATCCAGCTCTTAGCTGCTCGACGAATGACATCAAGAGGGATGTTGTTCCATGTGTCCATCAACACATGTTTTATTGACTCAATATCAGTGATTCCTATTCTTCGTCTCTGAACCTCCTGTAAGAGTACACTCCAAATGCAAAAGTCCATTACATTCAGGTCAGGGCACTTGGATGGCCATTGCTGGGGTGTGATGAAATCTGGAGTGTTAACTCGGAGCCAGGCGACAGTGTCATTGGCAGTGTGTGGCTTTGCACCATCTTGCTGCCACGTCCAGCGTTCTCCCTGCATTACTTGATCAATATCTGTAAACATCTGCGGGCACACCTCCTCTCTGTAAACAACTTGATTTACAGTTTTTTCGTTCTCCGACTCGGTGCAACACCTTCCTGCCCAGCAGCATCTCCTTCAATAAAATAGAGGTCTGTTTTGCCTTGCCAGGAAACAGCACCATAGCACATGATAGATTTTTGCTGCTTGTCTATCTCCACCAGCAAATCTTCATCAGGAATATCAGTTTTGACTTCCACTGCACGATATATGCGTCCATTTTGCCTATTCAGTGGTGCAGACAAGCAGAATGATGATTCATCTGAGAACCACACTTTTTTCCATTTTTCTCCTTCACCGAAGCGCTGAAACATGGCATCACACTTTGTCTTTCGAGCTTGCTGGTGTGCTTCAGTTAAAACATGGCATTGAATACGTCGAAAACATTTTAAATTGGATTTTGCAATTGTTCTGTGCACATACCCTTTTGACAATCCCAGTTCTTTACAAATTTCACGTTGACTTGAATGTCCTCTGTGATGATCTGGTGGAGTTACGGCAATTTCCAAGACTGCTCGCTTTGTTGGGGAATCGTGCCTGCAAGAAGTGCCACTACCAGGCTTACGCACCTTTGCTACAGGTGATCCACCTTGTTTGAATGCAGCCGCGACACCTCTAAACTGGTCAGTTGTAATGGCACCAAAAAATTTAGGACATTTCTGCAACCCCCATGTTGGATTTTTCTTTCCGGAATAGGACGATGACCTCGCGCTGGAAATTGCTTAGCTGTGGCATGGGTCTACACGTCTTTCCAGAATATTCCTGGCATATGGTGCGCAAGTGGGCATTTTAGAACCTTCTCCTCTGCGACCACCACCCACGTTGTGTGGGTGCTACTCACCACTGAGCGGAACATGGCGTGGGCGACATGAATGCGGGTGCGAACCAACGGGGGCGGCTTCACTTCGGATGTGGCCCAGGTGTTCTGTTTTCTCCGCCATCGATCGTGACGGCATGGGCGGTCCGGCCGCCGTAACAATCACAAACTTAGGGGTTTTTTGTGGGGCACCCTGTAGAAAACAGCATTTAGATAGTCCGCGGAGTAAATACCCTTTCTGGAGTGATGTGGCAACGATTTCTGATAACACTGAATCTCCTACGTAAAGCAACTTTTAGTAAGTCAACTCACGCGATCTAATGGAGCTCCTTAGACATTTTCGGTGAATTTATACGGGATGTCGTTTCTTGGCCAACTGTGTACCCTGTGAAGATTGGTTAGGGAGGAAGGCGAACATCTGCATCACCTCCTGTTCTTCCACCGAATGCCCTCTGCAAACTTTTATGGCTATAATTAGTTGCTTTGTCCCACTGACCTCTTTATTCATAAAAACGGCAAATTTTGAACAGCCGAAAGTGGCAAGGAACATCAAACAGCAGTTGTCCTCCTAGAAGGATGGGCGTTTTGAAATCGCAATGGAGAAAAATCAATTTGCGAACTTTTGGGGTGACGTGACGACCGACAGTTGTGTACGAGGGGTATATCTTGCGAGGAGGTTACGAATACTGGTTTATGACAGAGCAACTGGAGGCATACGCGTAGACATTAGGGCAGCTTTGTGGTAAAACTGGACAGTCACTGGTTATACCAGTATCCAGATTGTTCGTTTCTCTGGTAGTGAGAAACAAAAATCTTATATATAAAGTCGGATTACCTTTGAGAAATAATTTTAATTGCATATGCATATGTGATGGTGGGAAGAATACTTAAATGGACAAAAACGACGTCGACTAGCCAATTATATCTTATTAGACATCCTCAGCCAGCCATAGTCAGTTCCGCACCTGGATGACATGGAACGACTTCAGTTTAGTACTTGCTTTCTTGTTTGTGACCTTGACAACCCATGCAGAGCTTGTCTCCTACGGAAAGCTCATCTATCATTGTGCGCCCATTCCTGCTTGAATAAATACCCGCTCAGCAGTGACAGCAAGTGACAGTTGGCGAGACACAAACATAGCTTCGAGGACATGATTATGTTCCATCTGCTAGACCCCGTCTGTGAAAAATCTTCGTCGTGTACGAAGGCATTTTTCTGTCTCTGGTCCCAGCCAGCTGATAATCAGATTAATGCTTGGCTAAAGGAAGGCAGAATAATTCCGAAAAATGACTATCAATCTGCCCACATTCTATTTCGTTAAGAACGAAACAGCCTTCATTATACGATATGTTGGGGCTAGTTCTCATCTTACCATCAAATGCACGAGAGCTATACAACAACAGACGACTATGTATCTTTCAGGATTAGTTGAGTTTGTTTACCTGTATCCTTGGGAATTTTGTATGTGGCGTCTATTGACGCATGTCTCATCTGTGTTTTCTCCCATTTAAATGTGTGCATACTGTTCAGTGTGTGTGCCTGGCTGCCCACAGCAGATGGTTTCGACTTCACTAATGCAAGCGCAATTTTCAGTTTAGACGGCATCACAACTGACCAATTAAATTATGTTGTCATATCAAGACAGCCAATCATGTCCGGAGAGTCTGCAGGCTGTGTGCGCATCGTGGTTTTGGGTTTGTGTGCTACGCGCCTTTGGCGTTTTTCTCAGCTGTCTTTCGATTAGGTTGACTGAATTTTTCCCAGTTAGGAAAAATGTACCAAGTGACTGGGTTTGCCATCTGTTTGACGTCTGTTTAAAATATTTTTTTTTCATTGCAATCTTAATTTCGCATGCTCTGACATACAAAGTCAAGAAGGTACCCATTTTAATACAATTAAGGCATAATGCCATTTCATTTCCGGTCGACTACTACTTTTCTCCTGGCGGCGAGGAGAGCCTTTGCTCGACTAAGTAGGCTGTAGATGAGGTAACGGTTGTGGGAACCATGATGGTTAATACCATAACGCAGAATGATTTCTGTTCTTGGAAACCCAATCACATCTAGGAATGAGAAGTTCCAATCAAGCTCCGTGTCAACAATGAACTCATTCCGAAGAAGAAGATGCGATCACTGGAACAAGGACTTTATTTTCCTGACGTTTCGGATTCCGTCGAAAATCTTTGGTCATAGGTAATCGTAAACAGGTCTGAGACATGCGCAGATATGGGGTTATACATGCACAGCTTGCACGGTATTTATAGTTCACAGCGGTCACCCGCATGCGTACTATAATTGTCAGTTCTTGTAGTCACCGCTTGAGGTCTTAATTGGTGCGGTGATTGCTCATTAATTGCAACAGCGTTCTTGTCCGCTTCGGATGCAGGTTTGATAATTGATCGACAATTAGGCCCGCTGTCGTCAGAGTTGCGCCCAGTCCTTCCCACGTGACTGATTTTCTTGCTCAAGAAATTTCTCACTACACCGTATGGGAACGTCAAATCGTTACGCTTGCTGATGGACTGGGGGCCTGAGAACCATGACTCTAGCAGCTCGTGGCTCACGCGGTTCTCCCCTCTTGCAAGGATTTCGGCCTCGTCAAACTTGAAAATATGTCCGGGTCCCGTTGAGTGAGCTGCAACCTGGGAGTTGACGTCTTTCTTCCTCACCGCCGCTGCATGCTCGGCCATTCGCGTCTGGAGTAATCTCCCGGTTTCTCCGACGTAGTTGCTTTGTCCACAACTACACCAGATCCGGTAAACAACTCCAGCCGTTTCCTGCCGTGGCAGTGGGTCTTTCGGCCTCATGACCCGGCGCCTGATGGTTGCTTCCGGCCTGTGTGCAACTCCAACTCCAAGTGGGCTGAGTAGACGGCTGACCGCTTCCGATAAATTCTTCACGTACGGAAGAGCTCGCCAAACGTTTGAACTCATTTCCCGGAAATATTGAATTATGTTTAGTATGAGGCGTAGGTAACTTATCTTTCCTGACCATGACATATGTGTCGTCCACATAGCGCATATACAGTGACCCCTTCTATGCCGCGGGAGTTGCGAACCATACACCCCCCCCCCCCCCCCCCCCGCACTGTACGGCACGCCTCTTTTTTGTTTTTTTTATTTTTACCCCCCCCCCCCCCACCCAAGTTCTTATAAACATTTCCTATGTCGTAATACCGCCTAAACTGTTTACATTTTCTTAAGTGCTAGGTATGCCCTGTTGAAATGATGTAGGATTGCACAGTAGCGTCCCGTGAACAAAGCTCACAGGGCAAACCACCTGAGGAAGCATGTTCCAGAAATAAAAAGACGCATTATCCGCGTAAATCTGCGAACTAGAAAAACGTCCGTGATATTTAGATAAACTTGCATATAAATTCGCCAAAAAATAAAACCGCGAACTTCGAAGTGCGATATACCAAGGGATTGCCGTATATGAAACTGCGTAAATCATGTCATTCGCATAAGGTGGTAGCTTGCGACTTTCCGAGACCCGAGCATTTGTACTTGGTGCTATTTTCTAAACTTTTAGAGATTCACAAGAAACCATCGAGATATAAATATTTGCCCCGTAGCAGCTCCACTTTCTTCAGCTCCGGAACTCACCTGAGTTCTGGACTAGATGTAGGTCATTAGGTGTCCAAGACTGTGCCCACTTTTATTTGACCTAAAGCCCCGGTCGGAATAATGCTCGCGCGCGCGACAAAACGCACAGCTCTGGCCTGCTGGCCTTATGTGGTCACCCTTCGACTTGGATGCCTTGAGCAGCGATTCCTCTCGTCCTGATTTAACTTTTGGGTCCTTCAGACCTAGGTATGACTCGTGTAATATTCTAGAAGTATCGGCTTCAAACAGCCCGCCGTTATTAACACAAATTTCTCAATTTTACAGCGTGTGGGGTTAAGCGAAACCTATTGGGGACAGATTGATAATCGTGGACGATACTGTGAAGTAGAGATCCTCTCAAGGGCTGCTAACCGCGTGAGTCGCGTAAAAATCTTGGTTTTCTGGCCTGCAGTGCAATTGCCTCAGGGCTCCATAATCTGTGCTGAGAGATTTCCTCGGCAGGTTAATTAACCACGCGGAGAGTACGCGGGCGGCTTAGGGTAAGAGGGACAGTGGGCTAAACTTCCGTGTAGTCCAGAGTCGATGAGGATGATGAAGTTTCGACAATAAACGATTCAGACGCGTACTAACGAGCAATCCTCGCGGCATGTCCAACCACTAGCGATGAATGTGTGACCTGCTAACTGGATTACTCACGTGGCCGCCTGGTAGCTGCGCCCTACAAATACTGTATTCCAGGCGCCAACTTCACGCTTATCTACGACTGTCTCCGATCTGAGCTAGGATCCGGAAAGTCAAATCTTAAAACTGCATGTTCTGATGATCGCGTCTTTCTATTACTTTCTTCTTCCTCCTCCGCCTCCTCCTGTTCTTCTTCATCCTCTTCTAAATGTGCAGTTTTTTGCTCTCTCTCATCTTCCGTCAATCACGCGCGTTCTGGACTGGGAGCGAGTCGCACCATCTGGCAGTAACTACACAGCGCTTGATTGGCAGAGGATGAATTCAGATGTTGATTTACGAAATTACTGTTCGAGTTCCGCGTCCCGAGCCACTGTTCCCCCTTTCCTATCAATGACTCACGTGCGTATGCCCGCGTAGTGTTAAGTTTATCGTCAGCAGCTTTTTCACAGTAACATTAAGTTTTTCTGAAATGGTGTGAATGAAAAGTTAACTTTGAATGACCAAAACTGTTAAAAAAGTCCATTTCAGGTGTTTAACAATTTTTTTTACTCTGTGGGGTTCTAAGAAGTGGGTGTACCTAGGATCACTACAATCATCAGATCGAATCCCAGGTTTGAAGTAGAAGGCAAGAGTCACCAGAATGAGAGGTTTATGGCATACAAAACTCTCAGTTGCAGTCTCAGGTGACAGTGGCCACTGGCGAAGCCAGGGCTGGTCCTGACTGCGTCCAGTCGGGCCTGAGAGAGTCGACTGTCTGATGTGTGGGGTGATGGCGGCTGCTTTTACATGACTGTGAAGCGAGTTCAAGTGGTTTGTTATTGGTGTGTTGCAAGTTGCCCGAACGGATGTTGCCTGCAAAGGCCCCCTGCTGCTTGGCCGCGGCTTGGTGTGTTCGAGTGGCACTTAGGCAGGCGTGCTTATTTGTACGCGTGTGTATGCGTGGGTGTGGAGCACGTGCGTGAGCGAGTGAATATCGGTCAAGTAGTCTTCATGTCACCAAGTGAAATAGTAACCTGCAAAGGCAAATGACGTTGGGGTCCGCGGGCATTGCAGAACAAGGGGGGGGGGGCAGACATTGTGGCTGTCCGCCTCAACTTCCTCACAACAACAATAACAAAAGACGGATATTTACCGGCAAAGCCAAGGGAGACTGGAATGGCTATTTCTGACTTATTAGCCGTCATCAGCCAGTCATACTTAGACCCACTTGTCGTCCCGCCCGAGCCTCGACAGATGACTTCCGTTAGTGGTCGCGTGAACGTTACTCAGTGAATGAATAACAAAACAACTCTCATTCAAGTTTACTAAATTTTGGTATCGGCGGATTAATCAGCAATTTTGGGGGCTTTTACCCGGAACTTCGGCTCTGTAAGTGATTGGCACAAGTGACCTTTCTCAACCTCTATCCTAAGATGGATATATACCCTTGCAAACCAGAGCTTTTAAGGCCGCCGACCGTCTTAATGAACATTCAGTCAGTTTTGTATTTAAAAATTCATGCACAGTATGAGCTTCTGTACGGGCCAACTTATTTTACTTTGCTACCTAATTAAAGGCAGCATTTTCACAACACCTGACTCAGCGTGTGCGCTTTAGCCCTTCACGATTCATTAGCGTGGCTGTTTGTGCAACTTATTTGTTGGATTGAGACTTTCATCCCTTACCGGTGTCCAGGGGTGGGCTCGCCTCATCCATCGCGTTTGGACGGTTTCCAATGTCTCCTCCCTGCAACTCAGCTGGGACTGTAAGTTTTGCTTTACAAAAACAATAGCAAAAGAGCAGTTGGTGAGATAGAGCGCGAACGCTCTGGATCTTTGGTGAGTCTTGACTTTGGTTCGATTTCGTACACCCTTTGAAGAAGTGGCGACATTTTGGCGTCTCCACGTCTTCTTCCTAGGCTTTGAGTGTAGCTACTACATTCTTGTTTTTCCTCCTCTGTCAGGGTGTCCCAAACGGCAGCGCGTTGGCACACGTGACGCTCTCGTTCATCCATCGTTACGCGAGTGCTTTCCAGTTGATTCTCGGCGTTTCGGTGGTAATCACTGTATAGCTACGTCACAGCGCTCTCCAGCAGTCGTTCGGCTATTCGTTTTTCTCTATACACTCCCAATAAAGCTGGCTAGTATTTTCATCTCCGCAAGTTTCATGTTGCAACGTAGATACCTATTGAGGGACTTTAACACCACGGCATCCTTGGACCTTTTTAAAGTTCTGTTGGACTGTTTTAAATTTCTGAATGCTCTGAATGGAATTTTGGCAATGTCAATAAGCAAAGCGTCTTATTCCCTTTTACCAACTGTTGCCATCGAGGAGGGGGGGGGATTAATTAACGCTTTTGGGGCTTTTACTGGAACTTTGGCTCTGTAAGTGATTGACAGAAGGGGCGTTTCTCGATCTCTATCCTAAGACGGATATATAGCCCCTGCAAACCTTATCAACCAGAGTTTTGAGGCCGCGACTCGACCGTTTTACTGAACATTCAGTCAGTTTTGTATTAAAAAATTCATGCACAGTATGAGCTTCTGTACGGGCCAACTTATTTTACTTTGCTACCTAATTACAGGCAGCATTTTTAGAACACCTGACTCAGCGTGCGTGCGCGCGCTGCATCTCTTCCCGATTAAATTTGGCTGGTTGCTCTTCTGCCTAGGGGGATGAGCACAGCAGTACAGCTTCTTTGCTCCGATTAGGGCTAGCGTCTTCCACCGCATTTCAGCTGGCTTTGGGCGGTTCCCAATGTCTCTCCTCTCTGCAGCTCAGCTGGGACTGTTGGGCTTTTTTTTGCAGAGGCGGCCAATTCCGCCGCAGTCCGGGAGGGAAGGTGACATGCGTAAAACAGTCTCTACCTGCTTCGAGCGGGGACACTAGTCCCTGCTTTCTATCGATAGTGTACGGCCATACACAATTGAAATTGAAACATTGTAAGCTGTAAAGCAGTACTCACGATGGCGTGATTAATCCAATGGTACTGTTGCCAGCCTATAATTCATTACTTATAAAGCAGGATTTGATGTAGCTGGACAGACAACCCCCTCCCCCCCATATAAACATCCCCAGAAGTTGTCTTCTTGCCAATCTGTAAGGACAGGGAAGTCGTCTTCTCCCCGGTTTTTTCGAGGTTGATTTGTTAATTTCATGTTTGTTAACTGACTGATTTTTATTCCGGCACCACTACCCTTTTTGGATGTTTTTTCCGAGGAGTGTTTTGTCTGAGATAAAAACTGGTTTTCAAAGTTAGCTTTTATCGAAACAAAAACCTTCCAATTTATTAGGACAAAAATATTCGGGTAGGTACTTTAATAATAAAGGGCAAGTCATAATCAAAACCCTGCCATGAAAGATCAAAATTTCACGTAATTACAAATAATTTATGAGGTAAGACACGTAGAGGTTTACAAAAACAACTCATTTGGCGTTTAGGCTGAGACCCATGCGGAAATTTGCCGGACAAAAAAGCCATCCAGGATGACCACAATAGCCCGACAGTTACTTATTTTATTCGTATTTCATTTTATTTTTTGTGGTTTCCTTCGTTCGCGAACTGTATAATATCAGCTAATATATCTGCAGAAGAAAGTAGAAACTAGTACATTACTGTACACTAGGGTCTATCTGAACTTGGTTTTTTAAAATATGCGTGGTTTCAATCTGTTTAAACCTGTGTAAACTACTAAGTAAAACTCCGTCAACGGTTTACGATACGTAGCTTTAAGCGTACCGAGTTCAAAAGTTCAGAATAGAGATCTCGACATGTTTAACTCCTGGGAAAGCTGAACGACGTCCCTATCCAATTCTGAAACGGAAACGGTTCCGTAAACAAAACCCTTACGTGACCTTGAAAATAATTTTCCCAATATAAATGCGCAACCGTGACCTAGTTTGTAAAGCATTTTTCCCAATAGATAAGGAACTCGAGCTCCTATCTGACGTCTTTTGTGGTTGGCCTGTGATCTACCATAGAATATAAATGAACGATAATTGGTCCTTCAAGTTCTCCGTGTCGCTTTGGTGCAATGCCCCACGCCCGTTTTATTTCGGGGACACAATAAGAATACCCACTGGAGTCCAGTACCAAGGATTATTTATGACACACTGAGTCTTCTCTAATGATAAATTACAACTAATCATTTAAATCGTCTCGCAGAAAATCATAAGTAATTACAAACGATTTATTTTGGAAGACATCATTTATGGGAAAAAAGCTCAACAAGTAATAGTAGCAAAAATTCGATTCCCAGGTGGTAAGTCAGAAGGAGAAAGGGCGTTCACCGGGAGAGGTATATTTGTGGTCTGACGTTTCGAATAGTTATCTCGACTATCCATCTTCAGAGAATGAATCCTCTGGCTCTCGATATATGCCGCTCCTTTCGTCTGCGGGCGTAGTCTGCCAATCCAGTTCGAGCCGCTCTGCATAGGTTGCGTCTCTGGGTGGTAACGGCTCACCGTACCAGCAGCCTGGTAACCGCCCATCGCGCATCGCTCTGCGTTGTCACTGTCTGCCCCTTCAGCCAGAGAATTCGTTCTCTGAAGATGGATAGTCGAGATAACTATTCGAAACGTCAGACCACAAATACACCTCTCCCACTGAACGCCCTTTCTCCTTCTAGCTCTACTAGTGTTTAGAGTAAGCTTTTACTTCAACGTTTTCCTTTAATCTCTTAATTCCGACATAGAGTCGATATTGGTGTGTATTTAATTCGCGGGCAGTTTTGTACATTTCTTGCTTCCCGTTGGTTATATTTTTCATTTTTATCATTACCCGCTGAACCTTTCAATGATTATTCCTACTAAAACACTGTAGACCGGCGCAATCTCCATGAATTCTAATTCAGACTAAATATTCATTCTCTTGAAGTACGCAATTCTATATGAAGGTATTTTCAGATCTCTTTACCATTAATGTTGAGGTTGTCGTACAATCACAGAAATATTTAAAGAAATACCGTCAACATATAATTCACAACATAGTATATTCTAAGATGCAGACACTGCTATACGAGTAAAGAAAAAGATTGGTTGGGCAGTGGAACCATTTGTTTACTATTCGGGGTTTTCTAACTCGCGCAGGAGCGTATCGTAACAACAGAAAAAGCTACATTTATAGGGGTTGCAAGCCAATCAGTGACCAATGACGTAGGTCGAGAAATGACTACGCAGGACCCTGTATTCCGGCACCAGGTCGATATATCGATTGATTGAGTTGCCAGTTGAGACAAGGGCTTCAATCAATTTGCGCCCTTATTCGGTGCTTGCCTTTTACTTCTATAAGTGGAGCCTTCTTCGCTTGTTACTATCTCTAGCGGTGGACTCCTGTACAAGTTGAAAAGCTCAGAATAGTAAACAAATTCTCCCGATATTCACGCAAACTTGACTTGTTCTATTTAAGACGAAAAATTGGCGGCAATCTACAGCCGCTTCCGCTTAACCTCCCGCCCGACGAGCTGATGTGTACTTTAGAAATCCATGCTATTCAAAACACCACTGCGTAGGTGGGCTACTTTGAGCTTATACACGGGGGCTGAAGAAACACTGCTCCTACAACCAAAACTCTTTGATAGCCAATGGTGTTGCTCGGAATCTCTCCTAAAACCTCTTAACTGCATGTTGTTTTTTGGTGTCCCCTGTGACAAATTCCGCTCTCCGCTGCTGTAGTCCCATCGTCTTGTATTGCCTGGCAATCATTTCCCTTCCAGCTGTTTTTGTTTTACGATCTGCTCTTTTGTCTGCAATCATTAACGTAGCACAAATACGTAATTCGCAAATGTCGCGGAGGGCGATGCTAATGCTGAGGTCTAAAAAGCCTATTTCGTCAGAATTGCTTTTCCAGTTCTTCCCAACAACCTCTACACACATTCTCTCAAGATGCTTCCGTGTAACCTTTTTATGCAGCAGCTGTCAGGGTAAAAATTCGAACGCTGGGCGTACGACCTTCAATATGTTGCAGTTCAGATGCAGTCGCATATGTTGTCGTGCGTAGAACTGCATCTTGCGATAAGTCTATCACGAGGACAGCAACTCCTCGCTATATCACGCTTCGATTTTTGTGGTTTCCTTCTGTCGCGAATTGTGTAATATAGCTAATATAACTGCGTAAGAAAGTAGAAACTAGAACATTACTGTACACTACAGTCCGTACGGAGAACAGACGGGCCACTACATCATCTTATGCCAACACCGCAAGCCCAGATGGTCATGGCTGACGCGATGAATCAGAACACGCTCAGCGCATTTATCGATTTTTGCTATACGTTTAAATTTTACGGCGGAACCCTGTGCACACACAAACTGCTTCTGCTACGGTTCCGTCAGTATGTCTCTGAAGATGAATCCGCGACGAATTTCCAAACGTCAGGCAAATAAACGTAGTGTCCCAGCGATCGAGTTGTCTTCTACTTCTCAATTACTTCCTGGGGCTCGCATGTTTGCTAGTATTAACAGTCGTTGATATAGATTAGGAACAGCGAAGGCCCTGAGACGGAGCCTTGGGGGACGCCGCTTAGAATAGGGGTAGGGGTTGACTTTGAGTCACCGATGCACATATTTTGCGATCGTCCTGTGATAAAATCTGTGATCCATGTTAACAGGTTTCTTCTTATTCCAATTTCGGATATAAGACGTTTATGTGGGACGCTGTCAAAAGTCTTCTTGCAATCAGTACAGATGACGTCAACCTTACCATCTTCATCCAGTGCGCGAGTCCACTGCTCAGTCGAGAGCAATAGGCCGGAAAGACTAGTGTGGCTCTGTCAGAAGCCCTGTTGGAGCCCTGAGATTAGGTTGTTCTCCTCCAGGAGTAATTGTTGTATGTCTTTCCTACCACGCCAATTTCCGCATTCTTCGCACAGGATATCACCGATTTTTCGACACCGGAAATTCAATTGACTTAATTGGGGAAAATTTGGCCTCCGTTGGATTCTAACCCATATCATTGGCTCGGAAGGTTTTAGTACAGCCAATGCTCTACCAGTTGAGCTACGGAGGCACGCTGAGAGCGGGAAATTTAATCACACTCGGGTCGATTCACCCACTGCACGTATGGAATCAACCAATGCGGATAGAGTAGGCCTGACTACCCAGGCAAGATTTTCTAAGCAATCATCTAGAATCCACCAGAATGACTACCACGCACCTTAATTATCAGGAAAGGTTGTGGCACGAATTTTTCCAGTTGAATTATTCAAATCTACCAAAACCCTCCCTAATGACACCGGAAATTATTGAGTACTGCCAGGGGTGTTTTTCCTTGTATATAGACGATTGTAATCGCGTTACCTGTATCCTGCAAGTTTTTTGCCGGCATTGGTACACTGGGACAACTCTGGCATGCAAGAAAAGGAGATGTGTGGAGGATAGCGTGGCTCTGCCGTACATTTGACCGCTAAGCATGACGGACGTCATTTTTGGCACATTTAATAAGCTATTTCTAAAGTAGTCGAAGACGCTCGTCAGTCAGAGTTTTATCATTCGCGACCCCACATTCTCCGTCTAAGGGTTGATAAGGTGCTTGTGCGACATATGTTGCCATTACTGAACAGAAAATTTTGTTTTCACAGCTGATAATTCTTTCTTGTGCTAGAGAAATAATCTGAAGTGATATATTCAACTTATTAGTCACCAATTGAAGGATTTGTGATGTCTTCGCGTGCTTCGAGTGTAAAGTCGAGTGTTCAGAGGTAAATTAGTACCGGTACGTAACCTGTTTATACGTGCACCAGTACCTGATACACCCCGATCAGTCGGAAAATATTAAATTATTTTCAAAGAAGAGGTGCACTATGCGGTTATGGCTGTTGTTGTTGTTTTTCTTTGTTCATCTATGCCCGTGAAGGCAGTCTAGACGAACGTGGTTGTTTCGAATCATTCGAAGATGCTCCTCTCGTAACGGTTGGCTCTCGAAAAGTCCCACCCAAAATAGCCGTATCTCGCCAGACAACAGACACGCAGGTTGGCCTAATGGGGGAGAACGGGGTATAAGAGAGGGGCCGCGAGTTCCTGCAGATCCTGGTTTTGAACGCGGACACCCCCCTTCCCCACCCCCGTTGGCATATTACATGTAGGTTTCAGAAGTGTGCCGATCAGCTGCAGGGGAAATCTCATTGGGCAACGCTCGCCACGTAATACCACTATGGCCTTTTGCTTGTGTATGTGAGGAAAATTGTGTCGGACCGTTACCCCTACCGTGCAGGAAGGTACAGCGACCACGCGGCTGGCAACTGCTGATTTTTTGCAAGAACGCAGAGCCTGCTTAGTTGGCAACTGGCCCTTCCGCTGAAGCTATTTGCCTTATACGCGACTTGTAGGGCGGCCTGCACCTAGGCTGACAGACCGATCTCCTCGGAGGCGTTCTATCCCCTCCCTCCCGTCGCCGGTAAGAGGGCTTCGCAACCGGCGAGAAAGAATCGTGTTTACGCGTTTACAGCACAAGTAGAAGTGACTTGTCTAGACTTGTCTTACTATGCCCCCGAATATCAAAGAGGACCAGGCCCTCTCGCGGAAGGATTTCGCAAAATGTTGTTTTTCTGCCCTACCTTAAAATATTGCGTTACATCTATGCAGACCTCCAGCCTAAGTGGCGAAAATGTACGCTATTGAAGTAAATATTATCGCTTCCCAGTTTTCTTCTCACAGAATGCTGGAAGCAGTCACAAGGTAAAGCTAGCTTCCTACCGCCTATTAGCTTGGGACTACGCTCATTGCTATTCACGCTTGTAACCCCTATAGGTGTTTTTTTGGCAATGCATAGGAAAATGAACTTCCTGCCGAATTGCAAGGAAATCAGCGTTAGGGTTGGGGTTAAATCTAGGCAAGGATTAATGTTAGGGTCACGATTAGTACACGGGAATAGTTACCCTTTCTAGGAATCAGCGCAGGGCCGTGGAGGCGGGAGGTGCCTATTCCCCTGTCCGACCAACTTTCTTCTATGGTAAAGTATATTTTGATAGTCTGCTCAATTGTCCACCACTTTCAACGCCTACGGCTGGTGATGGTTTGAATACAGCCAGTGTTACTACCACTGAGGGGTGGGAGCTTGATCACATTTGATCAAGCCTAGTAGTCATTCTGGTGGATTCTAGATGATTGCTTAGGAAATCTTGCTTGAGCAGTAAACTGGCTGTTCCGTATTGGTGGATTCCATATGAGCGGCAAAGTTGGGCGGGTAATATCGATCCAATTGTGATTAACCTCACGGCGTGAAGCGTGGCATTCGTAGCTCAAGTGGGTAGAGCGTTGGTTTGCGTAGAAGGCCTTCCCTCTTGTGTGGTTCGAATCCCGCCGAATGCCGTGGGTTTTTTGCCAATTGGGTCAACTAAATTAACCAAATTTGCCAAATCTCCTGAACAAGTAGAATATGTCCTGTAATGAGGACTGTGCTGATCAGTGACAGGTGAAATCTCATTGGATGTTGGGCAACATTCGCCACGTAATGCGACCATGACTTTTTTTGTGTGTGGGTGTAAGCAAGTTGTGCTGGACAGGCACCCTACCGCGCAGGAAGCTACGGCGGCTGCACGACCGGCGACCGCTGAATGTTCGTGAGACCAAAGAGCCTGTGTAGCTGGCAACAAGCCTCTGCTGAAGCTAGCTGCCTTATCGGCGATTTGTAGGGCGGTGTGTGGCTTGACTGACAGACCGATCTCCTCGGAGGCGTTCCGGCCCTCCCGCTACCGGAGAACGAACCATGTTGACGTTGCAAAAGAAATACACAGCGACTAGTCTAGACCTCCCCTTACTGCAGACTACTCTCCCGAATATCAGCCGGGACCGTAAAAAGTATGTGATCTCTTGCAGACGGAGTTTGCAAAATGTGATTGTTTTTGTCCTCTAAAAAACTGCGACACACTAATGTAGACATCGAACCTTAATCAACATCTTCTACGCTATTTAGGCTATCATTTCCGAGTTTGATTTCCATAGAATTCTATAAGGGGTCTCAAGTAAAAACTAGCTTCCTACAGAGTCGTAAATTTTGATTATGTGCAATACTAGTCAGCCTTTTAACCCCTTTAGATGCTTCTGGTAAGATATTGGAGTAATAATTATCATTAATATAGGCGGCCTTGTGCTAAACTTCAAGGAAATGAGAGCGACGATAGTTTATAGGTATCACCAAGGCAAGTCCATTCCCCTTTGGCTCTGTTATACGGCACTGGTGATGAGTTTATAGCTGTTCCTTCTGTGTGAAGAGGTAGCATATCCTTTGAGGCACATGTTTGAATCGAATCCAGACATTAAAACTAATCACAAGCTACCTTATCAATACCGTATTTCTGTTGTTTCTAATTGTCTATGTATCTGATAGGTAGTTTGTGTCATTTAACACTTTTTTTAAATAATTGAAAGGACTGGTTCCCAGTTGAATAAATGTTTTTTTTAAAATTTATTATAGCTACAAGCAACATGGATGTATTCTACATTACCTTTGTTCGTGTATTACAGTAATTTTGGGTCTCAGCAATACTAAGGGCGTACTTTTCAACTATCCTTACTGAAATGGGAGTTAAGCTTTGGGGTGAAGTTTGGATAAGGATTAATTTTAGAGTCAGGGTAGCACACGGGCATAGTTATCCTTCCAGGGATTCAGCACAAGGCCACCTGAATTATTTGGAGGTAGAGTGGTTTCCTATTCTTGTGTCCAATCAATTTTCCTTTGTGGCAAAGTATATTTTGATAGTTTTCTCAACTGTCCACCACTTTCAGCGTCTTCTGTTGGTGATAGCTTGCGTATAGCCAGTGTTACTACCACTGAGAGGCGTTAAGTGGACAACATCTGATCAAGCCACCCGTCCGCGCAGCCAAGTACAATGTGTCCAGTAGAGATGACTGTTCCCGCTAATTAGGCTACGTCACATACCCTGACATCTGCACTCTGTCCCCCCCCCCCCCACCCACCCCGTTTGCGCTGCTGGGTTCACCCCTGATTGCCCTCCCACCCCCGCCGCCCACACGTACGCAGTCGGTCACAGTACCCCCAGCGAAGGCTCGAGTGCCGCTGACCGTTCTTTGTCCGTCCTCTGGGTCGATGATTTGCGAAAGTAAGCTGCGGCACAGGCATGACTCAGGTGTTTTCTGTCTCTTGCCCGCTCTCTCTGCCTGACTGTCAAGAAGCCGTGTGTGTTTCGATTCAATGACGGCTACCGCTGCTGCTGCTCTGTCCTCGATGTTTTGCCCAGACCCAAGGGTCTATCGCGTAGTGTTAAAGGCTAATAAAAGTTTAACCCTAACAGCTGCGATCTACCAGGTCTGGTTCCTTAGGGGATAAGAGAGAAGTCATGGGAAGGCCAAAATAGTAGGAGGAATATATTCTTTGCATAATGAGTAGGATGGTGATGGCTTGAGTACAGCCGGCGCTACAGCCAGCACAACCCCAAGCCAGCAAACGGCGTCTGAAGTAAGGTCTGCTCGGCAGCCGTCCAATGCGGTCCCGTGTGAGTCAAGCTGTGATTGGCTGCTACAGAAACCGAAAACAGCGGGTCTTCCGAAAGTGCACTTCGACTTGAGCTAGTCACGACGCGTTCACAAGTGATTTCCCGTTGAGCTAGTCAATGCAGGTCTGTCTCCGTAACTTGCGGCTCTGTAATCCATATATTCAATGGCTGAAAAGTTTTTTTTGAGCGGAATTTGATGTTTGCGTCGATGTGTGTGATCTGTTTTAAGCCCCATTTGAACCAAGAAAAAATGAGATAGTCTGTGAAAGAAGGTAAGTAAAAAAGAAGATTTTGCTATATTGTCATGTCTTGACTAGAAGTATTTTAATTAGATCGAGGTGCAGACACGACGTTTGCAAGGACACAGTTGCGGTAATTATGTTCGAACAAAAGCCTCTGATCCTAGCCCTAATTCCCCACTCTAAATCTAACCATAAGAGTTGAAAATTTTTAACCGGAATGTATTTCCTATACCCGTTTCAACCGACTCTCACAATGGTCGTGACCAAAAATGCAGTCGAAGTTGACACTATTAATAACACCTACCTCCTAACTCTAGCTCTCACTTTAGTCGCAACACCTAAGCCTTACACAGTAACCTAAGGACTAACTCTAAACCCTATCTCTGTACCAAAAACTGTAACCACTGTCCTAATTCCTCAGTCTAAGCCGAACTCTTGCCTAATGGTAATACGCATCTTGTCGGCGCGCCAACCCACTATCTCGACTTTTTTGCTGTCAGCATTTCGGATTCCAACACGCGATTAAGCGTGTGAGCTAGTGTGTTTTCGGACCAGAATGTCGTACTTCTCACCTCCCTCCGCGTCGAAAAAACTAAACTTACGATTTACATCGAACTAAGAATTCGTATGAGCACATTCTTCTGGCCTACATCGATCAAACACCCGTAAAGGAAAGGCCACCAGTAAATTTGTAGGCCATGCCCCAGCCCTGAATCCTGAATAGCCCACTTTAAACTGCGACGTCAACGATCGTATATGTGGTTCCACTCAGAAGACGGGAGGCAGGGAGTCCTGCACAGCGGCTGTGATGTTAGGCGCGGTGGACCTAACCGGCATATTTGCGGGTAAAAAATTAGATGGACGCCACTAGTTTCTTAAAATACGCCAATAAAGCATAAAAACGTGAAGGTGCAATTCAAACTACCGGAGATTGGGAACTGTAGCCTAGAGCATTGGTTAGATGTTCCCGGTTAGCCGTACCCTAGCCCGCGATGACGAAGAAAGAGGGAATACTATATCGGATGACTTTTATGGCCATCTAAACAGGACGCGGGAATCGGAAGGCCCGGCAAACTTAAAAAAAGGTGTTCATGCGATAAATTTCAGGAAGTTTAAATATTCCCCCGTCTTAATTTTAACAATAACCGTGGCATAAAAATAAACTGTAAAATCGGCATCCCAAGAAGTATAATTCGGTGGAAGAAGTACTATGGGAAACGGTGGTTTACTGGGTGAACTTTCGAAACTGGAGCCCCATTTCGTCTTTAGACGCAGACAAAAGTGAATGTGCTAAAAATGTTAGCAGCTAACATCGAGAGTTCGTGTGAAAATCGATAATGCCTTAGCGTGGTGCTTGCACCAGTACCCTGTTGCAATGTTTTTGATTCCGTTCGGATTGGCTCGTGTCTCGTCCAATTCTGCTTCAGGCTTTGGTCTGACGACTCTAACTCCATGTGCCTGTTTATGTATTGTGCATCCGAGTGCATAGCTTCGAGGAATCAGCGGCCCTTCTTGTATGGACAAGTTCCAACAATGCAGGTTTCGTTCTGCTCCCGTGTTCTGTTTGACCAGTCCTACAAGTCATCCTTGCAGAAAAATACGTCCTGTAGATCAAGTTACTGCACTATGTCTCGGCATCTAACATCACAAGCAGACTATTGCGAATTGTTAATGTGTTCGTATGTCTAGGTATGATTGCTGGGAACCATCCATTTTCTGAGGAAGAAGACTTGTCGAGCACCGGATCAATTTGTTTATTGTCCTGAGCTTTCGAACTCTTACAGGAGTTCATCTTCAGAGATAAGAAGCAGCAACCAAAAGGAGGGTAATTATAGTGGCCAAAGGCCAATCAAATGTCAGCGGTTGTCAAGGGAAAGGACACATCAACCAGAAAGATGGAGGTCGGGGGGAGGGAGGTAAACGCTAATTAACTGTCAGTGAAGACGGCTGTCGTTCGGGGTCATGAGCAGTAATTAGGGTAACGCCTTGTCCCCAGAGTAGAGGGTCCCGGTGATCCTGCCTACTCTTCTGGCCGGTTCTTAGCGGGTTCCTGTTCGTTTTCAATTTTGACTTTAGGCGTGGCCTTGTTTCGTCCTTCGCTTACATAATGGCGCAAAACTTTGTAGGCCGCGGGGAGGTCTAGATGCCTGTTGACAGAGTTGGCATCTGAGTACCATGCCTCAAGCGTCAGCCTTTCGGCTTTTGAGTTTTCTCGGCCTATGATAGTTGCTCCTTGAATGTCGAAGTTGGGGTCAGTTTCCTCCATGTGTGCTGCAAGCTGCGAGTTAGGGTCTAGTATCTGAGCCGCCCGTTTGTGTTCGCGTAGGCGGGTCTGCAATTTTCGGCCTGTTTCTCTCACCTAATTACAGTCTCCGTCATTGCAACGTATCTTATAGACAACTGCAGAGGTTTCGGTAGGGAGCAGTCTGTCTTTGGGTTGCATCACACGCCGGCGTATTGTTGCCTCTGATCGATGGGCTATGCCCACTCCAGCGGGCTGCAACAGTCGTGAGCCTACTTCAGAGACTCCTTTTATGTAGGGAATGACCCTCCAGACGTCAGGTTGTTGTTGCATCGGCCGTTATCTGTTCAATCTACGCCTGCTGCGTTTGATAAATGACATCGGGTATCCATTGGCTTGAAAGAGTTCATAAAGGTATTGTTGTTCAACTCTTCTGTCCGCAGGAGTGCTACAATGGGTTTCAACTCTTTTGAAAAGAGTACGAACGCAACTGCGTTTGTGACACATGGGGTGATTTCTATTGAAGTGTAACACTTGGTTTGTGTCGGTAACCTTTCTGAATACTGTGGTTTGCAGTAGTCCAGTTGAACACCGTCGCACAAGGTCATCCAGGAGGGGTAGTTGGTTGTTTCTCTCCGCTTCCGTCGTGAATTGGATGTTTGCATCAACCGAGTTCAGATATCAGATGTTTTGACAACGACAAAAGTGTCACCCACATAACGAGCCCAAAACTTCGGTTGAAACTTGGTGAAGACCGAGCGTTCTATCCGTTGGAGGACCACTTCAGCAATCAGGCCTGACAGGGGGAGCCCATGGGAGTGCCTTTTATTTGCTCTTACATTTGCTCACCAAATGTGAAGTATGTCTTAAGGCAATGTCGTAGAAGTTCGAGCCAATGGTCACACTTCAGAGGTTTGTTGCTTTCGTCGTAGCGTTCATTTAGAAGTTGTCCCATAAAATCAATCGCTAGTTGTTGTGGGATAGAAGTGAAGAGTGAAACCACGTCGAAGGATTTCATGGATTCATCCGGCTCCAACTTCAGATCTTTTATCCGTTCAAGGAACTGTTTGACAGAAGCTGCGGTTGTTGCTGAACCTACTGCCAAGAACTTCAGATGAGTAAACATCCACTTTGCCAAACCGTATGTAGGGGTGCCTCGAAGGGAGACGATTGGCCTAAATGGTATGTTTTCTTTGTGGACTTACGGTAGGCCATAAAATCGTGCTGGGGCCGTGTCAGTTGGTTTCATGGAAAACCAATCGGTAGGCGTGATTGCACCGTTTGCCTTGAATTTCGCCAGGGTCTTGCTCATTCGCTCATTCGCATCCATTTTCTTTAGATTTGCTATTTTACATCGCGTTTCAGTTGGCCGATCGAGTATCCTCTCGGAAGTATCCCTTGTTTCACTTTCTTCCTGGGCAGCCGACTTTTATGAAGGGTGAACATTCCTCTACCTTTATGCATAATTATGTTGGCTTTGTACTTTACCTGCGGAATTTGGCGTTATGGGGCTTCCTCGAAGGATTGCTTTTAATCGTTCTGAATCTGGAAACAACGAAACAAATGTCAGGGCTGACATTAGAGCCGCGTGCGTGCCATTTTGTCTCAACCTTCTTCCGTCCCTACTGCTTTCTCCCGCTGTTTCTTGCCTGTCTTCCACGTGCGTATATTCCTTCCTCACACACACTGACATTTTTGGCCAGTGCACCGGGGCCTGTCCAAGCGCACATACAATTCTCTCGTCCATGCACACAGGCGTTCACAATGCTGGTAGAGCTAGGGGAACACGAGAGATACCCACTTTTGGACAGGTTGGCGATAAAAGTTGGCCTGCTTGGCGTTCCCTCCCCCCACCGCTATATTTATCCCCCCCCCAGTGTGCGTGCGTATGGGACACTGTGTGAGGGGTAAACAGTGTGCAGGTGTTCCTAATTTATTGGGCCTCCGTGGCTACATGCATGCGGGCTCGTTTGTCCAACTAATCGCTGTAGACTTTGTGTTATGGCGACCGACCAGCTAGGTGGTGGTCTGTTGCTGGCGCTGGGGGAAGACTGTGAGGTTGACCTTCAGCGCATTTATTTCCTCACCATAAACAATCAGATACGCTTGAAGCCATCACGGTGTGCTAAAAGCTGTGGCTTGGAGGATTGCCAACTGACGTGATAACTTGGACACCGCAGTCGGCCCAGTGTGTTTTTTGTTGTGTGGAGTGGCTGACTGCGGGCTGAGAGTCAGGCTCAAGGGCTCCTTCTTAATGTGGCCATTATGGCGCTCCCAGGCGAAAGCCTTCCTAGCGAGGCCTACTGGTGGTACGCGTGTTGAGTGGGGGTCGCGTCAGCCGCCTGCGCTCTCCCTCATCTCCGGTAGTCTCGACTTTTGTCGTGACATCGGGTTCCGGTGTGGGAGTGGTGAGAGAGTGGAGTGGATTCTCCGCAAGTCTACTTTTACTATAATTTCGTGGAAGTCCCTGTGTTGCTTTAGCCTGCTGAGTCATCGTCCAAATCGACGGTTGAACTGTCGTGTGTCGGGAGAGGGGTAAACACTGTTCGTAATTTATTAGGCCTCCGTGGCTACGCGTGCGGGCTTCTTTGTCCAACTAATCGTTGTAGGCTTTGTGTTGTGTACGCAGACCGGTTGCTGTACAACAAAATGCAAAGCTGGACTTGCGAGTTTTGTGCCAAAAAACTTTTCCGAGAAGGCATCCGTGAAATAGCACCGCGATGGGGTCCATAAGCGTACGTCCTTCCGCTCCTGTTATGTCTCTTTTGCTTCCTCCGGGCAGTTTTTCTTGCCCACTATGTCTTTACGCTTCACTGCTCATAAGGCTGCCCCACTTTTTAATTCCCTCGGCAATTTATGCGGGGACTTTGAGTACACGCTTCGGAGCAAGCCTATTTGGGCTCGCTTCGCAGGCTGATATGGATGGGTGAACATGACTGAATCAGCTACTCCGACGTAACTGCGTAGTATTGATAAGCTATCAATATATAGCTAGTAGTATCTAAATACCGTAAGCATTTACTGTGTCAATAGCAAGAGCACTTCGGTTGATGGAAAAAGACACGATTTCTTGAACAGGCAGTCTTTTTTGCCTGACATTTTGAATTCTCACTCGAAACCGTCATCAGAGGCAGTTGCATGTGTTTTTGGGCCTCGTGGCCTTCAAGCATTGCAGTCATTGATTCCCTATTACCCTCCTCTGTGACTATATCTGATGATGAGCACGAGGGGGAATTCGAAACGTCAGGCCGATAACGTGGTTGTTCCAGCAACCGCATCTGCTTCTTCTTAACTGTTCCCCGGAACTAACCTTTTCGCTCCTTTCAGTACATTGTTAGCTAAATAACCAGCTTCATAACGGTGTTCGACTCATCAGTTGGTACCTCAAATCTATTGGCAGACTTTCTGGCAGGTACATCAGTTTTTATATTTCAGCCTCATAATCTCCTCGGAAGTTAATGCGCGCATTTAAAGTTATGCCTTTAAAACAGAGCCTTATAAAGTCTCTCCGAAAGTTGGCATTAATATTTAAATTGCCACTCATTAGTTACTGCAGAATAATCAAGTAATATTAACCAGCTGGCAACGGGCCGTCAGGACGGTAAAAATACCGAGGAATTTAAATATCAACAGCATATTAAGTAGCTAAAAGCCCAGTCAGGCGGGCGGAAGTAGAGGAACACGAAATACAGTAGTCGCTGGTTATTAAGCCCACTTCGGGCCCAGACCAAATTGGGCTTAATAAGCGGCGGGCGCACCAGCCGGAGAGTCCTAGTTCTTGATTAGCAAGCGCAAGATAGACACTATATATTACATACGTGCTGTATTATGTGTAGAGCTTGGTTATGTACAAGAATAGAATGCTGTTTGTCTGTATTTTACATTATGAAAAAAACAAAAAAATTATTTGCGACGCGTTTAAAAAAGCGGTCTATTGTCAGTTGTTTTGGAGGAAACTTCACTCGCAAGTGCTCTTTGATTTCCTTCTCCAGGCACCAGAAATCGTTGCGCACGCAGAGATGTGAGAATTTCACTCCATCCTGTTGGCAAACTGGGCTTTGTAGCCGGCAACTGGACTTATTAGCCGGGGAATTTTGCTATGTAAAATTCCGTCCCAAGCTGATTTGGGCTTAATACGTGGCTGGGCTTTTTAACCGTGAGCTTAATAACCGGCGACTACTGTACCTGCTTTTGGACAAGTCGGCGATCAAAATTGCCTTGTTCGGCGTCCTCCTCCACCTTCTTTACTTATCCTCTCGGTATGTGTGTGACACTGTAAAAGAGGGGTAAAAAGTGTTCAGGTGTTCGTGATTTATTAGGCCTCTGTGGCTATGTATGTGTGTTTGTTTTCCCGATTAATCAAGCGTAAGCCGCTTTCTCTAATGCAGGCCAGAAACATCGCCTAACTTAGTCCTAAGAGACAGTAGCCTTTTGCGTTGGTACTACTGCACTATCTTCCCTCACTCATTCTTAGTAGGTGTCCAGAAAGACTCAAGGGGACCGAATCTGATATGGCTACTACTATTTATACTGCTAATGCTTACTAGCAGTGTAACCGAGTGATAGTAGTTGTATTACTGACGCTAATGATTGATCAGAAATTACAGTGTGTGTGTGTCGTAGCCCATAGTTGGATCAGGAATCCCCGCCGGAATCCAAACTGGGAGTATTTGGGAGGCGGAGAAAAGCCGCGACCTCGACCGGCTTGAGCCACAGGTCCGCGGGAGTGAGGTGGGTGCCTGGCCGAGAGCTGCAGGCGAACAGATGACGGCAGTCATGTGGCGAGGCGCCGCAGTCGGGACAGCAGTCGGGTATGGATGGGTCGAGCCGGTGCTGGTACTGGCGAAGGAGCATGCAGTAGCCACTGCGTAGCTGCGCTAGGGTACAGCGAGTGACCCTCGGGAGATGTCGTTCCGAGTGATTAGAGTCAGCGTTGGGCTCGTGTTCCCCCGATCTCAACTACGATTTGGAACCTTGATGTATGCTATTTTCAGTAAAGTAAATGTTTGAGGTTCGGAGCACTTCAATGCTTGCTGTGGTTTCCTCTTTCCTGCCTCCATTCACCAAAACTGTGTCAGTTTTTCCTAAAGTGTAGACTACGAGGGCTAGGATACTGCTGCTGCAAGTAGTATGTCAGTGTCAGGAGTGCTAATTCTAGTAATCATTCTTGCTAGGGCCAGTAATTAGTATACTACAATGCGGCCTGTACGCGAATTATGAACCTAGTATGCAGTCGTAATAAGTTTTGGGCTAGGATAATGCTGCTAGAGGTAATATGCCACTGCTAAGAGTGCTCATTCTAGTAATCATAATTACTAAGACCAGTGGATAGTATACTCCAGTGATATATTCCTATAATTCAGAAGGACGGTTGGCGAGCATACGTATACTTTCGATAAATTCTCTTCGGGCCATTACATTTATATGGAAGGGGAAGGTACAGGGTGACAAGCAACCAATTAATTATCGTTCTAATCAACTTAGTCTTGGGAATGAGGGCTTGGGGTTTGGGTTGATAAAAAGGGGGTAATGACAGGGTAATTAGGAGAGGGAGGGGGAAAGAACGCGTGGAAAATGCTGGCAGTTCTGCTTCCTGTAATTGTATCAATAGCTGACATGTATCCTATTATTGCAACAAGCGTAACAGATGGGAATTTGAGCTTACGCGCGGGCTGAGTTGTAGGACACCCGGGCGAGCGTTCACATCTGGTAGCTAATTAAGCGGGCGGAGGTAGGCGAACACGAAACGCCTGATTTTGGACAAGTTGGCCATCAACCTTGCCTTGTTCGGCACCCCCCTTCCTCCCCCCTACATTTATCCCCTCAGTGTGCGTCCCTATGTGACACTGTGTGAGGGGTAAACAGTGTGCAGGTGTTCGTAATTTATTGGCTATGCATGCGGGCTTGTTTGTCCAACTAATCGGTGTAGGCTTTGTGTTCTGGCGCCCAATCAGCGATGAGGTGGTCTGTTGCTGGCACTGGGGAAGAGCGTGAGGTCGACCCCCAACGCATTTTTGTCCTCACTATAAATGAGCTGATGCACTGGAAGCTATCGCGCTGCGCCAAAAGCCGAGGCTTAGGGGGGAGGTTACCAACTGGCTGGATAACTTGGACACTGCAGTCGGCCCAATGTATGTCATGTTGTGTGGAGTGGCTTACTGCGGGCTGAGAGTTAGACCCAATGGCTCCTTCTAAAAGTGGCCTTTATGGCTGTCCCGGTCGGGAGCCTGCCTAACAAGGCGTGCTGTTGGTACGCGTCGTGTTGAGTGTTGGTCGCGCCAGCCGCCTGCGCCCTCCCCCATCTCCGGCCTTCTTCGCTTCACTCGGTTTAATAAGCGAAAAAATTCGGCTGCAAAGTTCGGATTTTTTCAACCTGAAGGCGTCAAATAGACCACGAATGGTCACTCCTACCCCCCCCCCGCCCCCCTTCTGGTCTTTGACGGTAAAGCCTCCGGATTTGTATTAGCATAAGCGCTATCATTTATCGAGTATCTGCCAGCAGTTCTATGACCGCCAGCCTTTCCAAGGGCTTTATCCCGACAGAGAAGTATGATTAGTGTGTCCAGAGTCCTACCACCAACACTCGACGTGGATACTAGAAGCTTTGTGCGCAGTATGCAAATTAGGCGGTATTTTGGCATATGTACGCACACACATAAGGCAGCCTTTCGGCTCCGACTCTGCCCTGCATTGCCTTGCCTTCCGGTTAAAGAGCGGACGGAGAGAAAGCTTGCCGCGCCGGCTTAGTAGTTACACCTACCTGCCTGTGAAGTATCGATTTTTTCGCGTGGACAGTAGCGCACTTGCACACCACCGAAGCAATCCATGGCTGGCGAAACTTTGCTCTCACGCGGGTTACGCACGCGGTCTAACCGAGTTGTATTTGTGGGCTTATTTCCCCTCCCCCATGTCATTTCACATTTTACTCTGCACAAAAGGTGGATGGTAAACGAAGTGCTCCGATAGGTCATTGCTTTATATTGACCGTTGTGTTCTTTCTGCAGCACGTTGACGTCTAATGCAGTCATTTTAGTCCTGGGCTAGCAGCGCAGTCTGCCATTGCATTTTCATTCAAGCACCTCGTTTTGTGCCACGCCTGGGATTGTTTACAGGCAGTGAAATATTTGCGCAGTTTTTAAACTGTTGACCAGGGGTGTAACCTTTCACGCAGAGGTCACTGGCCTGTTTTTAATCCATCCCTCCATCCCCCTGAGGTCGGTCGCGTCATCAGTCGTCGACACCCGACCGTAATCCGTTCAACTCTCCCCCTCCTCCCCCCTTCCGTGCGGACACACAACGTCGCAATTTAGCTTAGACAACAGCTGTCAGTAAATGCCCCATCGATAAGAGCGCCTGTCAGACGACAGCTTCCACAAGACTATTTTTTAGGGCCGTGTAAATATCTATTCCCCCTGCCCAACGGAATTGTTGGTTAAACATTTAATTCTTGGTTACCGAGTATAAATGAATATGTAATTGTGTCGAAAGCGACCAAAGAATATTAAATTAAGGCCAATTATAGTTGTTTGAATGAGCTAAATAGAATCAATTCTATGAATATAAATTCCTGTTGCTCAGGCAATATAAGGTTTAACGAAAAATGGGAAAGTCGGGCTATTGAAAAATGTAAAAGTAGGTTATTATTATAAATTTGAAGTGGGCAAAATAAACAGAATTTATTTGTACAAATAAATTTCAAGAAGGCTTATCACCTGCTACCTCTCCTTGCATGAATAACGAAACAATTGGAGAATACATTATTTTGAATTTTCCCAGGATCGATAATAGCAAGGTCGTTGTAACGTGGCGAATGGTCAATAAGAATGTCAACTTTAAACTTTTTATTGACCATACGTCACTTTACAATGACCTTGCTATAATCGATCCTATGGAAATTCAAAATGATGTGTTCTCCAATTGTTTCGTTATTCATGCAGAGAGAGGTAGCAGTTGATAAGCGCTCTAGAAAATTTATTTGTACGAATAAATTCTGCCGTTTTCAGCTGCTTCAAATGTGTACCTGGGAAACAAATGCTTCAAATTATTATTATTATGAGTCAAAGGCAAGTAGGACCTTTAAAGCCAGACCAACCGCAGCGCTTCTAGCAGAGGGTAACTACCAGTCGGAGATGTTTCGATATGGTGCACACAAATATCCACTCACCTTTACGTCTCCCGAAAAGATTTGATTGTAATTTAAGCGGACATATTTATGTGAATGCGAGATAATAGGAAGTATAGGTAGAATAGCATTACGGCCAAAGACAGGGGAGACTGAGATGACTATTTGTGGCTTTTGAGCTGTCACTAGCTAGCCATACCCAATCCCTGTGGTTCGAACCCATGACCTATTGCTTAGGAGTCCAAAGCTCCAGCCATTGAGCAACGGGTTCCTTGTCATATCCGTTGCGATCGGCCATATTAAAAAGGGCAGAGTGGTGCTCACTGATCACTTTGCGGAACCTACTAATCACTGAGAGAGTGAAGGAAAAATATGCCTTATTTTGAAGGTACATCTCCAAAATTTTCAGAAAAAAGAGGGTCCATTAACGGAGAATAAGTGATAAGGCACGGCAAAAGGTCCTAGAATACTCGCAGTTTTAACGGTTTACACGATATTCAAATCGGTTATGGATACAGGTCGGCTTTCAACTTCTTAATTTCCGTTTCTTTACACCTGAGGTAGCGTGCTAGGAATGGGAGTATATAGAGCTGATATTCTGATGTACGGCAAGACATAGGACATAATCTACGGCACATAGTACGGGAAGAATTCGCACTCAGAGTGGAGAGGGTGAGCGACCTCACTAAGGATGCGGTTAGCGAATTGCTTGACTGTTTTAAGGAGTCGCTGTATTTATAATATCAGCTAAAGAAACAACAAAGGAAACACCGGCAGCTGAATAGAGCACTCGGAAGATACGCTTAATAATTACCAGGCCTTCTCAAAGTAAAGCTGAAAACGAGTGGAGAGCAGTAAAGAATGAGGGGAAAAATGTAGGCATCTATAAATCGCCAGATTAGGGTTGCGGTGTGCGATATGCAGTCAAAGAGCGGATAAAAGGTAGACGTTTACGGATTTTAATAAAAAAGGCCTTCAATATGAAGAGTAAATGAGAGGTATGACGTCAGAGTAACACAAAGGTACCGGAAAGAGGATATCTCATTCGACAGAATTTTAATGGACTCACGTTGTAGAGCTGCAACGCAAACACCCCCAATTGAGCTACTCCAGTAGGAAGTTGCTATAGGTACTTGCAGACAATAGAGGCTAAAGTGTTATTGTAATGTCCCGCATTTAACCAAGAATAGGGGAGATATTTCAAGCAGAAGAAGAACAAGACTGTCTACCGTTAATGTCTAAACAGCATATTTTGTTGGGGGAGGGGACCAATAAATTACAAAAGGCCGGTTTACAGGGAGTCCGGCGAATAACCCTGCTCTCATAAACCCTCTTCTCATGTACCTTCAATGTCAGCGAGTCTCAATATTCGGCTTGCTGGGTACACCGCAATACCGGCTAGAACACGTCACAGGAGAATGGTGTGAACGCTGTCCACGCCTAGCTTATTCTCAGCGCTAAGGCTGGTCTAGTTGACCACGCACGCACGAACCCGTCACCGTTACAAGAACGATACACTTAGCCGACCCGCCAGTCGCGCAACCCCCCGCCTGCAGTGCAATGACAATGGTCAGCATACGAGCTGGCGGATCATGTGTGTATGTGTGTGTTTGTGTGTGTCGCCTGTGCCAAAAACAAATGACGGACACTCACATCACTGGACAGTGCGCAAGTGAGCCAACGTAGTGAACGTTCGTATGGCACGGCCTTCTGGCGCCTCGTGGCTTTGAAGTCCAATGCCTGATCATTTGGTCGGCAGGGTAGTCTTATTTCCTGCCTCTCGGGTTTCTATTTACATCTACCGCAGCTAATTTCACCTGTTTTGTCCGCTGAACAAGGTTGCACGTGCTTACGAAGCAGTCTCTATATCTGGTCACTGGTGAAAATTTTCACCAAATAGCGACAACTATCCAACCTTATTGGGTTAAAATGTTGCACCTGAAATTCACATTGGTGCTTCATCTGTTGTCCATTCGCTCGCTTTTACGTAAGTTTGTGGGTCCCTTCAGTATCATCAGCTTTTCATTTTAACAATATCAATATAAGTTACTTTGAGAGCTTCGTCGGGGTCCCCAGGATATACGGAGTCAACCATGTGGGCAAGGATGGTGCTGTTGATGCTTCTGACTTCCCCTTTGCTCAGCCATGCTGGAATATGGGAGCACCTTCCGGCATGACTGAGCAAAGGGGAAGTCAGCAGCATCAACAGCGCCATCCTTGCCCACATGGTTGACTCCGTATATCCTGTGGACTCCAACGAAACCTTTAAGGTTATTGATAAGGTCCCGCCAAACAACCCAAAGTCCCTGGGCCATCGCTTGCTAGCAACAACAGAAGCGACCGCTCTCAGGTTGCTCAAGCCGGTTTTGTGTGCACAACAGTACTTCGTACAAGTATCAATATATTTGAGGGATATGTAGGTAGGTTGCCTTTGAGTAGTTCCCTATTTGTACATCTGTGTTGTGGCAGCAGAAAATTGTATTTCAGTTTGTTGGCGAGGCCAATTGATCTTTGCCCTGGGGTGGAACGAAGTTTAAAAAAAGAACAGACAGTGAAGAAAAGTCCTTGAGATTTTTTAGGAGAGGAAACTTCCGCTCTCGGGGGGGGGAGGGGTATTGCAGAGGTCACCGGGATCAGCACCGAGTTTGGAAGATGCGGCCTGATAATCCCTTGCTGATTACGGAGTCCGTCGACAAAGTTGGGAAAACAGAAATGTCCACCCAGATAATCGACAGTCAGCTGCGGTCTTATGCCAAGACTTTCCAATTTCGGAAAGACTGCCGTATATGGCTCCCTAAACAGGACACGGGAGCAGGGGTTTCTGTTAGGATATTAGCCGGACCAAACGCTAGCAACGTTTGGAGGTTTTCCTAATGCGTCGAGCCTAACCAAATGTCTTTGTTGGTTAGCTCTGACCGCATACAGCCGTGACTGTCCACGCGAGATGACCTTAACCTCTGCGCGCCACTGGTCGCAGTTGTCCCAATGCGCCAATCAGGCTACAAGCGAACGCGCACTAGACATTATCTTATAAGACACTGTCCCCTGACACAGGGAGAGCGGCAGCCACACCGAACAGCGGACGCCAGTCCGCTCCCAATGCCGGGCTTACCCCGAGTCGGGACAAAGAACGCGCTGGATATCAACCCAGCGACAACAGCCACCCGAGACAGCTCATCCGGATTTTGTACACAATAAACCCTCCTCCAAGATTATGCCCTTCTTATTGTGTACTTCCTTGGGGATTTCAACAGGGCGTAATTCGACGGTGACGCACGTCAGATGTCACCATTACGATATTCGCGACGCTGAACCCGTCGTTGTAACAGTTTCCGGCCGAGGTTCTAAAGCCGGCGCTAAACCCACTGGACAGTACGCAAGTGGGCCTACTTCGAGAACATGCATATGGCACGGCCTTCTGGCGCCTCAGGGCTTTGAAGTATAGCTGTCTCATTTCCTGCCTATCGAGTTTCTGTCAATCCACACTGAGGTTGTTTTTACACCTACCGCAGCTAATCCCCCTCTTCCCGTTTTGTCTGCTGTACAAGGTTGCATGTGTTTTTCGGAGAAGTCTTCATTTTTCATAGGTGGTTATCGGTTAATAGCGTGATGTACATGTCCACCAAATAGCAACAATTATCCAACGTAGTTTTTTGTACTGGGGGCCCTTATTGGGTTAAAATATTGCATCTCAAATTCTTGCAGGTGTTCGTTCGCTCGCTTTTACCTGCTGCTTGTACGTAAGCTTGGCGGTTGTGTCCGTGTCATTAGCTTTTATTTTCAACAGACTGCAGTCAAATGCGGTCTTACGCTAAAACATCCCGTTTTCGGTAAGAATATTTTATATGGCTTCCTGAACAGGACACGGGAATAGGAAAGTCCCGGCCATGTAATAAAGGCACATAATTCCAGGCGGAGGAAATATTTCCCTCTCCAAACCCTAACACTAGCCCTACGATCAACCTAAACCTCAGCAGTAAACTTTACCGTAACCCTGTTGTGAAATGTGGCCAAAGACGCGAGGTCACCGCATAATTATGTCTTGATTGAACCCCCAAAGAGGAGCACGACAAGAAGAGCGTAAAAGCATGCCTAGTAGAGCGTACTATGCAGAGCGTTACAGGTTGTGGCCTCAATCAACAGCGACTGCATTGGCTCATGACTCATGCGCTGGTTTGGCAGAGTCCTAGCCTGGCCGCAGCCAACTTGCGTGCGCCGCATGTGGGCAGATCGATAGCCTGGCGTGAACGCGACTCGCTGCCTGCCTGCTGGCTGTGTTTGTGCGTCGACATCAACTTTGCCGCCAGCTGATTCGATTAGGGGGACTCCTAGAAAACCCCACTGTAAACCATATAATTTACGCTATCCCTAACCTATACCCTATAATTAACGCATATCCTAATCTTACTCCTGACTCTAATCTAAAACCTGACCCTACCCCACCGGTACTACTGGCGGTTTCTGTACTTAAGTCCTGTTTAGTGAATTAAATAGGTAATACTTGCCTAATTTTTTCCACAGTATTGTCCCAAACGCAGAATTAGAGGTTAGCTGCTATTTCATCGTTAGGCTAATACAAGCGCAATATGGCAAAACCAACCTCTAATGGCTTCAGCGCATATGAGCATGCATACTTTGCACTGGTGCATTTTTTACTGACCTCTGCATCATCTAAATGTCGATCTTTTCTGTCTAACCATAGGTCGTTAGGCTTAAACTTTGTGTCATATCAAGAGGGGTTTTGCTTGACTACTACAACAACTGCTAATTTGTTGTTGTATTCTCATCGTCTCTGATGATAGACTTCTCTACGAGACCAAGAGCTCGAGCTTTTACACCCATGGTCGCGCGTTCATCTTTTTTGCATGGAGACCCTGAGATGGGCATATACGCTTCCAGTCTTGGGGGCGAATCTATTTCGGTGATTTTATGATACGCTGCATCAAGCAAATGACTAGGTTGTACATACTTTCAAAGCTACCTCTTCCCGAGTTCACTAACCAAATTTCGATGTGTGTGTAACTACGATAAGAAGCAATCATATAAACATGGAGTGCAGCTCTGTAAGGAGTGGCTGAGACTGTCAGAAAGCGTCTGTCCCAGTACGTTTTTACGCTTTTCTGGTTGGCTGCACAAAGGTGAAAACGTCCAGTGAGGGCTTCATGACGCGAAACTTGCTTTGATAAAGCCTGTAGTTCTCTCAGGTTATATGGATAGGTCTCACCACGAAAACAACTCCCCCTGTCTTGGAGACTGCGTAAATAGACCTGTAACCTACGTTGCGCTAACACTACAGTCATCTCTTGATATACCGTGAGACGCTGTGTAGTATTCGCCGGCGATTAAGGAAGTTTGTTTTTTGAAAACATCCGGGGCAACTGATGTGTATTTAATTAGAAGCACTGCCGACAACTAAAAGGGCGACTGGGATGACCGTTTCCAGCCGTCGTTAGCTAGCCATCCCGGTTCAGTAGTGCTGCAACGCCATACCAATGAGGCACGGGCCCGTTATCTTGTCAGTTGCCTTCAGGGATATTAAATGTCGTGGAGAGTAAGAAACAGGCCTCAGTTAAAAGCTTTCTACCACCAGACAAACAACCTATCCTAGGAAAGGTAGAAATAGTCTGGGTAGAATTGCTGTGACCTGCCAAACCGCATATGGTGTTTTTGGTTTTCGAGGATAAATTACAAATTCGTGCTTTAGAAAGGCAACTTGGGTTTTTGAGAGTACCGAGATAGTCGTAGAACCATTCAGAGTATGCGCGCTTAACTGCTAAAGAAACAGTAAAGCATTGAAGAGCTTTATTTCCAACTTTTACGCATGTTCTTTCTGCTGAACATACATGACCAACTAGCGTTTTTTTATAATGAGTAACTTTTAACATTGGAAATTCACATAAAAATTAGATTAAAGAAACGTTTTCCTCGAATCTTGCAGGAGAACTGGGGACAGTTAACTTTTCCCTTTCTCGAGGCCGACGTTCAATAAAGCACGCATTTCTAATGGTCACAATGAATTTTAACACAGCTTAGTCCTCGAGTCCAACTGATTCACTGACGTGACGAAGTAGGAGTCTATGCTTATTTCTTTGGACGAAGCATTCTTCTTGGGGTCGAAGAATTCGAGTGATTCGTTACCAACACACCCTTCCCCTCTCAGCTAGATGAAATTTACAGGACTTCCATATGTACTAAAACGTGCTTCCAAAAGCGGCATGAAAGTGTCGCTACATGTGTTTCCTTTCAGGTTCCACACTTGTAATTTTAAGGACAAAATAAAGACATTTGAGGACGCGGGGACACATGCCAAACACTGAAATAAGGACACATTACCCGGCGTTGGCCTAAGGCACTACAATGTTGTGGTCTATCTTATTTCTCTCCAGGGTTTTCCGTCTGTAATCGTAGCGATGTTATGTCGTTTGCTGCTTCAGCATGAATCAGACAATCTAATTATTGATGCAATTAACATTTTTCCTAAAGATGGCATTGGTATTACTTTTAGAAAAATGTATCACACTCTTTCTCCACATTATGGCGACCAAGGAGGTTGAGAGCTGCAGAGTCAGATTAATGTGTCGTGCCTTGGGCAGATTTAAACGAGAAACAAACTGAACAGGATGGTTCGATAGCCGCTCGCGTAAGTACAGACGACTAGAGTGGAAAACAGTCGGATGTATTCGTATAAATAGGGAATTAGGCATCTCAAGAAATGTAATTTGAAGAAAAGACGTTCTTTGGGACGACAAGGTAAATTTATTTAGCATATTTTCGAGACTGGTTACCCAGCTCATCTTCAGAGACTAGAGAGAATGTGCTATGGACGATTAAAATGTCAAACACGCAGAAATGATCAATAGTCATCCTGGAGTAAGCGCTGATTGGCAGCTGTGCTTTTTGCCAGTCCGTGTTGCTCGGCTCTCGTCTCTTTCATTTTTCTTTGAGTTATCTGTTTATTCTGTCCAACTCTATATGTCTATTGATACATGAATAATCGGATTGCATGGCGTCAAGAAATTGTCGGCCTTTATTGGCGAAGCAAACTCCGATGATGCGAGTTTTGTCCCATGCCCAGCTTGTACACCCTAAGGATAGGGTTGGCTATCTCGATAAGAAAGGAGTCGTTTACAAAATCTCATGCGAAGCTTGTGATACCGTATAATGTGGTCAAACAGGGAGGTCCGTGTACACACGCATTAACGAGCACCAACTGGCAGTGAAGAGACGTGACCATCTATCCGAAGTGGCTATGCATAGCCTTGATACAGGACACAGCTGCACATGGGAAAAAGCACACGTCCTCGGTGTTTTTCCCTATAATAAAGGTCGATAATTTCTTGGGGCCATGCACTCCAACGATTCGTGCATCAACCGACATATACAGTTGGATGAAATGTAAAATATCTCAAAGAAAGATGAAAAAGATGAGAGCCGAGCAATACGGATTGACATAAACCAAAGGTGCCAAATAGCGCTCACTCCAGATAACTATCGATTTTTTTCTGCACGTTTGAAGTTTTAATGGTTTGTTGCACATTCTCTCTAATCTGAAGACGAGCTGGGGAACCAGTCTTGAAAATTTACTGAATAAATTTACCTTTTCGTCCCAAAGAACGCCTTTTTTTCAAGTCAGATGAATGTAAAATTATATGCTAACAGTGGGAAAACTCAAGGTACGCTACGACAGTGTAAACTGCAGGAAACAGCAGTCTCTTACCGCATGCAGTGATCCGTTTGGATGGGAAGATGACACCGACACGTCAGTCAAACATCGGATGGGGAGTGCAGCCCTCTTGGTAACTGTGGGGGAGGGGAGGGGGATGCTTACTTGTACTTGTTACGACTGTGATCATGCCTGATCTAGCAAGCCTCAATGATGTCACGAACGGTACCTCTTTATGCGGGGTGATTGGCGGCAGCGTATCTCGAAAGCTCCACCCAGTCCCTTCTCCAGCGACGGAGACCGAAGATAGAAGGTCCATGAACTGCTTCCATGTCTTGACGGACGGTGTCTATCCAGGTCTTCAGTTGCCCTCCTCTTTGATGTTTCCAGGTGGGCTGCGGTGCCGGGTCGAAGGCAGCATAGGTAAGCTCGTGGGGCGGACGACGGAGAACGTGTCCAAACCACCTCAGTCGCCTTTCTTGAATGGCCTGAGATATCCTCGTGATACGATCGCAGCAAGTGCGGACTGTCTCATTTGAGATGAATTCGCTATACTTAACTCACAGGATCGTCCTCAGGCACTGGTGGTCAAAGACCTTCAGCCTTCGCTCATCTTCAGCGCGCACAGCCCAGCTTTCACATCCATACAGGAGGACTGACCGGATGGATGCACGTTATACACGAATCTTCGTGGCGATGGAGATGTCACGTCGGATCCATAGGCGCTTTCGAAGGATTGAGAAAACCCAGCGAGCAGCATCGATACGGAAGAAAATGTCGTCCTTGCTCTGCCCATTTGGTAGAAGCCTCGCCCCGAGGTATTTAAAGCTGTCTACTTCTTCAAGTTGATGGCCATTAATCCCCAGGGGTGCCTTTTCCTGGTCAGGGATGCAGCTCGAGAACAACTTCGTCTTCCCGGAATTTATGGATATGTCTACCGACATAGTGATCTCCTTTAACCGTGACACTACTGACTGTAGACCATCAAAGTTTGAGGCTAACAACGCAATATCATCGGCGTAGTCAAGATCAGTTAGACGGCGTCCGAGTGCAAGTGCAACACCGTCCTCTTCATGTAGGGCTTTGCCGAGAATCCAGTCAATGACGTAGTTAAACAAAATGGGCAAAAGGACGCAGCCCTGTCGGACACCAGACCGGATATCGAACGACTGAGAGAGATTGTTGTGGACCAGGACTCGTGCGGTGGTAGACCGATAGTAGGCCTTAATCATCGCAATGAGTTTGGTCGGCACTGTATCCAGTTCAATTATTCGCCACAGGGACTCACGATGGATGGAATCGAATGCGGCGCAAAAGTCGACGAAACAAACGGCCGTTAGTTGCTGGTAGCTATGGCGGAATTCTAGAGTGCGCCTCAGTGTGAATATTTGATCCGCACATCCACGCCTAGCTCGAAATCCGGCTTGGTTGGGTCGTGTCCTGGAGTCACGTACAGACTGGAAGCGCCTGAGAAGAACAACAGCGGAGATCTTTGCAGCAACATTGATAAGGCATATGCCACGGTAGTTCTCGAATCTTGTCTTATCTCCCTTCTTGTGGACAGGTACAAGGATACCTGAGCCCCAGTCATCAGGAACGGTCTCTTCTCGCAATGCCTGTACAATCACCTCATGGAGCCGAGGAGCCAGGGTGTCGACACAGGACTTGTAGATTTCTGCAGGAATACCGTCCTCTCCGCACGCTTTGTTGTTGCGTAGCCTCTGCATTGCATCGGTAACTTCGTCTTCGGAAGGGATGTCACACGACACTGTGTAGGCAGGAGAGGATTGAAACTCCGCTGTGGAGGAGAGGGAGGGTGTGATGGGTTGTTCGTCAAAGTTGAGTAGGTGCTCGAAGTGTTCACGCCAGCGATCGACCTTGGCCGAGTTGTCGGCAATAAATCCTCCATTCACATCGCGAACAGAATCACAGAGTGTCGGGGGCTTACCACTAACCTGGCGTATGATTTGGTACAATTTTCTGGTGTCACCAATATTAGAAGCCTGCTCCATAGAAGTCGCCGTTTTGGACCAATACTTCTGCCGATCATCTCTAGCCGACTTTGCTGTCAGCTATCGAAGTTGGCGGAAGGAGGCATCGTTGCGGGACCTGGCTCGAGTCGTCTCGGCCGATAGCTGCAGGGTTCGTCCGCTGATCCAGTCACTGCAGCGCCGCTGAGTGAATCCGGGAATCTTCTCAGCTGCCCCATAGATGGATGTCTTCAGTGATGGCCACTTGCTACTGCCCTCGTTGTCAGCCTGGGTCATGAGACGGGACTGGATTTCTGCGCTTAGAGCCTCGGTAGTGTTGGTTTGCCGGAGCTTTGTGACATCAAGGCGTCTCGCACGTGGCAGTTTGGGCGCAGATGAGAGGTGAACCTTCAGGCGCGCCTGGAGGGGAGGGGGTTGCTGACGAGGGAATCGAGAGGCTGGCGGGAAGGAGGTGTCAACGATTGCCAAAGAAAGGGCACCAACTAACTTTATTGGCACGCTGGTTCACCTTTCCGTTTTCGAGCACGCCAACATCCATTTGCACAATCCCATCATTTCGTGGAATGTTGCATCTATTAAATACTATGCAGAATCCATTAACTACCCCCACAAACTGTGCCGTAGTATTTTTACAAACAAGAAAACCAAAGTTTCCCTTGAACTCCAGCCTTTTTTCTGGCGAGCAGAAACCTGCAAATTGTTGTTTATTAGACGGAACGAACCTAGTGTGTATTATTCGAGTGGGTTTCGCATTCTTGACTGCCACAATAGTGCTTGGACGGGAGTGTTGAAGGTATTTGTGTTTATGTAATGTGGACTGTCCGCGTTTGAAGGTCGGGTTTCGATTGTGATCAATATGCACGTGCATCCCGACAGGACGAGAATTGTTCTCAACAAGTAATAACAATTCCGCCAACGAAGAAGACGAGGAAGACCGTTTCTGGCGTATCAGCCATCACCAGCCAGCAAGTCATAAACAGCTTGTATGCGAGCGCTTTAGATTAACCCCCCTAAAGCATAACTGAAAAAGCGCACCTCGTAAACGGACCACTGAGCGCCTCTCTATCTCCATTAATCTTCCCGATAACAAACGCCAGGAAAACGGGCCCATGACTCAGTGGCTGATCATTAGACTAAATGACCGAAGATCGCTCCAAAGTATGAAATTCTGAATAGTCGCAAATATGCGAGGCCTAGGTGACCGAATTGAAGGCGGAAAACGCTCTCTGGGTCCAGTATTTTATTTGCCCGACGTTTCGAACTCTCAACGTTTCGATCTTCGAAGTATGAAATCCACTAGTTCTGATACATTAAGCTGACTGTTCAAGCAGGATTTCCTAGGCGATCAATCTAGAAACCTCGAATGACTAATAGGCAAATTTAGTTGATGGGGAGGTTTGACAGAGTTTAATAATTCATTTTACCCACATGTGAAAATCTCGGCGGGGGTCGAAGTCTTAAGTTATATCTTCCTTCGAGGTTCCGAACGAATTTTAGCAAGATGTTGTTTCCAAATCCTAATTCTGAGGGCAGTATGCTGTTCATGGCTAATTCCGTTTCGAAGATCGTACAAATTTAGTTACAAATTTAGAAGTTTTATCTGAACATCTGAACATCGTACAAATTTATTTACAAATTTTGAAGTTTTATCTGAACATCCAAAAAGAATTTAATCCTCGCCAGGGCTTTGAATGTAAAATGTGCCTTTCGGGCAGCCAGTAACTATTACAGTCGTTAAAGAATGGCTGTGTAAGTGGCGCGCCTCTTTCGCATATTTTCAATTTTATCATAAGCTTAAACCCAAATTACAGAAAATCCCCATTAAATACTTTTCGTATACTCATTTTTAGCGACCCAAGTCTTTTTGTCAAACTTATTTTTGCGAGGAAAGTGTATTTTTTGTCGTTTGACAAACGTGAAACTGTGAAACTTATATTAAAATAGCGCCGTATCGTTCGTTTATTTAAGTTCCTTCGAAGTATACAACGTCGTCCGTAGCCATAACCAGTCCAGGAGTGCAAGATCACCTCCTTAAAAGCATAGAGGAAGATATTATTTATGTAAATGGAAAGTGTACAGCGGTCCGCTTCTGTGTTTCATGTTCCGACAGTTTCCATGCAGCTTTTTATAAATAAATACCAAGTCTGCTGGTTAACACTCACTCGTTGGTATGAAGTCGTGCCATTTGGATCCAAAGTCTGACACCCGTGTGTCATCCCTTTGCTGAATATCGCGCTATAAGGAATGATGCATATCTACTAACGAGTTGATTACGCCATTGAGCTGGGTGGCTAATTATTATTCACTCACATACGCATAACGTTGGCGTCCTCTGCTCATTAATCTAGTCATTTGGACGCGGAACAGTGCACATTCCATGTATGCTATCACCTCATCCCTCCCCCTGCC
>JAYGXS010000004.1:60468957-60480511 GCA_036362985.1 Ligula intestinalis | reverse complement strand
GACAGTTCCCCCGTCGATTTCGACGATGGGCACCACGCGCTCCAACAGGCCGCAGCAAAGCGTTGAAGCAAGCCGCAACTGACACAAAGGTGAGCTGGGCAAGCAATACGCAAGCGACAGCTAGCAGAAGCAACGCAGAGAACTGGCGCGAGGGAAAACAGGAGTTTAGGCAGACTTGCGCAGAATCTGCCCACTCGCTCGCCACTCCCACCTCCGTTTTCGGTGTAAAGACAGAGTCAATAAGACCGGGGATGAGGGAGGGTGTAGATGGCTGGCGCGATAAACACTCAGCACGCGCACACTTGACACAGCCATCTCGCTAGGTATGCTCCCGACTGCGTGGGAGCGCCATAAAGGCCACATTAAGAGGGAGCCATTGCAGCCTGACTCTCAGTCCTCCCTCTCCTCCCGTACGCACACACAGACACAGGCGTACAGAAGGAGCAGCTACGTGGGGGGCCGAGTTTTCCCGTCAGTTGGCAGACCCTCCAAGCCACGGCTTTTAGCGCACCATGATAGATTCAGACGCATTCAGATTTATTATAGTGAGGGAAGAATCGCGCCGAGGTCGACCTCACTCTCTCCCCCACCGCATAGTGACCGCCTAGCTTCTCGGGCACCCGCAGTGGGGCCTGAAACCCAGTGGGAGCGCGAACGCAATCACCAACAGGGAATCAGAAGTGAGAGAAAGTGCTAGCGCCTTCCAGGCCGCAGGGACCGTGGTTGGCTGAAGACTGGCATTGCATGTGCATACAGACCATTGGATCTCAGAAGGGTGAGAGCAGCCCTGCATGAAGCCTGGGCCAACACCCTCCTGAGAGGGGTAACCAGTCAGTCAACGACTGAAAGGCACTACCCATGCTCCGTTGTCGGTTGGCGTCTGTGGGCGGGACTGAAAAGAGAGAGAGAGAGAGAGAGAGAGGCAGCTGGTGAACTTCGCAATGTGGATGGGCAGAAGAAGGAAGGAGAGAAAAGGAAAAGGGAGGGGGGAGCGAGAGATGTGCAAGAAACGAGAGCAAATCGAGGGAGATAACAAACATAAGCAGGGAAGGGGGAAGAAGGCAGGAGAGGGAAGAGTGAAGAAAAGTGAGAAGTGAGAGCAGAGCCAAACGAAAAAGTGAGAAGAGAGAGAGAGAGAACAGAAACAGGCAGAACAGGAACAGGAACGCAGCTTACCTTTCATCGGGGTTGTCGGGGCAGCCTGACGTGACTACAATGACTGTGGTGCTGGCTAAAAGTGTTTGTTTTGCTATCAACAGAAGGACTAGCAGTGCTACACAGGAAAAGGGATCTCATTTCGCAGGACTATGGTTGCTTGAGAGCTGGTGCAGGTTAGGTTTGGTAGGGTGTATCAGTGAGGATAAGGCTATACCCCATACATTTTATTGCTAGTTCACGATACATCATGAAAAGACAGGTTAGTTAGTTGAAACCCCTGCATTGATTAACCGGTTGCTGCAAGCTGGCTCTGCCAGTCTTAGGATTACTGTGGGCCGAAGGCCGTGCACAGCCACTACGTACTCCCCCCCTTGACCCAGGCAGAAAAAGTTGCACCCTCGAGTTAAGTTGGCGTGAGAACAGCGATTGGCATAAACTACTACCCGGACGGTCTTACGACGAGCGCAGCATTGAAATCTATCGGTTCTTCCCCTAAGGATTACGTTAGTAGAGTAAGCCTGACTGGCCCTCCGCGCACCCAGCCATGCCGGCATTTTAGGCGTAAATTGGCAAGGTAACAACGTTAGGGGCGTGAGTTGGGGGGGGGGGTGACTGTGATAGGCGTGATGCGAATGCAATGATATGAATGATGCTTAAGATCCCACCCTAAATTGCCTCCGAGACCAGGAATGTTTGGACAGGGCTGAAGGTGCAAATGAATGCACTGCAGGTCCTAGAGAAAACTGCGAGTAAGAACGAATAAACCTGTGAAGAGCTGGGACTAAGCCGCTAGTGACGTTAAAGGATTCCAGTGCTGATGAGGCTAGTAGAAGAACCATGCTTAATGAAACTAGCAGCAGTAATAATAGTAGTGGTGCAAGAGACATCTTACATAAGGCAGTAAGGAAAAAATAAGAGGAAGGTTCGGCATACCTGATGGGCACTTACCTGGGGTTCCCGACAAACTTAACGACGCAATCGTGTGGTGAGGTGGTTAGTGAGTAGGGTTATGGCTGGTGGTGGGGGTGTGTGATGTGCCGGATGTGTCGACATCATCGTCAATGCTGCTGTCGTGAATGCGCATGTGACCTAGTAGGCCTATGCGATGAGCGAATGATCGGGGGCAGTGTGGGCAGTGAAGACGGTGGTCTCATCTGTGTGTTGGTGCTCCAGGCACTAGTTCACCAGTATCTGTGCGATGGATTAGCAAGTGACCGACTAGGCCGATGCGTTAGGTGAATGTACGATTGCATTCAGGGCATATCAGGCCCTCAGAACTGGTGGAGGGATCAGGTGTGGGGATGTGAGTTGTGGCGGACGGTGATGTGTCGGAAGGGGTGGAGGAAGTTGCGGATTGGTTGGATTCGGTGGATGAGGGCAACGAGACATCCATTGCGACAATTATTGCCGTCGAGGTGGAGGGTAGAGTAGGGTCTGGTAGAGTGGTTGGTGCAGTAGACGTGGATGCTGTTGGAGGAGGGTTGCATGGCTTCCGGAGGTGACCGACCAAGCCAATGCGTGCACGGAAGGTGCGTTGACAACGCGGACAAGTTGGAAGGGCTTGGGTGGTGGCAGCGTGTGTCCGTGGATTGTGAGACTTGCTTGCCGGCCGTTTTGCCTTGGCGGCAGCGATCCGACTGGTTTCGTAGATTGCGGCGCCCGTTTTTACCGCTCTTCGCCACACAGATGGGTCCTGTGCTAGCTCCTCCCAGTTTTTCGTATTAATTTGGAGACGCTTCAGGGAGTTCTTCAGGATATCCTTGTAACGTCTCTTCTGTCCTCCTTTGCGACGAGTGCAGACGGCGACATTGCTATAGAACAGTCTCTTGGGTAGCCGTTCATCGTTCATACGTGTCATGTGACCGCTCCAACGCAGTTGTTTCTGCCCGAGCACGGCCCGGATGCTGAGAACTCCCGTTATCTTCTGGATTTCCGTGTCCGGAATCCTCTCCTGACACTTCACCTTCAATATGCGGCGTAGGCAGCTGATGTAAAAGTGGTTCAGTTTCCGCGCTTGACTAGCATAGACAGTCCAAGTCTCCGCCGCGTACAAGAGTGTTGACAGCACAACAGCCTTGTACATCTTCATTTTAGTTGACAATTGAAGACCATACCGATTCCATACGGAGGCTTGGAGCCTACCGAAGGCTTGGCTTGCTTTGGAGATTCTGCGGACAATCTCGGCGTCTATTTTAGTGTTGCGGGAAAGCGTACTGCCGAGGTAAGTGAAGTTGTCCACGTTCTACAGTTCGGCTCCGTTGACATTGATGCCTGCGGGGTTGAAGTCAACACCTGGCGGCGGTTGATGCATAACCACCATCTTGTCCGCGTTGATGGTGAGGCCAAAGTTGGCGCAACCTGCTGCAAAGAGGTCCATGCTCCTTTGCATATCCACTTCGGTGGTGGTGTTGAGAGCGCAGTCGTCCGCAAACAGCAGATCATGGACTGTGGTTGTGGAGACGCGCGTGGAGGCCTGTATCCAACGAATGTTGAGAAGGTTTCCGTCCGTTCTGTAGTTGAGGGGGATTCCGGGACGCTCGTCACGGTAGGTGTCCATCAGAATGGCAGAGAACATGAGACTGAATAGGGTGGGTGCGAGGACACAGCCCTGCTTCACTCCATTGGTTAATGCGAAGGCTTCAGACAGCGTTCCGTAGTCCGTGACGCGCACCATCATCCATTATGGAGTTGTCGAACCATGTGGGTGAAGTGTTCCGGACAGCCAAAATTCTGCATAACCTTCCAAAGTCCGAGCCGGTTCGCCGTGTCAAAGGCTTGTGTTGAATCTACGAACGTAGTGTAGAGGTGGCGGCGCATCTCTTGACATTTCTGCAGCTGACGCGCGGCATATATCATGTCAGTGGTACCGCGGTGACGTTGGAAACCACACTAGCTTTCAGACAGGAGCCCTTGTTCCAGATGGCTATTCAGACAATTGAGGAGAATGCGTGCAAAGATGTTACCGGCGATATTCATCAGCGAGATTCCGCGATGGTTGTCGCAGACGTGGGGGTTCCCCTTACACTTGTAGAGGTGGAGGATGGTGGCGTCCTTGAAGTCCTGGGGAACTTGGCCCTGTCGCCACATCTCTTGATACAGGGTGGTGAAGTGAGTTATGAGTTAGTGGCCACCATATTTGTAAATCTCCGCCGGGATCCCCACGGATCCGGTTGCCTTCCCACCTGACAGCTGCTGCACAGCCTTGATCGTCTCCTCAGGGGTGGGTGGGTGGTCAATGTCAGCACTAGTTTCCACTTACGGCTACCGGTCAATGGCAGCCTCAGAGGTGGTAGAGGGCCGGTTGAGTACACTTTGGAAGTGCTCGGCCCAGCGGTTCAAAAGTTGGGTATTCTCAGTGATGAGGGTGGTACCGTCCGCGCTGAGAAGTCAGGCTGTGCCCCTCACTACGGGGCCGTAGACTGCTTTGAGTGCAGCGAAGAAGTTCTTCCATTCATTGCCATCCAAGCGTCCTACATTTCCCGCAGTCGCTGCTGTACAAGACGGCGACTTTGGTAGTAGGCTGCTTTCGTGGCGTCGGTAGGACGAACGACATATTCGTTGCGGAGGTGATTCTTCTCAGAGATGAGAGTACTGATGGCTGCATCGTTTTCGTCGAACCAGTCTTGGTGTGGGCGTTTGGCAGTGGATTGCACAGCATCCCGTAGATGACACCATCGAGTCTCCACGGAGGGGTTCTCTTCTGCGACTGGGAATTTATTCAGCTGTTGGGTCAACTCGTTGCTGAAACGCATGCGGTTGGCAGGCAAGTGTAACAGAGCAGTATTCAACTTACCTGGGGGTCGCTTACCTTGAGGTCTCCTGCGTGGTTGAAGACGTATCCGAATCTTGGAGATGATCAGATAATGATCGGTATCACCAACGGCACCCGGCATTGCCTTTGTCACTAACACGTCCTGCTGGTCGTGTCGCCGCACGAGGACATAATCCAGAAGATGCCACTGACGAGACCTGGGGTGCATCCAGGTCACCTTGTGCTGCAGTGGTTGGCTGAAGTAGGTGTTGGTCAGTATGAGACGGTGCACCACGCAGGTTCGAAGGAGGAGTAGGCCATTGTCATTGAGTCTGCGGAGGCCGTGGGGTCCGAGCACTCCACGCCAGGTGGCATGGTCTGTGCCGACGCGGGCATTGAAGTCACCAAGGACTATCAGCTTGTCCGCCTTCGGCACAGAGGCCAGGAGGGCGTGCAGATCCTCGTAGAACTTGTTCTTTGTCTCGTCGGAGCTGGTCATCGGAGGAGCGTAGACACTAACAATGGTGGCCAATTGGCCACTTCAGAAAGGCAGGTGGAGGCTTATCAGGCGTTCGTTGATGCCCTGCGGCGTACAGGGTAGTCGTCCCACGATGTCCTTCCGGATGGCAAAGATGACGCCGGCCTCGCGTCGCTCTGCCGTCAGACGGCCCACGTAGAAGAAGGTGTAGCCGGCGCCCACGTCTTCTATGGAACCTTCGCAGGAGAAGCGGGTTTCACTGAATGCGGCGATGTCCACCTTGAAGCGCGCTAGTTCCCGGGCGATTAGCGCTGTTCTCCGTTCCGGTCGGATGCTCCTCGGGTTACCTAAAAGGAAACGAACATTCCAAGCGCCGAAGATGATAGGACTTACCTGAGCTCCCTGAGCTGTCTTCCTGTGAGCTCTGGGAGCTAGCCTGCGGGAAGGAAATGTGTTAGAGGGAGGGTGGGGAGGAGAGAAGTTTTGATTTGCGTTTGTAGTGTTTCGACCGCGTGTATGCAGTCTGACAGCCACGGTCAGCTGGCAGATGTCATGACCCAGCGTGTTTGGAACCACCTTTTATAGGACCATCAACCCTCTTGCGAGGGGCGGCAGCCCTACTCCTAAATAGGACTGCCTGTCACAAGTAACTGCTGCCGAACCACACCATGGGCCACGATTGGTTTGGTGTCGAACGACCACTTGGTTACGAGCCGCCTACAACTTTGCTGTTGCGCCGCCATATGACTTTTAGACCGTGGAAGGAAAGTATTTGGGGAGTAGGAGGAGGGAGCAGCAGTATCTGCCTTAGTAGCAGTAGCGGTGGAGGCGACAGTCTCTCCATTAATGCTTTTACGCATTCTAGTGCTGCAACATCCGATTGCTGTTAGAGTTACTGCTACGAGTAATATCGTCATTGATGTTGCTAAGGAGGCAAGCTCTGCTAGGACTAAGAATGCTAATAATGACGGTGGAACGAATATATGGGTAGACATCGTTACAATGGAGGTGACTAAAAGTAATATAATGGAATAGTATAGGTATGACAGAAGAGACAACATGGGAGAAATAGCAGGTAGAGTAACACATAACAAATATCAATTGGACAAAAAAATAGTAGGATAAAATAGATGTGGAATCAGGCATACATAAGCATAAAGAGGAAGGGATGCAATTTTAAGACTACCGGATATTGAGTAGCTTACGCAGATACAGCAACGTTACGAGAGTACTGAAATGCACAAGCTAGTGAGGTAAGCACTGATCGCGAAAGGTTGTAATAATGGTAGTAACGATAAAGCAAATAGAGATAACAAGTGTAGCAAATGGGTAATGAAGAGAAAGGGAAAATAAACAATAAAATACAAACAGACAATGGTACGGTATAAAGTAAGAAGCTTCCTTCCACCAGCTACGTCTAATGGGGTACTTACCGCTGCAACCCGGAGGCATACCGGGCGTGGGGACACACACACCGGAGACCCTCACTTGGTTTAGCCCGCTGATCGAGGCGGGGAGCCGGGGGGTGGCGGCCAGGCAAAGCCTAACTCCGGGGAGCCACAAGTGAGAGTTGGATGCCAGCCAAGGACGCAAGGCGTAGCCACCGCATGCGCGATGAAGATGATGCGATCTGCCACGACCTTCACGTTCAGCCCCCAGCTGAACACCCTATACCCCCCACGTCCTTCCTCATATCGACCTAAAAACCGACGGCTGACGACCGTGGTGGGTTTCTCTGTTTTTGTCACGGCAAGGGCACATCGTGGTCGCACCTCCGGATGTTCTCGTGAATCTGCGGTCTCCTCCTCATGTGGCCCTTCGGGTAAGGATATTACTCGGGATGGGCCCCCAGGCTTGCCGCCAGCGTTCACAGCAGCATACCGGTCCTATCTTTCACAATTTTTTCTCACGGGCGACAGTTGTTCTCCTAAAAAACAAAGTACATTCGATTTTTGAATTCTGAGCCATGCCTTGGGAGTTTTTTTCCCTGTCTGCTCTTTTTGCTCAGTTACACCTGCTGGCTTGTGTTAACCGGCATCACCACTTCTGATTGTATTACTTGGAACAAGTGAGTAGTCACCTATAATTATGTGAACGACTTCTTTGAAATGTTCGGCTGTGCCGATGCATTTCTTAGGTACTGTGTACCAATAGGGAGTTCAAAGGTGTTTGCCTTTATTTCCCCTAATAAAATTGACTTGACTCATATGCTCCCCTAAAAAGGAAATGAAAAAAGGAACCGCCCGCGATACAAGCGGCTTTTCGACAGTTTGGGATTAGATTTGCGGTTAGGGTAAGGGTTAAGGTCGAGGCTAGGATCGCGTTTATGCTTATGATTAAGACATGCATTATTTTAAACTTGCAAAAGTTCCCATCAGCTTATTCAGAAGAGTAATTGGCGGGCTTACGTAGGCTTTCGATAAATTCTCATTGGACCACTACATTTACATGGGAACGGGGAGCAAGGTAAACAAGCGGTCAATTATGCTCGTCTTTTCTGCAAAGGTAGCTTATGTAGGCCCATTCGCATACCCCTAGTCCCAGCATTTTTTCCTGTAAAAACGGTGGTTATAGAGTTTTGGGGGTAGGGAAATGGGATAGGTAGAGAAAGAAATTTTTAGAAGTGTAAAGTGAAAAAAATATAGTCGAATTTGTGTCCAGCGGCCTCGGGGATAAATTTGTTCCGCATGTACATCAAAGGCGTGGGCGGTGCTTCGCGGCGCGGACTACAGTAATCTCACTCCAGAACGGTAAGTTTGACTTCAGGTAAGTTGATGTAGACGATCTCCTAACCACAATTTAAATTTTTCGGGAATTTCAAGAAACCTGCAATTTGACAATCGAGTTTTTCCGCAAACGATAACACAGATTAGGAAAATCTACAGATATAAATCAACAACGTTTCTAAATACAGTAAAATAAACATACATTTAGCATTTTTTAAAAGTATATTCCACTGCGTGTCCTAATTCCCCACCCATAAAACCCTAAAACCACCGTTTTCGTAGGAAAACATACAGGGAGTAGGGATTAATGAGTGGGCCTACATAAGCTACTGTTGCCGTCTTTTCTTACGAGCGAGTCGTGGAAACCGGGTGTAGGGGTCGATAAGAGAAGGATGACTACTCGGGGGCGGTCTGATGGAGCCAGTCTAGGAAAGGGGAGCGGAAGAGAGGGGGGAAGGTGGGGGGGGGGGGGGGACAAAGAGAGCGCGGAATAGTACATGCAGCTAAGTGGTTGTGGGAGGGTCTTTTGCGCACATAACGCCGGCTGCCTCAGCCTGAAAGCGATCGCTTCTGCTGTTGCTAGCGTTCGCTGACCCAGAAACTTTGAATATTTTGGTGGGAACTTATAAATCACCTTGAAGGCTTTGTTGCTGTCCACACGATGTCCAGAAGCAACAATATGGACGAGAATCGCGTTGTTTATGCTCCTAATTCCACCTTTGCTCAGCCATGCCGCGAGGTACTGCCGGGCTGCTGAAGTTGGTCAATCATAGCGTCCAGAGGCATTGAAAACTTTTGCCATCGGAGTCCAGAAGGTGAGGAAAGAGATATACTGGAATATTCTGCACACCTTGGTCTCAATATGATCAGGGTTTAGCTCAACTCACCGTTGCTGTGCCCATTTAGTCGGTCATTACGTTCAAAATCTCAGGTGAAGTAAAGTGTGTCAGTACCCAGCAGTTCCTCCACGAAAGACTGGAGTGTATCCATACAGACGCATCAAGTAAGCTCAAGTGATCATACCTCTGCGATAATGGTCCGCGTCCACGGAAACAATACACACCCGACAGAGTATACCTGGGTATCCAAAGTGCTACTGCGCACAGTGCCCGCTACATTGATACACATTGTCAAATATCTCGTATACCAGTGCCTGTAGTCCTCCCTCCATTACAATGACTAGAGGCACTGACATTCGTCTACTATCGAGCGCGACTGTGGATTCGGTATGATGATGACACGTTTGTCATCATCAGTCGGGACAGGATTGGGGATTTCACAGAGAATCTGAACTTCATCTTCCCTGACATCCAGTTCACGATGGAAGAAGAAAAAAGACTGCCAGGTGCTGATCCCTGACGTGCTGGTGTGCAGAAAAGGCGGTGGGGAACTCAAAACAACAGTTTTTAGAAAGGCGACAAATTCTTCACGTATTCTGAGTTACCTCAGCAACCATCCCGCCACGCACAAACGCAGCTGTGTGAGAACTGTATATCGCCGCGTAGAAACCCACTGCACCGAGCCAGCCGACAAGAAGGCCGAAGTCAAGTATTTGCGGAAACTTTTAAAAATGAATGGTTATCCTGGCGCATTCGTCGAAAAATGCAGGCGAGGGGCCAAACAAAGTAAACCAACAGAAAGGCCAGAACCGACACGCTGGTGAGCAATAACTTATCTTGCTGGTGTATCCGAAGAATTCGCTCGACTGGTCAGCTAATTTGGGATTGGCGTTGCTGACAGGTCAGAAGCAACAATCCGCACACAACTTATGCGGCCTAAAGACCCAGTACCCGTCAACCAAAAGTCCGGTATCATCTACCGCATCGAATACCTTTGTGGTCAAGTCAATTACGTTGGTGAAACCGGCAAACGGGTTCTTACGAGAATGCATCAGCACGAACTCGCCGTGGGACGGAATGACGAGCTTTCTTTGGTAGCCGCTCACACATCCATGCCAGGGCACGGCTTTGATTTCGAACACGTGCGAATACTAGGCCAGTCGCATGACCGAGTCTCAAGCCTTCTGCAAGAAGCATGGTACTCGAGCGTGGACATTTTTAATTAACATATCGATCTCCCAGATGCCTATCTTGCATTGCGGGAGCAATGGCAGGGCTCAAGGACACTCGCGGTGGAACGAACAATGGAAACTCAAGGTCACTCCCGGCAGAGTTGAATTAATCACGCAGTGAGTTGTACGTTTTTATTTCTTGACAATGGCCTCGAGTGAGGGTCCGAAACGTCGGGCAAATAAAATACTGGTCCCAGAGAACGTTCTTCCGCCTTCTATTCAATTACCTGGGCCTCACATATTTTCGACCATTGAGAATAATCTACTGTATACCCTTGTAGGGGATGAAGCAGTGGGCCCACTCTTAACAAGGCCATGGCATATGTAACAGAACGCTCTAAAACGAGGGGTTTTATTTGGTTTACACCAGACTGGCAGCACAGGCCCTAGCTTAGAGCCCAGAAACGAGTTTTGCCGATATCATCCTTTCACTTGACACAACTGTGGGTGGTTCACTTCTTCAGTTGGTACTCCAGTTTTTAAATGACTGCTTTTTAATTTTCTAAAAATGAATCAGTGCCACAGAGTAAATAAATCCTAACTTTGAAGACAAAGACTAACAATTAATATGGATATATGGGTGAATACAATCAGCCGATGCGGGATAACCACTTAAAATTCACAGGCTGCTGTCAAACCACCTGTAGAACAACCCACATCAGTATAATAAATTCTGAAGCATATCTTAAGGAGGTATCACTTTGAATATATTGTTATTGTTGCGTTTTACTTTCCTCAGAAATTGATCGATAACTTGAACTAAATCAGGGCAAAAGTAGCTTATGTAACCCCACTCATATACCTTTAGTCCCAGCAATTTGTCCTGCAAAAACTGTGATTAAAGAGTTTTTTGGGGTGGGAAAATAGGATAGGCAGAGAAGGAAATTATTAGAAGTAAGTGCAAAGTGAAAAAATGTAGTAAAATTTGCTTCCCACAGCCATTGGGAACAGGTTGTTCCGCATGTAAATTGAAGGTGTGCGCGGTGCTTCGCGCCGAGGACTATATTAATCTAACCCTAGAATGGTAAGTTGGACCACAGGTAAGTTGAAGTAGATGACCCCCTAACCACCATTTCAAATTTTCGGGGAATTCAAGAAACCTGCAGGTTGATGATCAGGTTTTTTCGCAATAAGTTATATGATTATACAGATTAGGAATATCTACAGATATAAATCAACAACGTTTCTAAATACAGTAAAATAAAAATTCATTTAGCATTTTTTAAAAGTATATTCCACTGCGTGTCCTAATTCCCCACCCATAAAACCCTAAAACCCCCGTTTTCGTAGGAAAACATACAGGGAGTAGGGATTAATGAGTGGGCCTACATAAGCTACTGTTGCCGTCTTTTCTTACGAGCGAGTCGTGG
>JAYGXS010000004.1:60417957-60450254 GCA_036362985.1 Ligula intestinalis | reverse complement strand
AGGTAGAATACCTTCGACAAGTGTTCAGAGAGAATGGCTACCCGCGCAACTTCGTCAACCAGTGCTTGCGCAAACGAGATGACCAACAAAAGCGCACCGACCCCAAAATTTGGCGGTCAATCCCGTACGTCAAAAACGTATCGGAAGCCATCGGCCGCCTTCTCGCACCACTTGGAGTTGGAGTCGCACACAGGCCGGATGCAATCATAAGGCGTCAGCTAATAAAGCCAAAAGGGCCACTGCCACGGCAAGAAACATCAGTGGTCGTCTACAGGATCTTGTGCATTTGCGGTCAAAGCAACTATGTTAGAGAAACTGGTAGACTTCTCAAGACGCGAATTGGCCAACACGCGGTAGTAGTGCGGTGAAATGATGCCAATTCTCAAGCTGCAGCTTATTCGACGAGACCCGGCCACACGTTCAAATTTGACGAGGCCAAAATTCTCGCAAGGGGTGACAATCGGGTGAGCCAAGAACTACTTAATTCATGGTTCTCGGGCCTCCAATCCATAAACAAGTGCAACGATTTGTCCGATCCATATTCAATGCTGAGACTCAATTCGGCCAAAGCAAGTCGTCACTAAGGGAACGGGCAGGCCACCGCCTCATCTTACGCCAACACAGAAGAGCTAGATGGCCGAGCAGTCATCACGCCCGAGCCCACCGCCTGTGATGAAATTTCAACAGGTCAGAGCCCGCGTGCTGTCAAACAATTTATCCACATGCAAGAAGGCAATTAACGTTAATTGTCGCAGTATGTTTGCAGTAATGACTGTATCCTACAAATACTGCAAACTTCTGTGCATGCATTACTCTTTTCTACTGCTGTTTCCTTCTCATGTCTCTGATGATGAATCCGCGACCGATGTCGAAACGCAGACGAATGAACGTTTTTTCCCAGCGATCGATTCTTTTTATTCTAAATTGCTTCTGGGACTTGCATGTTCGCTTGTATGGGCAATAACACATTATTTTTGAGAAGATAATAGCAAAATAACTTTTAAAAAAATTTTTTGCATATCTGCCAAATTTTGTGCCATCAAATTGAATAATAAACTTAGAAGGCTGTTACTTGCTATACCCCACTTTAAATTTATATTTTATGTTTGGAAGTTTGCAGGCAAGGAATGTGTATGAGGACTTTATTAGTACAGAGCAACCAAGTCGATTGTACAGTCAATATCAAGTTGAAGACAGCTAACATAACACACATTTGAGTGAGTTGTCGTGTGACATTGCGAAACAATTTACCAAAAATTGCCGTTTTAATCATTTCTACTCTGATCTGCTTTTGTTAGTGTAGAACTGAACCTAGAAGTAAATGTGAAAATGTATTTCCGGTTTAAAAAGGGAAGTCCGCTCTTTCATTTATAACAGAAGATGTCTCCCACATTTTAGGGAAAGCAACATAGTCGGCAAAAGTTTTCCCATTCTGATGGGAGCCAGCTGACCGCCCACTTCCTTTCGTGGCTCAGTTGTCGCGGTAACTCCACTACCCCCACCCCTGCGGGCAGCTTGCGTGCGAGATAGACTGGGCAACCGAAGGATGCCGCTAACTTTTTCACATTGTCTCTCTTCGCGATTCTCTCCCCGCCCCTCGTCTTTGCCGCACAGGCGTTTCAGACTAATCCTGAGGCCATATGAATGGCCTCCTGAAATCAAATATAAGCAGAGCCAGGTCCCCTCTCCCACTAAGACGCACGCCTTCGCCCTGAGCGGCGTTATTGTTAAACGTCTGTTTTTCCCTTGTATAGAGTCAGGCGATTTGGCCGACTCCCTTCGCTCTTGACTTGGTGGGTCCATTGTTGGGTTTTGTACAATGTTTATCCTTTACTTCTTTTGCTTATTGGTACCGTACTGCCTTGGTAGTTGTTCTCATTGGGCTTGGACGTATGCGTGACTGCTAGATGCAGAGTCTGAGAAGTCAAGAAGACGACGCAAGTAGGTTTGGTCACCATACTTGCATAGCGAATCCTTGATACGGCCGCACGATTGTTCTAAATATTTGTGCTATAACCTAGTGGTCTTCTTTTTCACCCGCGTCTGGAGTGCTTGCCTGCGTCGCCACTGTTGTAACCTAGTGTGCTCCTGTGTCAACACCGGTTATGTTTCCCCAGTACGTGATAGAAAGAGAAGACAGAATAGGATAACAGCTAGTACTTTACTGTCACTTGTACAAGTTTATCAACACTGTTCCGTGTGTCCAGCAGTTTGCCTTCTGTGGTCAGTCTCGTTTCGGCAGCAGTGTCGTGTCGCCGCAGCGTGTTCAACAGTAGAGTTCCCGTTCTGCTGGCAGCCTTGTTATTTAAGGGGTGATCGTCGTTGCCCCCCATTGGCTCTACAAGTGGCCATACGCGCACTCGATAACATGTGCCGTGTGGCGTGACCTCACTGATAGCAGCACTCGGCTCCAGGGCCGTCTGACGTCGTGTGCCTTCTTTGTCCTAGCCTAATCTGCCCTTTGAAGGTCGCGCGACTTGGCCCGTTCTCTGTATGTGCCGGACTGGCCTCACGTGACCTCGCACTGTCTCTCTGTCTGACGTGCTCGATCATTCCAACACCTTCCGTTGTTACAAGATTGACTTGTCCGGCGTGACCTCAGAAGACTTTCTGTCTGGGTGACGTGCTCGGTCCTCCTAACAATTTGTAAGAAGTGGTTTTTTGGAACCCCACAAAGGCACACCACAATAGCTAAAAGCTAGCCATGACTAACTTGGTCGTCTTCATGCATATCAGTGTTGATTTGTGTGAAGAAGTAATGCTCACACCTACGTCCCTCATGCTATCAATCTCTTGTATTGGTGTAGCCTTAAGAAAGTTAATTCTCGGAGAAAAGTTACATTCACATTTCCGGGCCAATGGATATCCCACAAGCTTTATCAGGAAGTGCCTTAGACGTCGGGGTCAAGCACAAAACCCCCCTCCCAACGATGTTACATTGCCACGAAAATTTTGTTCTCTACCCTACATGAATGGAGTATCTGAAACCATCTCTCGGCAACTAAGTCGCTTTGGCATCACCGTTGTCCACAAGCCCACAACCTCACTGCGCGCAAGCTTATGTCGAGTAAAGGACGCTCTACCCGTGGGACAACTAAGTAACGTCGTTTATCATATACCGTGTGCTGGTGGCCCTTGCGTTTATATTGGCCAAACAGGCCGACGCCTTGAGACTCGCATCAACGAACACAAGTCAGCCGTTCGCCTACGGAATCATTTATCCCTCGTATTTGCACACTCCATTGAGTGTGATCACCGCTTCAATTGGGATGCCACCGACGTGATCGCAATGGCTAATACGCGACAAGCGAGATAATTCCTTGAAGCTTGGCACTCGAATCCGTCTAGTATAAACAGGCACGTAGAGCTTGACTCACACTATACCAGGTTTCGTGCATGGTTTACTAATCTGGACACAGCCTGAAACAACAACTGGCTCTCTGTGCCCGGTCAAGTGGAATTTCTCTGACTCTTAACCAGCCTGAAACAACAGCTGGCTCTCTGTGCCCGGTCAAGTGGAATTTCTCTGACTCTCAACCAGCCCCCCCTTCCCCCGAACACGCGGCCCATAGTCCAAACGCTAACACCCCCCTTCCCTCACTAGCACAACCTATCGCCGCGGGTGTCACATCACCATAACCCTTCCACCCAATCCCCCCCTTCCCTCCCCCGTCCGTTGTAACCTCTGCCTCCAAAACATCTAGTGCGACATTCCCAGCCCTCACTTTTAATTTAGTCTGACGACGAACACGTGATACTTGTTCGAAAATTCACGAGTACAACTCGATTTTCCGAAGATCTTCTTTCTTTTCATCATATCATCTCGGAATGCAACTTACTTCACTTATCCCACATTTACTAGTATTGAAGAGCATAAGCCAGTTCTTTGACCAGCTCTCGAGCTTGTTTAAATCATGCTTTCAGATGGTTTTAATCCGACATTATTGGACGCCACCCATCACGGTTACCCTTGAGGGCTGTCGGCGACCGAAATGTAATACTTGGGCCCGTCCGGTCAAAAGATCCTGTATAAATACACAAAGTTTCTCGCGAACCTCTGTGCTATGCTCTTCATACAGGAGGCGTTTTTTAAATTCAATGTACATGTGGTGTTCTTACAGGAGTTAAGCCTAAGACGATTAACGCTAACAGGTACAATATTCAGGCCCTGGTTCCTTAGGAGATGGGAGAAGTCTTGGGAAGGCCAGAGTAGAAGGAAGAGTTAATTGTGCACACAATGGAACGGAGAATAGATGGAGAGAATGTTGACTCGTGGAGTAGTGCGTCCGTTCCCTATTCGGGTCGGCTCCGGAGTGACTAGAGCATCAGGAATCGCCGGTGAATGCTTTGCCCCGGGGGCCAATGGGGCTGCTGATGTCTAGACTAGCGTGGGCGTACGACCTTGAGATTGGTCAACGCTGGCTAGCGTGAGCGCGCGGTCACGCTGAGGCCTGTTTGCGTTTTGGTCAAGGACAGTTAGTGAATAGCCCCAGGAGGCAGTGGGCGCGCAGGCAGGCTAAAAGCGCCATGCGTCAGCGGCTGGTCTTGGGTTCCAAGTGGCTGCAAAAGGGCCACTACATACTCTACGTTGACATTTTTCTATACTTTGGTCTTACGTTAACGGAAAAATAACGGATTAATCAGCTAGCCCCTACCATTGCGAAATCCGTTTTGAACAACGCAACGCAGGTGATTGTGCATTAACGCCTTCTTGCTGATTTTCCCCGTAATTTTGCCACAACTTAGGTAAATGAATCAAAACACACCGCTCCCATTGCTGACGTATGTTGAATAGTCCAGAATTTTTCTTTTCTCCCAGTGCTTTTATCCTAGGCGGATACGTAGTTAATGAGAAAGGCAATCGATGGTGCTTTTCCACGCTAAGAACATGTCTGCTATTGAAAATCGTAATTCAAACCACTTTAAGTGCAGCGGGTGACATTTTTACACCAACTTAAACAAAAGGGGTTAAATAAGTTACAGAAATGTGCAACAGTTAGAATTAGTCTAGAAAGTTGTGTATAATTGAAAGTACGACAAAAATGTGAATAAATACAAATATGGCAAAGGGCTACCGAACGCTAACTGACAGCGTTGCTGAAGGTTAATGCACTGTTAGAACACATGAATGATAAGCCCTTTGGAAAAGTGGACTCTATGACCGCTACGCGAAGTGCGAAAGTTACCGGTATCAGAAAAGTTAGGGTCGCGGTGGTAGGGGTAGGAGCGGTTAGAGAAGATGGAACAGGGGTTAGGAGATTCAGGTGGTCTGCAATCAGGCGTTTGAATTCAGTCGAGCCAACCGCTGTACAGTAGGTTACCTAACGCATGAAATCCAAGGAGTTGTACAAATAACTGCCTGTTACTCCAACGCAGCCCAAGCTGCGGCCCCAAAGTCTTACAGCCTTGAAGTAATGGTCGTTCTCCACAATAGGCCATATTGCGATTTATGAAGGAATATAAAATTTTGTAAAAACAGCTTTTTTTAGAAAAACATAAAATTCCGAAAAAGTGGAAATCGGGTGTACTAGGTAAACTTAAGTTTTAACTGTAGTCGATGTCTGCTCGTACTAAATAACCGAGTGAATAAAGCAGCACAAGTAAAATTGAGTTGGAAAATAATCTTTTTTTTAAATTTTCGGATACATATGCTTTCATATTACGTGCAATGCAATGAATAGCTGTTACCGAACAGCCCAAATTACGAGCATATATTCTAACAAGTTTTCACAAGAATTGCTAGTTGTTTCTTTCGTTTACGCCTTGCCTGATTTAGGTTGGACTCAATCAACAACATTTTCACTTGATGTTCTCAATTGGGAGATCACAGGAGTAAGATATATTTTAAGCTCACGTGCAGACATGCCGGTCAGTGACGCATAAATTTAAATGGAATGGTCAGGTGCAATTGTGAATGTACTATTTTTTGTACGATAGAATAAAATTCCTTTCTACACGTTCTTTGTAATTATTTTGGGATTTTGATTACGAACAGCTTCAGATCTTCCTTTATATGCTATGATTTTCACTGACTTCAATCAATTAGCCAAAAATAAGGATTATATGCTACGTGCTTGATAAAACCTTCCAAATAAAATAAACCTTAAAAGCGTTTACCAATATAAGGATTTTGCGAACATTCTTTCTTATGCATCTGCCTGCTCGGCTCATGGCTTTAGAACCAGGCAAACATGTTAAATTATTGCTGAAAACAACGAACGTTCACAAAAAAGTCGTGAATGGATATGCGAAAGATTGATTCAAAAATTTTCTGTGACACGTTTCCTCTTGAAAAATAGCTTTAGTTATAGATTTTGGCGTCGGATATTTGCGTAATTTTTTTGAAGTTTAAGTCAAGATCACGATGGGAACTTTGAGCAGTTATTGATTTTCCATAAAATTAAGGCCACATCTTCTGTAATAAATGAAAGACCTAACTTTTCTATTTAAGCCGGAACAGTTTCGGTATATTTGGTTACTTCTGGGCTCAGTTCTACAATAACAAATACAGAACACAGTGGCAATAATATAAGCGGTGATTCTGAGAAAACCGTTTCGCAATGCCAAGCGAAAACTCGCTCAAATACGCGTTATGTTATCTTTCTTCAACTTTTTATTGACTGTACAATCGATGTAGTTGCTTTAGGCTAATAATGTCCTCACACGCATTCGTTGTCTGCAACCCTTTAAATATACAATATACATTTAATGTTGGGTATAGCAAGTAACAGCCTTATAAGTTTATTACTCAATTTTATGGCAGAAAAATTGTCAGATTTTCAAAATTTAATTTTTTAGGCTTTTTTGCTCTTTTTTCCCAAAAATAATGCATTATCTTATAATTGCACTAACCTCAACTTCATTGACGCAAAACAAAACATGCTGTTCTCTGAACATATATAATTTAAAAGTTTCCGATTTTTATTTATACTCTTTTATAGTTTAGCACGCAACAATAAGTTTTTTTTTCCGCTGTGTCTAAGAGCGTAAGAAATAACTTTGATAGCAACAAACGGTGGATTTGATCCCCATTCGTCCCCATTTTCCCCCCAGTATACTGATCAGAACCGAACTCTTTTCTAGTAAACAGCATTTCGCACCTCAAGTCAACTCAATAAACAAAATAAACCATATCAAATTTGTGTTAAATCACTCTATTTAAAATTTTGCTCTCCACATTTCATCAGATATGCAATCAACTGTAGTAACGCAGAGAAAAGCTAACTCCGGTTTTTGTTCTGATTTGACATACGAGCGTCTCTAGGAGGTCGAACTGTCGGTTAAAAATATGTTTTTATCTAATGTTACCGGATGCCTTTCCGTTAATAGTTTCCTCAGGGTTTTCGCACATCTGACTTGGGCTAGAACACTTCCCATTTCCTGCTTAATATAACTGTAGGCATTGGGCAGGGTGGGGGGATTATTTGCACTAATAAATGAAAAATTTGCCGTTTTAAAACATGACCTTTCGTGTCAATAGAGGCCTACTGAATACTCTAATTCGCGGGTTCTGACCGAAAAAAAACTCGCCAGTTCTGATTTACCAGCATTCAGTACGTCATTCAGGTATGCACGTGTCTCCTGGCCAGGGCAGTATCGATTATTCACGTGCGCAGCACAGACACCTAAAACCGTATCGATTTTTGCGATTTTTAATTTGCAGTCATTCAAAAAGAACTGCTGTTTGTCACACAGGCGCATACTGAAGCACTTAGGATGGGCACGGTTGACTCCTCGGTTATCGTCTTTTTTTTGCTCATCTTTGCATCGTCTGGGGAAGGGAATTCGGATGAGGAGCGCATACAACTGGACATTGACATCTTGGACTTCATGCTGCCCAAGCGTGCTATTGAAATTAATTACTACTACTCGGCATTCACTCCATACAGTGATATGATGGATGTGGTATTGCGAGCCAGTGAGTTCGGATTTTCCTCTTCATTAAAACGCGCGGGAACACTTGCCGACAGCATTATTTTTCGAAAAGTGCCTAATCGAAACAATGAAAGCGTGACCCACACCCTAACATTTCAAATAGATGAAATGGTGAGAGTCCTGCTGCAAACGGCTAAGGCAGTGACCAGGCGTAATCCTCCGCGTAATGCCATCCCCAGACTTGCCCTATATGGCCTCTACAGGGCTTCGATACACCCTTTTAGATTTATTGATGGTGTCATATCTGGGAAGACGCTGAGAATTACGCGCTTCGTGGAATCAGTCATTAAGAAACCGAACACTAAGATGCGCAAAGCCGCAGTCCTTCAACCCATTTTTCACGCCTTACAGCACTCAACACAGAGCCTTAAGCCACCGCCCCTAGGATTGCTAGTGATGCATGGCTGGACGCTCCTCTTTTGGGTAACTGTCAGTGAGCAAGCAAACTTCTTTAAACCCGACGAGGAGAAGTCTCGATTCATTGAGGAGAAAGCACCTACAAACCTGGACGAGCTGAGTGCAACATTTATCTATCATGTTTGCAAAATCATGCGAGCGGACAGGGATCTCGTGCCGAGTGACATACCGACTGGCTTCTGCCCAAATCCCTGCGCTACCTTGCCCTGCCTTCGTGTTCGCAATGCAGTTGGTGAGGAATGCTTTCACACGGGACAGGGTCTCTTCATAAATGATTTCAGGTGTACCTGCCTTCCAGGCTTTCAGTGGATTCCGGCTCCGGGTAGCAGTGAGCTCGGCATGAAGACGCCGCTCACTGACGAGGCTGGCAGATGTGAGCCTATTGACGTCTGCAGCACCTACTGTAACCTCCTGGGCACCCGACGTTGCGACGTCATACCGTACACTGGCAATGCCATCTGTCTGTGTAAGGTAAGCATTGTTGCGCCTCATTTTGCCCTTGCTTCTCGCAACTGAAACAATTTTTGGTAGACATCGACATATGTAGAGTTAGGCCTAGATACGTAGACGTTTCCCTGCTGATGTGTGCTACTAAATTCCCAGAAGATGACTTATCGGCAACCACAGGTTGGCAGAATTCGATAGCGGACTGTAAATGAGAAAAAGTAACGAGAAGAAAAATCAAATACTTCTGCAAATGCAGGACATTTTGTTCCTCACCAATCCGAGACCTGAGGTTTGTTATAGCGATATTCAGTTCTTTTGAGGGGTCCGGCTCAGTTGTGAGTGGCCCAACGTTTTCAGGTGTTTTCTGATAAGATAAACTTCAGAGAAAATGAATGAATAGCACTGTATCAAATAACTTATTGTGCCATTTTTAGGCTCCGTCTAAAAGTACATAGGAATACTTGAGCCGAAATACACAATCAACTATGGTATATTCACAAGGTGCCAGCAGGAACTCATTAGCATAGGAATGCTTAAGCATTTTCCCATATTAACAGCACAATTACCACTTGACAGTTTCGAAGACGAAGAAGACGAAGAAGAAGAAGAAGAAGAAGAAGAAGAAGAAGAAGAAGTTACGATTGCTGGGACAACAGTTTTATTCGCCTGACGTTTCGACATCCGTCGCGAATTCTTCATCAGATGCATAAGCAGAAAGCTGTAGCAGAAAGAGGTCTGTTCGACCGTCGGTTTTGAGTATGTTCACTACTTGCTTCACAGCAGGCTAGGAGCGAGTGCGATGACTTGCACGGTAATAACATTACAGTGAGGGTAGACTTTTGATGCATCTACCGCACTCTACTCTCTTTCCCCACCTGGGTTCGCTTTCATGACCAAGTAAGGGCAGGGGTGTCACGGGTGAACGAGTTTGCGAATTTAGTCGGTTTGTCCATAAAATCTAGGAAGACCAAAGTTTTTTATGCTGCATCCCTGCCCAAGGGAAGGTACCTCTCGAGATTAGTGGCTGTCAATTTGAAGAATTCGACAGTTCCAAATACCTCGGAGCGAGGTTGGTACCAAATGGACGGAGGAAGGATGATATTTCTCCCGATTTGATGCGGCACGATGAGTTTTCTTTAGCCTTCGGAAGTTTTTATGGACCCGGCGTGATATTTATATCTCAACAAAGATCCGCGTGTACCGTGAATCTGGGCAGTTTGTTCTTCCATACGGATGCGAATGTTGGGCCATGCGCGTGGAAAATGAACGGAAACTGGAAGTCTTTGACCACTACTAGCTGAGGAGCATCCTTCGAGTGAAGTACACCAACTTCGTCTCCAATGAGATACTCCGCACTCACTGTAACAAAATCACAAAGATATCGCAGGCGATTCAGGAAAGATCGCTGAGGTGCTTTGCATACGTTCTCTGTCGTCAACATCGGAAGCTCAGCGCTATTGCCCTCGACTTTAAACCATTGTCTAATTGGAAACGTCGAAGAGTGGGTCAGCTCAAAACCTGCCTCTACTCAGTCATGAACATGGAAGTGGTTCTTTGATATTCGGTATTCGATCTCTAACGCTGGTGAAGAGAATGGGTCGAACTGTCCAGATCTATTACAAGTAAGTAAGGGAGGGAGGGAGGGGTTTTGACAGGGGCGATAGAATTCACCTCTAGATCTGCCGCCAAACCGTATCACAGATTAGGAGCGCCATAGAAGCTACCTTAAGAAGATGCCACCGTAGCCTGATCATCGGTCAGCCAATCAGCCAATCCAAACCAAACTGACATAGACTGGACGGACCGCAAGCTTCGATTTATGAGTTGTTAATATCCAAGCCCCAGCTTCCAGCACACTATGATAGCTTCAAGCACACAAGCCATCGATCTCACTCTCGCTTCTTTTACTCAGCCACCGTCCAAGCTGGACAGTGGACTACAGCGACAGGTAACACCGAAAAGACCAAAGAAGCCTGTCTCTTTGAGCTTAGGCTGCTGCGTAACGCAACTGCGCGGAGTTCAGCTCATCACCAGGGGGCATTAGTGGTCCTTGTGTATTTTGTATCATGATTTCCTAGTATCCATGCTGCATTGTCGGTAGGACTGTCTTGAGAGTTCCTTCGACTTATAATTATAAACTACTTTTACATTTTCAATAGCCAGATTTTTCCATTTGTTTTCTTTTAATTCCGCCCATTTAAGGTCCGATTTTAATTAATAGGTTTCAGTTGCCTGAGCAACAGTTTATGTTGATGCAGTTAATTTATTTAGCCAATTAAAAGGATTATAAGGGGCTTTAGATTAATACTGTTTGATCACTTTTAACACAATCAGATATTCATTTACACTCGCTAAACACGAAGTAAATAGTTAACCACCAATTCCGTAGAACACTTGGGTTGGCGGGGGAGAGATATTTAGGCAACCCTACAAGACAGTTTTGCCGCATTGTCAAATATGCGCGAAAATTAACACAGGAAAATCTTTTCAAGCTCGGTTAGGGAGTTGGTATAAATATTTGACCTGAAATGCACCAAATACGGTGAAATAACAGCGGTCTATTCACAAGCTGTCAAGAGACAGTCGATTGTATACGAATACGTCATTAGAGGTAATTTTTACAGTAGTGGTTCTAGCTTAAAGCTCAAACACTACAGTTTTTAATAGAATATTGATGAGAAACCAAATTATTTCACCTTTGCACGCAAAAAAACACTGTAATGAGCAGCCGGCAATTAGGCAGACAGCGAGCCGCATTCACGGTAGGCTATCAATCCACCTGAACGCGCCGAAAGCAACCGGCAGTCAAGCAATCAATAATTTAAAATGTAAAGCCGCGGCCGGGCTAAGACCCCGACAAGCCAGCCGTTGAGTCACAAACCAATCGTGTCATTACTCGCGTCAGAGCAGTATATGATTGGCCCGATGGACATGGCTGTACACGCGTTTGTCATCTTACGTATTGTGTACTACCATTCTCGGTAAGGAACTGTCGTGAGGTCCCCACAATGTGCGCGAAGCGCGCTCCACTCCAATACGGGCACCTGCTTTTAGGGGATAGAATGGGTGCAGCATATCAGGGGACAAGTCTGTAGTGGCCCTAGCAGCCCCTTGGAACCCAAGATCCGACGGATGGCGCCTTTGGCCTTCGCGCCTAAGGCCGCCTGCGGTCAGGCACTGATTGCCGGCACCCTGTCCGTTCTGGCTCAATGATCTGAGCCACTTACGAACACACCCAGTCTCGCCTGTGCCAACCTTGTGCTGTGCAACCAATCACCACCAGTCTACTGAGACAAAGCGAGTATTCGGCGGCCGCCCGGGATGACTGTGGTCAGAGGAAACTTGTGATTCTACTCAGGCGCGTCGCGGTCGGCGACGCCGCCCTGTCCCCTTAACCCTTCTGTAAACACTACACTGTTACGTCTACTCTGCCCTCCCAAGACGTCTCTTACATCCTAAGGTACCGGGCCTGGAAGATTGTAGCTGTTAGGGTTAACCAACTTAGCCTTAACTCCTATAAGTCAGTGCGCAGTAATCACGTAAATTAAGAAAATTTTGCGAGTTATTGGGGCGTGTTAACAGACCTACCCCCACCAACCCCATTTATGCATAGCTGACGCTTGCTGTTTTTTTTTGGGGGGGGGGGGGGGGTCGCTTGCTGTTTTCTCATTCATTCTGACGACAGCTTTTCGTGTGGAGCCGAAAGCTCAGAATAAAACTATCGTTCCATAGATCGCGCCTTCCTCTTCTTTACAACAAGAACCTGGGGCACGCATATTCGCTTTTATTCGTGAGTTTTTTAAAATAAGTTTTGGGGCTTCCATAATCAATCTTGTCCTTGTTTTTTCCTCCGCCCTCCTCCAAGATTGACTTTATGGGCCCAACCTGTGCGCTCAAAAGAAATCCTTGTATTGAACTCTCGGACAGTGCACAAATGCCCGGAAACATGGCCTGCAACAGTGGCCAAGGTGGAAAGTGTATTCCAACATTAGGCAGCGACTACTATGCTTGCCGGTAAGTCACCTAAACGGGTTTCTGCTTCGGCAGTTTCGTGCTCTAAACTGTGTTGACACATTTCTTATATTTTTCTAGTGTTGTTTTCCTTTTTCGTTACCGCACTAGGTTTCAATATATTGAAAATAGCTATGACTTTGTCGCAGGTAGTAGGGTCGACCATGTAGAATTTAGCCCAAATAACTAGTCAGGTAAGACAGAATTGGGGGGAACAGTTTTCCTGCCGGAAAAATAAACGTACAGAGCTTGTGTCATCAGCTAGCTGCTAGGTAGATATGAAGGCCAGGTGTGCCTGAGAAGTTGTGTCGTTTTGTTGCTTTGCCTGTGCTATTTCGTCTGCACAGCCAATAAGCTGAGACGCGTGTATTGATTGACATCAAACGATTCAAGCAGGTTATTCTCGCAAAAGGCTGCGGGGTGCTTAGACGGTCAGCCTGATAAGGGAGCGTTCGCGACAATGGACCAATCAGCTATAACGAAAAATCGATAGCTAGGGTGCACGCTCTCATTGCCGCCACGTAATAACTGTGCTACGACACCCTTCTGTGCTCTGACTCATCGTGAAATGGGACGCATTCCCAGCACCTTCCCTTCAAGTGGGTCAGTACGGCTTATGGCGTGGATTGACGTGTATATGCTGCGTTTTCCGACGAACACAGTTGGTCTGGCGCGTTGAGGGCAGTTTCCGGTCTACAGACGCAGGCCCAGGACCTAAGTTCGGAAGTGATACATCGGAAGAAGCTGCAGGATTCGGTTTGGGGACTGATTTGCCTGCTGGAATGGCAAAGGTGTCCAGCAGGATGTCATATGGAAGTAGTTTCGATGATTACTATGCTTTTCAGTAAGTCACCTAGAGGGTTTCTACTGCGGCAGTATCACCCTCTAAACAGTGTTCACGCAATAATTATATCTGTTATACTTTTGTATACTATCGCAACGTATTGAGGCTATTAAGGTTAACCATCACAGCTGCGATCTTCCAGGCCCGGTTCCTTAGGTGAGAAGAAAGAGAGATAAAGCTTGGGAAAGCCAGAGTGTTAGGAATAGTTTTTTTGCAGAAGGATAGAAACGTATGTTGTGGAAGATTTGACTGCCGGAACGCACTTCTGGTCGCGAGACGGGCTAGGTCCGGAGTGATGTCTAGGAGCAGGCATTCGAGCAGCCACCATTGGCTACAGTCTTGAAGTTCATTTGTTGGACCGCGCTTGGGCGCATTATTAGGTCGCGCGTCAGTGCGTCTGGCGGCAGCCACGGCCTTGGGGTTTTTCCAGACGGATTGAGGTCACGACAGGAAGGCCACGCGTTCTCACTTTTGCCTGGTCCCAAAGGCATGCCGTCAACAGCAGCGGGGGGTGGGGTGATGAGTCAGCGATCACGGGTTTCCACAGTGGCGCTAACACTCACTACAATACCTTTGTCGTCACCGCAAGGGTGTCAAGAAATTGAAAGTAGACATGGCTTAGTTGATGAACGTTCACCTGACCGCAAACAGAACTCAGCTCTCCCGCTCTGCCTTGGGACTCGACTGTGGCACTTACAGGTGTAGCAGCTGATAGTATTGCCGTCAAAGACAAGGCAGACTGGAGTGGTTCTGTGTATGACTACCTGACGATGGCAAATAAGCCATAACTGGCCACTCAAGCCTCCCTTGTCATTGCCGGCAATATAATCTACCTAGATATGACTTCCTTCAAGAAGTGTCACATGTAAATTTCAATAATATAATATAATATAATATGTTTATTATGCCAGTTTACAGGCAATTGTAAAGAGTTGGTAATGCACCTCTTGGGCGCCTTCCAACACCTCGAAGACCGGAAAAAACCTAAAACAAACTCCCTATGTTGCGGCCAGTAATGCATCAACTAAACTTAAACCACTAAACAGTTCAAGTTGATAATTGGACCGTTTACGGCTGCCGGTTCTGATGGTTGATTGTTCGAACAACTATGTGACAGTCTACTATTAAAATAGGGACATATTGCTGTCCAGCTCATATTACGTCCTGCCTTTATTATGAATACTGAATGTAAATCCGACCGTCACTTGGCTATCAACTATACCTTGGTTTCGCCTTATTGTGACTGGTAAAAATGCTCTCAAATGGGCATAAGTGCTGGCATCATCAACTCTGTAGCTGAGCTGAAACAAACCATTGATTTTTTTCTTCAAAGTAAAACAGCCAAACTCGCATTCATTTAGAAGAAATTTGACTCCTTGGTGGCAATACCAGGCAGAAGTTTCGCGTTAAATTGGTTCCCTCGGGCATGTGAGCACCCAAAATTTGTTTATGGTTTTCTCAGCTGCAGACGCTGGCGAAAGACCTAACTAGAAACAAAATCAAGCATTCCTGCCCCCAAGTACTTTTTGGAACTAAGAAACCGAGAAATGCTTAAATTCTCAGGTACCGATAGAAACCTTGAAACCTGTTAACTAAAAGAAGGGGATTGAACGAGTTAAACAATTTCTAGATTATTCCGATAACGTGAACATCCTCTGTAAGATTCTGTAAAGTGTACCGTATTCGAGCACAAATGGCTATCTCGGTAGGCAATAGGTTATAATAATGCAAGGTCATAGGGAAGCCCTAAAGTTTCGTCTTCTCGTGATAAAAAATCTTCAAAAAGTACCCATCTTGATCCAGCAGTCAGGTGCACATAGACTTGGCTGACAAATGATATCCCTCCTTCGGCAGATGAAGAGTATAAGTTTGCACAACGCGTACACCCATAATAGCAACATGATTTGTAAGCCCACGAATGTGATCACTTACAAACAGGCATAATTCTGGAAAAGAGCGCATCTGTGCAAAGACGCCACTTTCACAAGTCTGCTCGTAGACTAACGGCGAAGGCTAAAGGTGGAAGAAACACTCCTTTCTTCCCCTCATTTGTATCAATCGCCTATCTTAAAAACTATCGGAATGTAAGGTTATCATTATTCGATGATTATTTGCTGCCATGCCCTTCCTGAAAAGCACAGATCCTGACTTCTGACTGCCACCAAAAATGGCATGTCTAAAGCCACCGTAAGGCCATCGAACTGGTACTGAAATCCCGTTGCTCATAAGGAGAGTGCGACCACACGACAAATTCCCTGAGATACCAAAGTAGTTCCTAAACACCAACGATTAATCGGTCACATGCCATCGTATCGCACACAGCTGCTGGGACGGTGAGGATGGAAGATAGACTATAAAAGTACAAACCAACTATCCAGCAGTATAGGCACATGTTCAGCTTTTGTAGGACAAAAGGTTTCGACAGAGCTGAGCACATTATTACAGTGCTAGAGCGCTGGTCTGCCAGTGGGGTAACACATACCACCTTATAGACTCGGCATCGAAAAAGAACGCTTCAAACCATGTTGACAACCACCTTGCCTTCAAGCAGTCTATCCGGCAGCGGCACCTGTGCTCTTGCATGACCAATCAGACATAACAGAGCTGAAATCCCAGCCGAGAGGAAGCCTTCCGCTTAAATGGTCGTCTTTCTCTGAAAAAGTGTTTCGCAGTGTTAACCTCGCTAATCTGAATCAGAAGTCCAAAAGCCTGTCAAAAGAAAACTAGGCAGATAGCCAGCAGCCGGCAATGTAGCACAGGTGGTAAAACTTGGTGGACAAGCGAAGCTAGAACTTTACATAACGCAGTTTCGAAGATGAAAATGAGAGTTTCCTGTACACTGAAAACCACTTATCCCTCTCCAGCGTTCTGTTGTTCCATTTTCTGCTCGTCCTCTTTCTTCCTCGATTTTCTTTTTACTTTTTTCTTTATCTCTTTTCGGGTCTTTCTACCTCTGAGCTAGCCAGCTTTTGCCTCCAAAGCCAGTACGAGAGAAGAAGAGAAGTCAGTCAGCCAGGAGAATAAGTGTATTCAAGCAGAGCAAGTCAAGCAAGTCCCTCTCACAAAAGGCTGTGGGGGTATTTATTCAGTCATCTTAATGAGGCAGTTTTAGCGACAAGGGACCAATCAGCTATGACGAAAAATCGATAGTTAGGGTGCGCGCTCTCATTACCGTGGCGTGATAACTGCGCTGTGATGCCTTTCCTTCTGCTGTGACGCGGTCCCAACAACCATTAGTAAAATGTAGTAACTAGGTTCCTTTGGTGAATAGGGCTTCCTTCCACCATTTTACGCAGAAGAGCATACCACTGGTTACAAATAGGTCACTAATGGTACGGCATGGATAGTGGTCACGGCATTTATATCTGTCGTTTTGTAACGCATATTGGATTGAGCCTTAATGCATCAGGGAGACGTTCATGTCCGAAACAAATATGCTGTATTTACGTCAGAAAGAAATGGTACATATCATGGGGTCATAAACCCATATGGACACAGTCACATGAATGTATTGAATCAAGCAATCGATATATAATTTGTAGCAAATTGTCTTGGACTAAATTGCACATTATCGGGAGCCAACGAAAGGCTAGAGAGGTGACTGGGTGAATAGGAAGCAGAAAGAACTCTCGGAATAGTGAGATAGTACAGTAGTTGAAGATGAAGGAGACTCAGTTGTTGTCACTGGCCCGAGGCGTGACGCGGTATATTAATATTGGTAATAACACTTTATTAAATTAAGCACATATAGTCGAACTATGGAAAAAGCCACCATTATCCAATTGTTTCCCTTGGTTCGGTCGACATTTGCATACGAATTTGAATAAACAAGCCAGTGCTTGCCCCGAACACAGCTTCTACTTTGGCTAATATTGTCGAGGTCCCTCCACTTGTGTGGATCTAGCTGCATCTGGCAAATTTTTTGAGAGCATGTGCCACTGTCACAGCTTATTCAGAGCCTTTACCACACAGTCTTGCTCATTCTGGCCCATTTTAGAAAGCTTCTAGTTATTTTTATTATTATTTATTTTCAGACCTTTTATTCCTCTGAAGGACAGACTGAGAATCTCCTTCGATTAGGAAACGTTTTTAGTTAGATATTTTTACTTTAAATGCAAATGCTCTACAGCAGATTAGGATAGAGTTGAAACAAAAATGACCTCTTCCGTTAGTAATAACCACATTTGTTTTTGATAACAGTCTCTATGTGTACATAGGGAACAGGTAGAATATATCTTTCGCTTGTCTAATTCACTGACATTAGATTTTGTCCTTACACTAGTTGGCTTTAAAGTGCCTGTTCATATAGGCAGACAATCGACTCTTAGGCAATAAACAGTAATCGGATTTTATGACTGGGCAATTGTAAAATTAGAAATACACTACTTTAATGCATGTTTCAGGTAATTTAAAGCCGATATAATAGACATTTTTCCTGCAAAAAAGAGACTGAGATGAGGACAGTGAATGGAAGTCTGGGTTGCTGTTAACGTACCAGCCGCATTGCCAGCTGTGGTCTATGCTATGGTTTACTTGTTATAAAATAATACTCTCGAGACCTCTTAAATAAACTAAAATACCTTATCAAAGGTGTGGACCCCGTTGGACCAGAAGTGTTCTCCATGAGTTAGACAATTGTCTGGCTCTAAAGGACCAGTGCTCGTCAGTGGTTTGCATCCGTGGTGACTGCATCTCTTCGCCGGATGGCACGGTAAGGGCAGCCTACGCTTAATTAATAATCGTTCTACTGACAATACTTAAGTAGACATATGCTGTTATACAAAAGTAATAAATGAACATATGGTATGCATTCAGAAAGCCTACTGCCTGTGTCCTGAAGAGGCCTTCGGTGAACGCTGTGAACATCTGAGGGGTGATTGGGCACAGTGGTCATCGTGGTCCACCTGTTCTCCTGCATGCGGACATGGAATATTGCGTCAGCGCGAAAGAGTTCGCAGTTGCCTTGGTGAGCAATGTTCTGGTGGGGCAGGTGGTCGCCAGATTGAGACCTGCGAGGGAAATCTGCCGTGCCCAGATGAACTGATGATCCTGGGTCTGGGATTGGAGGCCCTGGCACCGCAAGATGGGGCATATACCGACGCGAAACCCAACAGGGAACTTCAGCAGAAGTTCACTTACCGAAAGCGTCGTTATCGTCTCTTTACATCACTAATGAAGTTGTTAATTGCCTTTTTGATCATCTTTGCCGTTGTAGCAGCTACGATACTTCCCCTTTATGTTCTTCTTTATTAAATGTTCAACTAGGTAACTTTGTTTTTTTGTTTTTGCAAACAATGAAACAAAGATCATTGTTGGCCAAAATGATTATTTTGCAATAAAGTAACAACTAAGATTGCATTAATTATAATAGAACTAGAAGAAAGTCGGGGAAGGAATCATTGTTTGATGTCCCCCTCAAATAACTCCAAAATTCTTAGTCGTCGAGGTATGTGCACGTCTTACCCCAGGACTTATTTTATGGAGCTGCTCTTATTCGGAATATTTTAACCCTACAGGGATTGCAGTAGCTTTTTTACTGCCAACGAAGTAAACCTTCAATCTCAGAAGTATACAAGGATTAGTTTACAGTTGCGAAACTTTCCACCAGAGAATTCATAAGAACAGTTTAGCGAGCGTACGTACACTTTTGATAAATTCTCGTTAGGGCAGTAAATTGACATGGGAAGGGCTTACAAGTTGAACAAGTGGTCAATGATTTCGTTTTTTGCTTACAGGCGAGTGGTGAGAGTTGGGGGAAGGGGTCGATAAGAGAGGGATGATTAGGCGGGGAGAGTTTGTTGGAGCCAGTCTAGGGGCGGGAGACAAACAGAGTGTAGATTAGAGAATGCCGCTAAGTGATGTGGAGCTTGAAGGAAGTTCTTTTACTCACACAACGCTGGTTTCATCAACCTGATAGCAGTCGCTTCTGCTGTTGCTAGCAGGTGCTGACCCAGGTACTATGGTTTATTTGGTAGAACCTTGTAGATCACTCAGAAAGCTTTGTTTGGATCTACCCTCTCGACAACTGATAATCGACTGTGCTCGCGGACACAAATGACTGCCTTTCAAAACGCAAAGGATCTTGAACAGAAAGCAAACCAAGATTCAGAAAGTGGGATTGATTTGCTAGCTGTGCAAGCTCCTAACTTGACTCTGAGGCCATTTAAACGCATGGTGTGCCAAAATTTAAAACTTACTTCCGCTTTGATAGAATGTGCGTTTGGTTACACAAATTCATTCGTTTTCAGGGGTCATCCGATGCCGACTGAGAATCTTGAAGTGAATGACATCAGCGAGTACGCAATGCTTTTATCGTAGGGGTTTAAGCAAGTTAAGCCCTAGCAACTGCGATCTTGAGACCATTGTTCCTTAGGAGAGAAAAGAGAAGACGGTGGGAAGTCCAGAGTGTTAGGAATAGTATAATATGCACAGAAGGATAGGAGAGTAGATGGGAAAAAGATTTGACTCTCGGCTGACTGCAGTCCAGCTGCGAGTACGTCAATTCCGGAGTGACGAGAACGTCGAGAATTGCCGGCACATGCTTTGTTATGGCAGCCAATCGCGCGGCTATTTTCTAGACTAGCGGTCGCGGCGCGACCTTGAGATGGGACGAAGGCGGCAGTGGTCGCGCAGCTCTTGCAGTCCAAAGACGCAATGCGTCAGCGGCTGATCTTGGGCTCCAAGTGGTTGCTAAGGGCCATCACATTTTCGCCTAATCCCTATGCCGCGATTGGAATTTGTGTTTCATATATCTGATGACTGTCGGGGATATACCTAACCCTCAGCGCGCAGTGCGCTTCAGTATGAACACAAAGTCGTCTGCTAAAAACCCAATCGAGACTGCATTCAACTTCGATGATCGAAGAAAATACCTCTGTGCTGTCGTGATCTGTAACATATGGGCTGTGGACTACTCGCAGCGGAAATTAGCGACCTGCCAACCTAATAGGATATAGTTATATGCTATGGATGTTGATGTCCCTGCCTTACCTGAACTCATAGACCTTTGCTTACAGATAACCTTTTGGTCGAGGTGCCCAGTAGGGCCCAGGAGTTCGACCGACGATGTCCACCACGAGCTTCAGTAAGCTGAAGGCAGACGCGGTGATTATAGCTGGATTATAGTGAAAGTAGTCTAGCAGGGTTTATCTCATTCTCTCGCCCCTCCCATATCTGTATACGATGTCAAAACAATATTCGAGAAGACCGAAGATTGGAGAGCGCGCAGGTGGTGTGGGTGAACACATTTAAGCAGGCTTCACAACAACACCTTACTAGGTAGGCTCCCATGTGTTCGGGAACGCCATAAAGACCACATTAAGAAGGAGCCATTGCAGTCTGCCTCTCAGCCGGCAGTAAACCATTCCACACAACAAGGCACACTGGACTGACTGTGTTGCCCGAGTTATCCCGTCATTTGGCGACCCTGTCGAGAGTAAATGCATAGACAAGAGGAGGCTCCCCAAGTCACAAGTCAGGGAAGACGGTGATGGTAGAGAGAGCTTTACTGCTGGAAAATGAACACTACAAAGGCTGTGTTATGACCCAGCCGTAAGCTGCGTCTGCACGCCAGGTGTGTCCGTGAAGTTGTGTGGCTGTGTGAAGCTTTGACTGCGTGATAAGTGCTCTGTCAGCTGCGGCCAATCGACTGAGGTGGAAGTATCGATTACCCTCCAGCGTACGCGCCGCGGCGAGCCGACAGCGACCGTGCGCAAGGACAAGAGTGCGCAGCGTGCGCGGCTTAGCGAACAAAGGCCGCGTGAGTCAGCGCAGTTCTGCTGGGCGGCAGGCTCCTACAACCCTCCAAGCCACGGCTTTTAGCGCACCAAGGTAGGTTCAAACGCACCAGATTGTTTTTAGTGAGGAAATAAATGCGCTGAGGGTCGGCCTCACTCTCTCTCCCCCAGTACCAGCAACAGGCCACCGCCTAGTTGATCGATCGCTTGAGGTGGGAACCTAGTAGGCCTACTCAGTATAATATACGCGTACTTGCGTCTACTCAGTAGCCCAATTTGTTCAGTTTATTCGTCGCGCGATCCACGCTATTTAGTCCCCATTTTGACTGCGATACATAGCTGACACGGATCAATTTGAAGCACTTAACAACGTCAACTGCTCAATAATTCCAGGAAATACATTCCCACCGGCGAGTAAAATTGATGGTAAACCCTCATCGCTGACTAAGCTAGTAAAGCCAAAGCTGGATGGGGTTTTACGCACACCGCATAGAAACTCCTGCTCTACGGTATCAATCACCTTATTTCTTAATCAAAAAGAGTTTCATCAACGGCCTGGTTAATTAAGCAAAAGATATTGTTCCGACCAAAAACGCTACCAGGTCGAAATGAGTTTCTTTTTGGAATTTCTTCCTCAAATTAAACACCCTAGAGGTTTGTATGCCGATGCATGTCACAGGAAGAATCAAAAGAAAAGTTTCTAAATGGGTTTTACCAGGCGTATGGACCATATACCTGGCCAACTCTTACATTAAAAATGTGTTGGAGCTAGTGACAGACAAATCGATAAATACCTTCGTATTCAGTTGCTTCATCCACCGGATAGGGTAGGCTACTTGGATAAAAAGGGAGTATTTAAAGTAGAAGTAAGCAACAAGATGCATTGGTTCAAATCACTTTCGTCACGGCTGATCAACTGCAATCCGTCTTTTCATGAATGGAAACACACAGCAATTTTAATTTGCGCAGAAAATCAGCAGAAGTCAACAGATTGATCAAGTCTAGCATAATTTTTGTAATTAACGACCGTGATGTGCTATTTTCTTGCTTGCAGAGCCGATTAGGCAAATTTTCAGTGGCCTTGGCTGCTAATTGTCCCTGCGTACGCCCACTGTACTTGCATCAGCAAGTGCATGTTAATTCATACACACAATTTTGGGTAGCGGGCAACGGCAAAGCATTCTTTGCCTTCGCTTGATTGTGTTCGAAATATTAGTACCCTTAAAGGGTGAGAATATGGTAACCGGCTTTTTCAGAACTGAATATTCCGCCAATTTTGGCCGGAAAGAACTGCTGTACTTTTGGAGGAAGCGTGTAATATAGCCACAATTAAGTAGAATGGCTTTGGTGTGGGCAACTTCTGCAGCTAGGGTCTCACTGAAGCACATATTCTTCGCTGTCTGTAAATGAGTGTGTACCAGGTTTCGTCTAAATGGTATGGGTACAGAACTGGCAAAATGTACACATTGCCTTTTCCAGGTATTTTCCGTGGAAAACAGAGTTCCCTACTGAACCATCGTCCGTTGTACTCAGAAGGTTTCGTGTTCATATAACGTTTGGCTTACCCATTATCGAAATCTAGTTGTTGTATCGACAACAGAATTATTTCCAAAGCAGGAGCACACAAGACAGCGCTGAGTGGAACAGCTTTACTGAGCTAAAGTAGTCATACAATAACTACTGCAAGCGCCGCGTACAAAAGCCAGTGGCGTCGATGAAAAAAACGAGGGTGTGAAGCGGGACAAGTTCTCTGTCTCGAATTGATGTGAATGTTCGCATTCCAGGAACATGTAAATTTTGAGAAGAAGAAGAAGATGAAGAAGAAGAAGAAGAAGAAGAAGAAGAAGAACAGAAAGAGGGAGATAGGGAGCGAGAAATGCCTTATTTTTAAGAGCAAAGGCTAAAGTAATGTAAAAGGCAATAGAATACTCAAAGTTAAAGATTTACACGATGTAAACACCCGTTTTGAAGACAGGTCTGATTTAAATTTTGAATGTCTGTTTCTTCACATGTGAGGTTGCGTGCTTAGAATAGGAGTACAGAGTGCGGATATGCCGATGTACAGCAACACATATAAAGGAAGCTTCGGCGCTTAGTACGGGAAGGCTTCACAGCCATTAGTTCAGATAGGAGAGGGTGAGCGACCTCATTAAGGATGCGATCAGCAAATTGCTTGACCGTTTTAAAGTGATAATGTATTATAATGTCAGCTTGAAAGGCACAAAGGAAACACCGGCGGCTGAAGGGAGCATTCTGAGGATACGTTGGTAAATGACCAGGTCTTGTAAATAAAATCCGGAAACATAACTGGAGAACAGTAAAGAATGAGCGGGAGAATGCAGGCATCTATAAATCGCCAGATTAGGGTTTGCGGTGAGCGAATAGTAATCGTAAGATTATGATGATAATGAAGAAGACGAAAAAGAAGAAGAAGAAGGATCATCGAACACTGAGCTTTCGGGCTCCTGCAGGAGTCCATCGTCAGAGATGGGAAAAACAGCAACAAATGGGGTGGCTAGTTCTGGCGTGTGCACAAAACAGCTAAAATTTGAACGGGTAAAAAATCAATAATTGTGTGGTTTGGCCGTCAACTCGCTACTGCGGACTTTATCAATGTCTGCTAGTGGGCGAGATCGGCGTGGTGGGTGGAATTATTCACAGAAATAAAATCGTCAACGAAAATAAGCAATATTCTGTAGGGAAAAAGGTCAATCATAAGACAAAGGAAAAGGGGTGGGGGGAGGGAGGTAAGGAAGGAAGGACAGGACCACCAGTGCGGTGAGTCTGGTGATACCTGCGCAGGGCAACATATGAGGGCGCCAGCTTGATGCATCGGTTAACTGAGTTGTCATCCGACGCCCAGGCTTCAATAAGTTCTCGGCCCGTCTTGCTGCTTGCGTGGGCAATTATCCTCGCAGCTGCGAAGTTGAACACGTGACCCGTCTCGTAGGTGTGGACGGCCACTTGCGAAGATACATCATCCCGTCAAACAGCCGACTTGTGTTCGTGTATGCGCAAACCCAGCATGCGTCCAGTCTGTCCCGTGTAATTTACAGAACAGTTTAGACATGGTATGCGATACACTACACCTGGCTGCACAATTGGATTTAGTCTATCCTTGATCCTCATGACCCGGCTGTGCATTGTAGCCTTGGGACGATGTGCGATTCCAACGCCTATTCCCGCGGCATAACGCTCGGTCGCTTCTGTCGTCTGGCGCCAATCAAATGAGGCGGAAGTATCGATTAGCTTCGAGCGTACGCGCGGCGAATCGACATCAAGCGTAAGAAAGGACAAGAGCTCGCAGCGTGCGAGGCTTGCTGAACGAAAGCAGCCTAAGTCAGTGCGTAATGGTATGATTTTGAAGTTTCGGTGATACCTTTTCCTCTACGTGACGCATAAAACGTTGGCAAAGGTCGCTATCTATGTCACACAAAGGCCGATCGCAGCTGATAAGCCGTGACTAAATTCGTTGAATTCAATAAATCCCACTGCTGCTACTGCTGCTGCTTACGCCTGCTTTAAATTCGTACCCGGAACTAATGCCTCAAAAAGCGGGTCCGCTACAAAACCCACTACAATGACGACGAGGGCGTATGTTGGAGTCAAACGGAAAATTACGCCCCTAGACACATTCAAGAATGCTCAGTGACAGTAAAAAGGCGAGAATCGCCCATGAATAGGGTTGAACTGCCTCGCTACGCTTGCGTCACTTTGTACTAACGTGCTGTGTGCTGATTGGCTACTTCTTTTCTTATTATACCACCATAGGCTGATTGTTTTCTTTCAACTTGCAATATTTAGAAATGTTGACGATTAATGTTTTATGACTTTTCCTATTGTTTAATATCAAATAACTGGTTGAAGGAAACACTCAAACATCAAATTGCATTAAATACAGCCGACACACCAATTAGAAAACCTAGCGACCACTCGCCGTTATTAACGAATACGTATTTTCGTTAAATAGTACGAAAACTAGAATCCCACTTTCAGTCGCGCGCGCGACAAAAAAGAGAATTTCAGGCGTGCGACAAAAAAGAGAAAATCGGGGGAAGGCAGACTATGGAAAATTTGATTACAGTTTTCTTATTATTAACAGCTTAATAAATGTGTCATTTCATTCCATGAAATTACATTTCTTGGGATGCCTGCCTTTCGGTTTATACGAAACAAATGTGTCATTATTACCAACAATGATCATTAAATAATATAATACTTGTGATTTTAAAACTGGTTAAAAGGTTGCATATCGTGCGCTTTTATATTTAAGTTTGCCTCATTCACTTAAATGACAATTAGGAAAGGATGCCCTAAAGAATATCAATCGTCATTATTTCTCAATAGAAGAATAACAGTCCATAGTATTATAATGAGAAAATGAAGCTTAAACTAAGTAGCCAATCAGCGCACAGCACGGTGGGACAAAGTGTCGGAAGTGGAGATAGGTAGTTCAGTACCCATGCATGCGGTTGGCATCGGGCACATTTCCGTTTGGGATCAAATTCACACTGTCACTGTCTGCCCTTTCAAGAAAGGACTAGAATCCCTCCGGATTACGCATCAGTTGGTATATCGAGTTAGACGCCACGTACCTAAGTCTCTGACAAAAGTGGAAGAGGCAGGAATCAGTCCGAAGACGATTAAGCAGTTTGCGGTCATCTATTGACGCAAATTGCTTTCGGCAAATTTGCTCTGCTCCGCGTCTAAGGAAGACCTGGGGAACCTGCATCGAAAGTGTACATAAAAAATTACATTTATCGAAAGGGTGGATTTAAACTCGACATAATTTTGCATGTGTGTACCAAGTAGGAGTGCGTTAAGTGGGGGAACATACAGTGCGACAGTTTGACCGGAGTTACTGACGCGGTCCCGATGTGAGTGGACGCAGGGACGGTGAACCACGCGTGCTTTAGTCTATTGTGGCAGCTTGCATTCGATATTGCTGCGCTGATTCATCCTGTCCTCACTCTCCAAGTCTTTGCCTAACGCGAGTTACGCCGCGCGCCCAGCCCTACTCTCTTCCCTGTGCGATCTTATACTTTTGCGTCCGTGCTGTCGACGTGTGTACTCTCGAAGATAGTCGATGCCTCGTGAACTTTGATGCCAACAACTGCACTCATTCCTGACTGGTTGGTGACTAAATAGGCTGGACTGAGCCCGCAAGCATAGAATTTTTTTCACCAGTCCTAGCATAAACCCGAAACCGTAACCTTACTCATAACCCTAACCCTGTCATAAACCCTAATCCTTCACTTAACAATAACGCATTTTCACAAGAGTAGTTGGCGAACATACGTAGGCTTTCGATAAATTCTCATCGGGCACGGTTAAGGTAAGGATAGGTTACCAGCTCAGACCACCTCCATGTGCATCTGCTAATTTACTTGCTCCTGAGGAGCAGGTTATATTGGTCGCAGGAGTCAGTGCTTTGTCCAAAAAAATGCGGGAGTACCTCCCGGCATGGCTGAGCAAAGGTGGAAATAGGAGCATAAACAACGCAATTCTCGTCCGTATTGTTGCTTATGGACATCGTGTGTACAGCAACAAAGCCTTCAAGGTGATTTATAAGTTCCCACCAAAATATTCAGTTTCTGGGTCAGCGAATGTTAGCAACAGCAGAAGCGATCGCTGTCAGGCTGAGGCAGCCAGCGTTATGTGCGCAAAAGAACCTCCCACAACCACTTAGCTGCATGCACTATTCCGCGCTCTCTTGGTCTCCCCCCCCCTTCCCCCCCTTTCTTCCGCTCCCCTTTCCTAGACTGGCTCCATCAGACCGCCCCCGAGTAGCCATCCTTCTCTTATCGAACCCTTCGCCCGGTTCCCACGACTCGCTCGTAAGAAAAGACGGCAACAGTAGCTTATGTAGGCCCACTCATTAATCCCTACTCCCTGTATGTTTTCCTACGAAAACGGTGGTTTTAGGGTTTTATGGGTGGGGAATTAGGACACACAGTGAAATATACTTTTAAAAAATGCTAAATGCATTTTTATTTTACTGTATTTAGAAGTGTTGTTGATTTATATCTGTAGATTTTCCTAATCTGTATTATCGTTTGCGGAAAAAATCGATTGTCAAATTGCAGGTTTCTTGAAATTCCCGAAAAATTGAAATGGTGGTTAGTAGATCGTCTACATCAACTTACCTGAGGTCAAACTTACCGTTCTGGAGTGAGATTAGTGTAGTCCACGCCGCGAAGCACCGCCCACGCCTTTGATGTACATGCGGAACAAATTTATCCCCGAGGCCGCTGGACGCAAATTCGACTGTATTTTTTTCACTTTACACTTACTTCTAAAAATTTTTTTCTCTACCTATCCCATTTCCTCACCCCCAAAACTCTATAACCACCGTATTTGCAGGAAAAAATGCTGGGACTAGGGGTATGTGAATGGGCCTACATAAGCTACTTTTGTCGAAAAGACGAGCATAATTGACCGCTTGTTTACCTTGCTCCCCGTTCCCATGTAAATGTAGTGGTCCGATGAGAATTTATCGAAAGCCTACGTAAGCCCGCCAATTACTCTTCTGAATAATCTGATGGGAATTTTTGCAAGTTTAAAATAATGCATGTCTTAATCATAAGCATAAACGTGATCCTAGCCTCGACCTTAACCCTTACCCTAACCGCAAATCTAACCCCAAACTAAACCATAGTCTTAACTGTCGAAAAGCCGCTTTTATCGCGGGCGGTTCCTTTTTTCATTTCCTTTTTAGGGAAGCATATGATTCAACTCAAGTTTATTAAGGGAAATAAAGGCCAACGCCTTTGGGCTCCCTATTGGTACACAGTACTTAAGAAATGCATCGACACAGCCGAACATTTCAAAGAAGTCGTGTACATAATTATAGGTAACTACTCACTTGTTCCAAGTAATACAATCAGATGTGGTGATGCCATTTAACACAAGCCAGCAGGTGTAACTGAGCAAAAAGAGCAGACAGTGAAAAAAATTCCCAAGGCATGGCTCAGAATTCAAAAATCGAATGTACTTTGTTTTTTAGGAGAACAACTGTCGCCCGTGAGAAAAAAATTGTGAAAGATAGGGCTGGTATGCTGCTGTGAACGCTGGCGGCAAGCCTGGGGGCCCATCCCGAGTAATATCTTTACCCGAAGGGCCACATGAGGAGGAGACCGCAGAGTCACGAAAACATCCCAAAGGACCGGAGGAGCGACCATGATGTGCCCTTGCCGTGACAAAAACAGAGAACTCTATACCGTACCATTGTCTGTTTGTATTTTATTGTTTATTTTCCCTTTCTCTTTATTACCCATTTGCTACACTTGTTATCTCTAGTTGCTTTATCGTTACTACCATTATTACAACCTTTCGCGATCAGTGCTTACCTTACTAGCTTGCGCATTTCAGTACTCTCGTAACGTTGCTGTATCTGCGTAATCTACTCGATATCCGGTAGTCTTAACATTGCATCCCTTCCTCTTTATGCTTATGTATGCCTGATTCCACATCTATTTTATCTTACTATTTTTTTGTCCAATTGATATTTGTTACCTGTTACTCTACCTGCTATTTCTCCCATGTTGTCTCTACTGTCATACCTATACTATTCCATTACATTACTTTTAGTCACCTCCATTGTAACGATGTCTACCCATATATTCGTTCCACCGTCATTATTAGCATTCTTAGTCCTAGCAGAGCTTGCCTCCTTAGCAACATCAGTGACGATACTACTCGTAGCAGTAACTCTAACAGCAATCGGATGTTGCAGCACTAGAATGCCTAGTAGCATAAATGGAGAGACTGTCGCCTTCACCGCTACTGTTACTAAGACAGGTACTGCTGCTCCCTCCCCCTACTCCCCAAATACCTTCCCCCCATGGTCTAAAAGTCATATGGCGGCGCGACAGCAAAGTTTTAGGCGGCTCGTAACCAAGTGGTCGTTCGACACCAAACCAATCGTGGCCCATGGTGTGGTTCGGCAGCAGTTACTTGTGACAGGCAGTCCTATTTAGGAGTAGGGCTGCCACCCCTCGCAAGAGGGTGGATGGTCCTATAAAAGGTGGTTCCAAACACGCTGGGTCACGACATCTGCCAGCTGACCGTGGCTGTCAGACTGCATACACGCGGTCGAAACACTACAAACGCAAATCAATACTTCTCTCTTCACCTCCCTCCCACTAACCCATTTCCTTCCCGCAGGCCAGCTCCCAGAGCTCGCAGGACAGCTCAGGGAGCCCAGGTAAGTCCTATCATCTTCGGCGCTTGGAATGTTCGTTTCCTTTTAGGTAACCCGAGGAGCATCTGACCGAAACGGAGAACAGCGCTTATCGCCCGGGAACTAGCGCGCTTCAAGGTGGACATCGCCGCATTCAGTGAAACCCGCTTCTCTGGCGAAGGTTCCATAGAAGACGTGGGCGCCGGCTACACCTTCTTCTACGTGGGCCGTCTGACGGCAGAGCGACGCGAGGCCGGCGTCGCCTTTGCCATCCGGAAGGACATCGTGGGACGACTACCCTGTACGCCGCAGGGCATCAACGAACGCCTGATAAGCCTCCGCCTGCCTTTCTGAAGTGGCAAATTGGCCACCATCGTTAGTGTCTACGCTCCTCCGATGACCAGCTCCAACGAGACAAAGAACAAGTTCTACGAGGATCTGCACGCCCTCCTGGCCTCTGTGCCGAAGGCGGACAAGTCGATAATCCTTAGTGACTTCAATGCCCGCGTCGGCACAGACCATGCCACCTGGAGTGGAGTGCTCGGACCCCACGGCCTCTGCAGACTCAATGACAATGGCCTACTCCTCCTTCGAACCTGCGTGGCGCACCGTCTCATACTGACCAACACCTACACTAGCCAACCTCTACAGCACAAGGCGACCTGGATGCACCCCAGGTCTCGTCAGTGGCATCTTCTGGATTATGTCCTCGTGCGGCGACGCGACCAGCAGGACGTGTTGGTGACAAAGGCAATGCCGGGTGCCGATGGTGATACCGATCATCGTCTCATCATCTCCAAGATGCGGATCCGTCTTCAACCACGCAGGAGACCTCAAGGTAAGCGACCCCCAGGTAAGTTGAATACTGATCTGTTAAACTTGCCTGCCAACCGCTTCCGTTTCAGCAACGAGCTGACTCAGCAGCTCGATAACCTCCCAATCGTAGAAGAGAACACCTCCGTGGAGACCCAATGGATTCAGCTACGAGACGCTGTTCAATCCACTGCCAAACGCATCCTTGGGCTCGCGCCCCGCCCACACCAAGACTGGTTCGACGAAAACGATGCAGCCATCAGTACTCTCATCTCTGAGAAGAATCACCTCCGCAACGAGTATGTCGTTCGTCCTACCAACGCCACGAAAGCAGTCTACTACCAAAGTCGCCGTCTTGTACAGCAGCGACTGCGGGAAATGTAGGACGCCTGGATGGCAATGAATGGAAGAACTTCTTCGCTGCACTCAAAGCAGTCTGCGGCCCCGTAGTGAGGGGCACAGCCTTACTTCTCAGCGCGGACGGTACCACCCTCATCACTGAGAAGACCCAACTTCTGAGCCGCTGGGCCGAGCACTTCCAAAGTGTACTCAACCGGCCCTCTACCACCTCTGAGGCTGCCATTGACCGGTTGCCGTAAGTGGAAACTAATGCTGACATTGACCTCCCACCCACCCCTGGGGAGACCATCAAGGCTGTGCAGCAGCTGTCCAGCGGGAAGGCACCCGGATCCGTAGGGATCCCGGCGGAGATTTACAAATATGGTGGCCACCAACTCATAACTCACTTCACCACCCTGTATCAAGAGATGTGGCGACAGGGCCAAGTTCCCCAGGATTTCAAGGACGCCACCATCGTCCACCTCTACAAGCGTAAGGGGAACGCCCACGTCTGCGACAACCATCGCGGAATCTCGCTGTTGAATATCGCCGGTAAAATCTTTGCACGCATTCTCCTCAATTGTCTGAATAGCCATCTGGAACAAGGGCTCCTGCCTGAAAGCTAGTGTGGGTTCCAACGTCACCGCGGTACCACTGACATGATATTTGCCGCGCGTCAGCTGCAGAAATGTCAAGAGATGAGCAGCCACGTCTACACTACGTTCGTAGATTCAACAAAAGCCTTTGACACGGTGAACCGGCTCGGACTTTGGAAGGTTATGCAGAAGTTTGGCTGTCCGGAACACTTCACCCACATGGTTCGACAACTCCATGATGGGATGATGGCGCGCGTCACGGACTACGGAACGCTGTCTGAAGCCTTCGCAGTAACCAATGGAATGAAGCAGGGCTGTGTCCTCGCACCCACCCTCTTCAGTCTCATGTTCTCTGCCATGCTGACGGACGCCTACCGTGACGAGCGTCCCAGAATCCCCCTCTACTACAGAACGGGCGGAAACCTTCTCAACATTCGTCGGACACAGGCCTCCACGCGCGTCTCCACAACCACAGTCCATGATCTGCTGTGTGCGGACGACTGCGCTCTCAACACAACCACCGAAGTGGATATGCAAAGGAGCATGGACCTCCTTGCAGCAGGTTGCGCCAACTTTGGCATCACCATCAACACGGACAAGACGGTGGTTATGCATCAACCGCCGCCAGGTGTTGACTTCAACCCCGCAGGCATCAACGTCAACGGAGCCGAACTGTAGAACGTGGACAACTTCACTTACCTCGGCAGTACGCTTTCCCGCAACACTAAAATAGACGCCGAGATTGTCCGCAGAATCTCCAAAGCTAGCCAAGCCTTCGGTCAACTCCAATTCTCCGTATGGAATCGTCATGGTCTTCAATTGTCAACTAAAATGAAGATGTACAAGGCTGTTGTGCTGTCAACACTCTTGTACGGGGCGGAGACTTGGACTGTCTATGCTAGCCAAGCGCGGAAACTGAACCATTTTCACATCAGCTGCCTACGCCGCATATTGAAGGTGAAGTGGCAGGAGAGGAT
>JAYGXS010000004.1:60394430-60407007 GCA_036362985.1 Ligula intestinalis | reverse complement strand
TCACTTGCAGGACACAGATGCTGCACCAACTCCGTGGTTGACGTCATCGAGTCAAGGCTAACTGGAAAACCAGATATTTATCTTGCGAACAGGGGGTGGGAGGTACAAAACGCCATTCAGACGCGTCCTTCATCGACAGAATTCTTTGACGTAATGCAATTTAAACTACATCTTGACTCCTCTACACATTGTCTACAGGACTTTCCTCTGAAAATTCTGCTGTTTTATTGCAAACTTTGGTAGGGCTTTCATGTGAGCCCTAAACTATTTTTTCATCAGCTGCACACTGAATAGGTACTTCATATTCAATTATAAACAGATCGAAAGCAGGCATAAATTTATGAGTTCACTAGACTTCGAATCACTATTTACAAATGTACCGCTGGACGAAACAATAGACATTAGTTGTGACCATGCGTCAGAAACTCGCCTATCGCCTGCAATACTGCGCAAATTTATGTTACTCTGTACCAAAAATGTTCAATTTCTATTCAATTCTATTCAATTTCCAGACAAATTGACGGAGTCCCAATGGGGCCCACATTCACGGATGTTTTTATGGGTCATATAGAAGAAAAGGCGTCAACAAGACTTAATAAGACAGACTTATATAGAAGATATGTGGATGATAGATTCACAATTGTTGATTACAAGGAATTCGCCGATGACCTCGTCAATTTTATGAATACTCTACAGCCTAAAATTAAATTTACAATGGAAACAGAGCAGTATAAAAAGCTCTCCTTCCTAGATGTCGTCATGTTTAGAGAGGATGATGGTTCCATAGGGCGCTCGGTTTTCCACAAAAGTATCTGGAAAGGGCAATACCTACACTTCATGAGTTTTGTGCCAATTCAGTGGAAATGTAATCTGGTGCATACCCCTTTTCAACGTGTAAGAAACATTTGCTCTAGTGAGACCCTACCTGAAGCGCTTTCACGCATCAAATCAGCCCTACTTAACTGTGGCTATCCAGCACGCTTAATTCAAAAGTATAGCAATTATCTACGGCCAAAATCGATGGAACAGTCAGCTCCAAAAAATCCCGTCATGATATCCTTACCTTCCAAGGGGGACGATGTTTCCAATACAATCAAGCGACGGTTACGCTGTACTAGAGAAAGGACCTACAACGCAGCTAAACTAGTCTTCTTAAGTTCAACTGAAAGCATTCTAGTAAAACGGGCAAAGAATGCCTTAACATTGTACGCCGCCTCAATTAGTGTTTACGAATTCACATGTACTTGCGGATGCAAGTACATTGGGCATAGGCAACTGGCAGCCAGGGCCGCTGAACACTTGCTCAACTGGTTTCTCAAGACAGAAGACAGAATATCACGGTCCTCAATTACCAAGCATCTATTACACAGTGGTCATTCCGTCGACGTCAAAACAGCGTTTCGAGTACTTGTTCGGGCCCGAAAAAAACCGAACCCTGCGCTGTTTGGAAGCTGCATACATACGGTAGGAGAAGCCTAACCTATGCAAGCAGCTTGACTATCTGGTCAACCTCCAATTGCCCTGGTAATTGGTCATTTAATTTAATTCCCAAGTGTTTTTTGTTAACTTCCCTCACCCACGACTTCCCATATATTGACTTAACACCCTGTCCTTTATCGATTATTTTTTAAACTGACCCACGTTCCTTGCTGTTGCCAGTAATTCTGTGAAATTCACAACTGTTCTATGTGTCCTCGTTATCTTCATTATGCAGCGACAAGCAGCAGCTGAGAGACTGTGGCGAAAGCTGTTGATATCAATAAATCCTGCTGTTTATGCCTGCTTTCAATTTGTACCGGGGAACAACTGCTTCAAATATAAATAGATCGATAGCGTAGCTATGGGATGCCTAGTCGTATCCATACTGACGATAATCGTCATGATAAAACTCAAAGAGCAGTAAAGAGCACATACTGCTCCATGTTCAAGAGGCCGATGGTACTTTTTATCATAAAGGATTAGAAGCTTCCTGAAAGAAGTCTATAAGCCACACCCAGCGTCAAATATACTTCTTTCCTGCGCGAAAAAATGTGCTAGGACAGAGCGTCTTTTTTACCTTTTTGAACATCCTTCTAGGCACAGCTCCTGTTAGAACAAAGACGATAGTTGTGTTCCTCAAGAAAAATATGAATGCAGTATTTCTAGGTTTGCCCTCTTGAGTAGAAGAGATTCTTAGTCGGTCGCTTGGCCACCCACGTTAGGAACCACAGGGAGTTAAGTGAATTAAACCCTAGCAACTGCAACCTTCAGGCCAAGTTCCTTAGGAGAGTAGAGAAGTCATGTAAGGCCAGAGTGGTAGGAAGAGTATATTCTGTACAGAAGGAATTCAGAATAGGCAGTAGGAAATTGACTGTCAGCCATCCGCACAGCCGAAAGCCAGCGGACGGCGCCTGAAGTGACGTCTGCTCGGCGGTCATCACATGAGGCCTGTTCCACGAACCGGAAGCAGCAACCGTTTCCAAAAAGCATTTCGACTTGAGCTAGTCACGACAGACGTTCACAACTGCACTTCGTATGGAGCAAATGAGTACAGATGCGATGGAGATTGAAAGTGCCTTCATCCGAAAATTGTTGCTCCGCAGGGTTTGCCGGAAAATGTATGGGAAAACGTCTCTCGTGCTTATTGTTTAAAAAAGGATTTAGAATCAAATTACTGTTTGGAGCAGATCCTATCTTGGAACTCAAACGTCATTTGCATTCGGCTGTCGTGTGAATGCATCTAGTGGCTCACACTAAATTTCTCAAGCATTCCTTCCTTGGTCACAGAGGCAAGAATAGGCTGCCCTTTCAGGTCTCGTGAATGTGCACATACGCCTTTACTTGGTTCTACGGCGTAGGTTATATCGGTCGAACGACTGGGCGTCCACGCGAGCACACCATCTTGCTTGGTCCAATCAACAAACAGTAAAGACGCAGTGTATTCCTGCATGAGTGGCCTATTGTGACCGCAGAAGCTTTGACCACACGGCTGGCCATCCTATACTTGTGGTCGCAGAACGCGTTCAATCAAGTCTCCAGTTGCTCGGTTCCTATGTTAATCACACACACTGACATTCACGTGCACAGCGATTAAACGCAAACAGGAACCACTCACATATTCCCTTTGCCTCCCACCCCCTGACAGAGCTGGACAACAGGCCCTCCCCTAGTTTCCACTTGTCTAGACACCCGCAAACCCCCTGCCCCAAGGCCTCTGTACATTAACTGCCTTTCACCTTTCGCTTCCCTACCTCGACGTGCACTGCTATGCCGGTTCGATCATAAATAATGGAAGAAAAGTGCGCTTACTGTCTTGAACTTCTAGCGCGATTAGTTTGGCGGTCGAGCGCCGACCGTATCGTCAGTAAGGAGAGAACGTGTGAGTAGAAGCTCCATTGGACAGTATTTATTTGCAGTATCGAAGCCGTTATTATGCCCTTTCGTATGTATTTACACCTGTGTATTATACAGGTTTTCAGCGTTGCAACCATCCCACCTCAGGCGGCCGACAGCTAGGCGGTTGCCTGTTGCCGGCGATGAGGATGAGAGTGAGGTCGACCCTCGGCGCGTTTATTTCCTCACTATAATAAATCCTATGCACTTGAATCTATCGCAGCGTACTAAAAGCCGTGGCTTGGAGGGTTGCCAGTTGGCGGGTTAACTCGAACACCGCAGTCGGTCCAGTGGGTCTTGTTGTGTTGTGTTCTGTCTGCGGGCTGAGTGTCGGATTCAATGGCTCCTTCTTAATGTGGCCATTATGGCGCTCTCTGTCTGGAGCATACTTAGCGAGGCGTGCTGTTTGGTATGCGTGTTGAGTGCTTTTCGTGCCAGCCGTCTGCGCCCTCCCGCATTTCCGGCCTTCTTGACCCTATCTTGATGCCGGTTCTCGGTGCGGGAGCGGTCAGAGGATGGGGTAGACCCGGTGTGTTTGCCTTCACTATAATCAGCCACAGTCACCGCGTGCTCCGTTTCGTTGAAGCTCCAGTGAATATCGTCGAAATCGACGGTCGAACTATCCTATTGTACGGCCTGCTGAAGGCCAAGCTCCAAAAGCGCAGAACAAACACTGGGCTAGCTAAAGACACAACAGGCATTATTTGGACTGTGCACCCATGGGGAATGAACGGGCATGCCTACGTACAGGTGTAGAAAGAAGTGATCGTCGAGTACAGAAGGTTCCCCAAATAAAAAAGACAGAAATGACAATTAGGTTGGACAGTATACTGTAAGAAAGGAGCTAACAAAAGGGCTCTGTAGAAGTAGGCTGCTCACATTAAACAAGTCAGTTGGTGTGTTTGTGTGTATGTGTGGGCTCTGTTCCTGTGCGCGCTGCTTACAGGATTCCGGACATGTTCTGCAGCCAATCAGGAAAGAGCGTTCATGGATTGGATCGACTTCTCATGGGGGATTCGCGGACGTGGCTCGACCTTGAGACGGACGTAGGCGACCGATGCACGTGCGCTCGTCAGCGGCGGTGAGCTTTGACACATGCTTGCCTGTGCGGAATGAGTCACGTGCAGCCCTGCAGCCAGTCGGCCAGGACGCGTGCGGCAGCGCAGCGGCTGATCTCACAGGTTCATACCGAGCCTGCCATTTGCGCCCACAAAACCCGCGTGAGTGATTGGCCTCGACACTGGTGGCTCTGTACCCACGGCACTCAACGTATTTTTCCATCCCTGAATCCGCCAAGGCGCTTTGAAATTATCTCTATGCGTTCAAAGTTGGTGGCTGCCGGATAACTCGGTCCTTCTCTCAGGGCGGAGAGTCAGTTTTCACCTCAAGGTGGGGATCTGAGCCGCTCTTCAGTCATATTTTTGTGATAAAAACTGTTGCAGTGTACGTCGGTCAGGGGTGTGTGGCACACATGATAGAACTCTCTACTTCGGTCAACCACTGAGCCCCATCCCTTTCCGGTCTTCTGGACTGTGTCCTGAAAGCGGGCCGGGAGGTTGAGAGAGGGAAGAGAAGATGCGGCGCAAGTCTACTTCCCCTGTAAACTTATGCCCAGGCAAGCTACCGTCCCCATGCCTATCTCGCTATGGTACACGCGGTGGGCATATCGCAGGGGGTCAAGCAAGTTAAGCCGTGGCAACTGCTATCTTCAGGCCCGGTTCCTTAAGAGATGAGAGAAGTCATGGGACGGTTAGAGTGATAGGACTAGTGTATGCTGTACAGACGGAAAGGAGAATAGAAGAAGAAGATGAAGAAGAAGAAGAAGAAGAATAAGATGCGATCACTGGAACAAGGATTTTATTTTCCTGACATTTTGGATCCCCTCGGGAATCCTTAATCAGAGGTGATGATAATACAGTCATGGTCATCTGCGCATAACCATGACTGTATTATCATCACCTATGATTAAGGATTCCCGAGGGAATCCGAAACATCAGGAAAATAAAGTCCTTGTTCCAGTGATCGCATCTTCTTCTTCTGAACTGCTGCCTGGAACTCGCATATTCTCCTATATTGCCTTGCATTACTACACTGTCATGCTTGCGACCTTGTTTTCACTAACAACTGTTTGGTTTACGTTAGCACATAATGCCTAATGCTATTGTCGTAGGCTTCGGGCGCCGGTAAGTACACCATTTCGACAAAATACGCCAGGCGTATCGGCAGTATGCGTCTGAAAGCCTTTTTTCTAACAGAAAGAAGCTTCGGTAAAGATAAACTATTGCAGGGGGTCAAGTATGTTAAGCCCTAGCAACTGCGATCTTCAGACCATGGTTCCTTAAGAGACAAGAAGTCTTGGGAAGGCCAGATCCTAAGTGCGGGCTGGGCCGCAGGCATCCCAGTGGCCAGGGTGAGCGGTCATTGTCTGGGTCGGCCTTGAAAGCTTTTTGGCCAGACAGATTGCGTTGGCCTACGCATGCAGGCCGGGCCAGCGTGCCGGACCAGCGTGGTAGGCCAGGGACCACCTTTGCGGCATCTGTGATTAGCTGTCCCCAGAAATCGAGAACAGCGGCAGTGAACTTTGGCAAAGTTCGCTTCGACGCGAGCTAGTCTCGACAGAACTGTATGGCCACCAAAACAGGACGCGACGACAGGAACCACTCAAAGTACATGTGGCCTTGCGCCAAATTTCCGGAAAATTAGCTTTGGGATTAACGTGACGGCTAGGGTCCAGTTTAGACAGTCGCAGTGGGTTAAGTAAGTTAAACCCTAGCAATTGCGATCTTCAGGCCCGAAGAAGTCATGGGAGGCTAGCGTGGTAGGAAGAGTTTATTCTACAAAAATAAAGGAGCGAATAGGCAGACGGAAAGTTGCTGTCAGATGACCACACACTCGCAAGCCAGCTGACGGCGTCTGGACTGGGGTCTACTCGGCAGTCGTCACATGAGGTCCTCTGTGAGTCGGTCTGTGATTGACTATTCCAGAGGACGGAAAAAGCAAGTGCTCACAAATGCACGTTGACTTGAGCTAGTCACGACAAGCGTTCACAATTGCACTTCGTGTGGAGCTAGTCACTTCAAGGGTTAGGCATGAGGTTGGAGTTACGGTCAGGATTATGTTGAGGGTGTCAATAGTGTCAAGCACTTAGTCTACCATATTTGAGAACCTCTAAAACAGCCGTATTTATATACGGTTGTGAGTGGTAAAGGGGTTTCCTCTGCGGACTACGGTGCTTCTACCATGATTACTCGGTCGTTGAAGCTCTACTGGGATTTACCGAGTTCTATGACGATCTTCTAACGGCCTATATAGCCAACTCTTGCATCGTGTGGCATCCTTTTGCAACAGTGACTTGTGGAAACTTTGCGCTCCTCCTCGCGTTCCTCCTGGTTGGTTGTGCTACCCTTTTCCGAGCTGAATGCTGGCCTGAGGTGACGATACTCGCGTTGAATATGGTGAGATTCAGCGTAACGGGAACTGATCTCCTCCACATCCTCTTTTTCTGCTTACTCTTCGTCTTCTTATTCTCCTCATCCCACGCTACCTCCTCGGCTGCCTACAAGCTAATATGCACAGTGCCTAAGTGGCCGAAGTCACATGTGTGTGTGCTTGTTACGACCCGCGTCTGGTACTTGCAATTAGCACAAACTCTGAGCTAGCCCCTACTGCTGTCCGGAATGCCCACAGGAGAGAAGAAGAGAAGTCAATTGGGAACAGGAGAAGTGTATTCACACAAAGCAAGTCAAGGCAAGTAAGTGCAAGTCAAACAAGTTACGCTCACAAAACGCTGCGGAGTACTTACACAGTCGACCTGATGAGGGAGCGTTGGCGACACTGAACCAATCAGCTATGACGAAAAATCGATAGCCAGGTTGCGCGCTCTCATTGCCGCCAGGTGACAACTGTGCTCCGACACCCTTCTGTGTTCTGACGCATCGTGGAATTGGACGCATTCCCGCCACCTTCCCTTCCAGTGGGCCCGTACCACTTATGGCGTGGTATGCGCTGCGTTTTTCGACGAACACTGTTGGTCCGACGCGTTGAGGACAGTATCTGGTCTACAGGTGCAGACCCAGGACCTGATTCCGGAAGTGTTAGATCCGAAGGAGCTGCAGGATTCGGTTTGGGGACTAACTGGTCTGCTGGAATGGAAAAGGTGTCCAGCAAGATTTCGAGAGGGAGTGGTACGCCTGATTCGGGTCGTGTTGGATTGCTGCACTGCCATCGTCAGATCTGGTTTCGGTGGCGCTGACAAGGAATCCTTGTATTGAACTCTCGGACAATGCACGAATGCCCGGGAACATGGCCTGCAACAGTGGCCAAGGTGGAAAGTGTATTCCAACATTAGGCAGCGACTACTATGCTTGCCGGTAAGTCACCTAGACGGGTTTCTGCTTCGGCAGTTTCGTACTCTAAACTGTGTTGACCCATTACTTATATTTTTCTAGCTTTGCTTACCTTTATCCTCGCCGCAATAGGTTTCAAAATATTGAAATTAGCTATGACTTTGTCGCAGGTAGTAGGGTCGACCATGGAGAATGTAGCTCAAAGCACTAGTCAAATAAGGCAGAATTGGGGGAAGAGTTTTACTGCCGGAAAAATAAACGTACAGAGCTTGTGTCATCAGCTAGCTGCTAGGTAGATCTGAACGCCAGGTGTGCCTGAGAAGTTGTGTCGTTGTGTTGCTTTGCCTGTGCTTTTTCGTCTGCACAGCCAATCAGCTGAGACGGGTGTATTGATTGGCATGCGTTTTAAGCAGCGAGTCAATCGATGCGATTTGAATAGGCAACGCGAATTAATTAATTAATTAATCCCGCATGGTGCAAGCTATGGCAGCCGAGGACAGGATGAGTCACGCGCCATTGAGCTAGGCGGCAGACTCCCAAATTTTCGTTAATGAACATCCAACCGACTTCACACGGAACTCATCTGTCCCGCTCTGCCTTGGGACTCGGCACAGCCCCTGACAGCTGTAATAATTGGTACTATTGCCAGTAAAGACAAGAGAGACTGGAATCTTTCTGCTTATGACTGACGGACGATGGCTAATAAGCCAGAACTGGCCATTCCAGTCTCCCCAGTTTTTGTCGGCAAAACTATCTGCCTAGATATGAGTCCCTTAAGGAGGTGTCACATATTGTTATAACCTTGGGTGTGCCTGCGTCGACACTGGTTATATCCCCCAGTTGCGTGATAGACAAAGAAGGCTGACAGGATAGCAGATAATATTTTACTGTAAATGTTTCTGCTTGTTCACCCACTCTGTCTTCTGTGTGTCCATCAGCAGCGTGTCTTCTGTCGTCAGTCTCGTCTCGGCAGCAGAGTCCCGTGTCGCCAAAAGCAGAATCTCGTGCCCTCAGCAGCAGAGTGCCGCCTCGTGTCGGTGGCAGTGTATTGAAGGACCAACGGCCTTTGTTTACTACTGGCTCCTCTGCGAGTGGCCCATGCCAGCAGGCATCGTGCGGCGACGTCAGTGTGACACTTGGCGTGGGCGCTTTGCCCCTGGCCAGACGTGACCTCAGCATGACAGAAACCCGGTCGAATGCGGTCTCGAGTGCGCGTAACTCCTTTGCGTCCTCGCGTGGTGTCCGCCCTTGAAGGTCGGTCACTTGGCCCGTTCTGCATGCGCCCGCTGGCCTTATTGTTTCCATTGTTCCTTGCCCTCAGGCCGGCCTGAGTTTTTTTCGCGTGTTGGCCGTCCTAACGCTCCCTTAAAGAAATGTCACATACAAATTCCAATAATACATCAACTAAACTTAAACCATCGAACAGTTTAAGTTGATAGTTGGACCTACGAATGTCTCATATTAGTTTAGAGGTGGGCATCTTCATCATTTCGAGGTTTCGTTTTAAGGGCAGGTCACATATTTAACAACACACCCCAGCGATTGTGTCGATCACTCAGTCCAACATTTGTTTGAGTAGCCATTATAACAGCCGTATTTATGCATGGTTGTTAGTAGAAAAGGGGATTTTCTAAGGAATTCGGTGGCTTCATCGTGAGCATTCGGTCTCTGAAGTTCTGCTGAGATTTCCTTGGCAATCTCACAACGGTCCACATAGCCAACTCTTGCATCGTGTGGCATCCTTTTGCAACAGTGACTCGAGAAAACTTTGCTCTCCTCCTCCCGTCTCTCCTGGTTGGCTCTGCTACCCTTTTCCGAGCTGAATGCTGGCCTGAGGTGACGATATTCGCTGATCTCCTCCTCCTCCTCCTCCTCCTCCTCCTCCTCCTCCTCATCATCATCATCATCCCCCTTTTCTGTTGCTTTGTCTTCTTATTCTCCACATCCAGTGCTACCTCCTTGGCTGCCTACAAGCTAATATGCACAACGCCCAAGTGGCCGAAGTCACATGTGTGTGTACGTGTTACGACCCGTCCCTGGTACTTATACTTAGTACGAACTCGGAGCTAGACTGACTATTTTCCTGAGTGCCCACAGGAGAGAAGACGATAAGTCAATCGGCCAGGAGGAGGTGTATTCACACATAATACGGCAAAGCAAGGAAGTCAAACAAGTCCTCTCACAAAAGGCTGCGGGATATTTATGCAGTCAGTTTGATGAGGGAGCGTTGGCGACACTGGACCAATCACCTGGGACGAAAAATCGATAGCTAGGATGCACGCTCTCATAGCCGCAGCGTGACAACTGCGCTCCGACGCCATTCTGTGCTATCCTGTAGGAAAAGAGGAACGCCTGCAGCATCTCAGCCGTAGTCCCCTCCCCACAAACTTTCAAAAGGGTTCGTTTGAATGTGTCAACGAAACGTTTCGCCTCACCATTCGATTGTGCGGTGGGGAGCGGTCTTGGATGTGGTGTTGTTGGCAGAAATCCTCAAAGGTCGATGAGGTAAACTGAGAGCCATTATCCAACACCAGAACATTCGGTAAGCCGTGTTGGCTGAAGATGAGCCTTAGGAAGGCGATAGTGGAAGAGGTGGTTGCCGGATTCAGTGATGCAATCTTCGGCCACTTTGAATAGGCGTCAACCAAGACTAGGTAAGTGACACCGTCGAGTGGGCCAGCGAAATCGAGGTGCACACGAGACCAAGACCTATCTGGTGTTTGCCCCGGTACTGGCGGTTGACGAGCGGACATTTTGGCAGCTTGTTAACAAGGGGAACAGCGCCGAACGAGATCGTCAATGTCGCTGTCAGTAACCGGTCCATAGGAAAAGCTGCGAGTGATTGACTTCATTCGACTGCTATCCGGATGAGGCGCATGAAGCTGGCGTAGCACAACAGGTCGGAGTGAAGGAAGGATCACCACACGGTCTCCAACCATGAGGCAGGAATCAACCACAGACAGTGATGCTCGACGCAGAAAGAACTAATGAAAAGCACCAGTGAGAGCAGTAGTTGGCCAACTCGTTTGCACATAAGTGATGGCTTGGCGAAGAATGGGCTCCAGTTCGGTAGCACTTCGGATGTCGGCGGCAGTTACAGGAATGTTCCGTATGGCGTCCGAAAGCTGACGGCGTACATCGTCCTCAATCAAAAAAAAAAAACAGAACTCACCGTATCTTCCTCGGGTTCCTGATGATTGCAGGTGGGGCGGGAAAGGGCATCAACCTGACCAAGGTCGACAGTGCGACAGTAATGGATATCAAAATCTTAATCGATAAGAATCGTTGCCCATCCTTGAAGTCGGCTGGCTCAATAGCCTGGGATGCCCTTATTCGAACCGAAGATTGACAGTAACTGTTTATGGTCGGGCAACAGCGTGAAATGACGACCTTACAAGAGCTTGTGGAACTTCTTGAGGGCAAAGATGATAGCTAATGCTTATTTTTCGATTTGACTATGGTTCTTCTTGGTAGCGGTTAGCGTTCACGATGCGTGCCTGATCACTTTTTTGGATCAATCGGAAAAAGTATGCAAAATGACAGCACCAACGCCATGATTGGAGGCACCTGCAGCCACGATGATCGGCAGTGTCGGGTCATAGTGCGTGAGCAGCATATCTAAACTCAACATCAACTTTAGCTCGACAAAGACCTTTTTGACAGTCAGAGGACTAACACTAAAAGACATCCTTCTGTAGTAGACAGTTGAGCGGGGCTCTTAAATCATGCACCGACGGTAGGAAGGCGTTATAGTAGCTGATCAGGCCAATGAACGATCTTAGGTGCAGGCATCCGTTGAATGGCACGAATATTTTCGGAATCCGGATGGCGATCAGTGGCGTCAGAGATAAATCCGAGGGGCTTTATGGACTCAAGGAAGTAGTGACACTTGTCAGCCCGCAATCGAAAGCCATATTCCCGCACGCGTTCAAGTACTGCGCCCAGTCGGTGAGCGACCCATGATAATCATTTCGGCTAGGCACCCAGCCGTACCAAGAACGCCGGAGAGCATCGCGTTCATTGTTTGCTGTAATAGGACCGGAACGGCCTTGACATCAAAGGCAGCCTGGTGTACTGTAACAGACCGCAGTGCGTGTTTTTCGTCAGTAATTCGCGCTACTCTGGAGCGACTTCGAGCTACAAGTACGCATCATCAGAGGAAGTGAATGTGAGGACGGTAGACTAGTAGACAACTGTGCATGCAACTTGGTTCGAAGTTTCCGGCCCATCAAAGCTTCGCAGGGGAGACACCACCAAGAGACGCCGCGCTAGGTGTGGTTCTATAGGAAAACAGGAAGGCCTAGAGCAGGGGTTGGCAAACTTTTTGACTCAGAGAGCCAAGAAAGCAAATATTTGGAAATATATTGCAGAAAGAGCCATATAGTATATTTCTAAATGAAATTCTATTAAATGCGAGTATAATAAACCTCGGAATTTATTCTTTTTAATAATTTTCTCATAAAAATCAATGTTAATGTGACTTCTGGCGTTGCATTGATTCGCTGAGGGTTTAATAGTCTGGTCGGTAGTTGGTGAAGTTAAGCTTCATGCAAGCGTTGAGGCTTCCATCCGTTAGACGTGATGTTATTGTAGACTTAATGTATCTAAGATGTGGGAATGACTGCTCACATGCATACGTAGATTCAAACAGGGCCACTACAGCAATACTCACACGCTGCAGTGTGTGGTATGTGACCGGATGCGCGTTCCAAGTTTTGATTATCAGCTGGTCTTCGGGTTAACGTGCTTGCTTGCCAACTCCGCTTTATGTCGTGCGATCCTTTCCAAATCTCCATCGAGTGACTTGAACTTATTCACCCACATGTCTGAGACCTTAAGGTCAGCTAATTCTTCTGCGA
>JAYGXS010000004.1:60350623-60384430 GCA_036362985.1 Ligula intestinalis | reverse complement strand
ATCAACAAATACGTAAGGACAGGTCCATAAATCACCAAATACGCAGAGAAATGCGTTGGGACAGGTCGGAAAGTCAGCAACTACGCAGAGAAGGCAGGCCACATCAGTGGTTGAATGGGTTGTGAGCGGTTGAAAATCTCGACCTCGCTTCACGACAGGATGTCGACGCAGAAAGTCTCCATATCGCGGTCACATCAGATGACACAGGAGAAATTCAGTTGAAGGCGAGGGAGGTTTGACGATGATTGAGCTCAGCCAGATGAAGTTGAGTGTTCATCTCACGTCGGAATGTCACCAATATCGCAGGGGGTTAAGTGAGTTAAACCCAACAACAGCGATCTTCAGACCACGGTTACCTAGTGCAGCAAAGAAGTCTTTAAAGGCCAGAGTAGTAGGAAGAGTTTATTGTGTACACAAAGAAGAGGAGAATAGATGAGAGTAGATTGACTCGGAAAAGCCCGTACGCTCAGGAGATCAACCGGATCCCAAGTGCGGTTTTCAGCAGCAGGCAGCAGCGAGAACGGCATTGTCTGGTTGCCTCAAAGGTTATTGGCCGGAAAGACTGCATCGACCAAGGCGCGCATGCGTCCTATTCGCCACTGAGAGAGGCTAGCTTTTGCGTGACCTGATTGGCTGTTGCGGAAGGCGCCTTTAAATGCAGACGTGGGCGTTAACAGCTGTGGGTTCCGGACATGCTCGCCTATGTGAAGTGAGTCACCACAGGGCTCCTGATCCAACAAGGGCTACTACCCAGCCAGCCACCCACCTGGGACAGCAATTGGGAGTTCTGTACTTAACAAATCACTCCTTCTGGTGACTTTAGTCTGTTAACTTCCAACCTGGGATTTGACCCGATGATTGTGGTGATCCGAGTACAACCCACTACTTTGACCCCTAAAGAGTAACTAAAATCATAAAATCTGAAGTTTCTGAAAGAGCCATACGCGATCATCAAAAGAGCCATATATGGCTCGCAAGCCATGGGTTGCCGACCCCGAGCCTAGAGTATCTCGTCAGTAGTCCCCCCCCACGAGCTTTCAAAAGGGCTCGATTGGGGCCGGTGCGCACTCTCATTGCCGCGGCGTGACGCCTTTCTGTCCTCTGACTCACCGTGGGAATGGGCGCATTTCCAACAGTATGCAACTGCCGCAGCAGCAATCCTTACGACCCACGCCTGGCACTTCTAATTAGTACGAACGGTCATGTAGCCCAGCTGTTGTCCCAGACGCCCACGAAGGAGCAAGAGAAGTCAATCCGCCAGTAGGAGAAGTGTTTTCACGCAGAACCAGTCAAGGCAAGAAAGTGCACGTCAAGTAAGTCACTGCCAGTCACTCTCACAAAAGGTTGTGGGGTATTGATTCAGTCAGCTTGATGAAGGAGCGTTGGCGACACTGAACCAATCTGCTTTGACGAAAAATCGATGACTATGGTGCGTGCTCTCATTGCCGCGGCGTGACGCCTTTCTGTCCTCTGACTCACCGTGGGAATGGGCGCATTTCCAACAGTATGCAACTGCCGCAGCAGCAATCCTAACTGATCTCGGCAGAGAAGTCGCACGCAGACCTGATTCCGCGTCCCGACAGGAGGTACTATCACCGGAAAGCCCAACGTTCATCCTCATCCAACGAGTGCATTGTGGCTCCACATCGAACTATTTCCTACAGGACACACACTGAAGAATGCAACCAGAAATGCAAAGAATATCAACTGTCGCGGGGGGAGCTGAAAACCTGTGAATCTCAGACTGCGCACACAGTATCTGCTCTAGCAAATGCGCGAGGGGGGGGGACAACTCTAAAAACAGCCATGTTAGTATGTTTGAAGGTCACACGAGCGCGCTGCAGCCGATGAGTCACAGCACACTCCGACTTGCCACCTCGTGGCGAAAAGAGCCGGAAGGCCGAGGGACGTGCGGTCAAAAATGCGGCGGGGTGGGGGGGGGGGGGGGTGCCAACCCGAAGCCACCACCACTGCAGGCAGGCGCAGACGCCTGGACTGACACGACTCAATACTCTGCCAACAAGTACCGCCCACGACCTGGCCTCGCCACATGCATCAGGCTGCAATAAAATGACTCGGATTGCACATGCGTGAGTGTCGACAAGGCCACATTACAAAGGAACCATCATTGCCGCCTAACTCAAAGTCCTGTGGTGGAACAAGTTTTCACGTTATTTGGCAAACTTTTAAAGCAAAACTGTTACTGTGTTGTGATAGCCAAAAGCGCGTCCATTTTAGCTCCGTGAGAAATGCGATGCTATGCTGTATGTGTATGGATTACCCAGCGTTCATATTCACTCCGTTTCCCACCCCTCTCATGCACCATTCGACTGCTGGTGATGGGGTTGGACGCAGTGCCTGACACGGCGTAGGGGTCTACCTCCAAGGCGTGCCAAGAGCTGACGAATACACAGCTGAATCGGATAACCGCGCGTTTTGACCCAGCACATCAGCGGAGCGACCCGTTATATGGCCATGCGCTATGTAGAGCGCAGAGCAGTTTCTGATGCTGAGGATCCAATTTTAAGGTCTTATAAGCCACCTTTTATGTGTGCATTTTTTTGCCATGGGAGAGCGAAACATGCTTTATTTTGAAGGTAAGTATCCAACATGTTCATCAAAAAGTGGTTCCATTCACGGAGGGCAAGGGATAGGATAAAGTAAAAGGTCATAGAATATTCAAAGTTAAAGTTTCACATGATATCCACATTTTTTTATGGAGACAGGTTGGCTTTCAACTTCTAATCTTCCGTTTCTTCACACGTGAGGTAACTTGCTAAGAATGAGAGTATATAGTGCTGATATGCCGATGTACAGCAAGACATATAACGGGAGCTTCGGCGCATAGTACGGGAAGACATCGCAGCCATTAGCTCGAAGTAGACAGTATGAAAGACCTCACTACGGATGCGATCAGCAAATTGCTTGACTGTTTTAAAATGTCGCTGTATTATAATGTCCGCTAAAAAATCAGAAACAGCGGCAGCTGAAGAGCGCATTCAGAGGATACGTTTAAAAATGATCAAGTTTTTTTTCAAGTAAAGCTGGAATAATAACTTGGACAAAAGTAAAGAATGAGGGGGAGAATGCAGGCCTCTATAAATCATGCAATTTGGGCTTGCGGTGTGCGATATGAAAGTAAACGGCGGGTATAATACAAATGTACACGGATTTTAATAAAAAAGGCCTTTGGTATGAAGAACAAATTAGAGGTTAGATGCTAGATCGACACCAAGGTACTGGAAAGAGCGTACCTCCTTGGGCACAATTTCAATGGATTCCGGACTGGGAGAGTGTCGCAGTCGAGAGCACACTGGAGTGACTTCTGGTTGTTTAGTAGAAAGCCAGTTGCTGACGATCATGCTGAGACGTGGTCCAGCCCATCTTTCAGTACTTGGCGATGCATCTGAATTTTAAGAGGATGGCCAGCAACCATATCTGTGCACTTTTGCGCAAAAAAAGCGATCTGTAACAATTTTTGCATATTTCACAAAAGTTATGCATTCCTGTACCATTTAAATGGAATTTTTAAGAGCTTCGGTCATTTACTCCAAATATACTGACTGATATTTAAAGTAAAAACATACATTTGGCGATCGTAGGTCGTCAGTAGATGGCCATCAATGCATTTCACTAAGAATATTATTTCGGAGCAACCTTTCCGTGCTTATTTTTACTAAAGATCATTGATCTAGTGATTGCTTTTCCCGAGACACTGTGATTTAATGAAGAATCCTATGCCTCTGTGATTGTTCTGGAATTTCATCGCATGTCAGGTCCAGCCCAACAAAGGTGGGTGCTTTTCGCGGCTACACTTCAATCCGCTGCTCATGTGGGGGTGTCGGGTTAGCTGACTCCATTTTGGCTCCCATATGATCGTCTGGGGTCGGACACTTATGGTATGATGACGGAAAATAAGCCTGAGGTGGCCATCACAGGTGCTCCCGGCAAAACTTACATCGCAGTTCGATTGAAAGTCAAGAATGATATCCGGGCGAGCTTACAATACTGATACTTATAGAATATTGTCTCATATAGCTTATAGCGTCATTTAAAACTGATATGCCTACGTCTAATAGCATATAATTTTGACTCCCTTTTTCTGTATAGAATAAAAACTTAGGATGAAGATAAGAGAGACTGGAAAGACCATTTCCGATTCATTAGCCGGCATCAGCACGCCATATTCAACCCCAAGTAGTGCACTGTAGTGGCTAGCTCCACACGAAGTGCACTTGTGAATGCTTGTCGTGATTAGCTCAAGTCGAAGTGCACTTTGGGAACGCTTGCTGTTTCCGGCCTCTCTAACAGCCAATCACAGGCCGACTCACATAGGACCTCATGTGACGATTGCCGAGCAAACAGCACTTCAGACGCCGTCCGCTGGCTTGCAGTTGTCTGATAGTTTATTTCCTACTGCCTCTTCTGTACAGAATACACACTTCCTACCAATTTGGCCTTCCCATGACTTCTCTCTTATCCTAAGGAACCGGGCGAGGAAGAACGCAGTCGTTAGGATTAACCGTCTTAGACTACGAGGGCTAGAGGAGCTTCTCTAACTATTGAAGCCCGATGGGACATAAATTGACTACTTGCGTTTTTAAAATGCAGTCTGCAAATAATGCATTAGATTTAGAATTGCGCAGCCAGCTTAAATAGTGAGGTGCACTGGTTACGTCATGCGACGCTAGGAGCAGTTTCCACGGTTGGCGTAGTCAACGACCGTAGGCATAGGATTATATCAATATCGCATGTGCTGATTCAGAGTACTCACAAACTCGATTTCTTGCCCAGAAAGAAGTTAGAGTGCAGATACCTTATTGCCGTGTCCACTAATACGCTCCACTATTACACTGGGTTTTCACGGACTACATACTAAATAATTCAGATCCAGTTTCGGGGGTACGGTGTTATGAGTCGGGAAATATTTTTGTCCTGTTGTTAAAAATGGTGCTTCTCAGGTGACATAGTCAGTTAGATGACTTCCAACTGTGGACAAAATACTAGAAATGAATCGAATAATGCCTCCTAAGACTGCTTATTTTCCTTCTATCCGGGTTTACAATCTACGGCATGATGTATACGGGAGAAAGGATTTATTTAGACAGACGACTGTTCTAGAAGATTAAACAATGAACATTTTAAACTTTATAATTTGATGGCTGACTTCTATTTATCACTGGTGGGTACTGGTTATAACCGGATGTACTGCCGCAAATTTAAAGAGGTGACTAGCGAATAGCCTAATCCGGATAGATTTTTCCACACATACAGATGATGGGGCCCGTCTCGAATAACAGGTTTCGACACAGCAGTCACATATTGAGCATGGACAGAAGATGTTAGTTGGCCATTGAAACCAAGATTGTTATGCTCCTCCGTATTTATTTTGGGTTGGGTAGTGAGAAAGATGTTCTGACAGTTGATGTTTCGATACATTCGAATTTATCACAGCAATGACCTGAGTCAATTTAAATAATGAGGCCTAGCCAAAGTGGTAGCATTGTTTTCGAGTGGAATAGGATCGCCGTTGATAAATGGACTTCAAAAGAGTGTCGTTCTGATGGAACTGGTCTTTGAGTAGCGTCTTACAGTTGAAGAAACATTGTAATACTAATGGAATCGCATTTGTTGACGTCAGGTATCGCAACTGCCAGACCGAACACTTTATCCACTAGATTTCACGTGGAAACCTCAGATACGGCAATTAAACGCCAATTAGCGCGGTCTGCCTAATTTTTGGACGGACTTTAGTGGGTTAATACGAAATATGTAATAGTGGTCAGGTTTATAAACTCCAACGTGTCAGTTACGCACAGGCGAATACAGGGTTATCTAATCAGGCAAATCCAGGCCTGACTAAGCTTGTTCGTTGTGAAGAACTAAATTTGGCGGCGTTCTGCCAACAGGGTCACTTTTTCTCAGACGCGGAGGTCTCCGTAGCGAGAACCGGAAGATAAACCTACTTGGAACAGGCCCCAAACGCCGGTAACAATGGAAAATTGACTAGATATCAGGCAAACCTGCGGACGACGTTGGCCACAGCGTGAATTTCTGCTCCATTACTGACAATTTGGACAGACGCGAGCATCAAGCGAAGCACTCGGACCACCTAAACGTCAATGCTCAGTGTGTTAACATTCAATTATCTCATCTTAGATTATTTTTTGCCCTACCACTCAGCCTACGTACAAATAAGCTCTGATGTAGTCGTGTGGCTCTGGACAAAGCAGATATCGAGAGCGAGCTTTGGGGTAAGGTCTTGCGGCTATAAACCTCATATTTTGTTTGCTACTGCTCTCATAGAATCTTTCCACAATGTGAAACTTACCAATACTTTCCGCGATATATTAATCAATACGAAGAACATGCAGCGAAAACTCCTGCACTGGGTTCCAGTTATGAATACAAATCCAGGCCTCTGCAATTACTATTTGAATGGGAACGAAAACGATCTCGAGCACCGGAACTCTGAAGAGCATCCAGGTGAAGCCCCTTCATCTCACCGCAAGTCAACTCACTAGAACGCACTGAACGTAAGGAGACACCAACCCACTCAATATGTATGGCTACAAAACACGGTCAAGCTTTGTTAAAACAAATATGACAACAGTCGTAACCACTATGAGTGGGTTACCAGCACTCGTAGCAGAGCTACCACTAAGAAAAAAACTACACAGGAACAGAAATGACGAATAGCGCGATACGCCATGCAGACAAGTGGATGGCGGCATACATGTAGGCCTTCACAAAAATCCCAAACCGCGATTAGATAGTTAACACGTACTTAAAACTAACGGACCGGTACGGGGCAATTATTTGATGTTGACCTCACCTGTGCAAAACAAAACAACGCTTTTGATAGTTGCAACAGTATAAAAACCATCCGATAAATGTTATACACAAATGACAAGGGTTGAAATTTGCTGTACAGTATACAGTCACAAGAGACAGAAGACGCACACGAGAAGTTAAATGCAATTCACAAAAGGGCTGACGTCAGTGGGGTGAAACAGTAGGATCGGCAGATTACTTTTCAAGTGTGTGATAGCAAGTTATTGCAGAATATGTAGAAGTTGTTTGGGGCAGGGCAAAAAGGCCCACACGGGAAAATGATGAAACTGAACTAGTCGCATCAAGTTGCCTTTGTGGCGGTAGGTTCGGCAGCGTGATCCAAATCCTCCTTGTCACCGGATTCGGAAGCTTCGGTTTCTTTCTGGAGAGGAAAGGAGAACTAGCAATTGGGGAGATGATAACTAAATTTAAAATGCGGCAAAAAACTGCGATAATATTCAGTGATGCCTGAATGGAGCAACCGAGTCCATTGACGACTGTGAGAGCGGCGAGGGCTGGAAAATACACCCCGGCTATTCACAATGAGTGCGTTGTATCACAAAATGAGAATATTCAAAACATACGCTTGAACAAGGGCGCTAATAATAGTTGTGTCAGTGTTAAATCTGACTGGCTAAAGGAAAGTCGAGGTAACAACGGGCACTAAGTATGGAGCCAATGTTTAATTTTTAAATATGCATCCTAAAGTTGAAAGGAATGTGTTGTAAACCGCTTTTCGCATCAAAAGAGGAGCCGAGGAAGAAAAATCCTGTCGATAAGGGAGAACAGATTAACTCTTGATAGTTCGTACATGGCTAACGATCACAACCCGTTAGTTATAATAAAGGACAGAATAAAATTTCGAAGATAAAAAATAAAATAAGGTATATGGAAGCTGGGTGAATTTGTGTTCGAGGTGGTATACAGTTGGAGTATGGAAAAATACCCATAACCTGCGAAGAATAAGGAGCCCGACTCTGGAATGCCAGACCTTGGAAACTAATGAATAAATCTGACTGATTAGGCGGCATCGTTTATCATTTGGATGCAGGCCGAAGAGTCATGGTTCGTAAAGAAGGTGGTCGTCAATCAACAACCAAATGCATTCTAGCTTGCTAGGATCATCAGAGCACTTCATTTGAACTTGACCGCGCTAGGAGGTAAGATAACAGCCAGTAAACAAAAACGTACAGGGGGTGCATCAGTTACTGTGGCATCTTTATTTCCTACCGGCACGTCTTTATCCTCGGTTCGGGCACGCTTTGGCAGATTTCTGTAACTCTGAGCATCCTTGTTAGGCTTAGTGGACGAATGCTGGGCATGGAGACCAATACCATCTTCCTCAGCGCTATCATAGAATTCGTTGTCACCATGGGTCGCCTTGTCAGCAGCCATAATTGAAATTCGTTTGTCTGGATCTTCGTTCTCAATAGCCTCTTTTTCGACTTCATCAACGTCCATACAGTCACCCGGAGTATCTAAAAAACAAATAGAAAAGCGCAGAGATTATGTAAGTACTTGTCAAGAAAAATGTGTCCGACCTCAACGTAGAAGCAAAATGTAACAAACAGTATGAATCACCGAGCTAAGAAAGACTACGGAAAAATCGGCTAGGGGGGACATGAAGAAATAGTGGGCTGAAACAGCGATTCCCATGGAACAGGCCGCAAACGTTAGTATTACGCGAAAACTTGACGAACTTATATGCAAAGTTAGCGGTAAGCTTTCTTGACTAACTTACTGTTCATGATGTGAATGGTGGCTTGATTGCTCACAACTGGAAGGTGTACCCACTAAAATATACAGGCCCTGTATCAATACTCTGGCTCCTTGGCTTCATTAAGTGTTTGGACAAGTGTGGAGAGATGGACCGCCCCCTATAACTAGGATTTAGACATTTTCGTACCCGTCTTCAAGAAGAAAAATAAAAAAAGATGCTAGAACTACCACCGAAAGCCTTATCGACGTTGCCGCGTTGACCTTCGCTATTGTTCGTCTCAGGCGATTCTAGTCTGTGAGTGACTGGGACGTGGCCCAACCGAGCCGGATTTTAGGTTGAGCGTGGATGTGCGGACCAAATATTCCCACGGAGACGGATTCTTGAATACCGCCACAACTACCAACAACCAGCGGCAGCCTGCTTTGTTGAACTTACTGCTGCGTTCGATTCCGTTCATCGTGAATCACTATTGTGTCACTAGATAGGGTACCACCAGAAATTATCGCCATGATGAAGTCATGCTACCATTCTACCACTGCGCGGGTTCTGGTCCATATCAAGTCGCACGTGGAGAAGTACTACCCGCCAGTATCAACACCGACTCGACCCGTCCATACCCGATTGCGGCACTTCTCCGCATGACTGTCAGCATCTGCTCGTCTGCAGTTCCCGGCCAGGCACCCAATGCACTCCCTGGGCCTTAGGCTCAAGCCGGCTGAGGTCGCGGCTTTTCTCCGTTTCCCAACTGCACCCACTTTGGACTCCTGACTCAACCAAACACCACCCGGGAAATAACCAGGGCCAGCTATATTAGTCATGATCGCAGAGGTGACAAGACCAAATAACAAATAACGATATGGGGACAAAACAAAATAAACGGGACAGGAAATCTTACCGATCATCTGCACACTTGGAGCGTGGGGAATCATACGAAGGTTTTCGAAAAGTTTTATCTTGATTCTATCCAAGTATTCGGAAGTATTTTGATTGGCCATGTTGCTAGGGCTGATGTGTAATTTAAAATCAGGACCAAAGTATTCGTAATAGTCATTATAAGGCAGATTATTAGGGATCTCTGTTGCTAAAGCAATCGACGTCTCGTATGTCCAACACCTTGCAACATTTCTTATTGTGTAACCGCCACCTAAATTGAGTTCATTATTGAATTTCAAAACGAATAACATACCTCCCAACATAAGAAGAGGAATCGGAAACGAGCGGACGAATTCGACGCACTTTCCATGCCCACGCAGACTAAGATTAAAGCAACCTAGACGATCACCACTCAGGGAATCAGCTCCACATTGAAGAACGACCGCGCCAGGGCGGAATGTCTCCATAACCTAAAGAATAAACCATAAATATAAGCCTTGCCTTGGAGACCACGGGTTTGAAAATGCGTTCATAACATTCGTCATCCATTCCATCTCGGAGAGGGCAGTTGACTGCGTAGTATTTTCCCCGACCAGCGCCAATGTCCTTCAGGTCACCCGTTCCAGGGAAGTACTCACCGTACTTATGGAAGCTGACGGTCATTACACGATCAGTTGTGTAGAATGCCTCTTCAACACCATCACCATGATGAATATCGATATCGATATATAGCACACGTTGATGATACTTGAGGAGTTCCAGGATGCCCATCACTATATCATTGATGTAGCAAAACCCAGAGGCCTCGGATTTTTTGGCATGGTGTAGGCCACCACCCCAGTTGATGGCAATGTCGGTTTGCTGCTTGTTCAATTTAACAGCACCAGCCACAGAACCGCCGGCTGAAAGCTGACAGAACTCGAAGAGACCGTCGAAAACCGGGCAGTCTTCGCCAACATTAAAACGCTGCATCTGTTTCGTGTACTCATGCATATTGTCAGGCCGGATGCTTTTAAGAAACTTGACATATTCGTCGCTGTGGAACTTGGTCATGTCGTCGTAATAAGCTTTGCATGGACGATAGACCTCCATTTTTCGATAAAGTCCATAATTTAAAAGCAGGTTGTGCGTCATACGTATACGATGGGGTTTCATCGGATGCCCCTGTCCATAATAATAATTTCCAATATCACCTGAAAAAAGACCCACAAAGGAAATAACACCACTTCCACAATAACAAAAGACCGCCTGAGAAATAATATGTGAGTGAAACGTGCATAGAGAGCAACCATTTAGTATAGGGCAAAACGAAATACAAGTAATAAGTACAATAGAAAGCAACCGACCAGAGTAAATCCAGGATACCTACGCTTTTACAGCTAAAACGCAAATATAACATACACGTAGAAAGAACGCTACGGAATGAGTAAAATATCGACAAAACTGAAAACGGTATAAAAGCACCGTCGGTCTAGTTATGTGCTTGACCCTTGAACACAAAGAAGGCATTAACGAATAGAATTTTGTGGAAAATCGCGAATTAAATGAAGAAACTTGGATAAATACTGGTTATTTACCATCGTAGTAGTAACAAACTTTCTTCGACGAAGCAGACTCCATCGTCAACCGCCCCCGAATTTCAACTCCTTGTAGTAAAACAAAGGAATTATATTAACAAAGGACAACAAACATTTTGAGATATTTTTCCAAAATAATTAAAGTTTATTACTAAATAAAAAAGTTACTTTTAGTTTCGTATAAATACCCCGCGGAGTTCGAATAATTTTAATGAACTGTGGATGCATCATCCCGATATAGCTTATTTGAGGCAGATTGTTAAGCAATCTGACCCTAAATCTGAATATAAAGTACTAGCCAACATAGGAAGTGGGACTTATGGCGATGTATATAAGGTACCTCCTATTTTTTCTGATAATGTCTGCTTTTCGCGCGCGCTTCCCTACTATATTAGCGAATGTACGCAAACGCTCTCAATTCTTTTACCAGATTTTATTTACTAATTATAACCATGTTTTAACAATTCGTTACAGATTGTTCCACACTTTTATGGCATCCGTTTTTTTATTAACGACGTCATTTCTTAACTTAAGTTAATTGGAGCGTACACTTTCTCTACTGTCGCTGCCGTAGAAAAGTTGTTCACCCAATCCTTGTTCCACCTGTTATAACCAAATGGTAAATCCACTAATGTAGCTTATCAGAGTAGTTGCATCTATCTGACTATGCTGTCCAAATCAAGGTATGTAGGCTTGGACCACTTCGACTTCCTGGAGCGGCATATGTACGTTGTGGTTATTGTCTAGGCTTGCAACCAAAACCAAATGCAAGAAAAGGGCAATATTTCAAATAACCCAAAATAATTTGGTGTTTAAATGGAAGGATTATTGCTCTACACTTAACTTTTTTGCCCACCCCAAAATTTGATGCTTACTCTTGCTTATTCACCGTCTAATATATTTTCTTCACGACCTTCAAGGCAACGCCGAACCTCTCTATATATTTTTTCTTATCTCTTGTTCATCCCATTGAGCCAGAAATCGATATTGCATTCATTTTCTTCATCGTTCGTTTTGAGCCAAATTTTTTGAATCAAGTTAATTGTTAGCAGGGTTTTTAAAAAGCATATTCAAGCCTTGTCGTAGTTCTGTTAGTCATGGATTCGCGCATAATCGCGTACGCGTCACACATAATCGTTTTGTGTCCTGCTATGACTTGGCCTAATCCTACGACTGCAATGATGACTTGCCCTTCAGTTCTATTGCGTTTTATCAGTAGATTGGCATGAGATCAGTTATCAGTTATTTTGTGTTTTTCTATTGACCGAAAGCCTTCTCAAACCGTTGTTTACCATGGCAAATAGATCGCATTTAAGTTTACGAAGGAATTTGTTGCTTCTTACCTATCCTAAATAATATCGGTTTGAGGTCAATCCTTTGAGCAGAAATCTGCCTGACTATATTTCTGATGTTTTCCGAAACCCACTTCACGCAGATTTTGTCTTTGTTTCGCTTCTTTTCACTCAGCTGACACTTGTTCTCATGTCGAGTTTGACTCAATTTTATTGCGCCCACGTTATGTTTGAAGATTCCGTTTAAGGCTGGCAGCCAATCTCTGTCATGATCTTTAATAAACTAATGTAGACGGGGTTTAGTCAAGCCGACTGGATCACCTAAGACTGATAAACCCTTAAAAACCGCGTGTGCTTTGCTGCAGGAAAAAAAATTCACTGATTCGCCTCAAAAATACATATCTAACCATAAGTGGCAATAAATATGATTTTGGTTCAAAGCGATGGTGTGCGATATTGTTTCACACCGTCCTCAGATGGTGGCACATTTGTTATTATTCTTAGAGCGCCGAATATCTAACTCACACCTGGTCACTCCTTCAGTAACGTCTATAGTTCCCAACGTTTATCGATACCTCTGGCTGTATAGCTAGCTTGCGCTGAACAGTCAAACAAAATGCACTGTTAATAATTCAGAAGGCGTCCTTTGGGAAAATAAGTACAGTTTATTCAGTAAGTTTTCGACACTGGATCCAGTGTTATTTCTTCATTTTCCCAAAGGAAGTCTTCCCTTGAGATTTTGTAATATCCTGTTCCGTACCTACTTACTGGTGCAAGCTTTTAACATGTGTTTTTTATATTCAAAAGTTAGCAGATTTTTGTGATTGCGCATGACTTTTTCCCCTAAATTCGCCCATCTTTCCCACAATAAACTGATACTGATTGTGCACACCGTTTATGCGTTAAGCAATGCCCTCTGCTAGAAATATAATTTTTTTTACAAAGTTCGGAAATTGCACGCCTTTCCAGCATTTTCTTTTTAGGTCTACTGGTAGTAACAATAAACTCACCAACAAACTGAGATACCATTTTTCTGCTACCACGACACCCATGTACAAATTGGGAACTCAAAGGCAATATGCCTACATATCCCTCAATAAAATGATACTGATACTCTACAATGCCTAACAAACTAATGTACAAAATATCGACTACCTGGCTAATATATTTATCGCAGGTGAGACGATTACCAGCCATCTGAGAAATATTAAGTGTTAATTCGACAGCCCATTGTATTAACGTATGCTGGTTGTGATATCGACGACATCAGACCCCGTGCTACACAAAAAATAATATCAAAAAATATGTTAGAATTTATAGCGGACAGTTTAGGCTGTGGAAGTTTGGATGACGGTAACCTTGGGATGCTGAAAAGTTTCACATTCAGCTCTGTATTGACCGCAGATGCTCCAACAGGGCAAAAGATAAACTGGACCAAATTGTCCTTCTCGACCTCTTCGTGCATTGGCGGCCATCGCTTATCATTGCTGCCGCCGGTATCCACAGAATACTCTTGTCTGTCAGCACACTGGCGAATTCTCCAAACACTAATCGAAACCATATTCTAATAATTCAGCCATAGTCGAAGAATTTTTTTTGCATTTATTGATGTTTAAGGTGCTTCATTTTGCTGCTGTTAGTATCAGTATGAAAGACGAGGCATCTACAGTCAGTCCTTTTTTCCATTTCCTGACTTGGCGATGGCTCCCATGCTTCTGCCGTTTGTGTGCGTGTGCGTGTGTGTGTTAGGTGTCTTCATTCGTCCACACTTTTAAAAGCTGGTATCTTCATTGCGCTAAATAATTTGTAGACTTTGTCACTGTTTGAAGTCGCTGGTGCCCACAATTTTCACTGGCTAGATTGTGTCCCTCGCATGCGACAACGTCCTCTGCGCTTACTTCTGGTGACATATCCCTGTCAGTTGCGAATCTCTAAGCAAAACCCTGTTTCTTTATTTCTCAAAAATTCCGTAACGCGCTGGCTGTAGGAATAAAAGATGATAGCTAGTCCGACCAGTTTAATCACCCGGCGGTCGACCTCCCGGAAGTAGTTCCTCAGGTGTGTGCTGGCTGTCATCCTGCTGTAGCCACAGTCTTCTTCCTCTATCACGTAACTGCTCCGAAAACTGAACGTGATCTTGATCCTGACAATTCTTTTATGGCCTAAATGTTTAGTAATCTCCTTTTTTGTGCCTCTTCAACTATTTTTGAGCCGTCTAATACTTGGTCTCTTGATTATACTTTTGATGTAGACCGTGCGAAAAGCACGTTCTATTGCTCGATGGTTGTACCTTCTGAAGGTCCATGAGTGCCATTTATTCTGCGTTAAATTGATCTTAAACGTCCACTACACGTCCCCAGTACTGAATAAGCAGGGCGTTGCTCGACATGTTTTGTTAGCTGTTGTTTATGCTATGCTCGTGTCCAGCAGGCGTGACTCCCTATGGCTATAGTATTGAATTGCGTGTAGTCCCTTAACCCCCTGACTAGATACACCTCCCGGGTTCTCATTATTATCAGTTAATCCTTTGGATGCTTAATTTATTAAATTCCGATCAAATTATTTACCCAACTTCATTGAACAATTGTCTTCGCCGACCGACATTTTGCTACTGTTGGTCATCACGATAATTGAGAAATATTGCAACTACCAATTATTGCGACTCTGTTGACTAGATTAGGAAAATTTACATGCTTTCAAGCTAGACAGATTAAAGTGCGCAAAGGTGGATTATTGCAGGTTCAACGTTGATGGTTTTTGACGCCTCCTGTGTGACTGTCAGCCCTCGCCGAAACAAGCTCTGTGCGTAACAGCGCACGACCCTCATTAAATTTTCTGAAGGATATTTCACTGATGTTGCTTCAGTTCTGTGAGTAACAGAGAAAATAGTTAAGTACTAACTCATAACCGCCGTGATGGATGCATAAATGTGTGAGCTTTCGTCCTTATGTTTGATTTTATTTTTATCTTCTTCGTCTTCTAGGCCGTTCACAGAGAATCTCGGCAGGTTGTGGCCATCAAGGTGATGAAGATTGATCCCAAGGATGATATCCGCTCCATCTGCCAAGAGATCCATACTCTCCTCGAGTGCTCCCATGAGAATATTGTGCGCTACTTTGGTAGCTATCTGCGCGCAAACAAGCTGTGGATCTGCATGGAGTATTGTGGTGGCCAGTCTATGCAAGATATCTACCTGTGTAAGCATGCCAATTTTCTGACCAATGGTGGAATTACTTGCTGCCTGCACTGTCCTCCTCGATTTCTCCTTGCTGGATGGGGTCTGTAACTCTCTGTCAGTTATGCTGTCTCTCTTCAACTCCCGCTGAACCTCTGTTCCATTTTTGCACAACTGTGTGTGTGGTTATAGTCGTGGTATCTTGACGGTTGTGTAGTTTTTCACACAGGTGTGTCCACCACGAGCTTCAACGAGTTGAAGTAACGCGGTGACTCCTGCGAGACTAGTGAAAGTAGATTTGGAAAGAATCCACGCCACTCTCTCACCACACCCACAGCGGAAACCGGTGTCACTACAAAAGCCAAAAAGGCCAAAGATGGGGAGGTCGCCGGCGGCTGCCCCGACCAACACCCAACACGCGTACCCACAGCACGTCTCGCTAGATAGGCTCCGACTGGGAGCGCCATGAGAGCCTCATTGAGGGGGAGCCTTTGTGCCTGACACTCGGCCCGCAGACAGCCGCTCCACACACCAAGGCGCACTGTACCAACTGCGGTGTCCAAGTTATCCCGTCAGTTGGCAACCCTCGAAGCCACGACTTTTAGCGCGCCGCGATAGCTTCAAGCGCATCAGATTGATTATAGTTAGGAAATAAATGCGCTGAGGGTCGACCTCACTCCTCCCATCGCCACCAACAGGCCACCGCCTAGCCGTCGGTCGCCTGAAGTGGGATGGGCGCAGTAGTAGTGGTAAAATACTGGGTGCCAGTCCAGGCTACGTCAAGAGAAAGCACAGTGGTGTAGTTGATAGGTCAGGCTAAATTTTCTAGCTGTGGATCTGCAGGGAGTACTGCGGTGGCCAGTCTATTCAAAATATCTATCTGTGTCATCATGCCAGTTTTCTGACCAATGGTGGAATTACTTGCTGCCTTTATTGTCCTCCTCGATTTCTCCTTGCTGGATGGGGTCTGCGACTCCCGCCGCTAGGTAAGCCGAAAGTACTGTCAGTTATGCTGTTGCTCTTAAATCCCACTGAGCCTCTGTTCTATTTTTGTAAAAACTGTCACACCACAGGCTTGTGTGTGTGTTTATAACCCTGGTATCTTGATGGTTGTGTAGTTTTTCACACACCGTCGCATCGCAATCAGTGCTCTCAGACAGTATGAGGCTTCGCCGGAATGGCACTCTGGCAGAAAGTTGTGGGAAAATATGTGACTATTATGTGAAATCACCACATGACAATGACGTTCACGCACGCACACAGTCTCTCTCTCTCTCTCTGCTGCTTACTCGCTCGCCTACATATTTCCTTCCTTCCCCGCCTGCCTGCCTGCCTTGCGATTCTCTGCTCTCGAGTCGGCACTGGTGACGAGTAATCAGTAATTGCGAAGTACCACCTAAATAGTTACTCCAGCCTCTCACTTAAGGACACGTTTTTTTAAAGCTGCTATTCGTTTTCGCATCACAATATTTGCTTTTCGCACTCCCTCCCCCTATTTTGGTTAGATACCAGACGCCCTCTGGAGGAGGACTGCATAGCCTTCGTTACACGCGAGACCCTACGGGGCCTGAAGCACATGCATTCGCTTAATCGCATCCACCGTGACATCAAGGGTGCCAACATCCTGCTCACGGATGCGGGCTGTGTGAAGATTGCGGACTTTGGTGTTGCTGCAAAGTTGAGCAATTCGATGGTCAAGCGACGTACCGTGATCGGTACACCTTACTGGTAAGTCGCTTCCGACTTGGTCCTAATCAATGTACGTACTCTAATGTGGACGCAAAAGGCTTTGGGCATTGTATCAGCCATTTCTGATCAATCCCTTCGACTACAGGACAACTATCACCTCCTACACTATTAATAGTTTGACCATCCATTTCGATAAAGTCCACCATGTGTTCAGGAGCAGGGACGGGATTTAAAGTGAAATAGACGCGCAACTGTCTGCCTCACTCTAAACCCTCTCCCCGCTTGAACCGGTGACAAGACAAAAGGCAAGATAACCTAACAGGAATCGGGTGTAGGCCGCCTTCACGAATGGAGGCCAGAACACCGCCTAATTAGTCTCAATTGGCAGTAGTCTTTTGCGTTGGTACAATCGCACTATTTACCCTCAATAGCCTTCAGTGGGTGTCAAGCCAGGCTCAAGGAAACAAAGGCTGGTATTGCTACTGTTATTTACAATGCTGCTAACTAAGAGTGTAGCTGAATGATAGTATTGCTGGTACTATTTCTGACTGAGATGACGCTTATTAAAGTCAACACTGAGCTCATATCCCTCAATCTCAACAAGTGTGGTAGTGCTGGTACTAAGACTGACGCTACCATTTGTCAGAGGTGACGCTGATTAAGCCAATGCTGTCACAACAAGGAGTGTGAATCTGGGTTCAAACTATTCTGAGTAAGTACATGTTTGGGTCCTAAGCACAGCAGAGCTTGCCTTGTTTTCGACCTTCTCAACTCTATCCATCAGACTGTGTCCATTTCTATTAGATTCGGACTACGATACTGCTGCTAGGAGTACGTGCCTATGCTAAAGTGCTAATTTTAGTAATCATGCTTACTAAGGCCAGTAAACAGTAAACTATCATACGGCCTGTGTGTGCTTTTTTAGAAGTCGGCACCCCGTGTGCACTCCCAACTTGTCTGAGGTAAAGTGATTAGCTTATGGGTTACATAAAGCGTAATTGAATAATACCACAAGTCCTACCATTACTTACCTACTACTACAGCATATATCTGTAGCTTGGATTTTACAGAACGTCTACTCATATCCCCTCGATTCCAGCAGGGATTGTGAATCTGGGTTTATGCTATTCCGAGTAAATACATGTTGGAGGCCCAGAACACATCAGGGCTTTCTTTGGTTTCCGTCCTCTCACCTCTGTCCACCAAAAGCTGTGTCACATTTTGCTAAGTTTGGGCTAGGAAACTGCTAGTAAAGGTAATATGCCACTGCTATGAGTGCTTATTCTAGAAATCAGACTTTCTTAGACCGGTCGATAGTATATTCCAGTAAGATATTCCTATAATTGTATTGATAGTTGACATGCATCCTATCTTTACAACAAGCACGGCAGGTGAAAATATGAGCTTACGCGCATGCTAAACTTCATCCGGGCTGATTTGTAAGACATCTGGCGAGCGTTCACGTCAAGTTGGCAAGTAAGACTCTCATTCCATACTAGTAGGGCAAAAATGAATCATCGTTGTCCTGGTTCCAAACTGGCTTAAGCAGTACTCTGGACAGCCACTGGTACTAGACTTTAAACTCGGGCTGCTTGCGCTGACATTGAGAGGAACCTTTCTGACTTGCCGTTTTGTTTTTTTCGGACTATGTGTTTCTTAAGTTTCAGTTGTGATTGGTAAATTTAGAGAATGCTTTTCCCTAAACTCACTCTCCTGCCTGCCTTAAAGGATGGCTCCCGAAGTTGCCTCGGTGGAGTCGCGGCCTACGGGCTACGACAGTAAGTGCGACATTTGGGCTGTTGGCATCACTGCGATTGAGTATGCCGAGCTCCAGCCTCCGCTTTTCGACATGGATCCCCTTATGTAAGTCCTGATACCCCAATTCCCACATTTATACTACCTCTTCATTCTACCTCGAGTTTTTACCGACTCCTATCGAGGTCCAGTTTACTTGTGTTATAAGACGCGTTAGTTGGGGGCCTCGTGCTGACTCATCTATTGCGCTCAGTCTCAGCCCCTCTTGTGAGGTTGAAAAGAAACAGGTACCTGAAACTCCTATCTCTCTGTAAGCAATTAAAGGCTCCTTTAGGCAACCGTGACACAGTTAAAGTCTTGGCTTATTAAGTTCCAAACTAGCATAGTACTACGGTTCTATCAAGGATTGCGAATCACCCCTGAATTTGGCACTCACTTGTGTCAGAATTGAGGATCCACTCTTTCTGTAAAACGCGGTTCGTACGCAATTTGGAACTAGGTCTTCTGTGTGACACTCATAGATAGGCTATGTTGAGTTTTGTCGGCCATTGCGCTCATGCTTATTCCAGATTTGATTACCTCTTCCTTTCTACTGATGTGCGCTGTCTGTGGTGAGGTAGACGCATCAAAAGTCTGCGTTCACTGAGTCTCGATGCAGGCGTTCGGGGCATATTAGTCCTGTCAAATCTTGATTTCTAGCGTGTGTGCATTAGTGAGTTAATTGCATCTTTAGGAAGAACGAGTACCATATGCGGAACTGTCCGGCATGTTGCTTCTGTCGTCGATAGTAGGTTTCTTATTCATTTTGAATGGCACCTTATTAAGCAGCCCCCTGCCCTCCCACATCCCAGAGAGAACCTTTCCGCAGGAAGTCTTAACAGCATACTCTGAACATCGACCGTTCCACTAATATCATCACAGTTCACATTCAAATTTGTATGGGGTTCCTGCGAAGCACCATTTACATGCGTTGTCGGCCAGATTGTTTGCGGCGTACAGGTTTACAGTCCTCTGTGCTCATAATTATTCTTTCCTTGTAGGGCTCTCCAACTCCTCGGTACTCGAAACTACAAGCCGCCCACTTTGAAGAATCGCAATCAGTGGTATGCGTCCTATATTTTGTTGTTTGAACTTTCAGATCCGTGTTTTCATAAATGTCCGGTTTGCTAGGGAACTATAAGCCTACTTTACCGTGTAACAAAAAAAGACAATTTTCTGATTGGTGCCGGTTAAGCTCATTTTTGTTGAAGGACAGAAGTGTTTTCTCCCCTAAGCTACTCAACTTCCTTTTGCTGTGAGGTCTTCAACTCTTTTTTAAGTAGGTTGGGAATACTCTACTATTTTTGTCGAAAAAATAACACTTTTTGGATCACCCTGGTATGCAAGCCGTCAGGCAGAGATTGACTTTTCTCTTCTGCACTTCCGGATAATTGGACATATTCTCCCAGATTGCAAATTCACACAAACCTTCCACCAAAGTACCTTTGTAGTGGAAATCTTAAGATATGATCGCACTTTCTGGGGTCGCTTCAGTTCAGCAAATTTGTTTGCTAAAGTTATGCCTTCATGCGCGGAGGCACGTTAATCTGATACTGGGTGTGGTATATACATCGCTACGAAGATTCGTCTATACCGTGCATACATGCGATCAATCCTCCTCTATGGATCGGGGATGCTGAACTTTACGCCCTGAAGATGAATGAAGGCTAGAGGTAAGTTTGCCGATTTCATCTCGAATGAGAAATTCCCACCCGCTGCGACAGAATGACGAGGATATCTCAGCCCATTAAAGAACAGCGACTGATGTTGTTTGGGCATGGGCAACTTCGCTATGCTGCCCTCGATCCGGCGCCGCAGCCCATCTGGACGGGTCGAAGAAGGGGGCAACTGAAGACCAGCCTCGAAACCGTCGGTCAAGACATGAAAGCAGATCTTGGACCTATATCCGGTCTGGAGAAGAGACTAGGTAAATCTCTCCACATCCGCTGCCACCAATCGTCACGCGTGGAGGGGTACCGTCCGTGACATCATTGAGGTCGGCTAGATCAGGCATGATCACAGCCGTAACAAGTACAAGTACCTATAGTGGACCCTGTTCACTCAAATTGGTCTCATAGGACGGAGGTAAATTTTGTCGAAAGAGCAGGTAGTAGCCAGTGGCCATTGCCAAAGTCCTCAGTCCGCAAAGAAACTCAGCAACGCTGCGACACTGCACAGCGCTCAAGTCCACAGCCCTTCAGTTGTCTGCCAGATTGCTCTACTCACCTCTTACTGACTGAAAATTGACTGCAAGGTCAGTTAAAGATGACAGCAAAAATTACTGGGTTGGACTACCATAATTCATGAAGTAGGCCTCAAACGTTAGTAAAACTTGAAAACTTCCTCAAGTGATTTGCCAGATTAGTAGTAGGCTCCCTGTACCGAGTGATTACATTGTTGGCTTTATTGCTGAGCGTCGTTTGGTCCATCTGCTCCGGCCTAGGCTTCGCAACAGCTTGAAATAACGTTATCTCCGCTGACATCTACGAGTTTTGTATCAAGGCTCGGGCTCTTTGGCCCCGTGAAGTGAAGGCGAATAAAGTTTTTGTGTCCGACTTAAAACAAATCTTGAGAACGAACGCTACTTACGTCATATCGACAGGGACTTTAAGACTAAAATAAACCAGGTCGTATGCTTTGTTGAGTGCCCCAGAGCGTCCGATTCTGATCTTTTGCAAATCTCTGGTTTAGTTGGATTGAACTATACTTAGTGTTGGAAGAAATGAAGGCCTGTCATCTGATCCGTAGCAGTCGCGTTCTGCTATTTGATATTTTGTATTCTGACGCTTACTGTATTTAACTGCGTCATCGACTAGGGTCTCAGAACAGCTATCGGATGTGGACGAGTCGAGCCGGTGTTGATACTGGCGGAGGAGCATTGAGTAGATACTGCGTAGTTGTCTGCAAGGTGTGTGTGTCGTAGCCCATAGTTCGATCAGGAATCCCCGCCAGAATCCAAACTGGGAGTAGTTGGGAGACGGAGAAAAGCCGCGACCTCGACCGGCTTGAGCCACAGGTCCGCGGGAGTGAGGTGGGTGCCTGGCCGGGAACTGCAGGTGAACGGATGCTGACAGTCATGCGGAGAAGCGCCGCAGTCGGGTGTGGACGGGTCTAGCCGATGTTGATACTGGGAGAGGACCATTGAGTAGCCACTGCGCAGATGAGTCAGAGTACAGCGAGTGACCCTCGGTAAATGTTTTTCTGAGGCGGCAATCGGAGGTGAATAGCCATTCAAAAGAACCAGGGGGCGGTAACCTCGTTTCCCCTCGACAACGAATCTCTGGTGGAGACGCTAGATGCCTGTCTTCGTGGCAGAGCTATCAACGGGTAGATCCGCTAGAGACGAGGCAACAGCTTCCTTTTGGAGAGCTCGAATAGACGGCCGGACGTTGCGGCTGGGCTCAGGAGTGTTGCAACGGTGATGATTGGCATGGCCGGGTTGCGAGTAAGTCCACCAGAACTGCTGGCTAAGGAGTCTGCCTGGTCATGATGAACGGTGAAATCTTTGGGCTGCCAGACAGCTTAAGTCAAACCTTCTACAGTGTGGTCTGCATGGGATGCAACTTTACCAACTCGACGCACCTAGTCCCTGGTAGGCTTGGTCTAAAACGCTACCGTCGACCTGAGACTGATTAGAAAACCGAAATGCAAGTAAATCTGGCTTTTGCCAAGGCGTTTTTGGTGGGAAACATGAGCAACAATCTCAGAATTAGCCTTTCCATTGAGCGCCATCGCCCCACTAGTTACGCTCTTTTTAATGAACTGGCCTGGCTGTATGCTGCGCCCGCCCCACGCGAAGACGAAGTCATTCAGAATGTGATCTCGTCCGAACATGAATCCGGCTTCTTGGATGACTAATTGAAGGCATGGTTAGACTTGGTGTAAACTGAGCCCCATCCGGGGTCGACGATCCATGCCGTGTTCTTCTAACATAGTGCGGCCTGAATCGCTAATGTCTGTCGTCGACCGTACAATGAAATTAGGTTCCTTGGCCCTGGAAGCGTTTTTTGGATGGGGCGCTCTGGCTGTCGGTAAAAGTCAAATGAGACTTCCTCCCGTCCCGCTACTTTCACTTTCACTTGTTTATTATCACCTTATTTTTTTTCTTCTAAAATAGGAGTAACCGATTCCGTAACTTCGTAAAGATCGCCCTGACCAAGAGCGAGCGACAACGACCCGATGCCGCAACCCTCCTAACTGTGAGTACACTCCCTCGTCTTTGCATTTTGCTTTCTCTCTCGCGCATTGGTCAAACTAACCAGGCACTCATTCCATTTTTTTTTCCAAGAAGAAAAGGAAATTATTTCTCCATCCGTCAGGAATTTAATCGTAAACAGGGTAGCCGTGCAGTTTCAAGAGGTTCGGATCTTCCACCTCGTCTTGGCACTGCAAATGTTAGTTCGCAGTGGTTGTTGTTGTTTATCAACCAGGCTGGGAACTGGAACGCACATGTTCCATCCTGCACCTGCATAGTGGATCGTCACTCTACCATTCCTTTGAGTATTCCTAACGACCACAGGAAACGATACATGGGTCCGTCTTTCGCTTGGCAGAACCCTTATTTTGAGGGTTCTTCCGTTGCAAGCAACAAGGACCATCGCTGTCCCCGGAAAGGCACAGTGGTGCCTTGAGCGGTGCTGCTTCTTTATTTTTAAGCAGTGCAGCGGCGGATTAGTGCGGCATTCACCTCATCCACCAGTCGTTATGGTGGCGTGAGGAGAACAGGACGACTGGAGAGTAGGCTTGGGCGCGGTGATTGAGATCGCTAAACACCTCGTCTACGCGTTCCACACACGTACTGCTCCTTGTGAGTCAAACCTAAAGGTTGTCAGCAGTTTCTGACGCCAATAAGCTGGAAGGAGCAATTCACAGCTTTTAACACTTTGTGGTAGTTTAAAACGTACCAGCTTCTCTAGGGTTAGCCAACTGTGCGCTGCACCGCCACGGAGAGGGACACTTAATTACTAGACTCTCTTTCTCTCCGCCCGCTAAAACCCCCCCTCCATACGTCATTTGTATGCTCAGGCCTATCCTCCATTGGTTACGGAATTGAATTCATTAGCCCTCTTGGTGTGAGCCTCTCCCGGCCTCCCGTCAAATGCAAAAACACGATAGTTCTCTTGTGGTCAAAAAGTTCGCAAACCTCACAAGCCTCAAAGTTTGCTTGATGGGTGTGATCCTAGTGTTCTTTCTTATATTTGCGCTTATGATTAGGTGGATAAAGCTAACTGTACAGAACCAGCATGGCTAGGAAATGGCGACAAGGTTGATGCTGTACGAAGCTCCTGGCACCGGCCCATTCTTTGCACGTTGAGGGGCTCACCGGTGTGCCGTCAGACCATCGCGCGGTAGGAATGTGCAGTCAGCGCCTGTCCCCTGTGTCTTGGCTGCCTTTCCTGTTTAGTCTGACTCTGTCTTGGATGCCCAGTCGCCGGTGGGACAAACACCTTTTTTTCTGTGCAGCAGTGGTGTTTTGTCCTGTGCGGTTTTCCAGTCCTGCATACTGATCGATCTTCATCGATCTCAAAGATTGTTGATGCATTTTTTTTCAACTGAATATCGCTGTACCCGAAGAATATTCCTCAAAATTTCGTCAGTTGTGAGGTCTTGCGGCTATGCCTGCATCGTTGTCTTTGTCCCTGCCGTTTGCGATCAACCGTACCTGTCAACTTCAGGACCTAGGCTCTGTCATTACCACTGTACATTCATTAACCTCTGATAATAGCTTACTTCCGTCCGACCGACCGTCGAAGTCTCCACGACCTATAGCCCGGTGTATCCTCAACTTGATGTTAAACAGGCTACCACGCTACCACACTAAACTGAATTTTCTACCATTATACTGACCTTAGAAATTTGGGCTACAATTTTGTCGTCTGGTGTGATGGTAAATGAGAGGAATCCTCGCTGGAACGAAAGTTCAACCACTACAGCTGGTGGTTGGCTGGCTGGCTAGTAGACCTTGTTGAATCCGGAGCCCCGCCAGGTGGGCCTCAATCCCGGCGGCGAGGAGGAGGAAGAGTCGGAGCAGCACGGTCGGGAGGGGCTGCTCCGTCATCATAAACATAGATGGCGAGGAGGGGAGATAGATCCACTGGAGGGAGATAGATCCACTGGAGGGAGATTGGTGTAGCAGACCTTGGCCGCCGTGAGGGCGGTTGGGAACGCGACGAAGATGCGTCTGCTGCTGTTCCCACAGCTGTGGTTAGATTTATTGGGTGGTTGACGCCGGTGTGGGCTGTGGCAATAGTTTCGCGTGAATATGCTGCCCCTCACCGAACATGAAGTCGTTAGGAATGTGATCTCGCTTGAACGTGACTCCGTGACATGGTGTAATCTAATCCCCCGCGAACGGCGATCTCTACCGGTGTGATAGTAAATGGGAGGACTGTTCACCGGAACGCAAATTCATCCATCAGAGCTGGGAGTTAGGTGTAATCGGCGGTTGACGCCGGTGTGGGCTGTGGCAATCGTTTCGTGTTAAGGCCTTGTATGAGTTCGGCACCTTGGGGGAGGACGCAGAGGGTCTTCTTGGCTCTTTTGGAATGGGGCGGAATAGAAGAGAAATTTAGGTAGACACTGGGCACGTTTACTGTCATTATAATTCAGCGCAGGTCACCGTTCCTGCGCCACAATGGACCTCGTCGGACTCTGAGGTAGGTTGGACTCTTCAATAGTTGAAAGTAACAGATGGCATAAAGTATAGCTCATGACAACAGAAGACTGATATTTATGCGTTTGTGACAAGTCTTCCGGCATTCTTTTTCCCAGGATGTCCTACTTAAGTCTGCTGGCCCGGTTAATTAATGATTATCATTCAAGGTCAGTGTAAAAGAGATTCACTTTTCTCAGTGTAGGTTTCAGCCCTCTGTTTGCATTACGTCTCACATTCCTGACATTTGTTGTATGGGAGGTCGCAACATTCCATCTATCCTGCTCACTCCAGCCCTGCTTTAAGCTGTTCTGGTAGCTTCTTTGCTTGTCTGGGGTCAAATTCCATCTTTTTTATTGCTTTTCGACTCTTGTAGTCAGCGTTACTTCAATGTTTTCCTTCTATAGTGTGGCAAAACACAACTGTTCTGACTACAAGCTATCAAATTCTTTTTCTTGCATGTTGATTATCTGTGACCTGCTTGGCCCTAATGTTTTTCCCGCCCCCGTGTTCAGCACGAATTTGTGGCCGCGCAGGGCCTCAGCCTACGCCTCACCTGCCAACTCCTCGACTTGAAACGCGCCATGGAGGCACGCGAGATGGCAGCCCTGAAGGCGCCGCCGGCGGTGGCCGCCGTGTCGGCCAGGGCTCCTAATCCCCTTCCGCCCAAAGTCATTCCCCAGATGGAGGTCTCTGCCGTCCCACACCGACCGGCCCTGCCCAACCCGTTGACGCATGTTGATGGAAACGGCCAGCGCAAACTGTCTGACTACGCGGTAAGCTGTGTGTGAACCTCGCAGGAGGAGGAGGAGGCTCCCTTATACTGATGGTTTACACGCCGCCCAAAATTCCTTTGCCCGGCGTCCTTGTTCAAGGCCAGTTGCCTCAAGGTCATCTAATAACCCAGGCATATCAGAAGGAGTTTGATTGCGTCGTTGAATCACGTCGGGGTCACCAATTTGTAGCGGTCTAAGTGGTGTTTGTACTCGGATCACTACAATTGTCAGGCCGAATCCCAGCTTGTAGGTAAAGGGTAGAAGGCACCTGTGAGAGAGAGGTTTGATAAGAAGAAGAAGAAGAAGACTCGATCGCTGGGACAATATGTTTATTCGCCAGCGATCCAGTCGGCTTCTTCTCAATTGCTTCCTGGGACATGGATGTTCGCTTGTATTGGCAGAGAGAGAGGTTTATTTGTTTACAGAACTCTTTGTTGCTGTCTCAGGCGGCAGGGCCACTGGCGAAGCCAGGGCTAATGTTGTCTGCCTCCAGCCAGACATGAGAGAGAATGAGACATTCGGGGCAGTTGCTTAAGTAGGCTTGCGGAGGATGTTCAAGTGTTCTGAAATGGGTGTGTGTGAGTGACATTATCCGAGGGATGTCGTGTCTGGTGGCGTAGGCTCTGTCAGCGGACGGTGGAGGAAAGGGACATATTCAAGTGGCACTTGGGTAGCCACAACAACCTGGACGCCCGTGTGTATGTGCTAGCGGAATTCGGTCAAGTCTCTGCAGATCAACGTGTCTGAAAGCGCTAATTGGCTTATTGGATGACCTTGAGGCAACTGGCCTTAAAGATGGACGCCGGACAAAGCAGTGTTGGGCGACGGCTACAGACGAAGGATCACCGATGAGTTATGGGATTCATTCGTCGCGTTGAATGAAGAGCCTCGTGGGCAGTCGTATCGCGACTGGCACTAGAGCGTTGGACTTCTAGCCATCGTATTTGCCTCGGGATTCGCAAAACCTGAGGTTGGGTAGGGCTGTCTGAAGACGGCTAACAAGCCGTCCCTGTCCCGGCAAATTCGTTCTGCATACAATACGAGGTCTTTCAGATGATATTATTGCCTTTCTGTAAGGGTGTTCTAACACCATAGAGGGATGTTGCGTCTTCAACGGTACCTGCTCCTTCTATCTCCCTCTTGGATCTAATTTTCATGGACTCGAGCCCTTATGCAAGGTCTCGAGGTGATGCGGTGTTGGCTCTTTCTCTATTCGGACTGCACACTGATGGTCAACAACGGTGCCGAAAAAATTTGTGTAGGCACCGCCAATGCAGCGCCATCAAGTTTTTTCATTGCAAATACAGTAGGTGAGGTAGCTTGTGAAACTTTGACTGATTGACTATTAGCACGGCATCGTTTGCAACAGACACTGTAAAAAAAGCCTTGAGACAGTTAAAGCCCACTAAATCGCCTGGTCCGCGAAACTTCTAAAGGAGCTCGCAGAACAACAGGCCTCCCCGCTTTCCAAGATCTTTGAAGGTTCAATGGAAAAGGGGACCCTGCCTGCTGACTGGAAGCTGGCCAACATACCACATATTTAAATAGGAGGAGAAAGAACTTTACCTAATAGCTTAAGACCAGTTAGTCTCACAAGCATTTGTTGCAAACTAACGGAGAAACTAATCAAAACGGAACTAATGAGACAAATTGAGGAGAACAACTTGCTAAGGGCAGCGCAACACGGATTCCGAAGTGGCCACTCTTGTCTCAGAAACCTGCTAACATCCATGAAAAGCTGGACGAAATCTCTGGAAATGGGTTCGTCGGTCGATGCGATCTACATTGACTTCAGCAAGGCATTCGACAAGGTTCCAAATTGATGACTAATATCAAAGCTGCATCAAATGTGTGTGACTGGAAACCTACTCAAATGGTTAGCCGACTTCCTAACAGGCAGGCGTCAGCGTGTTTGTATTGGATACACCAAAACAGAATGGAAAACCGTATCCAGTGGGGTTCCGCAGGGAAGCGTTCTGGGTCCCATTCTATTTCTGGTATATGTGAACAACTGCCTTGACTGCCTCACCTGTGAGAAAGTCATGTTTGCAGACGATGTAAAGATCTGGAAGTCCATTGAAAGCTCATAGGATGGACAGACCTTACAAAATGACTTAGATCGCTTGCAAAAGTGGTGTGAAAAATGGCTACTGCAGCTGAACTTCAACAAATGCCAAGTAATCCGTTTACGGTCTAGTCGAAGAAAGGTGATACCAGTCGAGTATGACTACTCGATCGGAGGTCATCAACTCAAGCTAGTGAACGAACTACGGGATCTAGGTGTACGCATGACGCCCGACCTCAAACCGTCAACTCACTGTGCTAAAACCGCAAAGAAGGCTATGGGCATCCTCGGAGCGATCAGAAGGTCCTTCCTCTATTTTAATGAGGAGCTTTTTGGGCGAGTCTTCGGAACATTTGTTCGGCCGATGTTAGAGTACTGCGTCCAGGCGTGGTGCCCTTGGATGAAGAAAGATTACGCAATGCTCGAGAAAGTGCAAAGAAGGGCGACCAAGCTAGTCAGCAGCTTAGGAGGTCTGCCATATGAAAGTAGTCTAGATAGGCTCAATCTTTTTCCTCTATTATAGGCAATACAGAGGAGATATGATCATGGTGTTTAAAATCGTCAGGGGAGTAGACTGTGCTTTTCAGGTGACCGACTTCTTTGCATTTGCACAAACAATACATCTACGCGGTCATCCGTACACACTGAAGAAACACCACGCCAAACTAGAAGTGCGGGCCCACTTCTTCTCCCAGCGGGTCATTGAAGAATGGAATAAACTTCCTTCCTCGGTTGTTCTTGCTGAAAGCGTTGACGAATTCAAAAGAAGGCTTGATATTACTTTGCTTGCTGGTCATACATTTGGAAGACAACAACAATTTATATCTTCTATATATATATGCCTTTGAACAATATGCATGATCTGACAGCATCTATCTGTAAATACGGTTTTCAAAGGCTCTGCCTCTTTCCCTTTTATATACTTAATTATACTGAATTTTTTTTAGAAATTTCATTTAGGCCAGAAAGCACTACTTAGTAAGTAGTAAGTATCACGTAGTGTAATTCCAAAAGATATTTCAATCATATGCGGATTCTAACTTCGGAATACGCGCCCATCTGGTCCCGTGTAAAGACAGTGCTCACCGAAAGTGACCACTGGTGTTTGCTTGTCATATTTTATAGAAAGTAGTCACAATCATGTTATCGCTTATATTTATTTGGCAGTAAATCACGGCCTCTTCATATTTTCTACTAATTCAAAAGCCCTTTTTAAATACCTGATTAATTTTGACCCCTAGCTGTGTGTTTATACTTGTGTTTAGGGTTTTAGAACCACAAGCTGCATTCTTTTCATTGGCTATCAAGCTCATTGTATGCGTCATAAGGAGCATTACCGGACGAATAGAATTTGATGCTATTTGAATAGGCATTTCTTGCTCTTTATCGCATAATTAAAAACTCTTTTTAATCCTAAGTATATCCTTTTTGAGCATAGCATTTATGAAGGGCGTAACTTGCTACAAGATGACTGCATTGAACGTTATTTTGTGCATGCTTTTTGTACACTCTGTTTGCATTTATGAAGGCATCAAAACTAGGTTGAAAATGCGTACTGCGTAAGTTCTTCATGAGTGTGACTTTCAGGCGGCTAGAATGACTCGCATCCTAGGTCGGCTTGTATAACACTCAATACTTAAAGCTCACTTGAGTAAACCCAGTCAACAGAGATCATATTTAAGAGTTTTAGTTAACTTTAATAGCTCACTGACTGCACGTTTGGGCTCCTTCATGAGGACTTATCTCCTCCTGCTTACTTGCTACGCACGGACTCTCACTTGTGGTGATGTTCATAAGTTAGAATTTAACCAGTCCCGGACCATGCGTTTATGCACCGTCCAAGGCAGTGTCCTCAACCGTAGTCGATTGCCGGCAAAATGCCAGTTCGTAACTCAGTTTGGCTGATTGCAAGGTTGCCTATAGACCGATGGTTAACTCTTATCCAAGTGTGACTGAAATGGCAGTTTCTGGCATATTAGCTATCATCAGCCCGCCATACCCAACCCCGGGGTTGTGCACCACCCAAGACTCGAACCTGCAGTCTGGTCATTAGAAATCTAACGTTTTAACCCACCACGAGCTCGTTGTCTTGCTGGTTTCGATCGGAGATATTTAACAATGGTAGATTATTTCCGGTTATCGGTTACGCCACTCACTCGTTCATTGATCCCTACCTCCTCTAACTGTTGCTTGCTGCTTCTGTTTTCGTCTCCGGCAACGGAATCAAGTAGCTGTTCGAATGTCCACATGAATAAAGAACTGATTCAGCCCAGCCAAAAAACCTCCATCTGGTAATATTAGTGTTTTGAAATTCGCTATTTGCGTTCTACTTGCAGCTGTCTACAGGTCCACTAACTCGCTCAGTCTGTATGCAGTCATTTAGGGCGGTCAGCCCGCCGCGGCTCATTACGAAGAATGGCGTGACTGACAATGTACACATCCCCCACCCTTATCCGCTTTTACCGCAGTGATTTAGGTTACTGTTTGCTTTTAACTGCGTCCCCCGACACTGAGCTGATGATGTCTATCTCATGCCTATTCACCGCGCTGCCTTGTTCTAGCCTGAAACCAACATGGAAAACCACCACCACCACCAGCTTCCGGATAGTGTCGGTCCGCTACCCCATCGACCACTGCCATCCTCGGCCCATGGTGCGGACGGTGTGAACGGAGATGGCGGCAGTCCTGCGGCTGTCGATGAGAAACCAGTGAAAATTCGGATAACCTCTCTGCGGCGGGATGAATCAAAGGCGGTGCCCCCTCCACTGCCTCCCAGTCCCAGAGGCTACCCTGAACTGCGTATGCTTCCGGAATACTGTCTGGATCAGAGTCGTGAGGTGAGCAACCACCTTCTCTTTTTCCCTCCCGTCATCGGCACACACACACACCTCTTAAAGTCACGTGATTTTTTGACTTTCGGTTTTTACGCGGTCGGTCTCCGCCAGTGTGCCTCACAGTAAGATGAAGCAAAGAGAATGACTTGCACGTAAATTAGGTTATAGTTGGAGAAGACTTGTGCGATGCATCTATCGCACTTTCACCCCCCGTCACCCACCTGGGCCCGGTGTCAAAACAGAGGCAAGAATATCGGATCGGACGCTGGCGCGACTGGAGCTTCTACCTAAGCGTGTCTTAACGCTCCAGGCTTGGCATTCGTTATGGAAGGGCAACCCGAATAATGCCTGCCGGTCAAGAAGACGGGAGGTGGAAGAGAGCGCAGGTGGTTGGCGTATCAAGAGCCTAGGCGCAGGTTCACACGTTCTCATGAGTAACGTGACGTGTTATGTAACCGTGGCGTCGTTCTAAGGTGCCTGCCAAATGGAAGTTCAGAGCGGGAGAGAAAGGAGAGAGAAACGAAGGCAAGCCGAGGAATTCCATTGATCGTGCTGCGCAGCTCCTTTCGGGGATCACGCCTAATGTCGTAAACTTCTTCACCCAGTGCGGCATGACGATCTCGGCAGCCAAGTCGTCCGTCACTGTTTTCACGCTGGACCCGAAGGAGTTCAATCGCCACCAGACCACAATCGTCAGCAGTGCATCCTTACTGCTCGTCTGCAAGCCCAAGCTCCTTGGCGTCCGGTTTGATCCGCTTTACACGTTTGCGGACCATGCCATGAAGGTTGCAGGCAAAGTAAGCAGTTGCACTAAGGTCCTCAAGGCTCTAGCGGGCACATCCTGGGGCTGCGCGAAAGAGACTTTAAAAACCACATTTAAAGCACTGGCCAAGCCGCATCTCACTTATGCGGCACCAAACTGGTCTCCTAAGATCAGCTCTTCCAGCCTCCGCCGCCTTCCGTCAGCCTAGAACGCTGCCCTCCGCTGAATCACGGGTTGTTATAAGATGTCGCCCATCGATCGTCTTCATGTCGAGGCCTCTGTCCCGCTGTTCGCCCCTCACAACACACTCTTAGGCCAGCAGTTTTGGTGGACCTGTTCGCAACCCGGCCATCCTAATAATCACCGTTGCCACGCTCCTGAACTCAGCCGCAGCATTCGACCGTCTATTCGAGCTCTCCACAAGGAAGCTGTCGCGTCGTATCTCTCAGATATACCCCTTGATGGTTCTTCCATCAGGACAGGCTTCCAGCGTCTTCACCAGTGAGCCGTTTTCGAAGCAAAACTAAGCTTCCATTCCACAATCCTTTTGGGCAACTATTCACCTCCGATTGCGGCCTCAGAACAACAATTCCCGAGATTCAGTCGCTGTACCTTGACTCAACTACGCGGTGGCTACACAATGGTCCCTCGCCACTACCAACACCGGCTCGACCCTTCCACAAGCGACGGCGGCGTTTCTCCGCATGACTGTCATCATCTATTCGTCTACAGTTCCCGGCCAGGCGCCCAACTCACCTTCGCGGATCTTTGGCTCAAGCCGCTCGAGGTCTTGGCTTTTCTCCGTCTTCTTACTTAAACCATTTTGGACTCCGGTGGGGACTCCTTATCCAACATGGGCTATGACACACGCATACCGTCTACCGCGTACACCACGGAGCGGTAGCGGCGCTAATGACGTGCACTTGTACGTTACGTTGTAAGGAGGCGGACTTTCGCAGCATCTCTCCCTCTCTACACTTTCCTCCGATAACAAGACAATGCTTGCTTGATGGGAAGAGAATTTACATGCCAACTTCACATCCAACCTATCCCTCTGCCTTTCTCCGCTGTGTCATCCTTTTGTGTTTTTTTCTTTCCCACAGGATCTGGTCACCGAGGTGTTCGATGAACTGCACAAAAGACACAGCCGTCTCAACTTCCCAGAGGAGTGAGTTTATGTGGTTTCGTGCCGTCTTAACATCTCCCTCTTTTTTATAACTACCTCCCTTGCTAGACTGTTCTGAGGGATGATGATCCTTGGGTGAATGGTGTGTGTGTGTGTACTCAAGCCGGTCAACTGGTTTCTTGAACGGCGAACATGAGAGCATTGTCTTCAGCATCATTTGCTAATTCATGAGCTTGGCAACAAGTCGATTATGGCTGGCGAAAATGTATGTGTATATATGTATATGTATGTATATATTTCTCTACTGCAAGCCTCGCCCGCGGACGCCGACCGTCAACGGAGCATGGGTAGTGCCTTTCAGTCGTTGACTGACTGGTTACCCCTCTCAGGAGGGTGTTAGCCCAGGCTTCATGCAGGGCTGCTCTAACCCTTCTGAGATCCAATGGTCTGTATGCACATGCAATGCCAATCTTCAGCCAACCACGGTCCCTGCGGCCTGGAAGACGCTGGCAATTTCTCTCACTTCTGATTACCTGTTGGTGACTGCGCTCGCGCTCCCACTGGGTTTCAGGCCCCACTGCGGGTGCCCTAAAAGCTAGGCGGTCACTATGCGGTGGGAGAGAGAGTGAGGTCAACC
>JAYGXS010000004.1:60323924-60345623 GCA_036362985.1 Ligula intestinalis | reverse complement strand
TTTTGCTTACTGAGTCTGTTTGAGTAGCTTTTCGTGTCCACGGTTTTCCCCGAAACGCTTACTTTCCGAAAGGAAGTGGCCGCGCGCGCAAACCTAGTGCCTTTTCTTCCGAAACGACCCTCGATAGCTTAGCCACCTGTAGTGCTAAAAGCCTACCTTAAAGGTTTTTACTAGAAGGAAAAGCAGTGCCCGATGGAACGGTTTCACCACTGAATGTATGCTGTTTCAAGGCGTTCTCTGAAGCGTCGCAGAGCCAATAAATCTCTACATGCAAGCCATCTCCTTCCTCCTCACTCTTGTTAGGTACGCAGTTGCGGTTGCAGTGTCATGATTAGCGGAATTACTGCTGCATGTTAATTTCACACACACGCACACAAATTTGAACTGTTCACTTTCGGTGCATCTACTGTTATTTCGCCTCTTACTGTTATTTATTCCGTCGACTGCGTGTGCGCCTGTCAGACAGGTGCAGCAACGTCTTTTCATTGGACAAGACTGGACTGGTTCTTTTGGGGAGTTTGTGTGGGGGAGGGCGCGTTTTTTCTTCACTAATGGCGTGCGTGCCCATGCGTTGGCGACCTTGCAATCAACTGCAACTGACGCAAGAGTGCACTTTTTATCCTAATAATGGCGTAGTGGTGGTGGTGGTGGTGGTGTATTTCATTTTGTTTGCCGGTGTCATGCGGTAGAGGAGGAGAAAGGAGGAGGCTGGGTGTGTATCGTAAACAACATTTTCTTCTGACGCATTTCGCACTATCGCAGCACCGTGCAAGTCGCAGTTGAGCGTCGCCAGCTCGGCTTAGGAATTGAGGGGCAGGACACAATGGTTCCTCCTTAAATTGACTTGAACGCTAGCTGCTGCTGTGTTACCTATAGGGAACTTGTTATAGCCCAGTTTGTTCTGACCCGACTAATAGGCAGAAGAGGCCCAGAGAGTGGTTCTGATAGGCAATGGCTGTATTCAACAGCACGCAAATACAGTGTGGCTTGCGAGATCCTTTAGCTGGGTCCACTCCGGCATATTTATATGGTTCCGGTCCTTCTAGGATATGCCTGGCGTATAGCGTGCACCTGGATATTCTAGAACCATTTCGACTACGGCCACTGTGTGGGTGGTCGTCTGGTTTGCTCGACGCACGGCGCGGGCGGCTTGCATGCGAACATGCCCCAGCGTGGGCGGCTTGACTGCGGGCATGACCCACTTGACCTGTCCTTTTCGGCGGCTGCCGTGAGCGCAAGGGGGATCCCGCCTCCGCAACACCTAGCCCTACTTACCGTAAGCCGAAGTCTTCGCCTAATGGGGTATGCTTATCCCATTTCTCGGGCCGTGACAGCAAGCGCGCAGTGGCTAGTAGTCTTACGCAGATACTGTTGCTGGAAGAAGAAGAAGAACGAGTACATAATGCTAAAGACCCAGTCACCGTAAGAGAATTTTAGAAATCGAGGAGGCACACATGAGTAATTTTGCAGCCTAGTTCGGAACAAATGTGCCTCTGATATCGACCTAGCACTCCTAAATATCATCCTCAAAATTGCCCCATTACTCTTTCTACGAAATTCAAAACCCAAGGAAGTTATTAAAGGACAACTACTAGCTCGTCTTTTCTCTCACAAGTACTAATGAAAGGCACAAGCATAGGGATGGTATGTACGCCTCGAATGAAGGAATACCTGTGAGCATAAAGCGCAATCGATTCACAACCGAAAGTTCACCTGAATACACTCCAGTTACTTTTTTTCTAATGAGGAGTCTGACGGATGTCATCTTCGCGCCAACCCTAATGGCTGTAACCCGCAATCAAGCGTGCCAACCCGAGCTACTCAGAACAAATAAGGAACACCAAATCAATAGTAGGTAGAATGGCATGGAAATACTGTAATCGTGCCGATTTTTGAATGACTTAGTGAGTCTGTAGAGCTTTAGTGTGTTTCGGTGGAAGTGGACCTAACGCATCCTTGCAAGTTGAAGTCGCGTTAGCTGGTTTGGGCAGATAAATATCGCGAACAAAGACCGGAAGGACCGTGGTGAGAATTTGTCGCTTGTTTACCGGGTTCAAGCACACCCGACAAGCGCACACAGGTAACTCAGAAATAGAAATTTCCATCGCCCACTTTTCTGTCAAGGGCGCATCTAGGTGCCGCCTGCTCCTTTTTTGGCTGCTTCAGGCAGACAGGTTGTTTGGTTAGTAGCCCATGTTGGATCAGGGGTTCCCGCCGGAGTCCAAACTGGGTGGGTGCAGTTGGGGGACGGAGAAAGGCCGCGATCTCGGCCGGCTTGAGCCAAAGGTCCTCGGGGGTGAGTTGGGTGCCTGGCCGGGAACTGCAGGGGAAGAGGTGACGGCAGTCATGCGGCGAGGCGCCGCAGTCGGGTATAGGCGGGTCCAGCGAAGGAGCATGCAGTAGCCACTGCGAAGCTGCGCCAGGGTACAGTGAGTCACCCGTGGGAGATGGCATTTCGAGGTGGCAATCGGAGGTGGATAGCCAACCAGAACGACCGGGGGGTGGTAGCCGGATTTTGTGTCCACAACGGCTCTCTGGTGAAGGCGCTGGTAGCCTGTCCTGATGGCGGAGCCATCAACGGGTAGATCCGAGAGAGACGAAACGACAGCAGCCTTGTGGAGACCTTTGGATAGACGTCCGAACGTTACGGCTAGGCTCGGGAGCGTTGCAACGATGGTGGTTCGGATGGCCAGGTTGTAAACAGGTCCACGAGAACTGCTGGCCCAAGAGTTTGTTGTGCGCGGCGACCGGCAGGACTTCTGACAATACAGCACTGGTCATTGAGGTGAATGTTTTGCCATAACCGAACGCGAATACTAGGCAGAATGCAAGAGAGCAGTTCTGATAGGCAATGGCGGTATTCAACAGTACACAAAGACTGCGTGGAGTGCGGGGTCTGCTCAATGGTTGGAGCCCCTGGAATCGCCCTTTAGCTTGTCCACTCCGGCATATTTATATGGTTCCGGTCTTTCCAGAATAGTCCTAGCATATCGGATGCGAGCAGACACTGTATATTCATCTAGACTACGACCAATGCCTCCGCTATGTGGGTGGTCGTCTGGTTTGCTCGACGCACGGCGCGGGTGGCGTGCATGTGGGCGTGACGCACCGGGGGAGCCTGGACTGCGAGTATGACGCAGTTAGTTTGTCCTTTTCGGCGACTGCCGTGAGTGCATGGGGGGATCCCGCCTCCGTAACAGAACTCAAAGGCGTTTGTCTCTATTTCACCTAATAAACCTGACCTGACTGTATGAGAGAGAGAGAGAGAGTGGATACGCTTTATTTTGAAAATGTGATTCCAAAATGTGAAGCAAAAACGTCCACCATTCACCGTTAGTTAAAAAATAATAAGGCACAGAACACCGTGGAATCACGAGAAATTCGTGATGGCTACGGACTGCACTTTCGTGATATAATAGTGAAGAAATCTCCTTGAGTACGTCGCGAAATGTAGACCAAATTGGACTTCCTTCAAATCGGCGCTAGGGTCCAGCACTGATGATCTCATTATTGTTGCTAAGGCAAACAATGTGGGGGGGGGGGTGAAAATCGATTTCTAGTGGGCGTGCCGGGCCACCAATCAAAATTTAACTGCGAATGGAGGGAGGGAAAATGGCAGCTCAAATTCAAAACCGAACCAGCTGCCTCTAAAGATTAGGGTCTTCCATCTCCGACGGAGTTTCATTGCTGAAAGTCGAGAGAAAGTACGTCCTGCGGCAGTAAACTCCTGTTTGCAGAATCTGCACGAGGATTCGGCCGCCTCGGTTAGGGAAGATTTATAGGTCGAGAGCTGTCGATAATTGACTTGTCAAATGTATTCAAATGTTGCGATAGTTCTCGTCATTACGTCCCCCGCCAACCTTCAATGTTTGTCTTCCTTTGCGCCATTTTTTAGCAATCATCTCGGCATGCTGGAGCGGGATACCAACCGTATCAGCTTCTATGAGGGAGAGGATTACCCGGAGGCCAACGACGTGTCCAACTTTATGTCCACAGACGTAAGCATCCCTTTGTCCCCTTTACTGTTATAGTCCCTTCCCCTCTGCGACCTGCTAAGCGTCTACCGGAAGGAAGTTTTGAGCTAATTGTTTCATTCTCTGCCCACCTTACTACTATTCCCTTTGCCTCCTTGTGTACTCAGCGATGATCATCTGCATCAGCATATTTTCGTGGTTAAGATAAGGGGTTAAATACCTTCGTAACAGATGTCACAGTGTCTGCATAGGTTTCCGATAGGTCTTATTTGCTCGTGGATTCACGTTACCAGTAGGGGTAGGTTGGGGCGTTGTTTCAGCGTCTTGTCAGACATTGAAAAGGACACGGGCAATGTGTTTGATAGTCTCCGATGGATGAAAAAGGAAAAGAGAACGATTTCTACACTGGGAAATCCACACCCCCCACACGCCCTCATCCTCCACTGCCACTATCACTACGCACTACGACTCGTGGCTGGGAAAACTGCTAATGGACGGGTTAACTCGGTGAGTATTTTGTGGAGTGACTATGGGACTGAGAGCTAAGTGGCAATGGTTCCCTCTCGAAGCGACCTTTATGGCACCGTTAGCCGCACCCATAAAAGCCTGATACATTTTGTGGGGATCAGGCGTAGACAGACTATTTAGCCTTGTTAACTTCTGCGCCCGCGCACATTCCGCTTGTCTCGAAGGGGTCTTGCTATCAGAGCAAGAGCGTGCAGTTGATGGCGTGTCCAGTCCGCCTCGCTGACGGTGCGACCGCCGCTTTCGACGATCTTCACCGCTCTGAGCTACAGTAGGCCAACGCCGTGACTTGCGCGTGAGAGTTCATTTTAGGTGATCGTAGACTTGCGCTGCATCTGTCACACCATCTCCCTCCTCCCTCACCCGCCCACCCTCCTCAGTGTCAAGACGCGGTCGAGAAGGCCGAAGACGAGATCAGGCGCAGGTGAAGCATTTGGCGCGCATTTCACCGGCGTTGTGATCACTCGGCGTGGCACGCGGTGGATGTCATCGTTTGCGACGGCGACAGTATTGCACACTCTCGACCGTGGTTTCACGCCACGCGTCCATTCCCCCTTGGCAAACTCGCATAGAGTACCGACACACGACAGAGACTGAGGCTGATATTTTTGCACCATGGAGCACTAAAAGTCGTGTCTTAGCAATCTCCCGGGTGGTGAGATATCCCGTTTCTCTGTTAAGTCAGGCTGCAACGGTTGCTCTGATGAGATGGAGTGTGCTTTTTGCCGAAATTTAATACTTGTCTTGTGTGTCGGCGGCTTTTCTTAGTCATGCAGTTTCCGATTGCAAATCAACTTACCTCTGTCGCGTAGCGTTCAATCAGAACTGGCCTCACAATCCTGTTGTTGTTGTTGTGGAATGGAAGTGGAGAGTGGTGGACGACCCCAAAAAATATGCTATGAGTTCATCGGATTCAAAGTTCAGTGGGATTTTATGCGTTCAGGAGTTTACTCGCGGAATCTCCACACGTTGCAGAACCTTTGGCCAGTAACACCTTGTCCCCAAGCATATATATATTTGAGAAGAAGTAGACGCGGTTATCGAAGCAGGAAATATATTCGCCTGACATTTCGAGTTCGTGCTTGAATCCATCATCGGGCACACTTATGGTCGCGTCTAAAATAACCTTCTGGTACGCGTGTTTTCGCTTGCATCGAAAAATTCTATTTTGTAAATTCTACAGACTAAAAATGAGCCTTGACGCGGAGTCAGTGGGTTTCAAAGAGAATTACTAACTGGAGTTCTTTATTTGACTACCCAGGTTTTCACCCCACTTGCTCGACACGGTATTTTCATTTGCAGCTGTGGTACTTTACTTTGAGCAGCATTCATTTACGTAGCAGCAGCTCGGGTGGTGGCCTCTTACCTTGCAAACTGGACTCAGGTGTCACCAGATCGTGGGTTGCGCATGCGCAGGGTGTTCTTTCAGTTTCTCTTTCAAGCCACCGCCGCAACCACTCTCATTTCAATTTCTATTGACGATATAGGGTATGAGTCATGCATCGAGGCTGGAGAGTGGGCTAGTTGCAAGGCGTTTCTGCCTCCATACTGCCAATTTGACGTGTTTGTCCAGCGCATCTATCACGCTGCCCTTTTAGGCAATGCAATTCCTCGTAGCCATCTCATAACAACGCGCGTTCTTGTCTACCGATGACTGTTCGACCATCGATTTCGACTACCTCCACCACGAGGCTCAGCGGTTTGAAGCAACGCAGTGTCTCTCGCGAGCTATACAGCGAAAGTAGACTCACGGGTAATCTACCCCACCCCCACAAGTGAACCCAATGTCAAGACGAAATTCGAGAAGACCGGATATGGGGAAGAGCGCAGGTGGCTGGCGCGAACACACTCCAACAAGCGCCACAACAACACCACCTTGGTAGGTGCGCGGGGGCGCCATAAAAGCCACATTAAGAAGGAGCCATCACTGCCCGAGCCTCGGCACGCCAGTCAACCACTCCACACAGCAAGACACACACTGGACTGACCTCGGTGTCCAAGTTATCCAATCACCGCCAGCAACAGACCACCGCCTGGCCGATCGGTGGGATGGGCGCACTTCTGAAAAGGAAAATAAGTCTTGTCCACCACGCTTCCAGACTAAGCAGTTGGCTTCTCTAGAGGTTCGGATACGTGTAGAACAGCTGACGTGCAGTCTCTGTATCTCCGATGTAATCCTTTTTTTTCGTCGTACTGCGTCGTGGGGGAACTTTGCGCGAGCTGACCGGGCGATTCTCAAAAAAGAAGTACGTGTCTTCTGACGATTCACACTGCCAGCAAATACCTCCGCCGATGCCGCCACCCCCACTGCCACTTGCGTGACCTATGTGTCGGTTGCGGGGGCGGTGCTGGCACAGAAGAACACCTTTCACACTGCAGCACGTGCATGTCCACCTGTTGGACGCACCCTCCGGTCTGCCGAGCCGCTTGATCGAACCCACACGGCCGCCACCGCCCGCGGCCTGGATATGCACGGACGTTCAGCAGTGTTGTGCGCGCGAGCGCGCAGTGTAGGTGTTATGTGTTTGTGTGTGTGTGTGTGTGTGTGTGTGTGTGTGTGTGTGTGTGTGCTTGGCTGGCTGATCGCGCACGCGTGCTGGTGTCGTGGCCAGCCGCGCCACCCTCTGTGCTCCGCTGCTCGTAATTGAGGAATCTGCCACGATCAGGGCATACTACCGCCCCACCACTGTGTGCGGGTTCTGGTCCACAACAACCTCGTAGAACCCTTCGCTATTCTGTCTGGCGTTCGACAAGGCTGTGTCCTGTCGCCTCACCCATCCTCTTTAACTACGCCACTGAATGGGTTCTCGGGAAGGCCCTTGTAGGGGTCTAAGTAGTGCTTATGCCTAGATCACTACAATCATCAGGTCGAATCCCAGGTTGGAAGTTGAAAGGCAAGAGTCACCAGAATTAGGGGTTTATTGTATACAGAACTCCTAGTTGCAGTCTCAGGTGGCAGTTGCCACTGGCGACGCCAGGGCTGGTCCTGACTGCGTCCAGCCAGACTTGAGAGTGTCGACTGAGTGTTGTGTGGGGTGATGGCAGTTGCTTTTAGATGACTGTGAAGCGAGTTCAAGTGTTATGTAATTTGTGTGTTACAATTGCTCGAGCAGTTGTTACCTGCAAAGGCCCCCTGCTGCGTGGCCGCGGCTTTTCGTGTTTGAGCAGCACTTAGGCAGGCGTGCTTATTTGGATGCACATGTACTCGCGGGTGTGTGCGCACGTGTTTACGGACTGAGTAAGCGGAGGCCAACTGTCGGGTACGCCGAAGAACAGGGGACGTTGACGCAGCTGTTATCGGTTAGCCAGAAGCAGCTGCAATGTCAAGTCTTGGGAGGCGCGCGCGCCAGTGAAAGAAAGCATTAAAATAGTTGTTTATGATGACACGACTTTGGGACATCGAGCCTTGGAGGACGAAGGGGAGATAGGCATTGTGGCTGTCCGCCACACACTACAGGAAAATGAGGGTATTGAGCTTGGCTGACCTCGACTATGGCGTTGACATCGATCTATGGTGTCACGGGTGAACGACGTCGCGAAATCGGTCGGTTTGTCCATAGAGGCAGGGGGAAGGCCGAGATGTTTTTCATGCTACATCCCTGGCCAAGAGGAGGCACTTATCGAGATTAGTGGCTGTAAACTTGAAGAAGAAGCAGACATTTTCAAATACCTCGGAGCGAGGTTGCCGCCGAGATTAGGAAAAAACATAAATAGTACTCTTACATACAAACCTTCCAAGTACGAGACAACGAGATAATGTCAATCTTCGCGGGACCAGTATAGGACACTTAAACGAATAAAAGGGGTTTAGGAGAAACAAAAGAGAGGCGCAACCACCAAAATGGGGAAAAATCAAGTACAGGAACACAGTATCGTGTTAAATAATATAAAATATCAAGTAATTGCGAATAGCGATAAGGCCAAGGGTATAAATGGCAAGGTAATGCGTCTATTGTTAAAGAAGGAGAAAGATGGTTATGTTGATGTTAAATGGAGGGGAACGGGACAAAAATGAATCTTACGGAAGGAGATACACTCCCCGCAGGGTTTTCTGGTATCCTTCGTGAGAGGGAAGTCATTCACTGTTTGATTCGTGGTTTTCCAGCAGGCACAAGCTGCGCACGTCCCTCATCAGTGTTCTCAATACGACATCTCTTACTTTACCGTAGTTGGATCGGAGTATCCCTTCAACGACGGCCTTCTTCCAGAGTCCGTGTGGTGCCACTTTGTCGACGATTAGGACTAAATCGCCGATTGCAAGTTGCGGGCCGCATTCTTCCGCCTTTGTTTGACCTGCAAGGAGGGTAGATAAGCGGTGATCCACTTTTTCCAGAACAAATCAGAAAGATTTTGAGTCTGGCGCCATCTTAAGTTAAGTCTACAAGGACCACTTTCTTCAATCGATGATGAAAGGTTCCTTGTGTTCAGCAAAAAGTGTTGTGGGGTAAGCACAGCATGCTCGTTTGGATCCGCGCTGTTCTTTACTAAAGGCCTGTCGTTCATACTTTTTCAGTCTCCGTCATTGTCGTCGTGGAGACCTCCTCAGTGACCTCCTGTGAACCAAGAATCGAACGCAGTATTCTCCTAATGGATCGTATCAGCCGTTCCCATACTCCGCCCCTGTGACTAGCTGTTGGTGGATTGAAGATCCAGTCACACTTTTTCGCAACAACGGAGCTACCTATGTGTTCTTGGTTCCATTCCTGCAGCAACAGCTTTAGTTCTCTCTCAGCTCCTTTAAAGTTGAGTGCGTTATCACTGTAGAGCTTTCGTGGGCACCCTCTTCGAGCGACGAACCTACCGAATGCTTATAGGAACGAATCTGTCCCCAGGTTCGAGACTACCTCAATGTGAACCGCACGGATGCTGAGGCATGTGAAAAGGCAGCAATACCCCTTTTCCGACCGTCGGGCAACCTTAACTTGAAATGGTCCGAAGTAATCGACCCCGTTAAACGTAAATGGTGGGTTATACGGCTCTAGGCGATTGGCCGGCAAGGGCGCCATAACCTGTCGACAGGGTGGAGCATGCCAGCGCCGACACACAAAACAGGCACCAGCGACTCGTTTGATTAGGGCCTGACCGCAGATTATCCAGTACTTTTCTCACAAAATAGCGCTCGTGTGCGATATACCGATGTGAGCGTTTTGCACGATAAGTTTGCTCACGTAGTGATGTTGCGGAAGGATAACCGGTTGCTTCGTCTCGTAAGGCAGCGGAGCATATTGAAGCCGTCCTCCTACTCTAATCAGGCCGTTCGAGAAAAAAAAGGGAAAGGTTCTTTAGGGGACTATTGGTCGCTTTTAGTTGCTTGTGATTGGTACCTCACAAACGATTGTGCACTCACTTAATTTCAGTTCCAAAGCATTGCTTCTGCACCAACTTCAATACATCGTATTCTGCGCCTTCCAGATCGTCGACGGTGAGGGTTTTAGAAATAGGCCTTGGTTGTGGCAAGGCCTTACCCTTTAAATAGGCTTTAAATATTCGCAACTATGCAACGTGTCTTAGCAGTTTAGTCCAACTACTACAGCCCGAAAAGTGTGTTAGCCAATGGTCCTCCATGTGGACCGTATTCACTACTGCCTTTGGTTCTTCTCAAACTACAGGGGATCGTTGGTCGGGTTCTAGAGGCCATTCGTCCAACTTCTTGCCAAGAAAGGTGGGACCCGTAAGCCACACAGTCTCCTTTAGCCTGTCGCCGGCTGTTCCTCTTGAGGCTATATCCGCCGGGCTGCTCTCGGAATTTACGTAGTGCCAGTCTGGTGCGTCTGAGAAACTCAATATAGTAGAGATTCTGTTTGCTACAAATGTATCGAAACGTGACGTCGTGTTTCGTATTAAGTTTAAAATGACCATCGATCCGTCCACAAGAACTTGCACTTAATTGGAAGTGTTAGTTCTGTTTCGGCCTGTTTGATCAGTTTGACGACGAGAAACGTAGCGGTAAGCTCCAACTTCGGTTTAGTTTGGACCTTAAGGGGTGCAACGCGGGACTTGCCTCAAACAAACGTCGTAAGTCAGCACCGCCCTTCGTCATTGCACGAAGATAGACGAATGCTCCATACCCGCTTTTTGACGCGTCGGAGAAACCATGTAGTTGATACTGCTCAACGGCGCCTATACCCAGCGGTACCAAGCAGCGTTGTATGCGAATGTCACTAAGAGTCTGGAATTGTTTCGTCCAACTAAGCCACTGTTTCTTAAGGTCGTTGCCGATCTCGTCGTCCCATCCAAGGTTGGCTCGGCACAATTGCTGCAGTAGCATCTTGGCCGGCAACAAAACGGGGCAACAAATCCGAGTGGGCCGTAGAGAGCTGAGATATAAGAGAGCATAGCCCTTCTGGTGGCTGTAATTTCGGGCAACTTGACCGTGAAGCTGAAAGTGCCTGCCACCTTACTCCACCTCGTGTTCTGTGAGTATCGGCTGGTTTAAGATCGAGACAAATGCCTTTGTCTGCTTGTTCCTCCTCAGGGCTATCTAGGAGAGCCTCTGTCGAATTGCTTTGCCATTTATTTAGGCGGAAGCCGTGGGTTAGCAAGGCGCTTCGTAGGCTAGAAACTATATCCGTGAGAGCTTGAGCAGAATCGCGGCTGATTAGGCAATCGTCAACGTAGAAGCAACGGTGCAAGTAATCGACCTCGGAAGCCTTCGATAAGTTTGTCGCCTGCTTTATTGATTGGTTTAACGCATAAATAGCGGCACATGGGGAGGAGATCACTCCGAACGGATGTACCGTCATTTGATTAACCTCAGGGTTACGTGTCAAGTCGCCGCCCGTCCACCAGAGAAAACTCAAACATGAGCGTTGGCACTTTGGTACTCGGATTTGGTGGAACATGGCTTCTATGTCAGCCACCGCTACAAACGGAAACTTTCGGAATCGGGTCAAGACCTCACATAACCCGTTAGCAAGGTCAGGTCCCTGCAGTAGTTGGCGATTTAGAGACGCACCCCTGTACTGACTGGCACAATCAAACACTGCTCTCAGCTTATCTGGTTTCATTGGATTTAGTACCGAGTGATGTGGTAGGTGACAAAGTTTTTCAGGTACGGAGATGGCTATCGGTACAACAATTTCTGTGTAGCCGTTCTTAATGTACTCTGAAATTTCTTGTACGTACCTGTCTTTATATTCAGGATTTTTTGTGTAGCGGTTCATCCATGTATACAAACGTCTACGACCGATAGGTTCGTTGTTGGGCAGGCAGTGCGAAACTTTCCTCCAAGGTAGGGGAACTTCTAAGTGCCCCTGAGTCAAGAGAGTCTGAGAGTCAAACAGGGTCAACACCCGTTTATCTTCTATGGAGGGCGCCCTTTTCAGGCTTTTGGGTTCGCTGAATTCGAAGTCCCACATATGCTCTAGGTTTTCCATGATGGCGTCCTTCTAGCTCAAAAAGTCGACTTTTACGATATTGGACCGATCTTGGCGGGATATTGGTCCCATGAGTACCCACCCAAGGGGAGTTAGAACAGCATAGGGGTCTTCCTGTCCGCCGTATCGATGTTCAAGTACCCAGTGAGCAGCAAGTACGTTCATCCCAATGGGAAGTGATACTTTCGCTCCGTCGACAAAGGGAAGTTCGACGTCACTTAGATGTTCCCAACGTATGGCTTCATCTCTACCTAAGAGGAAGCGCTTCAGGTTGGGAAGATGACTGACAGACCAGGCCTTTTTTACTTCTAGTCGCTCCTGCCCTTCTAAAGGACCTAACTGGAATCCTACCACTTCCGACTCCACTTCGGCTGTCTGGACGACGGTGGATACGGACAACGCTGCTCGATAGCCACAAAGGCCTAATTGACTTTATAGTTTTTCATCTATGAGCGTAGTGTCAAAGCCGGTATCCAGGAATGCATACGTGGTCACTGACCCGCGAAGTCCAAACACTTTGACAGGCAAAACTCTTAAGGCCACGACTTGCTCCGATCTGTATGTTGAATGGCAGTGGGCACTATCGCTGCTAGGCTCCGCGTCCGCCTTCATCGGAAACCTATCAGTCCTCACTTCTTGTCGATGCAGCAGTGGGTGGTGGCGCATGGAACATCGCGCGACACCACAGGCCTTACGTGACCTACAGCTAATTGCCTCGTGGTTAGGCTTTAAACATGAGTGGCACAATCTATGACTCTCAACGAACGCTAGTCTTTGCGGCGAGCTGAGAGATATAAACATGCCACATTGATCGGTGTAGTGTGCTTCGTCACACTGCAGGCATGCTCGTCGCTGTATTGGAATTCTATCTTCAATAGCTTGCGTGTGGTGCGCATAGGCCCTATGCACTGGTGCTTGGTCACCTTGGGGACGATTTTAAGGGGACACGGAACTAGAAGAGTATGACTAGTGCACCATTGATACGTCGACCCTCTAGTCTACGAAATCAGTTAAATCAGAGAACGTTGGTTCTCTACCACGACGCAGAGTTGATGAAGCGAGCTCTGACCACTTGAATTGTAACTGTGAAGGGAGTCGTCTGATGATGGCGGCCAGAGTTTCTACCCGAAAAAAATCGTAAAGATTTTATGAAGCTATACCGCTATCGCACTAGAGTTTTCAGTTTGCAGACTGCGTGGTCTTTCTTTAAGAAAACTAATCTAGTCATCTACGCATTTTAGAAAGTACCATACGCAGGGCCCATAACGTTTTGCGATGTTTACGCACGACGTTGTTTACTTCATAAGCAGACAGGTACAATGCAGTGTAAGTAGACATTTAAGCATCTTAAACAATTGCGCAGTTATAAGCTCCTTTAAAAGCAAAACTGGCATTTTTTGAGTGCACAATTTTAAAGCTACACCATTCACCCGAAAGTGGGTATGTGAAGGAATGTTTTCTGCATGCTTTTGATAAAACATGTTTGGGATTTATGAGTGCGTTGGAAATCGATGGAAAAAACCAATCTACTTAAGTAATCATTTTAGCTGGCGACCGAAAGAATACGCCTCTCGGCGAGGCTGAAATATCTGGCGATCATGCTGCATGTGGTAATCGAGCTTACTACCGCGTCTAATTTACGCTTTCTAACCTATATCATATTAGGTGATTCGAGTTATTGTTTCTTGATATGTCTAACCTACTGCATGCATTCCCTGAAAATTTGGGAACGCAAATCCTCGCCTTCTGGTTGACAGATACGAGGAGCTTTTGTAATATCCTCGCATTTGATTATTGATACTTCATACATCCTCGTTGGGGGCTGAAAGCTCTTTCGGGCGAAGACGGGAAACTAGTATGACCACGTATGGCTATATTTGCTGGTCTCAGCCATCCGCACTACAATCGGGCTTTTACTGGCGGGGGGGGGGAGGGGAGATGTCACCTGGTATTACTCAGAGCTTAGGTACCACTGTCTGGCGACAGAAAATAAGCAGGGAATGACAACGCCAAGCTCATTTGTCATTTTTCGTAATACATATCGAACCGAGAACGCTCTGGATTGGTATTCCATTGTAAAACAGAAGGAACGTGTTCGGTACAATCAGTGAATTCTGCCTTCTTCCCCTCGTGACGTAGTGGCATTTCTCATTCCAATGGCTTTTCAACGCCTCCCACGACTGAGTTTGTTATCCTTCTCTCGTCGTGGCCCTCGCCCGAGGCCCTTACAAAGACTACATAAACAGTTGCGCCTACATAAACACTCCGTTGTTTTTGTCTCCAAAGCGTCTGGTATTTTTAACAACTTGGTAATGTAGCGCTAGAATTCACACTTCTATCTGTTTAACTCTTATCGCGCAGAGATTGGTCAGGGTTTCTGAATTCGCTCCCAAAAGCATCTATCTTGCCTTCGATTGCTTTATAAAAATAGCAGTTCAGGTTGGACAAGGCTATGTGAAAAGTTGTGTAGTGGGCGTATTTACGGCGTCACAATAATCGGATCGAGTCACGAATAACAAAACGAACTAAGGAACAACAATCAGGGGTTTATTTTGTACCACAGTGGCCGGCGAGGAAACCAGGGCGTTGCCAATATAAGCGAACATGCGTGTCCCAGGAAGCAATTGAGAAGAATAAGACTCGAGTGCTTGGACAATAAGTTTATTCGCCTGACGTTTCGACATCCGTCGCGGATTCATTATCAGAGACATGCGTAGGAAACAGTAGCAGAAAAGGGTTATTCACTGTTCCTTCTCATGTCTCTGATGATGAATCCGCGGCGGATGTCGAAACGTCAGGCGAATAAACTTATTGTCCCAGCACTCGAGTCTTATTCTTCTTCTTCTCAAACCAGGACGTGTACTGTTGGTGTTAAGTCATGACAGAGAGAGAGAGAAGGCGCGCAAGAGGGACTTATTGGTGTCAGTTGATTTATGTTAGAAAGTTTCAGTATATTGCGTCCAAAGGCTCTGTCTTGCATTACCATGGTGTAGTGTGTTTAATAGTCTGTGTTTTGCCCATCTCTTAAATTTTTAGGGGGGGGAAGATTTGAAGATTTGTTTAATTCAGCTGACCCAATTGTGAAAATCTCGCGGCCTCAGTGGGAGTCAAACCCACACAACAGAGAAGGCCTTTGTGCAGCCAACGCTCTACCACTGAGCTACGAGGCTCGCTGTGAGCCGTGAATTCAGTCACACTCGGATCGATTTTACCCCCCCCCCCATCTTACCGCTCGTATGGAATCCACCATTAAAGAACAGCAGACTGCCCAGGCTGACCGTTTGTCTGATCAAGTCATATGTGACGCGCAGGTAGACGAGCTACTTAGGTCTGCCAGTCACTGCACGCCCGCGGCCGGCCTCCAGTTGTCTTGACGTCGGGCCCAATCGTCCGGGTGAGCGAGCGAGCGAGCGGCCGGCTAGACTGCCAGGCAAATGCTGTGCGGCACGTATGCTGTCGTCATAAGACCTTATCCTGGCGTAAGTCACCGCCGCCGCTGCCTGTGCCCACCTCGTCGTCGTTGTGTAGCGCCGGTCGAACTGATAAGTTGCATTGGCCGATTGCTGGCGTGTTCAGGTGGGTGCATGGAGGACGTTTAAATGCGCGCGCATATGTGTACGGGCAGTGTGCCGGCAGACACACGGGGAACATGAATTCTCTTGACGCTTAACGCACACACACTGACACTATAACTGTCGCCCTCAGCTGTATTGTGTCCTGTGGTATCTCTTGCTGGCACTCGTTTGATAGTAAGTAGAGATAGGGATTGTTTACGTGGCCCCTCCCCCCCCCACCGCCGGGGCAGGGGAATAGGAACATTCTAAAATCCATAGAAAGAGATGAGTTTCGGGGTCAGGTTTAGAAATGGGTGTTTTTGCTTTGTGTTAACGTCAGAACACAATTTAACGCCATGCTGTCTGTGTCCTAAGAAGAGGGTGTTCTTCTCTACCGTCCTGCCGTGAGAATCACTCCAACCCATCTGTGAATCGTGCTGGCTGAGAATCATCGCCGTATGCAGTTTTAGAGGTGGTTTGTTGTGTGTGTGTGTGTGTGTGTGTGTTACTAGTTTAACGGTGAGGCATATTTGTGTAGCACCTTTAATTGGCACGGCAAAGGGAAAACGACTGAGGGTTGGCTTGGATGTATTGATTAATGAAACTAAATTAATTGAAGCAAATGCTCGCATCCCAGGTATGCGTATAGAAGACGAAGGCGTTTTGATCACCGGAATCATAATTTTATTCTTCTGAGCTTTCGGACTCCTGCCGGAGTCCATTGTCAGAGATAAACGCGTCAAAGAAAAACAAGCAACAGTTATAGGGGGCAGGAACCAATCAACTGTTATAGGGGGAAGGGAACTCCTTAATCACCAGTGTCGGCCGCGCGGATATGCCTGCGGAGGGCGATGTATGCGGGCGCCAGCTCGATACATCGGTTGACTGAGTTGTCATCCGAAGTCTAAGCTTCGCTTAGTTCTCGTCTTGTCCTGTTGCCGGTGTGAGCAATTATCCTCGCCCCTGTGAAGTTGAATTCGTGGCCTGTCTTGTACGTTTGGACAGCTTTTTGCGACACTGCGTCACTCTATCTGAGAGCCAGCGGGAACTGAGCATGCTTCCTGTCTGTCCTGTACAGTTTCGAGCATAGTTTTGGCATGGCATGCGATACACTGCACTCTACTGCTTACTGGGATTTAATCGGTCCTTTATTTTCATGGTCCGGTTGTGCATGGTAGCCTTGGGACGGTGTCCGAAAACTCAGACAAATCAAGTTATGATTCCGGTGATCGAAACGCCCTCTTCTTCTAAACTATACTACTGTCCGTTTGCGCCATACACACACACACACACACACCCTTCATCCCTACTAACGTACACAGACTCGAACAAAGAAACTTGGCTCCGAACTGTCGTCAAGGTGAGTTGCCGTAAAGGCTTAATTTGGGGGAAGACTTGTGCAAACTGCGCCTTCGTCCGATCAAAAACCGAAGTCTGCTGTCAGTTAGCAGCTGTCCAAGCCCTGACACCCAGCGTGTCCTCGTAGTTTCAAAATACAGATGTTTGTTTATGTTAATAAAAGTCGAGTGGCAGGCTGGCGGGTAGACTGAGAGCCAGGCTGCATTGACTCCTTCTTAATGTGATCTTTATGGCACTCACACTGCGTGGGATTCGAGTAAGGTGCGGTGACATCAGCCACGTGTGTCTTCTCCCGCCTTCGGTCTTCTTGACTTGGTCATGATACCGCGCTCGGAGGGGAGAAGGGGAGAAGGAGGAGGAGGAGGATATACATTAGATGCAGGGTGGGTCTAATATCCCTATAAGCTAATGCACGCGCAAATCACCGTCCCTGCACTCACCGAGTCGTGGGGCATGCGACGGACGTGGTCGAAAACGACTGTCAAACGGTCATAGTAAGAACATAGAGTGCTAGGTTGGCGTGAGAACAGATATACCAGCGGTTGCCTCCCTATCCTCCCTCAGCTGTCATTTGCCAGTAGCGACCCCGAGTAGAGTCGATTGCCGGTGGACCTGACCTAAACAGCTGTTTGGTTTGTTCAGAAGACGACGATGCGATCCTGATGTTTCGAATTCTGTCAAGAATCTTTAATAATAAGTAACCGTAGAATAGTGTGAGACATGCCAGATTTAGGTGACACATGCACAGTATTTATAGTTCGTGGCTGTCATCTGCATGCGTACTATAATTATCAGCTGCTGTGGCCGCCGCTTGGCTTCATAATTGGTGTGGTGATGGCTTGACTCTTCGATTTCGAGTCAACAATTGCCGCAATTTCGTCGTTGGTGTTGGATGCGGGCTTGATAATTGTGCGACAATTATGCTCGCTGTCGTCGGAGTTGTTGTTGGGTCCAGCCCTTCTCACTTGACTGATTCTATTTCTCAGTGCGCAGTATGGGAACGGAAAATCGTTGTGCTTGTTGATGGACTGTAGATATGAGAAACATGATTCGAGCGGCTCACGCGGTTGCCACCTCTTGCGAATATTTCGGCCTCGTTGAAACTTGAGTGTATGGCCGGGTCCCGTCGAGTGAACTGCAACCTGGGGGTTGGCGTCTTTCTTACTCACCGCCGCTGCATGGTCGGCCATTCGCGTCCGGAGTAATCTTTCGGTTTCTCCGACGTAGTTACTTTTTCCACAACTGCACCAGATCCAGTAAACGACTCCAGCCGCCTCCTGCCGTGGCAGTGGGTCTTTCGGTCTCATAACCCGGCACCCGATGGTTTCTTCTGGCCTTTGCTTTGTATTTAAGTCTAACGCGACGACGCAGCCCTTTTTGAGCACCCAGCAAGACTGGTACTTGTCCACCTTCAGCCGCTCCTCATCCAGTGTCTTTTATCTATTGATTTTCTAACTCTGGAAATTATGTGCCACAACCTAAAACTGCAAGGTTTTGTGTATCTTTTACAGTCCAGCGGTGACTCCCCGACTCTCACTCCGCCGGGCGTGTCACGAAGTCGTTCAAAGCGCCAGGCGCCTCTGCCACCACCACTGCCACCCAAGGGGGAGCTTAGCAGGATGTCCTCCTATCGACAGGCCTCATCGACTGCTCCTGGTCCAATATCCTCTGACGTCTCCTCGGCCTCGGTCTCCGCTCCAGCCACTCCGTCCTCGGATATGCATCCCAGTCCGTCCGATGCGGCGGCGGCTGCCGCTGCCAACCGGCGCTCCCTCGTGCCGCCGCCGAGGCCGCCCCCGCCAAAGTGCTCGGGTCGCCGCTCCCCGGCTGCACTACCACAGCCCGCGCCTAGCACGGTCGCGGCGTGCAGCAAGGAACAGCAACTACGCGCGGAACAACACTCGCAGATGGAAAGAGGCATTGGCCTGCCCCCTGTCCCCAAGGTTCATGTACGTTGTCTGCTTCCTAGACAGTTGTCGACCCCCCCCCCCCCCCCCCTCCCATCTGCACCCCCATCTAGCCGTCTCCAAGGTTCATGTAAGTTATCTGTGACCCCTCTCCTCTTCTCCGCCTACAGAACGCTGTCCCCCCATGTTTTTTTTCTAGGGCTTTCTTATCTATTAGCCACTGGCCGCTGAAATTCTGTCTTGATATGTCTATCCTTGTAACAAAGGTCAGCGCATTACCAGTGCTGCCAGCGTTCTCTGATAGGTATTGCCTGCCGACTTCACTAGTTTCGGCTCCTCCGGTCACTTCAGGCAGAGGATAAAGCTACAGCCGTTGTCTAGAAGCGTGTACTCGCTGTATTGCTCGCACAAACGAGTAAAGATGCAGTCCCATTTCTTCTCAGATGTATATGGATTAGGGTCCATCGGGTATTCAATTTAGGACTGTTGGCTCCTTCGCCTTAGCAGGCGGCTGTCCATTCTGTTAACATTTGTTGCAGTCTGCCTCCTGTGTGTCCTCGATGTTCTGAGTTGCATTCGAGCCTATTCTCAGTTTGCAAGGACAGAAGCTGTGGTTTAGCATGAAAAATGTGACCACTTGGCTGTTAAGTTGACTATCTCATCAAACCATACGCCATGATTATAGCGTAGGTTGAACAGCACCTGTTAAACGCGCTGCGAATCCGTCCCGGATTGCATAGTGACTTCCTTCAAGAAGCCTGGTTGGCAACAAAACCAAAGTAGACCCGGAGATTTTCACATCGCAGTGGGTTCATCCCTCCGCCCCCCCCCTTTGCGGGTTTAAACAAACTCAAATTTGTAGGCTGTTTCCTTTTCCCCCTCCCCATTCCCGTTTCCGTAGATACAACGTGTTCTGCAGTCTGACAACTTCTGTTGCTTTGCGACTAACCTTACCAGAAAACAACGCTACGAGGTTAGGTGGTTGTAGTCAAGATCGGTGTCCTTCGAGGCCAATGAACGCGGCGTCTCCCTGTGCTAGTAACCGCTTGGGGATAGACCCCTGGATAGTTAGGCCGTGAACTCTGTCGGGCCGATGGTGAAATTCTTCGTGATGTTGACTCGCCAACCTGTAGCGTGAGTGGCCGTCGTTATTGTGAGGACTTATTGAAAAAAAACTTCACAAGTACGATACGTGTAGACGCAGCAAGGTTTCTGCCGAATGTCTCTGGAATCGATGCTGCTCCCAAGCCTTAGAGCTTGCTTATGCACCCCACGTGACGTCTCCATTCATGGCCAATAAGAATTATCAGCGGACAATGGAGACTGGAACGGCCGTTCCTGGCTTCTTCCTCTGTGGTCTTTGGCTGGCCTTACCCCAACAACGACAACGAGGCGCCTGACATTGGAGGCCAGGTATTTGCGCCGCTAAGCTACATGCCTATGGCTTAAGATATAAAATATTCAGTCACGTGGGGTATGTCGGGGAAGTTAGCTTGACGTTTACCACTTAATTCTGATTGCAGAGCAGCATAGGAGTCCTCCGTTTTGCCTAAGCTACGCGTTTTTGAAACGAAACTTGCGCAAAAGGCATGTAGGTCTTTGATCTCTTCCCCCCCCATCAACCAGGACTGAACGTTTGTGGCTTTTCTTCTCTTTAGATGGGCGCCTGCTTCTCTCTCATATTTGAGGGCTGTCCCCTTAAGGTGAACGCGACGGCTACCTGGGTGAACCCAAGTACAAACGGTAAGTTGCGGATCATTCCAGCCCCCTTCTAGACTTCCTTTCATTCTATGTTATTTGTTTTTTTTCCTTTTTTTGTGTTTGCTACAATTTATCCAGCTCTTGTTAACTGACAGCTTAAACGACCTTTCAGTGGTCTTACTTTCGTTACTCTAGCCTAGCCTTTCAGGTGTGCCAAAAGGCTTCGTTTTTTAACCCGCGATAGCCCAGCAGACAGTCTAATACAGTAGTCGCCGGCTATTAAGCCCACCTAGGGACCAGACCAAATTGGGCTTAATAAGCGGCGGGTGCATTGAGCGGAGAGTCCTATTTCTTGATTAGCAAACGCAGGATAGGCACTTAACATTACATACGCACTGTATTATGTGTATAGTTTGATTATGTACAAGAAAAGAATACTGTTTGTCTGTATTTTATGTAATAAAAAAATTATTTGCGGCACGTAACCAGTTGCGCACGCAGAGAGATGAGAATTTCACTCTATCCTGTTGGCAAACTGGGCTTTGTAGCCGGCGGATTTTGCTATGTAAAATTCCGTTCCAAGCTGACTTGGGCTTAATAGGCGGCTGGGGTTATTAGCCGTGGGCTTAATAACCGGCGACTACTGTAGTAAAAAAATTGCGACCTGTAGGCTTCCTGTGACGTCCTGCATGGCGTGGCGACGACAGATACCAGCCGCCTAAGAGTTTGCAAACTTTTTTTTACTTACGTCGTTTTTTTTGCTTTGTCCAACATCATACCATCTACCTCGGTCAATTAGTTTCAAACTAAAACAATTCAGCGAACGTGGTGTGTGTGTGTCGTAGCCCATAGGTGGATCAGGAATCCCCCCGGAATCCAAACTAGGAGTAGTTGGGAGATGGAGAAAAGCCGTGACCTCGACCGGCTTGAGCCACAGGTCCGCGGGAGTGAGGTGGGTGCCTGACCGAGAACTGCAGGCGAACAGATGACGGCAGTCATGCGGCGAGACGCCGCAGTCGGGTATAAAGGGGTCGAGCCGGTGTTGGTACTGGCGAAGGAGCATGCAGTAGCCACTGCGTAGCTGCGCCAGGGTACAGCGAGTGACCCTCGGGAGATGTCGTTCCGAGACCGCAATCGGAGGTGGATAGCCACCCAAAAGGACCGGGGGATGGTAACCTCGTTTCTCCTCGACAACGACTCTCTGGTGGAGACGCTGGAAGCCTGTCTTGGTGGCAGAGCTATCAACAGGTAGATCCGCGAGAGACGAGGCAACAGCTTCCTTGTGGAGTGCTCGAATAGACGG
>JAYGXS010000004.1:60299830-60323914 GCA_036362985.1 Ligula intestinalis | reverse complement strand
GCCAGTAATGAGTTTTTTCAAGGTAAGACCGATGGTAAGAAATATTTTCTTAAAATAACGGTTGGAAATTTACCACAAAACTAAAAACATCTCACAGGAAACAAAAAAATGTATTCTTTTGGGGGCGCAGGTAGTTGGTGCGACCGAAACCGTCCCTAAGCGTGCCACCACGCTCAGAACGGTCAGTTTCGTAGGATAAGCCTGGAGCGACTAGCCGCGTGGCCCTTGCGATTACACAGACAAGGACGTAACAGCCACCACGCCTCCTGCAACTTCGATAGGCACCGCCAGAAGAAAGCAACTGTGTACACGGCTTATAAAACCAGTGGGAGCGCAAGCACATACACCGCCGGGGAATCAGATTCAAGAAATCTGCCAGCGCACACTGGACCATAGGCGCCATGGTTTGCTGAAGCGTGACATTGCATACGCACGTAATCTCGAATTCCACCGAGGCCACGAGTTTTTTTCACAGTTGGGTCAATTGAATTATTCAAGTCTGCTTAACACCCCTACTAGTTATACTGTTAGTTATATTGTCGGTGTTTTTTTTATCAGAAGACATTTGTGTGCATAGCGGTAACTCCCGTTGCTTCTACTACTACCACCACTGCTATGAATACTACTAATATTAACACCAATACCACCCCTTCCGATACCACTATTACTATTATTACGACAAACACTGTTATTGTTTTCACCACAGTTGGTGCACAACTGCTACTACTAACGTTGTTCCCACCAAGACGACCGCTATAATTACCATTTTTACTAGTACCACTACAACTTTTGCTGATGCATTTACCATCACCGGACCCTACTGCTACCACCGCAGCCGCTAGCAATATTACTATTTGATAAAGCCCAATACTTCGAACCCGACTAATAGGCAGAAGAAGGCAAGAGCGGTTCTGATAGACAATGGCTGTATTCAACAGTACACAAAGACTGTGTGGTGTGCTGGGCCTGTTGTGCCGTCGGAGTCGTCCTTTAGCTTGTCCACTCTGGCATATTTATATGGTTCCGGTCTTTCCAGAATATTCATAGCCTATAGGCTGCAGGTAGACATTCTAGAATGATCTCGACTACGACCACTGCCCCCGCTATGTGGGTAGTCCTCTGGTTTTCTGGACTCACGGTGTACGCGTGGGCGTGGGCGTCTGGTATGAGAGCGTTACGTACTCCGGCCGACCCGATTGTGATCAGGACTAAGCTGGTCTGTCCTTTTAGCCGACTGCCGTGAGTGCATGGAGGATCCCGCCTCCGCAACACTATTACTATTACCACCATCATATCTGCTACCAATATGATTGCTTCTACCGCCGAAAACACTATCCCTACTACTACCACCACAATCGCTGGCTATACTACTATTGCTACTATACCACCACCACCACCGCTAATTCTATTACCACCACGAACACCTGATGGAATGCGCAGCCGAGATGGTCGCCAGAGTTCAGGAATTTGGTGTCGACTACAGACTGAGAGCGCCGATCGACCTAACCGTCCGAAGACCCTCTGCCACAGTCCGGTATCTGAAGAAGATCCGGAAGTCATGGTTCTAAAGCCACTTACCTTGCAATTGATCCTGCAACAACACCAACAACCACCACCACCACCACCGCCATTGTTGTTACTACTGCAGTCACCGTTATTACAACCACTACTGCCGTAGCCCCTCCGCGGTTACCACTTCTGCTACTATTGATACTACCACTATTACTACTGACACATACGCGATTCCCACCGTATTTTGCACGTAACCCTCATGTGTTTGCGGATGGCGACCTTCTAGCTTACCTGGCAAACCTTTTACATATTCTTTGAATTCTCCGCCACTGCAGTGGACACTGCTTTAGATTGGGGCAGTTGCGCGACCGGAAAGTAGTCCAATAGGGAGTGGTTTTGTTCTAAGGAGGATTATGTTAGCTCCTCCGTCCTTGTATTTTACGCCCCCTCAAAGACGCAGTTGGCTCCGAAAGACAGTCCAACTAGGGCGGTACAACTTGGAATTTAAGATTTTTCGTTATACACGGTACTAATATGTGTTCATTTAGTACGCTAAATGTTACCGCCAGTTGCTGGTCCTGGCTACGTATCTTGGCTTCAGTCATTTCGGATGACTGTAAATGCGGTTTCCAGTAAGCTGAAACGGCACTGTGTTTGCTAGCCGCGAGTATGTCGCTATCTTCTCTCTCTCTCTCCCCCAAATAGTTCTCTTCTACGTCATCCGTTTTTTTTAAGTTGGCCATCCTGCTACTCGATTGGCCCGGCCACTAATCTGATATTTTACTGTTTTCTCCTCCCCCCCCCCTCTTAGCTGATCCCACGCCGTTGCATTTGGCTGACCATCTTCAAAGACACCATGATGTCGCTGTCTGGCAAAACTCCACATCTCTACAGCCACAACCTTGTGAATGTGATGAAGGCCAAGAGCCAGGATCCGCAAATATCAGGCAGTCTAACCGGTCGATTTACCACCAAATTACTACCAAGGTAAGTCATGCACACGTTGTCCTTTCCCTCCTCCGCCCCCCTCCCACCGTGTTGACCCTTTGACCTTTGCGGGTTTTGCCTCATCCACTTTTTTTCCGGTCTAGCCGGTTGCGCTCGGTTTCTTCAGCGCTGACTAGCACAGTTACGGACATTTTGGCAGTCTGTGCGTGTGTGTGTGTGAAGCATCTGGTGGGCTGAAATATTTGTCCGCTGCAAGCGTTGCGCCCATCACAACTCAGGCGGCCGACAGCTAGGCGGTTGCCCGTTGCTGTGGTGGGAGAGAGAGTGAGGATGACCCTCGGTGCGCTTCTTTCCTCACTATAATGAGGATCCCTCACTATAATTCGTTGCGCTTGAATCTATCGCGGTGCGCTCAAAGCCGTGGCTTGGAGGGTTGCCAGCTGGCGGTTATCTCGGACACCGCAGTCGGTCCAGTGTGGCTTGTTGTGTGGTGTGGCTGTCTGCGGGCTGAGAGTCACATCCAATGACGCCTTCTTAATGTGGCCTTTATGGCGCTCCCCGAGCGGGAGCATACCTGGCGAGACGTGCTGTTTGGTACACGTGTTGAGTATTTGTCGCGCCAGCCGTCTGCACCCTCCCGCATTTCCGGTCTTCTTGACTCTCTCTTGGCAATTGGAATTAGGTGCGGTTGTGGTCAGAGAGTGGGGTAGACCCGACGAGTTTGCCTTCACTGTACTTCCGCCACAGTCACCATGTGCTTCAACATAACACCCATCTCCCTACGTTGAAGCTAGCAGTGGATATCTTTGGTTGGTTAGTAGCCCATGTTGGATCAGGGGTTCCTGCCGGAGTCCAAACTGGGTGCAGTTGGGAGACGGAAAAAAGCCGCGACCTCGGCCGGCTTGAGCCAAAGGTCCTCGGGGTGAGTTGGGTGCCTGGCCGGGAACTGCAGACGAAGAGGTGACGGCAGTCATGCGGCGAGTCGCCGCAGTCGGGTATAGACGGGTCCAGCCGGTGTTGGTACTGGATCTGGCGAAGGAGCATGCAGTAGCCACTGCATAGCTGCGCCAGGGTACAGCAGTGGATATCGTCGAAAGAGACGGTCAAAACTATCGGGGTGAAATACATTTCTGCTCGCGAGACCGTTCTTCTGTTGCCAACATCGCACCAAGACTCCACACGTAAGCGTATGGCAGAGCGGTACCCTGTCTGATCTCTCTGAATATTCTGCGACTACTAGGCGGTTGCTTAGTCGGTGACAGGTAGGCAGCGTCAGCCTTTGGCCGAATGTCTTACTAGAGTGAGCCGGAAACATCGCTTTTGGTTGCCTTTTGACTACAAATCGCGTGCACTGCTACCTGACACATCTTTTTGGGTGACGGCTGAATCTCCGTGTTTGAATCTTTCAAAGTTGCTACTTGGGTTCCACAATACTTCCATGGTCGTCATGCGTTTACCTTATAACTGTCAAAAGTTCAAAAACGATTTACCCAACAGTCTTCATTTTGGCCCCACTGTGAATTTACTTTGATAGATCTGTCACTTCGTCGTCTTGGGCAACGATAAAACTTAGCTCATCTATCACCCAAGCGCTTTGAACCCTCTTTTCGAGCCTTTGTTTTGAGTTACGGCTGTCTAGAAAGGTGACTGTCGCTCTTTTTCTTCTACTGCTTCTCGATATTTCCTTTGTTGACGAAAGAATAAATTGATATGCTGTTTTTAAAGCACTCGAAGAACAGCCTGGCTGTCTGCTGCGATTTCCCAAGTCTTTACCTCAAATGCCCTACCAGGCACCTAACATCGAAGACAACCAAGTACTTGACTCCAGTGTCATTTAGGAAGGCGCCTTTTTCTTCCCAGGATAAGCACGAAAAATCGCACTAATAATCGTCTCACAGACATGCAGTTGACACCGAAGATGACAGTAGACTTCTGCTCTGTTGCTGATCGTTCTATTCCATTGTCTGACTACCTGGGCGCATAAAAACCTTGACTGTGGTTAAGGCTTCAAAATGCTACTACAGGATCTATAAAAACGTGGCATATTGTGGGCTTGTACGCCAGTTAGCAGCATGTCAGCGTCTCTTTGACATGGCGTGGCGATTTAAAGATGAAAGCTTAGCTTGACGGCTTTCACTCTACCTAACTACTGTAATTTTAAAGAACAGGTTTCCGATAGCTGATGTTTTGCGCCTGTTGATGTTTTTTTGTTTCTCCTTTTAGGCGCTTTCAACCGACCGTCAAAGTTCCCAACACCCGAGGTTGTCACATAGCCAGTGTCATTCGCAACCTTAACAATGGCAACAAGTATCTCTGCGCCGTTGTGGAGAAAACTATCATATTGATGGAGTGGTTTAATCCACGTAAGACCTTCGTGGAAGTCAAGCGGGTGAGTGTTCCGGGCGTTGCCCTCTGCTTTCTCCTTAACTTTGTCTTGACACCGAGCCCGGATGGGAGGAGTGAAGAACAATTGAGGTATTTGCCGTGCAAGTATATTCCCTTTATAATCCAGTGTAAATGACTGTCCCTGCACAACCCTGCTTTGGAGCACGTTATGGGCGTCATCGAACTTGTCGCTGTCAAGCATGGGTGATCTTCTGTAACCACAACCCTAAGGATTTTTCCGTCTGATGGAAGAAGGCAGTCAGATGTCAAGAGCGATTTATTGGTACCCAAGGCAATTTGCCGTAAATCGACTGCTTGCTTGCGTGTGCGTCCGTCTGGGAGCGTGCTAGCAGAGGTATGTTGTTTACGCGATTAGGTCGGTTCGTGTGGAAGTGACTGACTGTGGGGCGCGTGATTGGTTACTTCAAAGGCCCTGGTTTGGGCGTCCGATGACAAGGTCACTTGTGCACCAAATAGGCTGGCTAACGCGGCTAGCCAGAAGTGCACGCGCGACCATGACGCGGCTCGACTGGAGCCTGAGGGCCGGCGCGCTTTGAAGGTGGTGACTGTCAGTTAATCGGCCTGCCGCGGGCATCGAGGCGCTAGAGAAGGAAGGCATTAGAGCAGCTGCTATAAATTGTCGTGTGTGCGCGCTTTCGCTCGTTTGCCGTCCCTGCCAACCCTGGTGTTTCCATTCCCTCACAAACAGACCCTCTCAGTAAAATAGATCAGAATTTAAGAAGATTCACCATCGAGGTAGCAACTGCATTCTTTCGAGAACTTCCGCTCTCATACACACGTACATGCTCAGGTGTTAACCCACTAATGCCTAGAGTTTCGACAAAGGGTCCTTTAGTTGCGTGTTTACTTCGTCCGCCTATACGACAGTCCTATTCATCGCGAACCCTTATGTCCACCTTGTGTTCTCTGGATTTATGGGTGGAGGACGGTTAGTTGCACGTGCATTGGTTTATAGTTAACATCCATCGCACTCTGCTTTCCCTTAAACACGTTGAACCCACGTTGCTGAGACAGCGTTAAGATGAACGGCGTTCACGGACACAGTAGCTGGCAGAGCTAGACATTCCGTCTGCGCGTGTCACACACGTCTCCCATGCTTCAAGAAGAGGGCTCGGACATCACGCCAATGAGATTGTCATAAAGGCCTATTGCGAATGAACGGCTGCAGCGTGACAGCCCCCCCCCCCCTCCTCCCAGTTCCGAGGCGATTCGAGCTGAGAAGAAGTTGCCGCGGTCGCTAGGACTCACTTTATTTGCCCGACTTTTCGGATGCCAGCTACAACACATCTTCAGAGATATCATCAGATATTGTTTCCAAAAAATGGGTTCGAGCTCGAATCCGGAAATTCCGCGTGAATAAAGTTCTTGTCCTGCGATCGCGTCTACTTGAGATCTCCATATCTACCTGACGTCCAAGTTATTCTCCCAGGTGGAAAACTTGAAAATCACAACTTTTATCTTATTGTGAAATATATTTGAGCGCGTCAGGTTTAATTTAGTGAGGAATGCGTTCATGTACCGTGGGGGAGGGATCTGACTTCCCCAGTATCAATCCTTCTCTCTCCCATGGACCAGTCGACTGCCCAAACATCTCAGCTTGGCTTTGGCACACGGACTGATGTGGCGTGAATTCTGCGCCTAGACATACCACAAATACCCCCTCTTATATGCGATACTAATTATGGGCTCGCTCGGTCTCCGAACGGTCCGATAAACGCGTGCCGTGAATCAATCTGCCCCATTTTCGGTTGCATCCACCTATATTTTGATCTCCATTCTCCGTCCAGTTGACTTAGTTAACCTCCAAGTATAGGGTGCGCTCCCTCTTGTATCTCGGTGCCTAGAAGTGAAAACGACCTTTTCAACCACCATTACTCTAAGCGATCCTTTGAATTGAGGGTATCGACTTTTTTGACAAACGAAACGCTCCCTACCCGCCGGGGCCACATTGCGAAGACAGCTCAGATCAGTCGGCTTTCCTGCCTTACAGGCGATGGAACGATAATCAGTTTAAAACCTGACTCCAGGTAATCTGTCAGGCTTTGGCAGTGCTTCTTCCAACCTTCAATGTCCAGTCTTCACCTCTAAAAATGTAAACTGTTTGAGCTCACTGAGTCAGCTTCTGCAGATTCTGCCACATAGGCAGCTGCATCGGTCATGCTCGCCGTCTTACCAATTACTGGTAAATGCGTTAGTGTGGCGTCCTTTGAGGTTTGGAGGCACGTGAGACTACCATTCCATGGACTCCTTCTTTTCTACCTGTCGCCTTTTCACGAATGCACAATTCATCTACTGACTGCCGGCCTTGATTATTGATGCGAAATCAATCTTTACTGACTATCGTGCTATTTTGTCACGTGATTGGTTGCTTCTTTAACCTCTGTTTTCCCACAGTTGTACTATGGTGCGATATTTTCTGATAATTTTTTTTGCTCGACCGACTAAATGGTGATTTTTTTCTTTTATACCTTGGCTTTCTACAGTTGCAATTTGTTCATTGGTTGCTCTAAATTATCCTTCTTTTAGGTCGAGGTGCCATCGATGCCCTCGCCTGTCTACTACTTTGATTTGATCTTCAATCCTGAACAAGACTACCCCTCCGTCTGTTTGGGCGTATATGGCACCTCCGATCCTTGCCGATACCGTCTCCATATAATAGATCTCAATGATGCTGTCCCCGACCACACCGCAATGCCCCCAGGTATGGTTTCCAGACCATTTGCCCCCCCTGTCATCTCCTTTTTTGTTTCGTTCCACTGGCCGCTAGAACTTAAATTTGGGGAATCTATATCAGACTGGATTGTTGTGCTCTGTCGTTTAGCCTTTTATTACATTCGCTGTGGACGCTTGGGTCTTCTGTTGTCAAATTACGCATGGTTCTGGATTTATTGCGGCTGCGACAGCAGTTTTATGGACGCTGGTAACATTCAGTCATTCTATAAAGTGGACTTTGGTATCTGCAGGGTTGGAAGTTTGCCTTGGAAGAATAACGAGACGTGTATGTGTTGCCAGTGATTCTAACCAGGAGGAAGATTCAAGAGCACCGAGGAACAATGCAGTCATCGGCTAACTGAGGCTTGGCTCATAAGATTTGCGTCCACAGGAAAGTGATGATCGAGCCTGTCGTAAATAGGACCTGCGCGTCTTGCTTGACGCCGCTGTTGTCTCTTGGGCTTGAAATTCGGGTACCGCGGAAGTCTTATACACGGGATCGGGTGCTCACTTGTACTTGTCGCAGCTGCGATCATGACTGATCTAGTCGGTCTCGATGATGTCTCGTATGGTGCCTTTCCAGACACGACGATCTGTGGCAGCAGACCTGGGCAGTTTGAGCCATTCTCTTCACCAACGCCGGAGATCGAATACCGAAGGTCCAAGAACCACTTCGATGTTCTATTGGACTGATTGGAGCCAAGTTTTGAGCTGACCCTCATTTCGAAGTTTCCAATTAGGTAAGGGTTTCGGCTCGAAGGCAGTAACACTGAGCTCGTGAGGTTGACGGCGAAGGACGTGTTCAAACTGCCTTAGTCGTCTTTCTTCGATTGCCTGGGGCATCCTTGCGATGTTGTCGCAGCAAGTGCGGACTGTCTCGTTTGAGGCGAAGTCGGTATACTTTACTCGAAGGGTGGTCCTTAAGCAGTAGTAGTCAACAACTTCTAGTTTCCGTTCATCTTCGACGCTCATAGCCCAGCTTTTGCATCCGTATAGAAGAACAGGCCGTACAGATGCGCGGTACACGCGGCTCTTTGTGGACATAGAAATATCGTGTCGGGTCAATAGGCACTTTCGAATGCCGGCGAAAAGAGTGGTCGAACTGCGTCAATTCGGCCGACAATGTCATTCTTACTTTGTCCATTCGGCAGCAAACTCGATCCGAGGTATTCGAGTTGACAGCCACTACCCTCGAGAGGTGCCTTCTCTTGGGCAGGGATGCAGCATGAAAATAGTTTGGTTTTCCTAGCGTTTATGGACAAACCAAACGATGTTGCGACCTCGTTCACCCGGGTGCTCAGCACACCATTGGGGTTGGTTTGATCCGATCTTGTTTGTTGAACAAAAAACGAAATTCAGTAGACTTATTGTGTGTTGTTTAAAGCTGCTGATTAGCAAACCAGTCGTAGGGACGTGCAAAGTCAACTTTGTAAGGGCAATTGCAGTATCGATGTGCGTGTGTGCATTGTAACGCTACTTTTTTGGACTGTGGCTGCAGCTGAGAAGCCCATTTTCATGCTTCCTGTCCTGCATGACCAGTACGACAGATTTGTCTTTGAGGAATAGAAACGAGTATGCGTGCCCTAGGTTTTCGTTGTTAAGAAGAAAAAGACGCAATCACTGGGATGGCAATTGTATTATTATGAGCTTTCGGCTTCAAACAAGAGGCAATCGTCAGAGAAGTTAGAAAACAGCAGGTGTTGGCCTGCTTTTGTTGTCTAGCTACGAGAAAACAGAGAGGTGGGGCAGGGGAGGGCATTCCTGATTAGTCCGTGCTCACGCAGTCTCCTTTTCTCGCCTCTGCGCTCGCCCTCGGCGTGACAGCGTGTGTGTCTGTGCGCGAACTGGATCGTGCTTCTTGACTGCGCGCATGGATGGCAAAACAGCAGGGCGGTATATCCACCTGCCTGCTGATGGAGCTAGAGTCTGACAGCAGAGCCTTTAGTAGTTCTTGCCCCGTCTTATTAGCGGCGCGTGCCATTATGTGCCTGCCCGTGAGGTCGAATTCGTGGCCTTCATTCAGACTGGGACAGTGGGTTGCCTTTTCGCATTGCCTGTTTGTGCTCCGTTATTGAATATTCTAAGGCTTACGGGCGTTAACCCTTGATGACCCTCTTCATGCACAGCCGAGCGTCCACCAATTTTGTGACATCACTTCACGCAATATTGCTGTGGTGATTGTCGGCATTCTCGATATCCTCACTAAACGCTGGTTCTCTCTCTCTGTTTTCTTCATAGGTCCCACATTTTGTATGATGTATCTTGCTGACAGCACAGGTACTAGTTTAGTTAATAATTTATGGTTTTATATGCCTTGTCTGCTTCATTTTGCCATTTCAGCATGACCTACAGTGGAGGGAGCAGTATTACGTCAAGCTTTCAATTGTAGGTTATTGGTTAGCTGGCTGGTAGCCCTTGTTGGGTCAGGGGCCCCGCCGAGTGAACCTTAATCCCGGGGGTGAGGAGGAGGAGTCGGAGCAGCATGGTCAGGAGGGACTGCTCCATCATCAAAAACACCGATGGCGAGGAGGGGAGATAGATCCACCATAGGGAGGTTTGGTGTAGCAGACCTTTGCCGCCGTGAGGGCGGGTGGGAACGCGACGAAGATACGTCTGTTATGATTCTGTAGATTATTGGTGAAGATCATTGGTTAGCCGGAGTATTTGGCAGATGGAACCTGCACACCATTCTTCGATTATGGCATCCATATGGCGGCACCAATCGTTCTGTAATAGTTCTTAGACTTTTTATGACCTCCTTGTTCTGGAGGTTCATCTTTCCTCCCTGCGTACTTACCCAAAAAACTTGATTTCTTTCGCCGAAGTCAAATTCTACTCACGAGCATACCTTCGAGGCATACTGATCGCTGTTCATGTTGTATTAGTGACCTCGAATTGGCAAGCGAAGCCGTTAAGTTACCCTGCTGGTCAGCTAAGAAGCCATTTTTTCTATATTGTGAAAATTAATTAGGCAGTCCAAAGGTAGATTGCTTCCTTTCGCCTCGTAGGCCAGCCCTCGCTTCTTGAAATGCTCCTCCTTCGGCGCTCCGAGGTGGCGCACACTCGGAAACTCCGCATGCCGTCACTCTCGAACTTTTCCCATAAGTGATGCAAATTCCATTCTGAACGCAGTCACAGCAGGTGGCTTAACTAGCCAGTGGTAGTACCGATGGGAATTAGGTTGTCGGTGCCGCCCGCGTTTTGCCTGTTCTGTTTATTACTGCCATCTGCTGAAGTACGAATTGTGTTCTGTATGCCCGAACCAGGGTTAATCACTCGACGGCAATGACTGGAACAGGTAGTCCTGCAGTTCTGGGCAAACATATTTGAAGTGCTTACCGGTAAGGACACTGGCTGTAACTGGTGGTGTTTTTTTTTCCTCCGGGAAACTGTCATAGCCCAGTCTATTCTGACCAGGCTAGTAGGTAGAAGAAGGCGGGAGAGCGCTTCTGATGGACTACGGATTTATTCGACAGTGCACAAAGACAGCGGCGTTTTCGGGGTACGGCGTACTCATAAGGTTCTCGTCTTCCTAGTAGATTCTTGGCGTATGGTGTGCGCCTGGGCATTCTGGAAGTGCGGCCACTGCCCACGCTGTGTGGGCCGTCGTCTCGTTTGCTCGACGCACAGCGTGGGCGGCTTGCATGCGGGCATGACCCAGCGTGGGCGGCTTGACTGCAGGCATGACCCAGCTGGCCTGTTCTTTTGGCCGATTGCCGTGAGTGCATGGGGAGCTCTCGCCATCGTAACAGAAACCCTGTAAAGTACAGAAGTCCCTTAGCCAGCAAACCCTTTCTGCACATTTACAGGCAAAGTTGACTGGGTGGCGTATACGTTTGGCGTGACTCCGGCTCGCAGTCGAGATGCCGGCCGTCAGAGATACAGTCCCGCAGCCAAAACTTTCTGGTAGTCTATCGCGTTTCAAATGCTGTAGAAGTGCACTGTATCTGACGTTTGACTTCCCCTCCTGGGGGTCACTGTTGTCCAGGCCGCTTTTATTGTCCTGCCCTGTTTTCTTTGTATATTTCAGATGAAGCCCCCTTGCCCATTGCCAAGGTAGCTCACGTCTACAACGACATCCTGATGATTTGCTTCCAAGGTGAGTTACGGTGCTGATAACCTGCTTCCTGCCTCATCTCACGAAAAAAAACTTTTCACACAGGGTGTTCTTCCCTCCTTACATCACAGCATGTCTCGTCTGGTTGACTCTACCCTCTCCCTGATTTACTTGAATGCAATTATGAAGCTCTCGTCCCCGTAAACAGTATTTTTGAGGGAATCTCGAGTATGTGACTCACTCACTTGCACTTCATGCGGCCTTGACCATGCCTAATCTAGCCGGCCTCAAAGAGTTCACGGACGGTACCTCCCCACGCGTGACGATTAGCAGCAGCAGATCTGAAAATCTCCAGCTAGTCTCTTCTCCAGCGACGGAGACCAGAGATAGAAGGTCGAAGAACTGCTTCCACGTCCTAACAGACGGTGTCGAGCCAGGTATTAAGTCGCCCTCCCCGCCTCTACGATGCCTTCAAGTGGGCTGTGGCGCCGGATCGAAGGCAGCATAGCAAAGCTCGTGGGGCGGACGACAGAGAACGTGTCCCAACTCCCTCAACCGCCTTTCTTGATTGGCCTGAGATATCCTCGCGATACGATCGCAGTGGGTGCGAACTTAGCTCGTAGGATGGTCCTCAGGATGGTCTTTCGCGCCTATAGTCGAGGTCAGTCAACCTGGCGTCCATGTGCAACTTCATCACTGTCCTCTTTATTTAGTGCCCTCCAGAGAATCCAGTCACTCGCGTAGTTTGGGACGCTGGCATTTTAATATGACTGTGCTCTCAAATTTCACATGTATGCTTTGTTTGTCGGTAATTCGCTTGCATGGGACCTATTCGATGCGCAGTGCTGTGCACGCATACTGCCTAAATTTAGTGACTGGGCTCAAGTGCCATAGCAAATTACATCTCTCGCTTTCGCTTTCTCCGCGTGCCCGTTGCGCGATGAATCTCTGCTCCGCTCAGCTGGATCCACTCTTCTTGTCTCACTGGCGGCGAACACGGAACACTCTACAACTGAGCATTTAAAGTGCGCTCGATTTGTTTTACTGAAGTATCGTGAAGAAGGGTACCCCAGTGCTTGCTTCACCCTCGATTCACCAGCGAGGTTTTCGAGACTATGGGCCGATTGTGTGCAGTGGCCTTGCTGATGCCTGCTGTCACAGGCAGTTGTTAAGACGGGTTGACGCCAGGGTTCGTGTGTAAGCAAGAAGGGAGGTGTACGATCGCCGAAATCGTGTCATTACTCATCTGAACTTTCAATCTCTTACTTCAGTACATCGTCAGAGATAAAGGCAACATCAAAACAAGCAACAGTTATAGAGGGGGTACGGGGAAAACCAGAAACAATTATAAGCCAGCTTTATGGTGACTTCGCAGGGCCAGATTGATATAGTGCTTGACTGAGTTCTCATCGGAGACCCAGGCCTCAATTAAGTCTCGCTTGCTTCCTAGATATGGACTGCCACTTGTGGTAATCCCTCACCCAGTCTCACAGCCAGCGTATGTTTTGTACATGCGCGACCCGAGCATGCGTCCAGTCTGACTTGTGTATGTATGAGAACAGTTTAGGCACCGGATACGGTTCACTACATCTGACTTATCACAAGGCAAAGTGAGCCAATGCACCATGGCTCTAGCGGGCACATCCTGGGGCCGCGCGAAAGAGCGAGTGCTGGCCGAGTTGCGCCTCACTCATGTGGTACCAATCTGGTCTCCTACGATCAGCTCTTCCAGCTTCCGCTGCCGTCAGTTAACACAGAACGCTGACCTCAATCACGGTTTGCTATAAAATGTCGCCTATCGATCATCTTCATGCAGAGGCCACTGTCCTGCCGGTCGCCCCTCACAGCGCACTCTTAAGCCAGCGATTTTTGTGGACCTGATCGCAACCCGGCCATCCTAAACAGCAGCGTTCCCACGCTCCTGAACCAAGCCGCAGCGTCGGGTCGTCTAGTAGATCTGTAACAAGGAAGCTGTCAGCTTATGTCTCTCGGACCTATCTGTTGATGGCTCTTTCATCATGACAGGACTCCGGCTAAGATACACACACACACTCACCAGAATTTAATCGGTCCCTGATTTTTATTACCGTGCCGCGCATGTTAGCCCTGGGCTCGTGTGAAATTTCGACATCTAGTCCCCCAAAAATACGCTTGATTATGTCTGACACGTCCCTGATGTATGACAACACTTTCCATGCCGTAGGTGCTGTTTCTGTTTGGCTCTTGTGGCCACAAACATATTGGCATCGACATCTCAATGCCGTTGGAAGGTCGATCCGCATAGACTGGTCACGAAAGTATCGGGCCTCACATGCTTTCTTTCCGGTTTGCTGCACTGCGTCTCGGATTCTTTTGAACAGCGTTCTCATGCAACTTCTTTTGCAAGCCACCAATTGGTTGGTGTGGATCTTGAGAATGAGCGTGCGGTTTGTCGCCTTCATGCAGACGGCTGTTTTCCTTTTTGCCGTTGGAACTTCTCCCGACGAGCACATCAGGCAAAGCTAGCTGCTGCTCCTTTTCTTCCTCCTTCGCGCATTGCCAGCTGAGAAGATGATGGGCATTTTGCAGCATGCCCCTCTTGATGTGAACAAGCGTGTTTTCCACATAACGTCTGCCGTTAGGGGACGTTAAGATGCATTCAAAAAGTGTTCTTGTGATCCTATCCTCTTCCTCTTCACTTATTAATTAAGGCTTTGGGCGGTCCATTTAATCCGGTATCGTGAGCTAGCATGGTCTCCTTTTGTTGATTTAACGAAGCCGCGGGACATAGTCGCTGTTTCCTTGCGCGGCAATGTAATGAACAATTGACGTCACATACACAAAGCCTCAGCGCTGCCAGCTGTGAACATTCAGTAGTATTTTTTCCACAACAACTCCTTTCTTCTGAGGCCTTTTTTATGCGACCATAAACTTGCATGAATTTGCAACTTCTGGAGGGAACTTTGAAGGAAAAAAAAACAATTTTTCGCATCAATAAAGAGAGAAGTCGCAGCTGGTGCGCGTTTTAAAACTGGAAGCTCATCCAATTCATCCCCCCTCTCTCTTCCTCTCACAAGGGTGGCGTTGTTACTGCGTGTGCACACACCCATCCTGAAGTCGGGTGTACTGTTGTGTCCTCTATGAAGGAGAGGAATCTGTTACAGTAAATGAAGATTGACACAGCCACTACGCTAAGCCCCCTCCCGCCTTCCAAACTGCTTATTTTTGGCGTTCTATTTGCTCCCGGCGCTCCATCCTGGTTTCCGGGATCGGTCTGTTTGCGATGACGGTTGCTTTCTAGTCGATATCATCGGTGCGTGTAACGTCTGTTCGGGTGACAATCTTTCTAAAAAATAATCACTTACAGCCTCTGCACTGAAGCATTGAGCCCATGTCGATGAGAATTCACGGTGACGGAGTCGGCGCAGTTTTCACGTTAGATGCGGCTGAGGAATACACGCACGCATGGACACAACAGTTCGACCGTCCCTCTCGACGATGTCCACCAGGAGCCTCAGTCAGATGAACCAACGTGGTGGCTCCCGTGGGATTATAGGAAAACTAGACTCACGGAGATTCTACTCTACTTTCTCACCACCTCCATACCTGGAGCCAATGTCATGACAAAAGTCAAACAGACCAGAGATGGGGGAGGGCGCAGGCGGCTGGCGTGACCAACATTCAGCACGTGTACCAACAGCACGCCTCGCTAGGTACACTCCCGACTGAGAGCGCCATAAAGGCCACATTAAGAAGGAGCCATTGAGCCCGCCTCTCAGCCCGCAGTAAGCCACTCCACACAACAAGATAGACAACGGGCCGACTGCGGTGCCCAAGTTATTCCGTCAGCTGGCAACCCTCTACATCACGGCTTTTAGCGCACCGCGATGGCCTCAAACGCATCAGATTTTTTATAGTGTGGAAAGGAATGCGCTGGGGGTCGACCTCACTCTCTCTCTCTCTCTCCCATGGTGCCGGCAACAGACCACCGCCTAGCCGATCGATTGCCTGAGGTGGGATGGGCGCAGTACTTTCTAATAAGCATGAGCGTGCACCTTCTGGAGGGAACTTTGAAGAAAAAAAACAAGTTTTCGCGTCAATCAAGTGGAGAAGCCACAGCTGATGCACGTTTCATCTTCTCTCTTTTTCCCTCTCATACAAAGTTGGCGTTAGCGCGTGAACACACACACATCCTATCCTGATGAATAAAACTGACGTCATATGTACTGTAGTGCTCTCTGCGAAGGAGAGAAATCTGTGACAGTAAGCGAAGATCGACACAGCCACCACGCTAACCCTCTCACTCATTCCACACTGATAATTTTTGGAGTTCTTTTTGCTCCCGTCGCTCCATCCTGGTTTCCGGGATCGGTCTGTTTGCCTAAGGGTTGTACTTTATAGTCGATCTCATCGGTGCGTGTAATGCCTGTTCTGGTGAAAGTGTCTCTAAAAATAGTCAGAATGCTCTAACGACTTGAGCTCCTGTCGATGATTGATTCATGAGGTTGAAGGTGGCACAGTTTTCGCCTTCGATGCGGCTAACGAATACACGCACACACACACGACATTTCGACCCTCGCTCTCAACTATGTCCACCACGAGTCTCAGCAAGCTGGAGCAACGCGGTGACTCCCGCGGGATTACAGTGAAAGTAGACTCACGGAGAATCTAACCCATTCTCTCACCACTCCCACACCGGCACCCAGTCTCAAAACAAAAGTCGAGAAGACCAGAGATGGGGGAGGTTACGACCCGCGCCTGGTACTTTTAATCAACACGAACGGTGAGTTAGCCGACCGGTACCCAAAGCCCGTACGAGAGAAGCAAGAGAATACGAGCGACCACGAGGCAGCGTATATTTGCACAAAGCACATTATTAAGTCGTTCTCGCACAAAGATTGAGTGTACTTAGGGGACCGAGAGAGATAGAGAGCGAGAGTTTGAGACAATGAGCCAAGCAGAATTTAGCAGACATGCTGGCCGGCAGCCGGTGATTTCGTGACGCCTTTGAGTGTGCTGACTCATCATGGGAATAGCGGCATCCCCAACAGGGGAGAGTGCAGGTGGCTGGCGTGACCAACACTCAACATGCGTACCAATAGCTCGCCTCACTAGGTAGGTAGGCGCCTGCGTATGCGGGAGCATCATAAAGGCCATATTAAGAAGGAGCCATTGAGCCTGGCTATCAACCCGCAGACAGCCACTCCACACAACAAGATACAAACTGGGCCGACTGCGGTGTCCAAGTTATCCAGTCAGGTGGCTTTAAGCGCACCGCGATGGCTTCAAGTGCATCAGATTGTTTATAGTGAGGGAATAAATGCGCTGAGGGTCGACTTCACTCTCGCACTCCCCACCGCCTAGCTGATCGATTGCCTGAGGTGGGATAGGCGCAGTGTTTGCTTATAAGCGTAAGCGTGCACCTTCTGGGGGGAACTTTGTTACCGCGTGTGCACACATCCCATCCTGACGTCGGGTGTACTGTTGTGTCCTCTGTGAAGGAGAGAAATCTGTAACAGTAAATAAAGATTGACACAGCCACTACGCTAATCCCCTTCCAGCCTTCCAGACTGCTTATTTTGAGGTCTGTTTGCTCCCCGCCACTGTACCCTAGTTTTCGGGATTGATCTATTTGAAACATTGTTTTTTCGGAATAAATTTGGACAAGGCAAAGATCAGGACAACCACAGACAATAAATTACTCCTGAAATATCAGTGCCAAAAAATCCGGTGAGCATTTTCCTGCCTTTCAAGGGTGATAATGTCTCCAACGTGATAAAATGAAGGCTTCGATTTACGATTGAAAGAACTTACCTCGCCACTAAATTGTTGTGCGTAAGCGCAACAATGGCTATTCCAGTTGGACAGACTAAAGACATTCTGCCTATGCACGCCACATGAAACTGTGTTTACGAGTTAACATGTATTTGCGGATGCACGCCAAAGCAATTGGCGACGCGATCAGCTGAACATATGCCGAAGTGGTTGCTCAGGACGGAACATAAAGTACTTAAGAGTTTAATTTGGACGTACCTAGTGGGCACTGGCCATACGGTCGACCAAAAGGTCGGACTTCGGGCGATGACCGGGCGTCCGCTACGATTTGGGGAGGCCGCTGCAATGCGGAGAAGAAAACCAGAACTCTGCAAGCAGCTGGATCATGTGCTCAATCTCGCACTGCGGTGGTAATGATCGATAAACTCATTTCCACTCACGCCTTCTTTTCCCCCTTAGGTCTGACTGGTATCCTGTCTCCTGTCCCAACCCCCCCCCCCCATCCTTTAACCACGTCCTCCAGGCTTTCGTGAATATGAACTGCCATGCTGTGACAACCACCTCACCCCTCCTCTACCCCCTCACCATGCGCCCACATCTAAAATAAATAACTTCTACTCTCCTCACCTATAAAGTTTCACCCGTCTTGTTTGACACTTGATTGGAGATTTACTTATCTTATTAAAAGGCAATGTCCGTTTGCAGTTAAATAACAGGTCACCAAATTTTATGATAATCTCGTGATCCTTGCCTTGTTCAAATTGATCTGTTTGCCTGAGTGTTCCTTTTTACTTGATCTCACCTGTTCTGGTGCAGATGTCTCTAAAAATAGTCACCTACAGACTCTGCTCTGTCGCCTTGAGCCTCTGTCGGTGGCGATGACGAAGGCGGCACAGTTTTCGCGACGAATACACGCCCACACGCACAGGCATACATACACATGCAAAAGTAAAGACGAAGCTGCTGCTGCCGCCGCCGCCGATGTTACTGCGAAATATGAACGTTTAAGCGCCTGTGATGCACTACGGCTCTCTCTTACACACGTTAGGCATCGATTGCATACCTTCTTGGCTCTCACTCTTTAATTATGTATTTTGTGTGTTAAAAACCGAATCACACACACTGCTGGCTGTGGCACACGGCAGGCCACTACTGTATACCGACATCCCGTGTAGAATGCCTGTGCGCTCCGTCAGAATGGCCTTCGAGCCAGCGACTGCTTGTGCCATTCTGATTTAATTACTTGAAACTGCCTGTGTGTTATAATATAGGGTCAATTCGGGTGGGCTCTTGCGTTCTTCCACACAACTTAGTTAATTAGGTTCGTAATAACCTAATCCCCATCTATTTCAGTCGCGTTCGGTAGGATGCCGGCTTTGAACGAGCTTCTTGCAAGAGGCATACTTTTTAACAAAAACTGATCCAAAAAATTTCAGCAGCAGGACATCCGATTTACATGTTCCCAACGCCCCCCCCCCCCCACAGAGACGACAGTTTTGCTCCTTAAAATCCCACAAATGACATTCAAAACTAAACTTATGAATGATGCCTAAGGAGTTTTTTACTGTCTGCCCCCCTACCGCAGTTCCATTACTGGTAACGCCACATCTTCTGCGTGATAGCTATGTACAAAGAGGGAGTTCAAAGGTATTTACCTATATTCCCCTAATAAAACTGAACTGAACTGTGACTACTTAAGTAGTAAAAAGTGTTTTGTCATTGAATGGTGATTTCGGGCTTATTAGCCATTGTTAGCCAGTCATACCCAACTCCAAGGACTGCACCACCCGAGAGCAACCCTAGTAGCAAGTGCAGATCTAGTGGACAAAATCCGGCATTTGTATCCGATTTTTTTCAGTCGGATTCCGTGATGAAATCCGCTTGCATTTGTTACTAGACCCCTCTAGCACAGGAGACTATCACTTTACTCCTTCGCTCACGAACCTAACATGACTCACCCTCTCACAAGTCAATAGTTCGTCTGTCTTGTTGCGCCAACCGGTCTAGTGGGACAATCAAAATTTCTCACTGGTTTTACTTTCTTCTGACGACAGTAAGGACCATTGATGACTTCAAGAGCGACGAAGACATTATGATTGTCCTAGCAGACGGAGGACGGACTACCGTAATCATGGGCAATTCCAGCTGTTCGTAGTCTACTTGATCCATATCCCCCTAGTAGCAAATCCATGCGGATTCCAGCATGGAATCCTACTGGAAATATCCGGATACATTTGCCGGATTTATACCGGATTTTGTCCACTTTGTGGCTCAATGGTGAGAGCGTCAGAATTCTGATAGAAAAAGTCGTGATTTCGCGGCTAGGTTCGTGCATCACTTGGGTCTGGGTATGACTGGCTGATGACAGCTTATAAGCCAGAAAAGATTATTCCAATCTCTCTTCTCTTTGCCGGCAATAGCAGTTGTCATAACATGTTGCAGTTGACGTTGATGGTTTTCTTTACTTTATAGGCAGCATTAATAGATTGACGGATACGATGTATTATGCCTGAACAGTTCCTGGTCGTAAAATATCTCATAGTTAAAAACTTTTGGAAAAACATGATATACTTTCTTCAAGAATACCATTTGTAAAATATGTAATTTGCTACCAAGGTGGTACGAAAAAGAATATTTTTGTACTTTTTCTATAAAATATATTGGCATTTTTAAGGGCATTTAAAATTAATGAGAAACACGGATGCTACTTAAGTAGTCGTTTTTTTCCAAAACATACTTTTTAGAGGCTGTCAGAATAAAGCTCGTTCATAACCCGCATCCTACCTAACGCGACTGAAATACCTTGAGTTTGAACTACAAACTACTCAGTATTACAACCCTATTCGAATGGAAAGCACATTTTAGAATTACTGGCTGGCGTCTAATGTAGTCTGCATAAAGAAACTGTCTTTGTTATCATTTAGGGTTGATTCTGGTGTTTTTAACTATGGATAACATAGAAAATGACAGCCGACTGCTCCTTTAAATGCCAAGAAAACTGGTCGGCGGATCATCGACACTGAACAGAGCAACTCTCCGCACATCCCTTTCTCATCCTCGTTTCTTTCTATCTCATCCGCATCGGCACCTCCTGACTTGCATCCCCTTCTTTCTCTTCTTCTTACCCCTAGAATATGTCAAGTTCGTGGACATGCGTGGAAATGTTGTCCAAAATCAGCAAGGCATTGAGAAGATTCCTTTTGATGTCGCCGTTAACTCTGTGGGTAAGTGTGGTCTGTTTTTTGTTAAGACCCCTCTCCTCCCTCTCTATTGGGATTTATCTTCCTCCCTCCCACCTTCTCCACCGGCCCTTGCTCAGGTAGTTTAATATCGTCTGCATACGACCAGTCGCCTTTGGCCAGGGCAGCTGCAGCGTCTACACACTATTTCGCTATTCAGCTACATTGCTATTTAGTGCTATTAGGAGTGCTGGTAGTAGTAGCAGTAGTAATAGCAACAGCAGCAGTAGTAATAGTAGTTGTAGTGACAGTAGCAGCTTCGGCTTCATTGAGTCTCTCTTGACACCTGCTGAAGGTGAGTGATGGTGGGTAGTGTGGTAGTACCCGCGCAAAGTTTACTGTCACTAGGTTAGGCGGTGTTTCCGGCCTGTATTGGAGAAAGCGGCCAACGCCTGATACCATTTGGTCTCCTTGATCCCGGGTGAAGGTGCAGAGCGCGCCTGGTGCCTGCTGCTTTTAATCTCACTTAACTCTATCTCCCGATCTTCAGTCACCTTCCTTGCTTGGTGCGTATGGTGGACTTAGTCGAAATCGATTGTCGAACACGCATTCCGCGCGTGTAGGTATGGATTGCGTAGACTGATTGCTGTCGCTAATGCACGTTGTCGTTGTAACTTGCGGAATGCCATGGGACTTTTGACAAGGGAAGACTTCGCCAGTTTAATAATAGTGGTCCCCGGCTCTCAAACGAATTTCTAATTCTATCTGACCGGGCCTTCGGTGGATAGGCAGCCAACTAATTTTTGGAATTTCTCTCCGGGGAAGGTTTTACAGGACTATTATTAAGCGGTACTTTTTAAAACCCACTATCGGTTACCGCTCATAGGCTTTGCTGTGGATGTTGCTGTTCAAATACTCTCGAGGTTGGCAATTGCACCCGTTATTGATAAATCCTTCATTATTTGCCTAGCTTAATTCGGGTTGGCTAGCATCGTGCGCTATCATTAAACGGGCCCGACCTAGTGATTTATGCCGACCTATTCGGGCATACTTCGGCAGCATTATAATTTCTTATTTTGAAAAAGTCAACTTTGACAAACGTACGTTCTCCATTACCGATCGGGAAGAACAGTAATATACGCCACGGTAGGGCAGCAATGTATGAAAACCAACCAATGAACAAAGGCGATTGCGTATGAGCTCTAGGGTGTTAAGACATGTCCGGGTGTGTGGGAGAGAGGGAAAGAATTATAGTCAGGAGATAGGGATGCAGGGGTTGTGCCTGTGTTTCGATGATGCAACGCGACATGGTAGGATGTGGGTAAGTAAACATGGACGTCAAGTTGGTCCAGGGTAACTGGAAGACTGAAGCATTACGACCAGGTAATTTTGCAAACTAGTCAGGTCGCAAGATTTGCCTTTTTAATTTCCCCTCAGAAAGTCACGCTCAGATAATCGATATTCGACTGTAAGTCGCATACTTGACTTCTCGCGTGGAGGCTTCAAGATCCGTTATCGGTGTAGATTAATGCTGTTGTGGGGAGCGTACTTGCCGTTGCAACTTACTCGCTTATTTCTTCTTGCAAAAAAGGCTGGCTTGGTTTACCCCTACGGAGACGGCGTAAGTTTTCTATCCTACCGTAACCCCTTCACACAACTTATAATTATTCGGCGGTTGTTTACAGACAATACTTTTTGCTTCACGGGTTTGTATCCGGGTGATTGTTTTTTTTGGAGTGCCGAAACGTCGAGATTACATGCCCGGGGCCCGCCACATTCCATCGAACTCAGAGAATCCGTATACTTTGCGTTGTGACCGTACCGAGCTAATTTGGCGAAAAATTTAGCTATACCGGAATTACCATTGCTGTCGATCAGGATAGACGGATACGCACTGTTTCCATTCGACTCTGATTGGTCGCGACCTCACATGACCTGCCCACTAGTCATAAGGACGCCGCTCAATTATATGCTAACTCCGGCTCCGGCCTCGGGCATATGTTCAGCGTATTACAGACTATTTGGTGGCATTTGTTCGCGTCCTTGTCAGTATAATTTCTCAATGAATTATCGTTGGTCACCGTGATACCGTCGGCTTCTTGGCAAATTGGGTGTGCTCACGTCCATTCTGCAATAAAGTAGGATTTATTCACGCCATCCCCTCGTAATTGGAATAAAAGTATGCTTGCTGCCCTTGCTGAGTTCCCTTCCTCAGTTATTCTATTTTCTCCCCTTTGCTGCGTCTGCAGCACTCAGATATTTGTCATGCTCCTCATCTCCTTCTTACTTTTTAGTCTGTCTTGAAGACGGTATCTTGGCATTCCATCCGCATGGTCTCAAGGGTTTTGGCTTTGACGGACAGGTAGGCATTGATTCCTTTTTTTCCCGCTTCAGTTGGCTCGAAAGAAGCCGAATTGGCTGTTCCATGAGTGTCACACTCAGTCCTTTACTTACTTTGTTTAAGTAGTTGGAATTGTTTATTCTGACACCAAGAACCACGGTCTGAGCACATAAGAAATCTCATACTTCACTTTTTACTACCGCCTATTGCCATTTGCCTTTCCTGTCCTTTTTGTCTTGATCCTCAAAATAGAAACCGGACTTGAAATGCCATTTTAATAATTGATACAGTAATTTTTTCTGATGCATAATTGTCTCCGTATTTGTCTTTCCTAGCTAACACAGGACATCAACGATACCCAACATATATACCAGCTTCTCGGGAGTGACAAGTAAGTAGCATTAGAAAATGTCGTTTTTTTTCACGGTAACTTCCTCATACAGGGGCGGAGAAGGCAGTACGTTGGACTTGATCAATCCGCCTTCGCGACTTCTATTTGATTTATATGCTTTTGTCTGCTTCAGTGCTGAGGGTCTGCTTAAACTTCCAACTTTGAAGCATGCTGTTCCCGGAGAGAACTTGAAGGTGGTTATAGCTGTAAGATTTAATGGTGCCATAAATTTTGGGAGAGCTCCTCAGTTACAACCCCTCATTGCAGTAAGGTCCACAAATTAGAAAAACACGAAATTGAATATGCACAGAAAGGTCATAGGTCCTAGTCAGATAGAGAAAAAAGGTTAAAACAAAATTGGAGGAAGAAAACAGGGAATTGAGTTGTGGGTAATATTGGGCTGGGGAATGTGCGAATCTGGGGCCTGTGGTTACCAAGGTAAGGCAAGGTTAACCACGTGCTCCAACTGTTTGCAGAGGTCCGGTTTAAAGCGTCTAATATAAGCAGCTTCCAGGTAACACAAGATTCGAGATGTTCGTGCTCGAAAAAGAACTCGGAAAGAAGTTATAGAATCTACCGAATGACCCGTGTCCAGTAGGTGTTCAGTGATAGAGGAACGAGAAAAACGGTTTTCTTGCTTAAATAACCAGCTAGGTAGATGTTCCTTGGCTCTGGTTGCCAATTGTCTTTGCGTACGCCCTATTTACTTGCATCCACAAGTGCAAATGAATTCGTAAACGCAATTAGAGGTGGCGTGCAAAGGAAAGGCATCCTTGACACAAGG
>JAYGXS010000004.1:60262797-60280308 GCA_036362985.1 Ligula intestinalis | reverse complement strand
TAACTCAACGAACCAAAGTAGTAAACCAGTGTTAGATTATCTCCCCCGAACAACCCAGAATAGACCACCAGTCCCAAACAGAATTTCATATCAAAACGAATATCCGTATTTAAATGCACACCCTAAAATGACACCTAACCCCTTCTCTCAACCCATGTATCCCAGCCCATACACAAGACGACCACCGCACACCCAACCCTTTCAATATAACACACACAATCAAATCCCACCTCGCACAACACCATACCCTCCGATATTTACACAATGCCATCGAATTCCACCACTCTCATCACCAATTTTTCCCAATAATGCACAATTCGCCACAAATAGTCCAACACCACCATATTATCCACCAATCACACAATTTCCGCACATGAGCCCTCAACTCAATCAACCAAGTAATAGGAATCCATTTTTTCACAACAGATTCCAGCTTTTGTATCCGACACCATAAGTGTTGCTCTTATTAATGCTAGATCGATCGTAAACAAAGTTCCACGACTTAAGACTTTTATTGACACACACAATCCCGATATAGTCTTTTTAACAGAAACATGGGTAAACGAATCTACCTCCAATGCTTCACTTTTTATAGCAAACTACACCTTCTATAGACAGGACCGTGCGAATAAACGAGGAGGAGGTTGTATGATCTATATTAGATCTACCATAGAACAGAGTGGCTTTGAGGTTCTTCAGGAGACGCTCAATGGCGAAGCATGCTTCGCTATAATAACATCCAAGACCCTTAAAAGCATTCTAATTGGATGTTTTTACACCCCTCCGGAATATAGTAATGATGACACTGGTCTTACAAATCTACTAGATATTCTATCGAATATCCAAACCGAATATAAGATAATTGCAGGAGACTTAAACCGTCCAGAAATAAACTGGACAGAACTATCAGCCCCATCCAGACATGATGAATTATTATCATCAATTGTGTTTCATAACTGGACGCAAATAATAAGCAAACCAACCAGGGGAAACAATATACTCGATGTTATTCTCACCAATGATATCTGGCCCTTATATACGCACTACGACAGCTTAACCTTTGATAGTGATCATAAGACAATCATAGCAGTGCTCCCTCTTAACATAAAAATAAGACCTGATCCTAGTTACACTTCTATAAACCCCAAAAATCTTGACATTGAATCTATGAATAACTACATTAGGTCATTGGATTGGAGCTCTTTCCTCCTAACAGCATCCCCTCTAGAAGCTGTAAACATATTATATGCCACCCTTAATTTAATTCGAGATGCCCTAATTGACGAGAGATCCCCTTGTAAGAAATCACTAATCCCAAACTTCCTTTCCAAACGGCTAAAAAAACTTAAAAAACAACTCCACGACCCGTGTATTTGTTATCTATCTACGCTCAGACGCATTACAGAGATTCACGAGTTAGCCCAGAACATTGAAACAAATAAGACGATAGCAGCAGAACATCGGGCAATCGAGTCCCCAGAAGGGACAGCCCAAATCTTCAGGAAACAAATAAATAATCATCAAAAACAAGGCCCCCAAATCATTCTTGATGACCAAGGAATAGTAATAACAAATGACAACCAAATAGCAAATCTTTTTAACGAGTATTTCTCAACCAACTATTCAGTCGAGGAAGAACCAATCCCCCAACCAACAGAAATGACGGCACTAGTATTAAAAGAGATATTGTTTAACGAAGAAACTGTAGAGAAAGCTATCCGCCAACTGTCCAATTCCACATCATATGGAACGGATAGAATCCCTCCTTGCATACTGAGGCATATGACATATGCCCCAATACTTCTGTCTAACCTTTTCTCGTTACTGCAGTCAAATGGTACTTATCCAGAAATCTGGAAAAAATCATGTATCACCCCAATTTATAAAAACGGAAATCGGTCCAATGCCCAAAATTATCGTGGTGTTCACCGAACATCGGTTTTAGCAAAAATCTTAGAAAAAATAATTTATAACCAAATGTTAGACCATCTGACGAATGTAAATCTCATACCCCCCTCTCAACATGCCTTTTTACCTAAAAAGTCATGTCAGTCCTGCCACCTCACTTTCTTGGAATTCGTCTCCAGAAATCGAGATGATGGGAACACGGTAGCTACAATTTACTTTGATCTAAAAAAAGCCTTTGACAAAGTTCCCCATAAAAGACTGATCGTGAAGCTAGTGAGTCATGGGATTCGGCCCCCCCTCCTTGATTTCCTCAAATCCTATCTTCAAAACCGATTTCAAGTAGTACAACTTCGAAATATAGTATCAGAACCAGCTCATATAAGCAGGCACTATCCTAGGTCCCCTCTTATTTCTCATTTACATTCATGAGTTATCCACGATATCAACATCTGCTAAAACATTTTTATATGCAGATGACTTAAAACTCGCATATGCCTATAACAAAAATTCGATAAGTAGTGTGCATAGAACAATTGAATTAGACCTTCAAAAACTAAACGACTGGAGTGTTCAGTGGCAAATGCCGTTTTCACCAACAAAATGTCATCTCATGATTTTTGGACCACTAAAACTTCCCCCCATAATGTTTAGTGGTCAAGAAATAAAAGAGCTAACATCTTTAAAAGATTTAGGTCTTAGCTATTCTAATACTCTTGACTTATCCCCACATGTTAAACAAATCGCACCAAAAGCCAATCGAATATGTGGCTTCATAAGTAAAAATTTCACATTAATTACACTTAAGACTAAACTTTACAAAATGTACGTTTTACCTATTCTAGATTACTGCTCAATATTTTTCGGTACCATGTCATCAGATGACAGACAGAAACTAGAAAAAATCCAGCGAAGGTTTACCAGAGGTCTGTGTAAACGCGATGACACCCGAGACTCCTATTCAATAATGTACAATAGATATGGTCTTAAACCCCTCTGGCAAAGGCGACTCCAAAATGGTTTAACTTTCCTATTTAAAGTGACACATAATCAGAACATCCTTAGCAATAATATGTTAACAAATCAAAACGGTTCCCGTTCCACTAGAAACAACCAGCATACAATTCATAACGCTAAAGCTAGGACGGCCCAGCGATCAAATTTCTACACCATAAGATATGCGATCATATGGAATGCCTTACCCAACGATATTCGCAAAAGCCACAGTTTAGCCGAATTTAGAAGAAAGACCAAGCAGTTCTTCTCAAATGACATGACGCATGTATTTCTGAATAAAATAGGACACTTTGCTAACCAGTTCTTTGACGTCCAATTCGGACCAAAAGGGATCTAACGGTCCAGGAGAGTTCCCGAAAATTTTGGAGAAAACTGGCAAATGCTGGAAGCTTTCCAGTCGACGGTTTCCAATGCTGATAAAATCAAAGGTTAAGCAAAATTGTGCCTTGCCTCCTTTTCCAATCCTTAAAAATAAAAATAAAAAACAAAAACTAAGAACAATTTATCTATTCCAATATTCCTCTACTAATATCTAAATGTTTATAAAAAATTATTATGAAAGAAAATAATTTTCTCTTCATTTATACAAAATATATATTGTTTCCTCTTATAATGTATCAGAAACATAAATACTAATGATGTAAATCTCAATCTCACTTAGATATTCGACAAACGAAAGGCCAAATGTCTTCTGCCGATGCACTTGAATGACGATGGTGCTTCGCAGCTGCCTCGACCCACCTCAGACATCTGCAACGTCACATCTAATTAGCAAATTTGTGCCACTGGACAACGATTGTAATCTCCGTATCGAGCAGACCCATGCATACGGTAGATGCCATATCATCAGCTGATTTTTTCACCTTCAAACTGACCGCGGCTAAGTATACCTCAGTTAAAGGACATTACAGTTTTTCCAGACCCCAAGTATTCTTACTATAAAACCGTAACACCTACAATGTATAGCTATTTTATTTCATGTTTTTCTCGATTTGTTCCCTAGAAGTCAGGTTTTTTTCACTTAAAACAAACTCCTTATTTCGCACACTATTGACCTAGCAAAAGACCAAAACAAATACAATGGTCACTGCGAAAGAAGGGGTTTGGGTTAGGTTTTTTCCTGCCTTGCTGGGTTTTTAACGGCGCCAAAGATGTGCTTTACAAATAAACCTTATTAGAAGTGCACGTCTGGCTATAGAAGCATCACAAAGAGCGGATCTACGCTCAACCGATGCTGGGAACTTAACTTCGCAACAAATTCACATACGGTTTGATGACTCTGGCCCGTTGTTTGCTTCCATAAACGCTCAAGTGTGGAACAAAGCCTCACTCAATTACAACCCAAGTCCTGGTTATGCGGGAGATGCAAATGTTTCCATTGCGAAGATGGTGGAAGTTTGTGGACATTGTCAGTCGAAAAAATGGATTGGTGAGATAATCGGCATTGGCTGTTCTAACGGCAAAGTTCTACTGAATAACTTCCCCCAACCACCAGAAATACTCCAAACATAACTTGCTGGAGATACCGACGATTCGGAAAATTTTCTTTCAAACACAAGAAAATACAACGGGCGTTTCAAATGACCTCCTTTGGTGCCAACATTTTTCATGAAGTTGGCTTTATGCCTACCTTCAAGGTGGAAGGCCAAGTTTGCCACCGGATTGGATCGTTACTACTTCCTCCTGATGGCGAGCCGAAAGTTCTACAAATATACTTCGTAAAAGACATCAACCTGCAATCTCTAAGCCGATCCCGAGTGTACCCAGGCTTGAAGAATCACATAATATTGTCCCTTCAAGACATGCTTCACCAGCGCAACAGCTATGTTCACCGTTTCAAGTCCGCCCTGGAAATGCACGCTTCCATTGACTTTTCTATTGTCATAGATGCCGATCAACGTCCTCGTGGCGAACACCAACAAAAATTTAATGCTCCCACATGCAACGAGGTGGCCTTCATCACGTCAGAAACATAGCACGGCAACAGAGATATTGTCTTGAGAAGGAGAGGCGATAGGTTGCAAAGGATATATGAGACAGACCGTTCATATGAGGCTTTACAATACCCTCTTATGCATGTTAATGGTGAAGATGGTTACCACTTCGGTATACTTCAAATTGGCATCCGTAAATGAGTAAGTTGTAAAGCCTTCTACTCTTACCACTTTATGGTTCGAGAACGAACTTTCAACCTGCTTTGTTGATTCCAAACGTTGTTCCTTCAATTTGCTGTTGATATGTTTGCCAAAATGGAAACAGAGCGCTTTTGCTATCTCCGCACACACCAGAGAGAACTTCGCGTAGAAAACTACATCCACCTTAGAGACAATATCCTTTTTGATAGTGGAAATGATGCTGGTCGTGATCAACTTTTCATCTTGCCATCAAGCCACACCGGGTCTCCTCGCTATATGCATGAGAAAACTCAAGATTCGTTGGTTTATGTTAGGCATTTTGGTCACCCGGATCAATTCATTACGTTTACCTGCAACCCATCATGGCCCGAAATTACTGATGAATTGTACCCCAGTCAAAAGCCACACGACTGCCATGATTTGTCCGCGCGGTTATTCCAGCTTAAGTTGAAAACCATGATGAGACTCATCACAAAATTCAAAATTTTCGGTGATGTTCAGTGTCACGTGTACACTGGAGATTGGCAAAAGAGAGGATTACTTCACGCTCACATTTTGGTCTGGCTAAAGGAAAAATTTCACTCTTTCGATGTCGACAAATTCATATGCGCAAAGTTGCCGGACCGATCCGTTGACCCTGTCCTCTTAGAAACGATCAAAACTCAAATGGTGCATGTCCATGCGGTCAGATAAGTCCCAACAGCCTTTGCATGAAGGATGGGAAATGTACCAAGAGATATTCCAAGCGTTTCCTAGATGCGACTCAGACCGATGGGGATTGTTACCCTCTTTATAGATGGTAAAAACCTGAGATTGGCGGATTCGAAGCAGTTATCAGTGAAAGGCGAAACGGTGGTGTGGTAATTGATAACCATTGGATTGTGCCGTATTGTCTTTTACTGTCAAAAGTATTCAATGCCCACATCAATGTTGAATTTTGTAACTCGGCGATGTCTATCAAGTACGTCTGCAAGTATATCAACAAAGAATTCGATGCCGCAATGTACTCCCTCAACCGCCGTAACAACAATGGTGAGATTACCCAGTACGAAATGGGCAGATACATCAGCAGTAATGAAGCATTCTGGAGAATCTTTGGTTTTGATATCCATAACCATTTTCCGGCTATTGAACACTTAGCTATCCACCTGGAAAATGAACAATGGATTTCCTTTGCGGAAGGATTCCTCTTGGATCACCTTCAGAATCCTAAAGATACAACCTTGACGGTTTTTTAGGCATTACCGGCAGGAACAATAGGACTTTCATGATAGCTATTTCGACCTCATTAGGTCTCATCAGATGCAGATACCCAACTTGTGCCAGCAAGATTCATTTGCCCAGACTCTTTTGTATATTCAGGTCCCCTCATACTACACATGGAATTGAAACGAGTGAGCCCAACGAAAGGTAGGAATTCCAGTTGGCGGACATCCGGGCATCAATTATGATGTGAAATGGGTAGAATCTTCACTGTTCATCCCTCTCAACAAGAATGCTTCTATTTAATTATGTTACTCCATGCAGTTAAAGGTCCAACATCGTTTGAAGATCTTAGGATGATTGACGGTTTTCTGTGTTCAACCTACAGAGAAGCCTGTGCGAGGCGTGATCTGCTTCAATATGATAATCAGTGGGAGAATATTATTGCTGAAGCTGTTGTTGCTAACGCTCAATTTCAATTACGACGGCTGCTGGCGTTCTTAATTAGAAATTTTGAGTTGACCTGCCCCTATGATCGACGGTTGAAGTACAGAAATGATATTTCGGAAGACTACCGAAATCAACTACAGTTGCAAAATGTCAATGTACCCATAGACTTCAATGCGGACAACAACATGTAAGGAAGCCCAAGGCGAAGCCGGGCTTCCGCGCTAGTGTTAAAATAATAGTCAAGACTCTCTGAAAAATTTATTGAGCTAAGAAGGAAGCATTGAAAAAAACTCCTACCATGAAAGCGAGGGAAGCATTCAACGAACCCCACTTTGAAAAAAAACTATTTCTATAGAAATAAGAGTTTGGTTGATAAGATTGTTGTGATACAGTGAGATAGGACCATAGTTGTTAATGAGAACGTATGACGGTTCGAAACGCTTCTTGTTGTTGGAGAAAGCATATAAATAATAAATAAATTATCATAAATTTTATATTTTAGGCCCGGAGGTCCTCGTCATAGCAAAGGATACTGATCACCGCCGTAACAGCGTCCGACTGTCCACAAAATCAACCATCAGAGAGGTGAGACAGGGGGACCTTAATACAAACAACAGGGTCGAAGGGAAGAGGGGACAGTAGAGTTCACGAGATTATCAGCGAAATGCGAGAGATGCGACCTTGCGGACCGCAGAGTTCAAAGACAAGCTGGCGAAAACAGAAGAACCCACAACAACAATCTCAAGAGACAGTGAAGTCCATCCTCAGGGTTGCAAAACGGAGAAATATAGGGTTCCAAGGGTCTTATATTCCGAGTCTGACTATGATGGATCATTTTATATTTGCAAACTTTCCCGTTGTAAAGATCAAAAGATAAATTGATGAGCAGACGTTTGCTTTCGATAATCTCTTAAGGCCCTTGATACTAACAGCAGAGAAAAAACAATCTTCATCTGGGTTCCGTTTCAAGAGGACGCGCCAAGCGAACTCCTTAGAAGGCGCCTGAGACAAGCTGTATCGAAAACCCTTCTAGTAGCCGACACCCCTAAACTGTTCTCAAAGGCGCCTATCCTATACGGAGAGATAAAGGACAAACTGACAACCCAGACCATCTCTTTTTGCATCTTTTTATTTTCCTACTCATGAGGAGCAGAATGTCACGATGAGGGTTGGGCCTTACGGAGTAAACTATCACTAAAGATCTTAACCGCAAATGTACAAAGCTTGTTTAACAAGCTGGTCGGTGATGAAGTGAAACCAAACATCATGGTTTTCACTGAAACCTGGTTTTCGAAAGAAATCGCTGATTCTGAATTATCGCTTAGAGGATATCAGCTTTGCAGGAAAGACAGAACAACTAGGGGATGAGGGCATATAGTCTATGTCACTTGCAAGCTGACAGCCACGGCTGAAGTACCGGTCCCAGTACGAGATGTGGTAATGCTTAACATTACCATATCTGCTAAGTATGCCAGGCCACTGACGCTTTCGGTAACATACCGCCCGCCAAATCAGACTCCTAACCAAAACACTATCCTCATAGCAGAATTGTATAAGGTCAGTGAGAAAAAAGACATCCTCATCGTTGGAGACTTTAACGCTCCTGATGTTGATTGGCAGACATGAACTGCACAGTGTCTTCCAGACAACTTCAATCACAAACTACTACAATGGGCCATAGACAAACTGCTCTGCCAGATTGTCACGTTTGGAACGTGGGCTAGGGAAGAACAACTGTCAAACTGTCTTGACTTTATCTTTAACCTAGAGGAGGAAACTGCAGGACCTGCAGGATCAACCCCCATTAGGGTCAAGCGACCACATTATGCTGTATCTTGAGTACTCGCTGTTCTCCAAACCCTATTTCTCCGATACATGGGAAAGTAACGTTTGGAAGGGCGACTACCTACTTATGTGAAGAGAAGTGTCAGAAGTATCATGGGAAACAGACCTCCAAGGTGGAGCAAATGAACAGTGGCTGAACTTTGGCTCGACGCTGAAAAAAACTGTGTTATCTCAACTGTCCCTTCAGAAGAAAGACAAGTAAAAATCACCCTGAGTGGATAAACTCAAACTTGCAGGCCGCTTTCAAAAAGGAAACCGCTTCTGGAGGCGTTACAGACTAACAGGCTCTGATAAACACTTATGTGAGTATAAGCAACGTTACATTTTTAAAAGCGAATCTACTAAAATGCGCAAGAAATACGAGTTAAACATACAACACAACTCATTGGAACACCCCAAGATACTGTATGGCTATATAGGATGCACGAAGAGATCTCAGGAACTGATCCCTGCCCTAAGATCAGCAGATGGACAACTGGCGACCGAAGACCAGATGAAAGCCTCTGTCCTCTCCGATTTCATTGAAGCCGTTCATCGACAGATAACTGCACGCTTACTCTCCTCCTCATTGCCTAAAAAAGAGAACCAAGGGTTTTCACACAACACTGTCAGGGTCTGCCAAATCACCTGGGCCGGACAAAATTCCTGCATTAGCACTAAAAGCATTAGCTAACGAACTGTGCAAACCTCTGGTTGCCATGTTCCAGAGATCTTTTGAAGAAGGCGAACTCCCAGAAGAATGGAAGTGAGCAACCGTCACCTCGATCTACAGGGGAGGTTAACGACCTGATTGCGCAAATTACCTTCCTGTCAGTCTAACTTGCATCGCGGGCAAAATAATGGAGCGCATTATCAAGAAGCATTTAATGGAATTCCTGGAAAGCAGCAAAATACTATGTGATGGACAGCACGGCTTTCACCCAGGACGCTCTTGCCTCACGAGTGCTCTTTACGCACAGGAGAAGTGGACAAAGGCCGCAGATAAAGGCTATCCAATTGATGTCATATTTTTCGACTTCAAAAAGGCCTTGGATAGTGTACCACACAGGCTTTTTCTACAGAAGATTTTGGGACGTGGGAATTCAAGGAAAGTGTATAAATGGATAAGCAGTTTCTTATCCCTCAGAGAACAGAGGGTCGTTGTCGGAAACTCAACCTCGAAATGGACTAAGGTCGAGAGTGGTGTACCACAAAGCTCAGTTTTGGGTCCGCTGCTATTCCTGATTTACGTAAACGACTGCCTCAATGAGCTTGATTGCGCAACTGTCATGTTTGCGGATGACATACAAATATGGGCTGAAGTTAGCTGTGCCAATGACGCAAAGAGATTACAGTCGAACATCGATAAACTGGTTATCTGGTCGTCCACGTGGCTTCTTAACTTTAATGTATCCAATATTCAGGCTCTTACCCCACTTAAGATTTTAAATTCAAATTCAGCTTCTTCTACTGTGCCACATTTTCTCCAAAATAGACTTAAGAAATTACAAAAACAACTTAAGGATACGTCTAATAGCTCTTTATCAGTTCACTTACGAATAGCGCAAATATTTGAATTAGCGCTTAAAATAAGGCTTGCACGAGATAGGCGTAGAGAGGCCTCAGCATTAAGTGATGCGAATTCTTCCATATCAATTGCTCAAATCTTCCGTCTTCGGTCGTCGGCTAAGCTTCAGAAAGTCATTCCACCCTAACTCAATGGCAACAATCATTTTTTTACAGAGGATTTGGAGAAAGCAGCATTGCTTAATTCATTTTTCGCCAAGTTCTTTACCATCGAAACTAGCCCCACTCCTGTAATCCCCCTGCTGTGTGATTCAAATCTCAGTACCCTTAATTTCTCACCCACTTGTATTCAAAAAGAAATAAGTCATCTTAAAAATTCAAATTCGGTTGGAACTGATAACATTCCAAACTCAATCATCAAACAATTAAGAGATTTCCCACCCTTACTGAGTAAGTTATTTTCAGTGTTTCTTGAGAATGGCTTGTTCCCGGACTACTGGAAAACTTCTATTATAATTCCCGTATTTAAATCTGGTTCCCGATCAGATATTCACAATTATCGCGGTGTTCATAAAACGCCCTCTCTGGCTAAACTCTTTGAAAAACTAATTGCCAAAAATTACAGATTTCTGCATAAATAATAACATTTTCAGCTCCTCACAGCATGGCTTTTTACCGGACCGATTTTGTGAAACATGCCACATGTCTTTTCTAAATCTACTTACTTCTCTTCGTGATGATCATCTATCTGTGGTGGTTATCTATTTTGACCTTAGTAAAGCATTTGATAAAGTTCCTCACAGGAGGCTCCTAGCCAAACTAGAGGCTATCGGATTTCGTAGTCCTCTTACTGACTTCATCAGATCTTATCTTTCAAATCGACAACAAAAGGTTTTAGTAGGATCCTCATACTCTACTCCTACCGCAATTTTGAGTGGTGTCCTTCAAGGTACCGTGCTAGGTCTGCTGCTCTTCTTGCTTTACATAAATGATATCTCATTGAGTGTTAAACACACCCAATCTTATATTGATGCAGACGATCTCAAGTGTGTTTACTCCTTCTCTAACTCTACGGCCGCGAGATGCCTAGAACAAATTCATTCTGATCTGCACGCTCTTTCGGCGTGGAGCTAAACATGGCAGATGGAGTTCTCACCTTCTAAGTGCCGATACATGTGCTTTGGGCCTGAAAGGCTGCCACAACCTGTTATTTTTCAAGGTTACCCAATGACTAAATGTTCCAGTATCAAGGACCTAGGATTAAGCTACACCAATAAATTAGACCTTTCTCCTCATGCCGATAGAATTACAGCCAAAGCCGCAAAGATTTGTGGCTTTATCTCTTATAATTTCTATTTTCCTGAAATGAAATTAAGACTTTATCATATTTTCGTGCTTCCCATCTTAGAATACTGTTGCCTCTTTTTCGGTCTCATGAATGAAGGTAGCCGTTCAAAATTGAACAAATTCAAAAAAATTTCACACGAAAACTGCTGTATCCGACAGCTTCTAATACCTGTTACTCAAATAGATGTCAATTAACGAAACTACTGTTCCTTTGGGTCAGGCTCAATAATAGCACAAATTTACCCAGGACTTCTGTCCTTACCCCCGTCAGCCGTTCCTACAACCTAAGAAACGCGGCACTTGTTATACCCCCTCCTGCATCTTCCTCATGTAAACGTTCTTTGTTTTTTGCTTCCAGATATAGCTTTCTTTGGAATAACTTGCCAATCGAAATAAGGTCGTTAACTGCACTGTCTGCTTTCAAACGGAGACAGCACATTTATCTTAACACTGATTTTTTTGACCTTCTATTCTCCTCATCTTTTCCGAGCAGCTTTCTCCATGATTCCGAGAAACGACCATTGGGAATTTAGGAGATCTGATTGAAACTATTCTCTCTGCCTCGTGTCCCCCGAGAACCTAGATGTTTCCATTAACCACCGCTGAATCAAACGAAGTCACGCGGAAGTACTCAGTCTAAAATGCTGCAGTTTCGTTGACTACTCACCTTCATCAGACCACCCACACCTATTTCTGCTCTACTACTATGTTCCTACTACTATCTTTCTAAGCAGTTTTTTTCTCTTGCACACTTTTTGAACATGGAGGCCCGTTGAACACTGTCTTCATTTTCACGGTGAGTTTTTTTTTAACTGCCATAAGTTTTCGTTTTAAGTTCAAAATTACCTGCAAAACATTGCTAAATGTTTCCCCAAAAGGACAATTTCTGCTGACATCGTTACGACTTTCTACGTCTACTTGCACACATTGTCAAATTATTTTTTGCATTTTTATTTTTTCGAAATAAACTTTGTATAGATAGTGCCGTACCGGCGCTGAAAAATATAAATTCCAAAAGTGTCTTGCTCTACACATAAGCCCGGGGCGAAAAGTGTCGCCGAAACACAGTTAATTTATCAATGGCACCGCATTAAAAGAGGCTGATACGCACAAAGACCTGGGTATATGGACAACCGCAAACTTGATGCCAACAGAGCACTGTAAAAAGCCGTCCAGAAGGCATGTAGTATCCGGCACTGGATCAGACGAGCGTTCAAAATCTTCCTACCTGAACTCTTCGGGAAAATATCTGGCGCCTTTGTGAGACCACATTTAGAATACGGAATGCCAGTGTGGACACCGTGGTTGAGGAAGGATATGGACGTTCTCGAACAAGTGCAACACGAGGCGACAAAGATGGTCGATGGTCTCAGGGGCTTACCATATCAGGAGAGATTGATCAAACTTGACCTTTTCCTTTGCCTTACAGGAACGTTCAGTTCAGCCTGCTCTGGACACTCCGGATAATCCGAGGCCACAGTTCCTCCCTGAGCTTGGAGGATTTCTTCGAATTAGCCACCACCACTCACCTGCATGGCCACCCTTACAAGGTCACAAACGAACGCACTCGACTAGACCTTTGAAATATTTCTTTAGTCAACGCGTGGTCCGACCTTGGAACTTGCTACCAAGCGAAACAGTTTCCGCTGACGCAATAGTGGGGTTTAAAACAAAACTTGATGCCATTGTAGTTGACAAAAGGCGACTTTCACAACACGATTTTTTATTGCCAGCATTGTAAACAATTTTTCTGGCTCTAGAAGGTATTCATTCTGTTCTGTGAAAATTCACTCGAAATTCTGTCATGGTATCATATGTCCTCCACAAACTGCTCATTAACTGAAAGAATAAAATTGTTTGCTTTACATTAATGGGGTCCTCAAGGGCATTTCTTGCCTGCAACCCTTAAATATGCATATACATATTGGTCGTGCACACCTTACCACCTGTCTTGGCCACCGGTCCGCCAAAATACTAACATTTTGACCTCACTTCCGCCCACCTTCCACAGGCCCTGACAACAAAAACACTGCATCTTTCCATCAAGCAGCATAGTTTATTCATTTCATTAACATATAATATACAGACCTGAAGAGCAATAATCGAAAGCAAACTTAGATCACCCATTAATTTTTTATATAATAGATTACGCAGTTATCTGCACCATTAGCAGGCATTCGGAGAACTTATACGCTCGCAGCTTTGCATCAAATAAGATGCTACTATCATTCCAAGCTTAAAAATTGGTCCAACCAAATTTAGAGCTGATCGACTTAAACTCTTTTGAATTGGAACTCCCGCAGGGATCAGGTGGGGATCATTGCGAGTAAAGGTGCCTTCCACGGGTTTATCCCACAGTTGGCTGCTGTTTTATCCATTTTTGTTGAATCCAAAGCTAAGAATTACGTACGTCCGCTGTTTCATCCGACCAGCCCTGTGGCCTCCACTGTATCGCAAACGTCTCCCCATCACATAGAAAACCTTGAACAGGAAAATTTATGGTTAAGCGTCCATCAGCGGGGTCAATAATATGGAGTTGAAGAGGGTAGAAGCGAGAGTGCATCCCTGATATATTTAATTTATCACCGCAAACACTTCTGAGACCTACATATTCTCAAAAATGCAATAATCCGTTCCATGATGAAGATGTTGGTCCATCGTTGTAGTAGATTTCGAAACTACACATTTTGATATGCTTCTTTAATGCTCGCTCCAGGTTAATTTATGAAGTTCTGCTGTTAAAATCTAACGATGTGGTCTAGAGTCCTATCACCAGTTTTGGCATTTCTTTCACCGTTGAAGGGAAGAGAAGCTCATGTGAACTGTTTGGGACACTTTTTTGAAATAAGGCCTTAGCTTTGATAAAGTGGTCCTTACTGGTGATGGCACAAGCTATTTATTTCGTCGTGGGCGAAGCTTCTATGCAGATTTTTGTGGAAGAACGTGGCACGATATTCTCAGAGTTGCCGATACTCCTGAAGTTGTTTCTTGTTAGAGTGGCCGAGCACGTCACTCAGACGTCAGACAGTATGAGGTCACGTAAGGCCAGTCCGACGCATACACAAGGGGCCATGTCGTGTGACCTTAAAAGGGGGGAGATTATGCCGAGACGAAGAAGGCTTGCGGAGTCAGACGGCCCTGGAGCCGAGTGCTGCTATAAATGAGGTCACGCTGAGGACAGATGCCAGACGTGCGTAAGCGAGCGTGTGCACGATGACAATGGACAGCCAATGGGGAGCAATGACGACTACCCATTAAATAGCGAGGCGCTAGCAGAACGGGGACTCTGCTGTAGGACAGGCTGCCGACTACACGACACTGCTGCCGAAGCGAGACCGACCACAGAAGGCTACTGCTGGACACACGGACCAGAGTTCATGTACTAGTACCAGTGACAGTTAAGTACTAGTTGTTATCCCAGTCTGTCTTCTCTTCCTAACACGCACTGGGTGAGATAACCAGTGTTGACACAGGCATACACTCGGTTACAGAATTTCTCCTCAAAACAATTTCTCCCTTTCGCACACTTTTGTCTAGACAACAAACCAAAACAAAGCCAAAGTGCTATCAGAAAGGCTCAGTTTGTTGAAAGTTATTAATAGATTGCAGGGACAGTGACAACCCCAAGAAATGCTAGATAAATAGCCATATTGAGTACATAGAAAGGGGCGAAAGTAGAAATCCTGACGGTATTCATCTTTAACTCCACGTCTTCCGAAATAGTGAGGCGAAGTTCTGCCTGAGCTGACGACCACCTTAATTTTGACGTTCAGCCGTGGTTAGGTGCGCCCGGTGCTTTGCTGTCAGACATTTTGTGCGCAAAGTGGGGGTTCTGTTCATTGTACCACTGAAGTGAATCTGAGAGTATTCAAAATGATTAGCTTCTACCTTCGACGGACGTTGACAGTTGAAAGGAATTTATGGAGGTGGGTAATCGGTATTACAGCCTTGCACGGCTTTGCCTTACCTTACCTTTGATTCCCTGTTCAATTTTGCCCTATAATTTTCAAAGTTTACTGCTCCTGGGTGACTGGGTTATTTTCCCGTGAATGACGGAGTTCTTTATCTACAAGCATCTCTTATGAACGCTATCCTAGCTTACATGCTTTGATACGGGCTTATAAGTTGTTCTCAGGGTGGGCTTGCGGAATTCATGGTTAAAGGTTTAATTCTTGATTAATGCGTATTAAATACATGATAAGTACACAGTAGGAAATAAATTAAAACTGATTTTTAATGTTTCACTGAACTTAAACGTACATGAAATGTTTGTAGAAAGAACAGAAAGGAAACGGAAAACTATGAGAGCAACTCTTATTGGTCAACAAAGGAAGTCTTAACAACAAGGAAATTAGCAGCGCAACTATCAGTAGATGTTTTTTCAAGTGTTTTTTGTTTAGTTCACCTTATTTTATGGACACTGTTAACTTGATTATTACAAAGTCGAATTGCTTATGAACAGTTAGAATTGCCTAATATATTACTCAATTCTGTAGTTAATTTTTCTACTTACACAAAGCATGAATGTGCATACTGTCATTATTTTACTATTGTGTAGTATCGAACAGGACAACGAGATTGATCCTTTTTTAATTACGTCGGCGCGGTAACTTTGAGTCTGGTCCACGATGTTGTAGGTGGTGTGCCCTCGCAGGTAAGGAGGTTTATTGGTTGTCCCCTCCCTGGTGCTGGTCTCCAGCCTCACCCTCCCTTGTACACAGTTGCTAATAACAGTTTCCCTTCCTGCGAGGGCCCCACGGAGTGTTCCCTTCCCCGGTGGTAACCTCCATCTCCACCTTCCCCCGATTGTCTTCTTCGGTTACGTGTGATCGTCTGTATGACAGTTTATTATCATTATTCGACTGTACTCGTAATAAATACGTGTGTGTAAACGCTTGGCCCCGGTTTATCATCTCTGTGAGTGACTGTTCCTTTGATCGAGCATTCTAGTGGAATTACAGTGCGTGGACACAGCCAGAAGACAACGGACGTAGACGAACGACTGAGTACCGGCCCTAATCAGGAAGAATATACGCTACCCAAAGACACCAAGAGCGCTCGGGCGTTACAATAGTACTAAGTTCGTTACGGTAAAGTCCTTTGTGCACCTCAAATATACTACTTTATTGATGACCGGCCAGCTGACTGGTCTCCTTAGCTGACGCAGACGCGACAATGTAATCTCGCTCGGAGAATGATGGCAGACAGGGCTAAATAAAACAACACTAGTCTTATTCATCAAGAAGTAATCAATGACTTATTTTAAATCTCACAATCTCTTTTCGACTGCACAATCTGGCTTTCGTAGTGTAGACCATGTATAACGAACTCGTTTTATACGATGCAAAACTGGACAAGTACAATCGATGCAAAAGAAGGCGTACATGTGGCCTATAATAATTTCCGGAAGGCCCACGAAATTGTTCCACACCAGCATCTCCTGCACAAGCTGAGACTGAAAGACATCACAAGCAAATATTTTACGTGAATTGAGATTTTCCTCGGTGGTCGTTCCAAAGTTGTGTGCTATGGAAAACAACGAGAAAGGCACAGAGTCATCGAGAGTGGAATTTCTTAATTTTCGGTGCTCAGATTGAGCATCTTTCTCTTCTCCGGTAATGATTATATGCAGAAATTGGACTAGGACTGTATCATGTTTGCAGATGACGTAAAAATATACAAGGTTACCAGGGGTGTTGCCAGTGAAGATGACTTCCAGGAAACCTTTGTCGATTAAACAAATGGTCACACAGATGGCTCACGTCCTGCAGTCTAGTAGCGGCCGAGAACTTTGAGAGTGACACACACTTAAAGGAGTAATTCACCTGCTTGGGTCTTTGGATGCAACATCGGACGGGATTGTTAGTCACAGCAAGCACACACACGCGTAGGGAGGTAGAATAATAATTATATAGTAACAAATAAGATCTGTTGAGATTAAAGAACGGGTAAATAGTAAAAAGGGGGAGGATGCGATAAGAAAAGTTATTAAAAGACTGGTGAAAATGTAGCGCTTTGGAAAACTGTGGCTTAGTGCCGTGGAGTTGCTGACGGTAAAGAGACATCGATACGAAGCGATAGGATGGGAAACGATAACAGGGGG
>JAYGXS010000004.1:60241555-60257797 GCA_036362985.1 Ligula intestinalis | reverse complement strand
CCCCCTGTTATCGTTTCCCATCCTATCGCTTCGTATCGATGTCTCTTCACTGGTTCAAGACTTTAATGGAGTCCAAGTATGCTCACTTTAATGTCAGCAATGTTTGTTACCAAGATCAAATCTCGTCCAGTGGCAGCCAGACTTGGTGGTTAAACTGTATGACTTGTTCGTGATTGGAGAGGTGCTGACACACCTTTTGTTGTTAGATTAACATCTACACGTGCATGAAAATTAAAGCTAAGTATATATTCGGGAAAACGATCTAAAACAGGGCCGCCAACAGTCGGAAAATGTACAGCACCTACGTAAGGTAGGACTGATTCAGAAATGAAGGTGCGGTCATAAAATTAAACTGGACCCGGCGCAGCACGATCAACCGCCAATAATAAAAACGAACACAACTTTTACACCATAGAAAATGCTGATTTAGAAAGAAAAATAAATCCATTGTTGCCTTTTGAAGGTTGTCACCGAGACAACTAAAGACTGCAAGACTTGATGGTGCTACAGATTACTTCATTAAGTGATAATCGTGCACGAAGAGGCATCTAAACATTAACGAATCTGTATAGGGCCATCTCCAGTTTACTGAATTTGAAGCATGCGGTGAAATTGACACCCTTGTCCGACATTCGTGCAGTTTGGGGGCAGAAAGTGTGCAGTTCCCGTACCGGTTATCTGCTGTGCCGTGGCTATGGCATCGGATGTCGTCTTGCAAGCAAACGAACTGAAGTCAAAGGCGAATGAGTACTTCGCAAGTACCCTGACAATTAATTTTTTTCTATCTCCTAGGCGGTGATTATACCGATGCCATCGCCTATTACTCTAAAGCCATCGAGCTTCATGAAACTGCTGTCTTTTTTGCGAACCGCAGTTTCGCCTACTTGAAAACAGAAATGTTTGGAGCTGCTCTAGAGGATGCTTCAAAGGCCATTAGTCTCGACGAAAATTACATCAAGGTTTTCCTCTAAGTTGTCTGAAACTCTCCTATAGGGCTATTATCGGAGAGCTTCGGCCAACATGGCTATGGGTCACTATGACAAGGCACTGCGCGACTTCGATACCGTAAGTTCGGCGTTTAGCGTAATATTGAAATAAACAGTTTTGTCATCCAAAATTTATGTTTCGTTACCTGTAGTGGTCCCAGTTACGCTCTTAATGACTTAATATCAGCAACTGGTGTTAGCTTTGTTTTATCCGAATATTCACAAACTACCAATTGAAGCAAGAAAATAGTGTGGTAAAAGGAGCAGTGGCAAACACTTAAGTTGCAATTTATAATTGGCTTGCTTTCATCAGCCAGCCATACCATGGACTTGCAATTGAATAGGCAAATCGCAATTTCCACGTGCACGATTATTTTCCAGGTTCAGTAGTTCAAGTGCTAGAGCGTTTGATTCTTATATTTGATGACGAACTGAGTATTTTTAATGCCATTTACGCATGTGGTAGCAAGGGGACTGGCTGATAGCGGAACAATGGTCAGGAAACTAAATTTCACTCACTATTCCGGTCCCAATAATATTGCCACAAAATAGCTGCTTGGATCCTGGGTTTAGCAACCGGGCTTTCAGTGTGAAGATACAATTGATTAAATCTATCTGCATTCAAAAGGGTGTGCATCTAACTAGCAATGACATTGCATGGGTAGAATGTTCGGGGCCTTAAACTTTCAATTAACTAATAGCGTTGAGTAATGTTAAGGATAGCAGTGGATTTTGGCTCATACAGAACGTAGTTAGAAAACCCTGGGGTCCCTTATTTTGAGGAGTGTTTTTTTATTTTTCTGCAATATGAGTTGAACAAGAATCTCAAACGGCAAATTTGTGTACTTACACCAATAATCGGAAAACCACTCCAGTCTGCGCGCTAATAAAACTGGAAAAGTCGAGTCTTTTTGAGCATTATTTTTTCCTATTTTTTAATCATAGACTTTAAATTGTTGCCCTTATGCATCTCTCAGTTGGCAGCTGATCGGAATACAGTTATCTATCTTAGAAGGGAACCTGATTGGTTTCGTGCTTCCAGTTCAGTCTATAATCGCCACTAAAATTATAACATAGTCATCCTTAAACTTCGTTTCGGATTTTTTAAAATGTAAGATAGGTGAAGTTGCTGATATAGTCACGAGTCCGATGTGCCAGCTGATCGTCAGATGAAGTTACCAAATTAGCTGTGCTTCTAAACGACGACCAACCTTCCCCTATAGTCCAATAACTCGGCTTCCTGTTATCCCAGACTATTTTATCCTCGTTTGCCAGGCGTTCGGTATATTAGAATAAAGCGTCTCATTACTTCTTTAATTATTCTAGATCCTGCCATTGCATCCTCATCGTTCAGGAACGTTTTTTGCAATGCCATCGGCACGTATCACGCATAAATGCCGTATTTTCTCTTCATTCTCACTGTTACGACATCTGTAGATATTATTCTCTGTTATGTCGTTGACCAACTGAAATTGTTGTTAGATAGTATGACCCTTTATTGTTTGAACAATACTGCTACGTATGCGATGGTGTGCGTCCCATCTACATTCCTACTACAACTGTACGTTCGTTAACCCATACATTTCCTGGTTCATTCGATGAACTAGTAGAAGTAAGGAGTGTTGTGACCAATGGAGTTTAATGCGTTTCCTGAGCGTATAGTAGCTCAGTCGAATTTGCTCACAAGATGCGCATGCGTACACACTGACCGCATGAGGTGTGTGGTCGGGGCTGCCCCATCCCTCTGTTGGTTTACTTGGCAGCGTTTCAGTGATCTATTTGGTAAAGATTTCCAACTTGCTTAGTGGACAGGCACATGCATGCACTGCATTATGTAGATGTTCGCAATAGTGTGTAGCTCGTGGTACTATTTAGTTAATCACACCATTTAACTGCCGTCACCGAATTTCATAGATTTTAGTTGATATTCATTGTTTGGGACAATGGTCGCATTAGCAATAGCCTTTAAATTTAAGCTTTAAACCCGAGTTCATGTTTTCGATTTTTGTCTTCAGGTCGTGCGTAAATACCCGAACAGCAAGGATGCGCGCCGTAAATATGACGAATGCTTCAAGAGACAACGTCTTCGTGCCTTCGCGAAGGCCATTGCTAGTAAAGAAAAACCCTCTCCTTTGGAGAGCTTTGATCCCTCTTCAATTTGCATCGAGCCCAGCTATGCGGGACCACACTTGGAGAAGAAAGACGACGGAACTTATGCAGTTACACAGAAGTTCATGACTGAACTTCTGGAAACGTTTAAGTCACAGAAGAAGTTGCACCGACGTTACGCGTTTGTGGTAAGTTTTGTCGTTTATTTGTCTTTGATCGTGATATTCGCAATTACCTTTTTTTCTTAGCGGTAGTCTCTGGCAGTGTCCCGAGCTGTTGAGGGCTGTTTGCCTACTATAAGCCCCCCTTGTTCGTCACACTGCTGTAAGCTACGTACGTCCCAGCTGTGTAGGCTTTCAAGTGCTTCTCCTTTTCGACCCTTCTTTTGTGCCGGTTTTTCTTAATGCCTTCTAAGGGTTTGAAGACCAAGCATCAAAGGTCCTCTATTTTTAAGCTGTTGATTTACTTACTGTAATAAGTAGTAAAGTAAGGAAATGTTTTGAAGATTGCTTGTGTTTAGCGTTGTTTCCTTTTGTAAACGTAGCACGAAGCATGTTAGCATTGACGGGAGCATCTCTAAGGATGGCCAAAATGTCCTCTCTTATTAGACATTATTATAGCTGAGTTTGTTTAAGGACAGTCCCTGCCTCAACCAGGCACTGTATTCTCGCCCATGCAATCCACACCAGTCACCCCCCCCAGTATTTATCTTCTAAACTCCCTGAGGCCCAGCGTTACTTCGTGCATTTCTTGTATACTTAAAGATTAAAAACGCCAACTGTTGTAGCTGAGTCCTATCTATCCACTGCTTTCAATAATATAAGACAAATGGTATGCAATAACCACAGGCGGTCTAGTTCTACTTCACTGCTTCTGACCAAAGGAAGCATTTGTTGTTAGAAAATGCGTTTGGAAGAGGGACTAAAATTGTCTGGCGTCGATAACGTCGCGCTCGGACAATATTGTTATCCTTCCAAGTACATTTATAGTCTATCTAATTGGACTGTTCCATTAGTGTCAACTGTTTGCAAATTACTTGTTGGAGAAAGTTTATGCTACAAAGGTGGTTAGAATGCGTAAATACGAGGCCGAAGGACTGCAGACTCGTGAAAGTTTACGGCTTATAGAATTTGGAGCCGACTAAACCACCATATGCAAAAGTTTGAAAAAATTCAACATCAAATCAAAAAGCAATGGCTTTACCTCGTGGTTCCCATCGTCCCTAGGTCTGCTTTAATTCGGCGCCATTCTGTCGGTCAGAAATCTGTCCATTGGTATTTCAAGCAACCTTCAGCCATAAGTGCTTGGAAGGAATCACACGGGTACACTGACATAAATTAGTCGGAATCATGGTTCACCTGCCCAGTAAACATTTAATTTCCATGATTTATGTCAACTATGCCAAACATCTATGCTGACAGTGATTTACCGTGATGGCCCATCTAGAATAAACAAGCGGACAGTGTTTCGTATCGTATTACTCGAGCGTTCGATGCATAACCTGAATGCAGCAACCGAAACCATAGTGTTACGTCGTTTTCTATCCGAATGGTACGTTAATTTCTGATTTCTCGATAATAATACCGCCTCCTAATCTGAATTTTATAGAACGCTGTCCTGTGAGCTTTGACTTTCTCGCAGGAACTCATCGATAATACTTCAACACACAGGATCGCCAAAGGGAATTGTAAAAGGTCATTGTGTCTCGCGAACGAATTTTCTGATCATGAATTATTACCTTCTCCAAAGAAAATTTTTATTCACAGAGGAGTCTGCCAGCAGTCTTTCTCATCACCATATTGCAGGAGTTGTTTTTCGGTTTTAAAGACGTGTGCAATAGTTAACATTACACAACGCGCACGAAGCAGTGGGAGGTAACTTAAAGAAATTTAGGATCCTTTTTAAACAAGCCAGCCGGCAGGGGGCTGAAGGAATCTCCAACATAGTACCGTGCACGGAACAATGAAAGGTCGCGTCCCGTAAGCACAGCACTGGAAACCATTAGGAATATTCAATCGTTCGGACAACATTTTATTTGTCTGACGTTTCGATATCGATCGCGGATTCTTCATCAGAGACATGATCAGAAAGCAGTAGCAGAAGCGGGTACCACATGCACAGGAGGTTGCAGTATTTATAGGACAGAGTCATTACTGCAGATCTATGACAAATAACGATAATTGCCTTATTGTGTGTTGATTACCGGCATGGGGGTCCTGACTTGCTGAAGTTTCATCACGCGTGGTGGAATTGGACGAGATGATTGCTCGGCCGTCTGCCCCCCCCGTGTTGGCGTAAGGCGACGCGGTGGCCTGCGCGTTCCTTAAGTGGCGATTTGCTTTGGTCAAACCATATTCGATCCAAAATTACATATCAGTGTGTAAACTACGGTTTCTGGCGCTCAAACCCATAACATGCAGCTCAAAGGAATTCACAGACAGGAATTTACTTTGCGTTACTCTTGACACTAAAACGTTTGCCGTCGTTTGCTATTATATACACTTATGTCATATCTTCAATCCCAGCATTTTAATTTCTCCTTCAGATGGTTAAACAATTCTACGATATCCTGCAGACACTGCCAAGCATGATCGAAATCGACGTTCCAGACGTAAGTGCCGTTATCTAGGCCATTTACCTTCTTTCAAGGGGGCAAAGTTTACGGTTTGCGGCGACGTGCATGGTCAGTTCTACGATCTCGTCAACATTTTTGAACTGAATGGTTTACCGTCAACGGAGAATCCCTACGTATGCATCATCGCCTCCTTTACTCTAACAACCTGCCCACTTTTCCGCTAGTTGTTCAACGGTGATTTTGTAGACCGTGGTTCCTTCTCCGTGGAGTGCATTTTCACCCTTATCGGTTTCAAGTTGCTCTATCCAAATCACTTCTTCATGTCACGAGGTAAGGAGTCAGTCAATTTCCTGCAGTGCTTTTGATACAACAGTCACTATTTCGCAACCTTATCGTAGAGCGCTATTTTGATTCACCGTTTCCGCCATTTTCACACTCCTCCAGTTTACAGAGAGAGAAAAGTTGTTTGCGCCTTGTCATCTGCACAACTGAAGACGAAAATCAAAGTGTGTCCAACCATTACTTGGTCTTGCAGGCTGCCGCCCATCTGCGAACGATTAGTGGCGGAAAGCGGTTTGCTCAGAAGAGGGGAGAAGATGGAAAAAGCATTTAAGTTCATTTGCTGTCCTCAGTCAGCTCTACTGTAATCCTGAGCCGGGGAGACCTTTTTCGCTTATTGACCGATTCTCACTGGGCGGTGGTCCGTGTTAGTCATGGCCTACACTTAATGAATGAAAATGTTCGCGTTCCAGGTATGGATGAGGAAGAAGACTTGTCGAGCACCGGATCAATTGATCCGGTCGTCACGCAGGCCCCGGGCGGCCCGAAAAAACGGATTTTGTCGTCTGATTGTAGTGTTGCTAAGAATATCTCATTCTCGGAGCGTCGTCTTCGTTGCTACTTTGTACAATCTAAGTTCTTTTTGCGTCACACATGTTCGCGTCGATAAGTATATCTGACCTCGCGTTATTGGTTGACTTTTGAGAAAATAAGGCGGGATATGTCTCCTAGCCAGTCGTCACGTGGCCGTCGCGTTCGATTCTTAAATTTCAATTCCCAGCTTAGTTGTGTTCTAAGCCTGGTACATATATTGTGATTGTGGGATCAAGTGATGAGCTGAGCCGTCCCCTCGCAGTGGCTTCATGCAGCTATACAGAGAATCGACCGAGTTTGTGTCTGACGGAGCGATTTTCTGTGCTGGGCAATGCACAGGCTTATAGTCTGTGCGTCATAGATGCTGAGGTTCGTAAGTACGCACGAGATGAGGCGACGAAAGTAGGCGCAGTTAGTGCGAGCGGCGTCTCAAAAGACGTTTAAGTGTTTGCAGAAAAGAACACCCATACCTCCAAAATTAATTTTCGAAACTGCTGTGCTTTGAGCTCGAAACGATCGTTTAGATAAACTTGGAGTGGTAATTAACTTGGAAGATCCTCCCAGATGATCAATTCGCACATCATAGGGTGAGCATCTCCTGGGTCGCCTAAACGAAGGATACTCGCGGCAACAAGTCACAACTTAGAATGTGTGCATTTTTGTCTACTGATTTCAAAGTCTCTGCGCATTCAATCTAGCGTCCTAAAAAAGGTATTCGCAGTCGCCTGAGCAACATGAGTTTATGTTGATGGAGTTGATTATATTTAGCTCATTAAAACAACTGTAAGTTACTTTAATTTTATATTCTTTGATCACCTTCAACACAATTAAAGATTCACTTACACTCGTTAACCGAAAATTCAACGTTTTACCACCAATTCCATAGGACAATTGTGCGGGAAAATATATATTTAGGCGGCCCTACAAGACGGTTTTGCCGGATATTGATTTTTTAACAGAAAATGTCCAAAGTGCAAAACTTTTTGTTCAACGAGTGATTTTCATTGATAGAAGTTCCAATGCAAAAGACATAAATAATAAAGTGCCATCGGCAAATTATCTTTTAAAAACCGTTTTGGGAAATTCTCGGGTCTAATATCCACTAAGACTTACTAGAATATTCAGTATGGCAGACAATCAACGGCTTGGTGATTAGCCGAGTTTTTGGAAATGATGGCTTTCATTTTTGCATCGTTGGATATGTTCTTAAGTAGAGCGATTTTGATGGATCTTCTTGATGGGGACGTGGAAAGACAGAGCTTTCATACGGTCACGTGCGTAAAATCCAACCCCACCTCCAAGCTGGTGCGCGCCGGAAACTTGCTTTTGCTTGGCTAACGGGGCTCTGGTAGGGGAGCAAGACCGGGGACCTAGCGCCAATCCCCTTTTCTTCACGAAACACGGAATTGACTTTCTTGACTTTCTACACTTTCATGAATCACAACTATACGCAACATACGATCTCTGCTACGGCGTCCGCGGGAACCGACGCGCCCCATCCTCTTGGCATCGCGGGACGGGTGTTAAATCTGCGAGCTGATGCCGGATTGCGAATTGCAGGCTGGAATGTTCAAACTTTGAGGGATGACGGCGCCCAACTGTTAACAGCCAAATCCCTTTCTGAATACCGTGTTGGTGTGGCGTGTCTCTCTGAGGTCCGCCTACCTGGCACTGGCCACAAACTGCTGCAAGTACCAAGAACTGACTCTGCGTACCATCTCTACCACAGTGGTGTGTCCGACAACTCTGGACTGTATGGTGTCGCTATAGCTTTGGCCGATGAATTTCACTCGAGTCTGCTAGAGTGGGAGGCTGTCTCACCGCGGATCGCTTGGGTCCGTTTGAAAAGTGCCCCAGTCAACGTTTCCATCATCTCGGTATATGCGCCTACTCTGGCTGCTGATGACAGCATAAAAGATGACTTCTACGGTGACCTCCAGCGAACAGTTGACCGCATCGCAAGAAGCGATCTACTCGTCATTGCCGGTGACTGGAACGCCCGACCAGGTGTGTGTGACGCTGGAACCCGTCATATGCTAGGCAAATTTGCTGTCGGAGCGCAGTGTGCCAATGGTGAGCGCCTTGTCAACTTCGCATCGTCTAACCGCCTCGTTGTGTCAAGCACCCGTTTTGATCATCCGCGCCACCACCTTGTCACTTGGTACTCAAATGACGGGCATACCCAGGCCCAAATAGATCACATCCTTGTCCGAGCACGCTGGGCCAGCTCGGTCTTGGATTGTCGAGCCTACCGCGGTGCTGATACAGGAAACGCTCATGCATCGGACCATGTCCTACAGCGGGCAACCCTTCGCTTGCGTTTGAGAGCTATTCACAGACACACCCGACCACAGCGGATCGATGTTGCAAAGCTGAAGTCCTCTGCTGGCGACGCCTTCCACTTAGCACTCCAGAACCGTTTCGACGGCCTGTACCCTGACGCCCGAGCGGACCCAGAGCCCGCGTGGCAGTCCCTGAAGGCCGCGATGTCAGAGCTGGCATACCCATCTGGGCAAAACCCGACGGCGACATCGCGACTGGATCACTAGACCCACGCTTGAGTTAGCTGAGGAGGCCGGCCGAGCCAGACTCACTGGCTCCCCCACTTACAGAGAGCTGTGGCGCCAAACGACAAGGGCCATCCGAGCCGATAGGAACGCCTACTGGAGCGACTTTGCCACGGAAACGGAGCGAGCAGCTACCAGAGGTGACACCCACAAGCTCTACCGACTCTTAAAGCAGGCCAGCAGAGGTTCGGGGAACACCACCGAGACTTTACTGGATCGCAACGGTGCTGTAATCACTAAGATCGATGACCGGCTAGAGAGATGGCGCGAGCATTTCTGTGACCACCTTAACCATGATCGCCCTGTGATGTCTGACCTGTCGCCCAATGCGGACGATCCCCACCATCTGTATGAGTGCAACACAGAGCGACCCAGTGTAGAGGAAGTTGTCTCCATTCTCTTGAGGCTACGCAACAACAAGGCACCTGGTGAGGATGACCTCCCGCCGGAGCTCTTTAAATGTGCACCCGAGGTTATTGGGCCCTGGCTACAACAAATATTTGCCAAGATATGGGACAGCGAAGTTGTGCCCTCTGACTGGAGAAAAGCAGTGATCCTCCCCTTGTTTAAAAAAGGCGACAGACGAGCGTGCAGAAATTACAGAGGCATTAGCCTTATCGATGTAGCGGCGAAAACATTCACGTCTCTTCTTCTCAAACGTTTCCAAACTGCGAGAGACCAGCGCACCCGCCCAAACCAGAGTGGATTTCGACCAGGTCGTGGTTGCACCGACCAGATCTTCAATCTCCGCCGTGTACTGGAACTGAGATGGGGTCACCAACAACCCACTGTTCTATGCTTCATCGACTTTGCTGCCGCATTTGACTCTGTTGATCGCAGTTCGCTGTGGAACATAATGAGGACGGACGGCCTACCACCTAAGCTTCTCAATCTCATGCAGGCATACTATCGTGGCACTTCCACACGGGTGAGGACGCAGAACGGTGACACGGAAGCCTTTAGCGTCAGGACGGGCGTCCGCCAAGGTTGTGCCCTTTCACCAACCCTGTTCAACTATGCGGTGGACTGGATCATGACCAAAGCACTGGATGACTTCCCGGGAGTGCAGTTTGATCGCTCGAAATGGGTGACTGACTTGGCGTATGCTGATGACGTCGTCCTCTTTGGCGACAACTGTAATGCAGTTCAGCAGGCGTTGGACAAGGTTAATGAGCGTGCCCGATCCATCGGATTACGCCTAAACGTGACTAAGACCCAAGTCATGCTCTCCTGTGTGCCCCCTACATCTGTCACTCCTATTGTTCTCGACGGCGCTCCTCTCGAAAAGGTCGACTCGTTTAGATACTTAGGCTCTTTGGTCACGGAAACGGGTCAAGGTGTCGACGAGGTTGTATCACGCGTCAACCGTGCCCGATCTGCCTTCTACCGACTGTGCGCTCCTCTATGGAATAGAAGGAAAATATCACTACGCACAAAGTCCCGTGTTTACCAAGCAGTGGTTCGATCTATCCTGCTCTATGGCGGAGAGACATGGCCTATGCGTGTTGAGGACATGAGGCGCCTTGAGGTGTCTGACAATGACTGCCTACGCCGCATCCTTCGTCACCGACGCGTCGACCGAATTCGCTGCTCCGATCTCCGCCGACGCTGTCACCTGGACGCTCTCCCTCCACTCCTGCTTCAGAGACGACTTCGGTGGTTCAGGCATGCGTCCCGGCGTGATGATGGTGAGCTGATTCGTGACCTGCTTGTGGCGACGCCTCCCCCCACCTGGCGCAAACGTCCCGGCGGGCAGCTGAAAACTTGGACAGCAACGGTCAAGCAGGATCTGTCGTCAGTTTCCGGCCCATGCGTTTACGGCCTACGCCAGTGGAACCGTGAATGGATGGTGCTCTCGTGTGAGCAGGCGCAAAATCGACGCGCCTGGACAGCTGTGATTCATGATGCAGTCAACGTCAAAACTGATGCCGGCTCAACCCGCCCGAGGTGAATGCCGTTACAAGTACAAGTAAGTAAGTTTCAAGAGACTGCCCAGTTACTGGTAAAATGGCAATGTTTCTTGGGTAATGTATTGATTCCGTAAAATAGCTCCGTGCTTCATGGCTGTAACGGAGTCCCGTTATTTCCAAATCGTTCTTGAAATGCCAGTTTAACACTGCGATTTTCGGCTATTTCTCACTCCAATGCTTGAAGATTTGTGTGGTCTACTGTTATTAGACGTGTGAGGCGAAGTATTGTTTGAGGGCCTTAAAATCTGTAGTGGTTTTGGGGACATTGACTTTTCGATAGGTGACTGCTTAGATAAACGTCCGCATCGAAGTCCTGCGATTAATGTACTCTCTTTAAAAGTGCTTTTTCTCGGGGATACTTATGCTTGCCCGCGCCTTTCACCTTTCTCCCGAGCAAAGTCGGAGAGACAACAAAAATACTTCCCACCCATTCATTTCTTTGACCGATGACAACAATGGCTCTGGCGCAGACAAAGAACTTATTTATTTTGGAATCGTTTTAGGTTTTTTGTTTAGTTCTAGGCCCCATTATGCTATTGTAAGTGCGCCCGCAGGGTCACTGCACAAATGCTAGAGTATTTTGTAACCGAACAAAGCTGTGCTCGTTTCGATGCGAAATTGCACATCAATAGAAGGAAAACCGCACAAATATCGTCTTAACATGTGCTCAAAAGATTAGATGACTAATCGGTGATGGTTGCCTCCGTGCTATCATATACACTAGTCAGTATTTTAGCCTCGCTTGAGTTATATTTTCTACTTTTGTGACTCATAAAGTACGTTAGCACGCCCTCTATTTGTAATTTTTTTCTCGAAAAAGTGCTCCTTTTATGCGTTTGTGTGTGCGTGGTAAGTTGGACGGTTGCTTCTTAAGAAGACTTTCGGGAGGCTTCTTTTTGTTGTTGCCCCTAAACCGACTATTTATTTTCAGGCAACCACGAATCCGTGAACATGAATCAAATGTACGGGTTTGAGGGCGAAGTGAAGTCAAAGTACAACGCTGCTCTGGCAGACAGCTTTACTGAAGTTTTTAATTGGCTTCCACTTTGTCACTTGATAAACTCGCGAATACTGGTAGGTTGAAAGTTGTTTCACAGTTTCCTTGTGTGTCATGTTATGACTAATCGATTTTTCAGGCCTGTGGTGATCGAAGGCCTCCTTCCGTCTCCCACTGATAGCCACAAAAGAGGGTTCAAATCAGGTTTATCATTTTACTTAACGTTGAGTACCCCCCCTTCCCCTCTGTGTGCACTAGTACCATGGGGGGCAGTTTATCACTGTTAGGTAAAGCCGAGTCCTTGTCGATCCACGATGGGTCCTGGCCTGTTGCCTGCGGCGTATTTTACAGTAGTTTTTGATGAACTGGTCCCTCCTCGGGTCGATAGAGCGTTTGGCTAACTCAGTTCATCTGCTCCGTTATGTCTAGTGCCGTTATCATACCACTATGGTAGAAACGGTAATTCATCCTGACTGCATTAGCCCTTTATCAAACTCAAGCAGTCCTACCCCGGACAGACAGAAAATACCGATTTTAAAGTTACAAAAGGCACTCATTGTCACTGGTTGGGTGATTTTCTTGTACGATTGTGCGCTTTGCGCCAAACAATTTCAAATCTCCTTTTACCCAGTTTCCGGAGTGAGTGCCATGTTCAGTACTGCCACTACATAGTACCGAGTAGGAATGATCATTCCTTTGGACCCTCCACAGAATGCTTATTATTGTACTGGACTGAAAGAGTGCCAACGCTGACTCATAGCATACGCCCTGGTTGGGCTGTGACAAGTCCGCGTGAGGTCTTACCTACTGCGGCACATGTGAACGGAGTATTTAACGTCACGCTAAGCATTGTGGTCCACCTCATCAACAGTCGACAAAATACTCCCACAATTTTTCACTTGTGCGTGAGAATTGGAAGAGTGATACCGATCTTCTCGTGCGTTCCGGTATACAGACCCCTCCCCTCATTTTTTTACGAACCAACACGTTATGGGTGAACAGCAGAAGCTAGTCAACACAGCTCCAAATGGATACCAAAGCAACACGAGGCTGGACTGCTCAATCTAATGCGTGACTTCTCTACTGTTACTTAAAAAGTTCGATGTCGTAGGTGTCACCGATCTATCATAAAACGAAATCGAGTTTTTAAAGATTGAAAGTAGGGGAAGTGACGCAGTCTAAACCCATCCTTATTATAAATGATCCAAAAAAACTATTTTTGAGAAAACGAGCTAACTGTGAATCAGTTTAGACACTAATTATTTTGATTGCACACCACCAGGTCATGCACGGAGGTCTGTTCAGCCAGGAGAACGTAACGCTGCAAGATCTGAAGACGATCGACCGAAATCGCCAACCGCCAGATAGCGGGCTCATGTGTGAATTGCTTTGGTCCGACCCCATGGATGGCAAAGGCAGGGCTCCGTCCAAGCGAGGTGTCGGATGCCAGTTTGGTCCGGATATCACGGAGGACTTCTGCAAACGCAACGGCCTCGACATGATTATCCGAAGCCATGAAGTAAGAGCCAACTTGTGATGCTTGTTTACTGATGCATTCTCATGTTGCTTGTTGCAAAAATAGGATGAATGTCAGCTATTGATACAATTATAGGAATATACTACTATAATATACTATCTGCTGGTCTTAGTAAGTATGATTACCAGAATTAGGACTCTTAGCAGTGTCCTACCCCAAACTTAGTAAAATTTGACACAGCTTTTGGTGGACAGAAATGAGGGGATGGAAACCAAGGCAAGCCCTGATGTGCTCAAGACATCAAACATGTATTTAATCGAAATAGCTTCGATCCAGATTCACCCTCCTTGTTGAGGTCGAGGGAATATGAGTCCCAGCGTTGACTTTAATCAACGTCAACTCTGACAAATACTAACGTCAGAAATAGTGCCCGGGTTACTAACACTCAGCTACACTCCTAATGAGTTGTAATAAAAATAGCAGTAGCAGTACCAGCCTCGGTTTCCTTGAGTCTGTCTTGACACCTACTGGTGTGCTCCGAGCCTCAAACATCTACTTTACTCGGAATAGCATAAATCCAGGTCCCAACTCGTGGTTGAGATCGAGGGCACACGAACCTAGCGCTCAATAACCAGTGTCATTTCTGACCAATTAAAGTAGACGCCAAAGATCATGCAACATTTCGACATATGCGAAAGACTAATACTCCTTCGCTAATCGGCATTGGCTCCAGTTGTGATAGTGATTATCGTGTAGTCTCTTCTGAAGTCATTTAAATCATAATAGGATGCGGGTTTTCTAACGAGCTTTGTTCTGACCACTAACAAAACGTATCTATTGTAAAACTGGCTACTTAAGCAGTATGCCCTTTTTCACTTATTTTGACTGCCTTTATAAATTCAAATATATTTTGTGGAAAGCATGCACGAAAAAATTTTTTCTTGTACTTGATTGATAGTAAATTACACTTTCTTTAAATTTTATACTCAAAGAAAGAATAGCTTTCGGTTTTAAAAAAGCTTCTCAATTGCTGAACAATTTTCTAAACTAGTAAATGCTACACTCGAATTCAAGGTTTAAAAACGGCGCACTGTGTACATCCTGTTTAAGGAAATGTACAGTTTGAGGAAGAAGTCCACCAGTAGTCATAAAATATTCAAATAGATTTGGAATATATTTTATGCAGTACAGGCAGCACTCATAAATTGACGGATTCGATGTTTTATGAATTAAGACCTCACAATCGTAAAAACGCTCATAATTAGCAACTTTTTTAAAACCGAAAGATACCCTTTCTTTGAGTATGAAATTTAGACAACGCTTAACTTGTTATCAAACAAGTACAAGAAATAATTTTTTTCATGCATTTTTTCCATAAATATATTTGAATTTATAAAGGCAGTCAAAATAAACGATAAAAAGGCATATTATTTAAGAAGCCAGTTTTTACAATATATATATATATATATCAGTAAGTGGGGTATGACAGCATCTGGGGGTAACTTGATACAGAACTGTTTTGGGTTTATTAACCTTCATCAGCCAAGCATAACCCTGAACACCAGCTGGTCGGACAACACAAACCAATGCACTCACAGACGGCGCAGTTGGTCCATCACTGGTGTCTATCGGATGGGTCATAAGCACTTAATCGAACCGCAGTTAATCAGCGCCTCGCCACCTGCCATTTGCTGTCACTGCTGATCGGGTATATATTCACTCAGAAATGTACGAACACCGATCGAATAGACTTCCGAACTAAACAAAGTTCATGTGGTGGTCAGAGGTCCCCAACGGGTGACCGCCTGCCAGGCCGATGCCGGCCAAGTCATAATAGCAGTAAGGGGGGTATGACAGCATTTGGGGGTAACTTGATACAGAACTGTTTCGGGCTTATTAGCCTTCATCAGCCAAGCATAACCCTGAACACCAGCTGGTCGGACAACACAAACAAACGCACTCACAGACGGCGCATTTGGTCCACCACCAGTGTCTATCAGATGGGTCATAAGCACTTCATCGAACCGCAGTTCATCAGCGCCTCGCCACCTGCCATTTGCTGTCACTGCTGATCGGGTATATATTCACTCAGAAATGTGCGAACACCGATCGAATAGGCTTCCGAACTAAAAAAAGTTCATGTGGTGGTCAGAGGTCCCCAACGGGTGACCGCCTGCCAGGCCGATTCCGGCCAAGTCATAATAGCAGTAAGGGAGGTATGACAGCATTTGGGGGTAACTTGATACAGAACTGTTTCGGGCTTATTAGCCTTCATCAGCCAAGCATAACCCTGAACACCAGCTGGTCGGACAACACAATCCAACGCACTCACAGACGGCGCAGTTGGTCGACCACTGGTGTCTATCAGATGGGTCATAAGCACTTAATCGAACCGCAGTTCATCAGCGCCTCGCCACCTGCCATTTGCTGTCACTGCTGATCGGGTATATATTCACTCAGAAATGTGCGAACACCGATCGGATAGGCTTCCGAACTAAATAAAGTTCATGTGGTGGTCAGAGGTCCCCAACGGGTGACCGCCTGCCAGGCCGATGTCGGCCAAGTCATAATAGCAGTAAGGGGGGGGGGTATGCCAACGTCTGGGGGTAAATTGATACAGAACTGTTTCGGGCTTATTAGCCGATTCGATCGGTGTTCGCATATTTCTGAGTGAATATATATATATAT
>JAYGXS010000004.1:60178043-60241545 GCA_036362985.1 Ligula intestinalis | reverse complement strand
ACCATCAAAAACAACCAGTTTGCCTTTTGGTATTTTTTACCTCCGTTTACTCCCAATGTTTTTGGTGAGCAGGGCTATCGGAGCAAAAAGGCCGCACGTGCCAACTTCTCACTGTTCGCTCCGAGTCTACATCTGCGGTAGCCAATTGTGCCAGTGAATGCCGGGTCCATAGTTGCCTTTCAATTCATACCGCACATTTTACTCTTGTTCTGTCGGTTTTGTACATATATACGCGCACGTGTACATCAAGGAAAATGTGTCATGGATAAGACTTGCCTTCTTTCATTTACTTTGTCTGGTGCAAGGGGGTCAAATAACTACATAAGCATGGCTTCAACTTTAAATTCGCTACTTTACTCTGCCGGCTACCCTCGTTTCCTTCTCAATTTAAAAGGCACAAAATGACTTAGTGCCTCATCAAAGGCCGTGTGTTAGCGGCAGAATATGCTGGAATGCGAATGTGGCCTTCAGTGCTTGCCGTCTGTTTCTTGGGCTGCGCTTGAGCGCACTTTTATCTTATCGGTGGTATTGCATCGGTTCATAGGAAATACGCATCTCAGGGAGATTGATGTTCACCAGTTTGCATTGACTGCCGGAAGTAGTGTGGATGGTTCGGTTTTCAGATCCTATTTCAAGTGGCACGACGACGAGCAAACAGTTATCTGGTAGCGTTACTGACAATAGAAAGGAAGTTGGCTGACAGGAAAATGGCCTTTGATCCGAGTGGCTAATCCTTCAAATATTTTATTCCGGTGACCAACCAGAGTGAATTGAGGTCTTCACAGCCCATGAGTGGTGGCAAGGCATGCTTAGGGGCGGTACACAGTGAAACGGCCTTTGGAAAGGCTATGCGAGCCGTGAGCGAGGCTTTATGGACCGACAGCAACAGTGTAACGCCGGAACTGTGCTCACAGATCCGGCTGTGCATGCAATGGCAGAGACCAGCAGCATAGAGGGCAGGAAGGGGTTGTCGCCTATGATATTTGCCCCATCTGTGCAGCTCTAGATTGAACCTCAAAGCACAGCAGGACGAGCATATCCTGCAACTCTATCGGTGAACGCAATTCAGATTTAGTCTGTCGTTGATCGCATCGGACGCGATAGCCAGCCCGTTGCTCAATTATTAAGGTATGTGGCTCAGTGACCAGGTATCCCGTATGCGGATCTCGTGGCAGGCTGATGACGATCAATAAACTAGGAATGGCTATTCCAGACTTGCTTGTGACTTCGTGCAGCGAAGGGACTATCAGAGCGCCGGAGGGCTCAGGTCTGGCATGATGACTGCTTCATAAAGTGCTGCCAAGCGTGACGAGAGCACTGTGACACGGCAATCGTGCGCTGCCGTTAGATAAGTTTGCTCGTTACCACTTACTTGCAGCGAATGTCCTCAAGAGACAACCTTGAACAAACTATGTTAGATGCGGTTAAAAACCCAACCGAGGTAAACTTGACTGCCAATAGAAGTGAATATGCGAGTTCCAGGAAGCAGTTTAGAAGAAGGAGATGCGATCACTGGAACAAGAGTTTTACTTTCCTGACGTTTCGGATTCCGTTGGGAGTCCTTAATAATAGGTACTGGTAGATTAGTAGGAGTCATGTGCTGATTGCATGGTATTTATAGTTCGTAGTGGTCATCCAAAGTGCGATGTGATCTTCGTTCACGCGTTTCCGATGGAGCAAAGTCTAGAGGTCGCTTTCTGCGCGAATTGGCGTTCTTGTGCGTCTGGACTGTATGTGGATAATCTGCGGTTTTTGCAAGTTCTTGCGGTCGTAGGGTCACACTACTAAAAAGATCTACTCATGACCTTTTGGTTTGACTCATGCGATTGATCTTTGCATTTCAAAATCTCTAGTTTTCCTATGTCCTGCGCCTATCAATAGCGGTAAACGGCTTACGGCAAAAGTTGCTTGCGTCGCAGATCTCCCACATTGTTTTTTAATCATAGCTATCACAACCAATACGAGAGACGAGGCCGAAACTGAGCAAGGCTTTAAGTTACTCCTGACACAATTAGCATGACGCAAGTGCAAGTAAAAGAGTGTCTGAAGGTGCCCCTTCGCGTGACCTCTAGCACACCTGGCGACCACCAACGAATACGTTTCTCAATGTAAACCAACAAGAACTCCTTTCAAACGCCAAGGCTCTCCGTCTGGCCCTGATAGTGCTGGCTGTGTTCTAAAGCTCTGCGGTGGTCGTGTGTTTGAGTCCCACCGAGGCCAGAGAGTTTTTCGCCATTTGGTTGGTGGGGTTGTTGTACTTTGTGTTGGGTAAATTCGGCCGGAATGTCAATTATCGTTTAGTTCAGGGTTTTCGTTTCCCTCAGGAGCTAATGCTAACTGAAAGTTAGTCTTGCGGTACGAAACTAGTAAAACGGGTGTATTGCCCGGACCATGTCTTCTTACGAAAGACCCGACATTGAATATTCCCATCAGAGCGTTTTTTCAAAAGTACATTGAGAAAAGGGGGCAATTTGGACTGTTTTTCTTCAGGTGTAAATTTCATGGACGGATGTGGCTGATTTACGATATGCGGTGGAGCTGAAATATTGGTTAATTCAAATGCAACCGGAATAAATCATCCCCGTAACGTCTGTAGTACGTCAGATTATTTATCTGGGGGCAAATTCGCGAAGCTTCCGGTTTGCCCATGAATATATTCGCTAGAAGCCTGCCCAGAGGCGAGCCCATAGCTACTCCGTCTGACTGCCTTTACAGGTTGTTGTCAAATAGGAACCGTACATACAAGGTAAATTTTAGTAGCAATTATTTGAGTGCATTGACCACTTTTAATATATCCTCCTGATTCGACGAAAGGAATTAGCAGATATAATAGACTGTTGCTGTGAACTGCACGTTCATGAACAGGGACAAGACATCCAGTCAAAACATCACCATCCCGTTCAGGTCGAGGTTTTTCACGCCGTCCACGAATTCGAAGGTGTCTCGGAGGCTGTGTGGTTCTTGTTGATTCTCTATAGGTTTCAGTTTGTCCGCTAGTCATTTTGCTATCGCAAGGTATGGAAAATTTCTCCTATCTAGGATGGGACGAATGGGTATGCCATCTTTGTAAATCTTAGGTAAACCGTATAGTTGAGCTATATGCGTGCCAACGGGACGGAGACGCTCTAAGTCATATTAGCTTGTGATGCCATCCTTTTGAAGTCTTTTCGGACAGTCAGTCAACTGTGTTTCAACCTCATCCGTGTGATTTTTCTTCTTTTCTGTCTTGCTGAGCTTTTGTTTGGCTGGCATAATGGATAACACTTTCGCAATTCAATCTGCTCTGTCCATTAGAATAACGCCCGTTCCTTTTTCTGGTCTAGTTATGAAGATATCCTTGTTCTGCCGGAGGTGCTTTAGTTTTTCCATGTGTGTTTTCGTTAGCAGGTCTCGATGTTTCTGGCCACTGTTTAAGCACTTATGGTGTTATTACCTTGTGTGCGCCTGCGTCGACACTGGTTATATCCTCCAGTTCCGTGGTAGGAAAGGAAGGCAGACCGGATAGCTGATAATAGTTTTCTGTCACTGTTTCTGTCTGCACATCAGCTCTGTCTTCTGTGTGTCCGTCAGCAGTTGGTGTTCTGTCATCGGTCTCGTCTCGGCCAACAGCAGCTCTCGGCAAAAGAGTCTCGTGTCACTAGCAGCAGAATGCCGTCCCCTGCGGTGGCAGCATATTTAAGGACCAGCAGTCTTTGTTCCCTATTTGCCCCTCCGCTAGTTGCCCATGCGAGCAGCCATCGTGCGTTGTCCTCAGTGTGACACGTTGCGCCACTGATGCGCGTGCATGTGCATGCGTCTTTTCTTGGCCTCTTGTCAGGCATGACCTCACGGATGGCAGACCCCGGCCGGCGGCTGTCCTTGCTTCCTTGCAAGTCAGCCCTTGAAGGTCGCGCGTCTTGACCCGATCTGCACGTGCCCGCTAGCATATGAGCTTCCTTTGTTCTCTTGCCCTCAGGACGGCCAGAGTGATGACTTGCGTGCTGGGCCGTCCTAACAGACAGAACAGTTAACTAGCGTAGACTTAAACTGCTGCAAGCTCTCAGTTGAAACTGGCTGATGATTATGTGTTTAGTTGCGTTTGAGTTGCTGATTTTGCTTATCGAGGTGATTTGAGGTGTTAATAGCTGCTCACTAAAGGAGAGATCACTTCAGATGTGTTTATTGAAGAAAAAAAACAGCCCAAATTTTAGAATTGGGGATGCAGTGTAGGCTGGTTTTACGCAACAGGAATTTTCTTGTTAAATTCATGCAATTTCATCTGCTCGGCTATCTACTGTAATTGAGTGACACAACAGTTCTGAGCCAGAGAAAACAGTAACGCGAATGGCGTTACAGATATCAGAAAGCAATGACGAACACTAAGCCAGGAAGGCCGGAAAGAAGATGCGGAGTCTGTGGCAGGCCACACTCAGCATCATTGCGCTGATTCATTTGCGCTTCGTTTGCCTAGCCTTGGGTATCCGCGCGTGTCAACCATCCCTGCAGGCTCTTTGTCAGTCATGGCTAGAGGCCCTTGTTGGCCCGTCCGTCGCATGCTTCCGGTCGATTCGCTGCTTAGGCTCGAAGCCAATCAAAGGGCGCCATTTTATTGATTGGCCGCAGGTGACAAGGGACATGTCCCGGAGTCAAGGCCTCCCAACAGCACAGACACACACGGAAAAAACTGGCCCGGAGACACAGCTGGGAGTTAGCGAGTGACAGAGCCCTCTGTAGAGCTAATAATTTTCACAGTAGAAAGCTGGTCTAACCTACTCTCTCTTCCCTGACTTCCGATTTGGGAAACCTTCGTTTAGTCGATGCAAATGTCTTTCGCCTATTCATCGGCATGATCACAAGCGAGTACAAGACTTTCCAAATGCCAGGCCGCTGAGACTTTCGATAATCACAGCACAAATACAATAGACCCGAGCGTTCGATGAAGGGAATACGGTGCATACAGTCTTCGTAGACTTCAAGAAGGCGTTGGACACTGTGCCTCATCAACATCTCTTATACAAGCTCAGCCTTAAAGGGGTACGTGGCAACCTTCTGCAGTGTATCGCAAACTTCTTGACTGGTCGTACCCAAACCGTATGTATTGGCGAACAGCAGTCGGCGGAGGTAGCAGTTGAGAGCGGGGTTCCACAGAGTTCTGTTCTTGACCCTATCCTCTTCTTTATATATATTGATGACTCATAAGCGAACTAGACTGCGAAATCGCAATGTTTGCTGATGACCTAAAACTATGGAAGGTCATACGCAACCAAGACGATGAAGTAAACCTCCAGGAAAATTTGCATCGACTGGAGCAATGGTCGACCCTTTGGCTCATGCCATTCAATGTGGCCAAATGCAACTGAATGCGATTCGGTAGAACCAGCACTGCGCCTCGGAGGGTGTATTACCTGAATCACACGCTGCTGCCAGAGGTAGAGGCTCAGAAAGACCTGGGGGTGTGGTTCACGCCTTCAATGAAGCCATCACTCCACGTCCTGAAAGTGGCTAAATCCTCAATGTCGAGCTTGTATCTAATCAAGCGCGCCTTTACTAAGTTTGACAAAGTTGTATTTGGCAAGGTCTTCGGCACGTTCGTGTGACCCTAACTGGAATTTGCCATCAAAGCCTGGAGACCTTGGACGGCTGAAAACCGAAAAACCCTCGAAAGGGTACAAAGACGCGCAACAAAATTAGTACGAGGCCAACGGAACCTCCCTTATGAGACCCGATTGGTAAATCTTGACTTGTTTCCTCTGGATTACAGGCAGCTACGCGGGGTCCTAATCCAGGCATTTTGCATGCTGCGTGGTCAGGATTGCTGCCTCCCACCAAATGACTTCTTTGAGCAGGCCACAACCTCTAGGCTGCGAGGACACCCCCTCAAATTGCGTGTGACTGGGGCGAGACTTGATCCAAGAAAATTCTTTTTCTCTCAAAGGGTAATCCAGGCATGGAATGCCCTTCCTGCGGATGTTGTCATGTCCCCGTCCGTGGATGTTTTTAAAGCAAAAATTGACCGATTTAATGAGCCTCATCGCGATTGATTGCTCCGAATCCAACCAGTGAAGTGCTCCGAATCCAGACACTGAAGTGCTTCGAATTCAAACACTGAAGTGCAGCGAATCCAAACACTGAAATGCTATAAATAAATACTAATGGTAATTTATAAGTATTATTATTATTATTATTAATATTTAACCAAATGAGTTTAAGCCATTATCTAGCTATGACGTCTCTGCTCACAATGCGAACTGTCTGATCGCATCTGAGGTCGCATCTACCGCACCTATGGTCCTAGGCTACGTGGCCCTGTCACGCCCTTTCTCGTATAGACTGGCTGCTGATGACGTGGCGGGTTCCTCTGCTCTTGACACAGCAAAGGCGTATCATAGTCGCATCTCCGGTTCTTCGGGACGTTCTCGTGACTCTGGGGTCTCCTCCTCGTATGGTCCTTCGGATGTAGATATTACTCGCCATGGACGCCATGGCTGCCGCCACCATTTACAGAAGCATCCTGCTCCTACCATTCACATACGTTCCCCCACAAGCGACAGTTTTTCTCCCAAAAACCACAAATGAAATTCGATTTTGAATTATCAGCCAGCCTTAGGAGTTTTTTCACTGTCTGCTCTTCTTCCTCAGTTACACTGCTGGCTCGTGTTAACTGAGTGTGAGTGTATAACTTGAAACAAGCGATTAGTTGTCTACAATTGTGTCAACGACTTCTTTGAAATGTTTGGCTGTGCCGACGCATTTCTTAAATCCTATGTGCCAAGAGGGAGTTCAAAGGCGTTTGCCGATATTTTCTTTAATAAACTTGACTTGACTTGACGCTGCTACATTATGAAAACCGAGATTTCCCGCCGGAAGCTCAGTTCTCAGGTGCAGAATTATTTGGTTGAGCCCAGAGCCCGTAGAGTTTTCTGCCATTTACTTAACATGTAGGCGAAAGCTTAGATAAACACTGCCGACAGAGAAAATAGAGACCGGAATTACAACTTCTGGCTTTTTAGTCGTCATCGGCCGGTCATACCCTTTTCTTTATGGGTAGTTTTCATTTGGTCGCTGTAAGGCTGCTGGAGGGCCTGGTGAGTTGAGTCCTAATGCAAAAGAGAACAAGTGAGGCCTCTTTTTAACCGTAAAGCTTTCTTCCGCTGATCCCAGTTTACCCGATCTAAATCGGCATGACAATTAGTCTGTAGTGACCCCTTATTCTTAGCCATGCTTTCCTCGGACGCCGCGGGGACAAGACTCTCAAGGTCACTCTCTGTCTGGCTTAAGGACTCCGGTTCACTCAAGGTCGGGACTTGTCTGGCATTACTAGCCCATCACTTCTCAAGGCGAGACCAGTGCACAAGATGCGAGAAGGTTTTTTACGCTCAGTCACTCCCGGAACCGACGATCTACTGTTCGGTTGCAGTTGTCCGGACCCGGTGATCTACTTGCCGGACTGCGCCTCTGGACTCCGGCCCATTCATGGCTGGACTGCACTTGTCTGTGAGTCACTTGCATGTTACTTAAATTCTACGCTTGTTACACTACATTAAATTATCCATAACAATCTGGCCTTCCTATGCCTTATCATATTCACTAGCTTATACATGTTGAGATACGTTCTATTGCCTATTATCTGGCCGGACGACATCGTATCCCACAAGTCCTTGCCCTACTGGTTAGGGCACTGGACTTCAAATCGACAAGTTATAGTTTCGAGCCTCGTGCGCTGCACTACTTAGGGTTAGGTTTGGCTGGCTTATAATATCTACTAAACCAGAAACTGTCATTCCAACCTCTTTTCTTTTTTTGGCAATATTAATCTGCATATACTACTACATATATATATGTATATATGTATATATACATATATACATATATATGCATATACTACTATTAATCTGCATATACTTCTAGCCACAGTGCGGCTGCTGGCTGGACTTGAGAGTGAATTCTAAGGCAGAATGCGACGAGTGAGTCCTCTAATCGATCTGTAAGTGTTCACTCGCTAATGGAAGCTTAAATGTCCGTGAACAGTTCACAGCAGCTCGGCATCCTTACAGACTAGTGACGTGGGTTATTAGTGTTAGGACCCGACTTAACCGACACAAGCGCACGCAGCTCTGAAGAGTGGTTCCCACGCTCTGCGACCGGTCCGTTCAAAAACAGTGCACCTGACGCCGCACAGCTGCGGCCAGGCTAAGTACTCTAACACGCCAGCTAGATGAGTCACAAAGCCAATGCAGTTGCTCCTCTCTGGAGAACACAATCCGATTGTTCCAGTGTTGTACGCTTTGCTTGCCATAAGTACGCTGTACTAGTTATGCAAAAAGACTTCTACTGTTGCGCCCTTCTTGTTGCGTTCTTCCTTTTGGACTCGCACCAGGCGTGTAATTAGAAGGTAATATTTCGGCTTTTGGCTACATTTACAACCATCAAAGTACACCAATCTCTGTACAACTAAGAGCACCACAGGTCGGCGCGGATATAGATCTACCCAGCCGGAATGTCATTGCCTGCCTATGTGCATGTGCCCAGCACATGCAGACACGATTGTTGATCTTCGTGGAGCGATCACGCCGTGGTAAGAAAATACCGCGCAATGGTGGTTGACCGACATCCGCTCTGTGAACGCTTCCCAGTTGAATGAAACAAGCTTCTGTGCGGAATAGAAGACAGACATGGTAGTAGAGAACAAGCTGACTACGAAAGTTTTGTGCTTGTGTATATCAGCTTCTCAGTCATTCTGTCTGCGACAGGGCCATGCCCTTTGTCCGGTTTTTCTGTTATCATTGGCTCATCCTTGAGCTCCAATCAGGACAGACCCTCACGTGATGTCGGCCGACGGAAAGTTGCGCACAACTCGGCAGCATGCTTCCACGCGTTGGTAGTTCTTTGTCAGACGTGAAAGCCGTACGACAGCAGTGATGATTCACGTTGTAGGTCGTCCTAACAGAATGTCTCCCACAAATTGCCTTTATTTTGTGACCAACAGAAACTGACATCAAAGCAATTAGTCCAGACCAGAGTGGGCTCGTCTTATGCGTTAGAGAAAAAAGAATATCGATTAGTTGCGCGGTCGACAAACATGTTCTCCCCCCAGAACTCAGGCGCAGAGCAACCAAGTGGAAATCCTGAGGTCAGTATTTTAATCCAACATCTTTCTGACTGGATTAAAAAGGAATTTTCTCTCAAAGAGAAGTGTACGTTTATTTCCATTAGACTCTTGTAGTCCTTTTAGAAGTAGCGTGTTCTCCTGACGTCACATATGCATTTTTATTGCTCCTAAGTTCAACTTAGCCAATTATAATAAGGTAAGAAGAAGCTACCCAACCTAAAAAACGAATCCCTGTGATAACGATCATGAAGAAAAAAATAAGCCGAAGCGCACCTATATGACAGTTTGACCAGGTACCCCACAGCCTAGTTGGCGAGGACGGTGAATTCTCGCATTCGTTTAAAAGGATATTAGACTTGCACGGAATTTATCGTACTCTTTTCCTCCGAAAATGGGTCCGGTTTAAAGACTCAGTCAGAGTAGTAAGATCGGGCGCAATGTTACTTGTGTTGTGCTCAACCGCTGCATGCACAGTGGAGCTGTTTTTACCACAAAGAAGAAAGGCGGGCTCGAATTCCGTTAAAGTGAGAGTGCCATTGGGAAGACATTAAGTAGGAACCCTTGCAACCAAGCCGTAGTCATGGGAGGATCGCGTTATCCCATCAGTCAGCAACCTTATGAGGGCCCCGCTTTTAGTGCACTATAATAGTTTACAAGCGCATTGAATTGTTTATAGTAGGGAATAAGCATTGAACGCCTTGGGCATAATGCCCCCAAGTTGACCTCACTCGCTTGTCCCTTTTCCATGTACCAATCTGCCCCTAAGTTTAGGTGCCTGATATTGGGATTTGGTGCAATTGAATGAAAGAACTCAATAATCTATCTACATGCGCAACAAACTACCTTATTTTCCCCACAAAATCATCAGGCTTTCACATAACAGGAATCGGGTGCAACCAAGCCACAGAGCTTAATGCACCTGGGATAGGCGTAAAGTATACTGTTATCGGCTGCATTCATGTAGGAAACTGAAGGCTTAAAGATATTCCTAGGGTAAGAGAAAATGCGTTTGAAGTCCCTATTTTGTACAACTTCTTGTGGCTCAGTGGACATTTGCGCATGCTGCGTCAATAACATACACTAAACCTACTGATACAATATAAGTAACACATATATAGCAGTTAAATTAAGCCACAAAGGCACAACGGCCCAGCAACTTATTAGAACTGAGGGCAGTGTTTAGATCCGTCGCCAAGTTTAAAGTAAGATGAATTTTTTCAAGAAGGCAATGATTAATTCAGAAATTTTTGGGTTGCAATTAAAAAAACAGAGATAAAGGGAAGTCAACAATTAACTGAGCAGCCATTGTAGTTGTTTGAGATTCCGGATCCGCAAAGAAACCAATAATCGGAGGCAATAAAATAACAGTGAAAACTGTGGAACCCTTTGCACTCTTTCAGTGTATTCGAGCGCATGTGCTCTTGCCTGGGAGAAGGTGTACAGCGCGTGAGCTAAGAGCTTAAATCGGAATGCCGATTCGCGGTGTTGCGATCAGAGTTTCAGGCTTCTAGCAGCTCTAGCGTTGGATTATTACCGATCAGAGACATTATTAATTTGCCCATGAAGGCTACCACACAGTCTATCTGATAGGGGTGTTTGATGAATTGGGACTGCGGGTCGACCTCAAAGCCGTTCGCTTATCTACCTTGATTTGTCAATTGAGTTATACTGCGGTTGTCCTGAGAGGGGCCGTTGGAGCTTAGAGTCTGAGGTCCTATACCAGAATGCTCACCTAGGTTTACTTTGTTCTGTATTCCCTATTATATGTCCATACATGGCGGCTAGATGAGCCATCTGATGCTGATATCTGCGCAGCACCCCTTACCGTATGTAAGAAATATGGCGGACAGAAGAGAGTGCACTGCCATAATGCCTGTTGTGGCTGCTACAGGCTTGAACTAAAAAGGATACTCACCCCCCAATCAAAAGCCATAGACCTGTGGTGGCCCGCAATCGGTACCGCAGCGCTGGCTCATCTTGTCTTCGCTTGTAAAGCCTTTGACAGTCGCGCGTGATCAGATAACCTGCCTGCGTGCTGATAATCGCTGCTAGGTGCCCGTGATGCTCCGTTCGTTCTACGGTTCCTCGTCAACGCTGCTTGAGGCGCGTCTAAGCTTGAAGCCAATCAATGCGTGCCGTTTCAACTGATTGGCTGCCGAGATGCCAAAAGGCTTATTCCGCAGTCAAGGCTTCCCAGCAGCCAACAAACACTGACATAACTTGTCTGCGGATGCAGCGGTTGCTATCACTGGACAGTTCAGTTTATTTGGTGGGGATGATAAGCAATGCCTTTGAAAACCCTATTTAGGACGTGTACAAGCACCGATAAATTTACCACTACTAACATAGCATTGGCAAACAGTGAGGAGCATTTTTTTGCAATATGTCGGGTTTTTAGAGGTCAGACTTGGAGGGAGGAGAGTAGCATTGATTTTTACAATATATGTCTGGTTTTTAGATTTCAGACTTGGAGAGGAGAGGGGACGCATGTAATTATCCAAGCGTTGTTTGTACATCTGAAGAGAACTGACCTCAACGACTGACTGTGGAAGGTTGTTCCACTGTTGCATGGCACGTTGCGTGAAGAATTCAGAGCTGAGGTTTAGCTTGGACATCTTCGTGCGCAGCTTCATTGTGTGCCCACGGGGATGAGGCGAGAGGTGCCACTGAAACATGTCTTCAAAGCGTAATCCTTTCTCAAGACCGTTTATTTTCTTGTAAACTAGGATAAGATCCCCTCTCTGTTGCCTGTAATGCAGAGAGAATAAATTAAGGCATGCCAGTCTATCTATGTAAGTGTGGTTCTTTAGACCCTTACTAGCTATTTTGCCCGACGCTGCACTTTCTCCAGACATGCTGTGTCCTTTGCTAGCTACGGCCGCCACACCTGTATGCCATACTCTAAGTGTGGTCGAACAAATGTGCCGTACACTTTGCCAAAGAGATCCTCATCGAAGCCTAGAAACGCCCTTTTGATAGCGTGCAGCACTCCCGTGGCTTGATTTGCAGCTTTGACACATTGTAATGAGGGCTTCAGATTACTCTGTATCCAAATGCCGAGGTCTCTTGCGTAGATGCTACGGGAATTCGGATGTTTTTCAGGTGATATGTCCTGCTGCCCTGGGGGATAGGGTAGTTTGTTGGACACAGGTGGAGGACGGCACAATTTTGCACATTGAAATCCAGCAGCCATCTCTCGGACCACGTCTGCAGTTTGCCAAGATTATTTTGCAGAGCATCTCGGTCGCTTGGGCGCTTAATGAGCTGCCAGAGCTTAACGTCATCGGCGAACATGATTATTTCTGCAGTCCAGTTCTTGAAGGCTGTCATTTACGTAGAGAATGAAGAGTAGAGGACTGAGAACGGAGCCTTGAGAAACCCTACTAACTGCGTCAACCCAGTCCGATTTATCCTCCCTGATGCAAATGCGTTGTTTTCGACCGACTAAAAATGACCTGATCCAGTCCAAAAATTTCTCCTTGATGCCAAGAACGCTCAGTTTATGTAAAAGACGTTGCTATGGCACGCTGTCAAAGGCTTTGCGGAAATCGATGTACACTACGTCCACTTCGAAGTCCTCTTCTAAAGCACTTGTCCAGGCCTCAATCGAAGTCAGTAAATTTGAAAGGCAGTTGTGCCCTCGCCGAAAGCCATGTTTGAAATTTTGTATGATGTCACTTTCATCGCAAAATCTTAGTATGGCCTGCTTGACAAGGACCTCTATCATTTTACAGGAAAGGCAAGTAAAGCTTATGCGCCGAAAGCTGCTTGCAGACATCTTGCTACCTCCCTTATATAACGGTACGATGTTGGCCGTCTTCCACTCCAAAGGTAAGTCCCCTGTTCTCATGGAAAGCTCAAACAGAATTGAAAGAGGCACTGATAGCTTGGTCGACAGTTCTTTAAGTTTCAGTCCAGGGATCCCATCCGGTCCAGGAGACTTGTCTGGCTTGATGTGACTGAGGACATGCCTTACGTCTGCGACAGAAAAGGTAACAGCTTCAATAACGGCTGTACCTTTGCCCACTTCTACTCCCGAATTGTCTTCGGGGGATTTCATCATAAACGCCGATCTGAAAAAATCTGACAGCAACTCTACTTTCCGCGGTCCTTCCGTAACTACGTTTCCGAGGTTATCCCTTAGAGCTACAATGTCGTCCCGGTGCTTCTTTGACTGCGGATGTATCCATAAAACTTCTTGGGACATTTTGTGGCTTGTTGAGCTCAGTTCACGCAGAAGAAGCTGCTCCAACCAACTCTGCCTTGCCTGACTTTAGATTTTGGAAACCGTCGCTTTGTCCACACAACTACTTCCCACGAGCTTACTGCATTTCAGCTGAGCTATTGAGTAAATATGGGTGTTCTCGTGTAAACAGACCGAGTTCATGACATATTAGTCATTCACAGCCCCCTTTTTTCATTTAGTCTGACGACGAACAAGTGCTGCCTGTTCGGAAATTCACGAAAAAAACTCCGTTTTTTGGAGATCTTCTTCCTCTTCATAATATAATCTCGGAATGTTACTTGCTTCACTTGTCCAATATTAGACTCTGTCTTGAATGGGTATGAAGAAGACCAAGTACAGATAGCCTGAACAAGCCATGAATACTAAGCTGCACTTTTAAGGCCAATACTTCCTTGATAGCCGGTATTCTCGAAAGTCCTGCCTCCAACAGACAATGTTTGCATTGGTCGTAATGGGACGCTCACAGATCGTGTCACAGGACCCACTCATTCCGGTGGGCCCTGGGGCCCCCTCTCGAGTCTCGCAAGCAGCCACAAAGTGCTTTGTCACATTACCAATAAGAGCAAGAGAAACAAAAATGACCACATACAGTTTCGGGAAACTTTGATTTGCTGCTGCTTACTCGCCAATCGGCAAAAATCAATGGATCAAAACTTTGAGATAATTGTGAAACACTGTAAGCAGAATTAAAACATAAAAAACATCAATGGTATGGTTGTGTTGTTTAGAGGTAACAACATTATGGAAATGTGGAAAATTCCAAAAACTCGAAAAATTGTTGTAAATGAGTAAACTTCAGCTTTAAATAAACATAAAGCTTGTCCCTGCAAAAAAACGTGCAAATAAACCAACACAAGTGTAATTTTATCTACAATAGCCCTCTAGTGGACTTCGCACTTAGGTGGTCGTTACCAAGCTGCGTACAGTTCGAGAGTAGATTCCAGCCGAGCACCATAGCTTTTTTCTTTAATTTTTACATTCTTGAGATGCGTTTGGCTAAAGCCAGAAAAAATTTGGCTGGGTTTGACCAATAAAGGCATCACAAAAATAACATTTTTCGTAAGATCCCATGTTGTCGGGCCAACCAGAAACGAATAAAGTTAGATAGAAGTGGTGGATAAAATCGTAGAAATGCCATTCTTTTTGTATCAGGCGAACTTTCCTTTTGTTAAGTTTCTTTGAAAGTAGCTCTGGTGTTAAATTAGGATGAGTTTCCGATCATCCTTTGCAGTTTTTCCAATCAGCTGTCCACAAGTGTAAATTCTGCTCTATAAGCTTATGAGAACGTTCAGTATAGCAGATTTATTAAAAATATTTACCAAAGTAGTGATTTCTCGGATATACCTCATCATGCAGATGAGCATTTGAGTATGTTTTTTAGACACACCCAAACATGAATTCGCATCGTCGAGAAAAAAATGAACGCCCAAAATAAGAATGAGGCACTGCATATGCTTTAGTTGAAGGCGAGTCATCTGTTTAAAAAGCGACTTAATCAAGCATTTTGCTGATCGATGTCTGCACACTTTACCTTTTTCCACGGCAAAGACGAAGGATACTTTGGGATGCTGGACTGTTTTTGTTCATTTTCTTGGATATTACTGATTATCTGTCTATTTCAAATGAAAGTATCTACTTTCCCTTTACATTGCAGCTTTTGACGCCTTTCCTATGTGCAACCTGGAGCGTTAACTAAGGTTTGATATTTTTTCCGGTAATGCCACATTTTTTTAGGAAATTTCTACGCATAAGACTGATAATGCATGTAAAAATGTAGTTGCCAGGCCGTGAGAAACGGTATCCGGGAGTTGTATTCACACAGGCTTCGCAAATTGCTAGCCTATGTTGCTCATGCTCCTAGGCGTTTCAGGATTAAAAAATAAACTTCTAGAAGTGACCAGAGGAGTTGCCAATGGGGACTAACTGATGGCTGAAAGAATCGATGAATAAACTTCACCTATTGGAGACAGAATTAGATGTGATTTGTCGGATTTCAAGACATTCTACACACTTCATACATAGGCAAAGAGGATGACCGCTGCGAAATGAGTTAATAAATCTATCAACTCACCTTTCTTGAAACAAAAATAATAAAAAACAAATCACCTTGACTCAGTGTTGGAAAACCTGGTGCAGTTTATATCAGAGGTTTACTTTCGGGTGTAAATGAAAAAGATTATACGTTTCACCTATCCCGGTACCTAACCACCTTCGTCGTAGTATATAAGACAGGTGTGCCCAAACGATGTACGATATCTTCGATTGGAAAGTGCTATTGGCATCGAAGTGTAATTGCTAGAATAAAATACCAATTACGGTGGAAGCCAGTTATTGAATTATCGGACCAGAGCAGAATTGACAGCTACTTTGAGTAGACTTATCTAGAGTGCACGCTTTCATGGCGGTGGAACAATATCGGACTTGAAATCAGCCTGCTAGCGTTAGACTTTGAGTAGTTTTGACAAAAAGCCACTGGTAATTCTTCTTGAAATGATTTTATCCTCTATTGCACTTTTAGGGCCTGGTAAATCCCGCAGTAACACCATGTCATCATGCGCACATTACCTCATAGTGAATAGATAATATATTCACGTTCTATGGCATCTTCTCTGCCTCTGTAAAGACACCACCAAACCCTTACCGCCGTCTAACCAACCACCTATTTTCGACCGCAACTTCTCTTATTCCCGTGACTCAATTGGATGAAAGGATGAACATATTTTACCGCCCGTTTTCCTTTTTTCCTCTGTTTACATATAACTATATTAGCCCGATGAGAATTTATTTAAATCAGACGTCTGCTCACCCAGTAAACTTTTGAATCTGAAAGATGTGTATTTTCCTATGATCAGGCTTAAGAAAGTCAGGAATCTAATTAATCAGTTTACAAATAAAAACTTATTATTTCATGGTTCCTGCTCATTTGTTAGAATAAGATAACTGTGGCGATAAGATTGCGAATGAACCTTAACACGACTGTGGGCTAAAGAACGACAAGAAAGTGGAATTTTCCAAGCCTCAACAGGGAGGAAGGGAGGTACTCATGCCTTAATTTTGGCGTGAAGGGGGGGGGCGAGTATTTTTGTTTTCCTTGCTAGCGATCCGCAAAAACATTCATGAAGTCTTAAACACCTAGTAACGGCTTGAGAATACAGCAGCCCCTTGAATAACCAATCATTTTTGTTCGTTCAGAAAATCAATACCTTCAGACGTTTTGCGTAAGAAAAAAAAGAACCAGTGGGAAACAGTTGTTTTGTTTGTGTGGCGTGAGGCTAGGTTTCTTCCCGTATCTCCCCCTGTCCTTCTTGAAAGAGGTTTTGTTTTTACTCCTAGCACAATGTCAGTGAAGTTTCAACCCGTGAAATTATGATTTACTGCAGGTCTGTAATACGCGTTTTGTATCCTCTATTACAGTGTGGAGCAAAACACTTATGTCTGTGGATAACACGCAACTGTGTGCCAACAGATTTAAAAAGTCTTGAAATACTGATGAAACGAACTAGGAACTTAAAAGCAACCATAAAAGCAATATTCCTCTGTTTGAATATCAGCTTAAATTTACAAACATTCCCATTGTTACATTCAAATGAGTTGGCAAAGATACGTTTGCCTTTGATAATTCTCATCAGGCCCTTACTTTTATATGGTAATTAAGTAACTTAGCTATGCTGGTTCGTAGAAAAATAGTATGTTTGTCAGGGGAGGGAGAAGGGGGGGGATCAGGGCAAAATCCGATCAGCGTAAGTGGAGACTATTAAACGGCCCAGGTGAAAAGCTGTTTACTGGGGAATTGGCGGCTATTGCCCATGGTACCTGTGGTGCCGCGATGAAGTTCTTTTGGGCGCACAGGACCGGTCGGCGTAACCTGATAGTCGTCACTTCTGTCGTATCCAACAGACAGTGTCAAAGAAATTTTGAATAGCTTCAGGGAACCCTGTAGATCCCTCGAAAGGCCTCTTTGACATGGACGCAATGGTCTGAGTCTACCAGGTGTGCTAGAATGGAAATGTTTATTCACTTTAGTTGGCCCTTTCCTAACCATGCTGGAACGTGTTCTCGAACTCTTTTGGATAAGCGCCAACTCGTCGGACTAATATATTTTAGCGCACCTGATAGACTCAGACCATCGCGTCCATGTCAAAGAGGCCTTTCGAGTGATCTACAGGGTTACCTGAAGCTATTCAAAATTCATTGGACAGCGTTTGCATTCTGGAGCTACTATCGGTAAGGTTAGTACTGCTTCTAGTATTACGTAAAATGGCTGTGCATAATTGCAAAATATCTACAATTCCATGATTATATCTGAAAATCAGATGGCCGTTGGAACTCAGCTGTGACAACTTTTCCTCTTCCTCAGTTAGCAGCAAGTTGAAGTCAGTAACGCGCTCTTAAAGGAGTAAAAAATATCCAAATTTTCTTTTTTCTATGGGAACCGTTTCCTATCTCTCCCTTTTAACGTATAGAGGCAAACAACCTGATAATTCTTCCTGTTGTACCTCGGCTATGCACAATCTCTTACGTAATAATGCATCCAAGCGTGGCTCTTCAGGCTGAATTGGGTTCGAATTAGATGATTCTTGTTCATTCAATGTTCAATGTGTTTAGTCTGGCTGATTGCCGAAAAGCTCTTCTAGCGTTTATGGGAATTTAAAGTTGTCCAGCCGCATAATATAAAATTAACGTATCTCAATAGTCAGGAGGCCAGAGTGTTAGGGATAAATAAGTTAAGTGTAGGAGTAGAATATGAATAATAGGTGAATGACTACCAGATTAATGTTGTCCTGCCATGAGATTGCCGGCTCCGGAAGGCTGAGCGTAAGCAGTCGCCACACTAATGTCCTTTGTGAACTGGCCTTGAGAAGTGGTTGGCCGGTTAGGCCGTGACCTCGACCGGAGGTTTGCGCACGTGCAGGTGGACCTGAGAGCCAGATATGCCCCAAGGGCTTGCGAACAAAGCATGGCTTAGAATAAGAGGTCGCTACAAATTAATTCAGTAATGCGAGTAGCTAAGACAATTAGGGGGCTACATGTATGCTAGTTTTACGCTATGATGATTGGTTCTTCTGTTAAGAATGGGGCTTGTCTGTAACTTCATAGGGAAGAATTAAATCATGTATCATCCTGCTACTCAGAAAACAAGCTGTTACTTAACAATCAGAAATGAGTTGTGTGTGTCTGTTGAATTTTATCAACGCTCACGCATAAATTTTAGGATACTTTCCCAAAAACAGTCTCCTCTTTTCACTATCTTGATGGCGCCCAGGCTTCCGACGTTCGATTCTTCATGCGCACTGACTGTCTTCTTAGTGACCTCTCTCAACTAGTTTTTCACTTTCCTGCTACATTTCTCATCCAAAGATGCTATGGATGTCATCATTCGTTCACTTATACTTCACAGTGTTCCTGATTTCTCCTTATAATTTGCTAAGAGAAGAGTAGTCTATTTCTTCTGTAACCGCTAATTCTTGCTTCCACCGGCAAACCAGTGGTCAATTTTGCCTCAGACGCTGCTATAATACAATTACATGCAACCAGTTGTGGAATAAGGAGGCTGAGCTTAGGTTTGTTTCGACGACCGTCGAAAATTTTATGTTATAGCTTTTCGGTCGCAACTGAACCATTCGCATCTCGGGTATGGCTACCAGAAAATGTAGAAAATTTCCATTTTAAAAAGAATCGGTTCCTTCTACGGACTTAATTAAAAACGCACGCCTAAAATTTAACCTATGCGCATCTGATGTGATTTTAGGATTGGACAGTCTGTCGGTGTGGACGTTGCAGTTTTGCGAGATTATGTGCCTGCCCATCTCTCATTGATGTACGCAGCAATCTACCCTCTAAAAAACCTGTGGTGTTAAAGGTTTACTCTATCAGTCTTACTAGGAGGATGTTAGCAGATATGAATAATTGAATTGAGCCAATTATGAAATATTTGACGGCCCGGTGGGATTCAAACCCATGCCAGCAAGGAAGGCCTGAGTACAGTTAATGCTCGAGCTATCGAGGACCCACCGGAAGCCATGTGTCTAGTCAGAAGTGGGTCGATATTACCCGCTCCACAACGTATGAAATCTGTTATTGCCCAGTTAGTTCTGCGTTGGCAGTTGCTATAGCCCAATATTTTAAAGCTGACTAATAGGCAAAAGAAGGCAAGAGAGCGGTTGCGATAGACAATGACTGTGGCCTGCGAGGTCTGCTGAGTCGTCAGAGTCGTCGTCCGTGTCTGCCGGTCTCTTTAACTTGTCCATTCCGGCATATTTATATGTCTCCGGTCTTTCCAGAATATTCCTAGCATATAGGCTGCATGTAGACATTCTAGAATGATTTCGACTAGGATAACTGCCCCCGCTATGTGGGTGGTCGTCTGGTTTTCTCGGCTCACGGCGTACGTGCGGGCGTCTAGTATGAGGGCGTGACGTACTCCGGGTGGCCCGGTTGTGGGCAGGACTCAACTGGTCGGTCGTTTTAGTCGACTGCCGTGAGTACATGGGGAATCCCGCCTCCGTAACAGAATCCACCTTTACAACTACAGTAAGAAGACTGCACATTTAGCAAGGACTCAATCTAGAATCCACCAGATAACTGCTAGGCACACTTTATCAGTTGGAGGGGCTAGCGGGGGTGGGAAGGGAGAATAGGGGAATAAAAAAATTTACGTGACGGTTTACTTGACAGTCGGAATAAATTCAAGCTTCTCTAACCTGCCTTGATGTGTAATCGTCACCTCGGCACACAGTTTCAGCAGCGTCAAATTTGAGGTCGTGCCCCATCTCTGCAGTATGGGTTGCTTCCTCCAACTTTTGGCCCAATGTCCGTGCAGCCAGCTGATGCGCATGCATTCGCAATTGTAGCTGTTGGCCGGTTTCTCCAACATAGTTGCACATCCTGCAGCTACACTGAAGCCGGTTGACGACACCTGACTTCTCCTGCTTAGGCAAAGGGTGTTTTGGCCACATTCCTTGTTGCCGGATTTTAGAGGTAGACCTGTGGGCAACCCCTATTCCGAAAGGCATGAGGAGTCTAGCCACGAGTCCAGAGACCCCACTACGGTTTTGATGGGCAGCGTTTCTTGGTGGCATTCGATTCTGTTCAATGAACGCTCGCTGATAGTCGGTGGCTGTGAAGAGCTCCCGAGGGAGTTTCATCGCGTCCCGTTTGGCGGCTGGCGTACCACAATGTATTTCTACCCGGCAGTGTAGCGTGCGTATACAATTTCACTAGTGCTGCAGCGGGGGGTTTCTATTGCGACTCAGAACTTGCGATGTGTTTGTCGGTTAACGGTAGACGTAAGCCATAATGTTTCCGTCTAGATGGTGGCAGACGAGGAACGGGAGTCTTCCTTCCACTTTACTTTCAATCGTAGACTGTAGATCGAGAAAAATCGAGTTCAGGCGCACTTTATAGTAGCAAATCCTACCCTGGTTGATGATACCGAAAGTGTCTCCAAAATTTGAATTTCCACTCGTTGAACAATCATCTATCGAGTTTTTGGAGTACAATCTTGGCAATCAGCCCAGAGATTGGGGACGTCAGCGGAGTCCTTTTGAGTTAATCATATGTGATCTCTTCAAACGCAAAGAAAGTGCGGAGGCAATGCATCATGAGTCCTCTAAGATCCTGAACTGTGGGCTGACCTTCTTTCTTCTCGTAGAAGAGAAGACCTTCTTACGTAGAAGATCAGGGATTGGAATGAAAGCAGGCGTCTGTGGTATGAACGTGGAGTGAGATAACATCGAATGACTTCAAGCGTACAGTATTTTCCGAAAATCACGCAAAATTCCGACCTTAGCGAAAGGTTGATACTCGTTTTCTAATCGGCATTGACTAAGGTTGTGATATTGATTATCGTGTAGTCTATTCTGAAGTCATTTTAGTCATGATAACATGCGGGCTTTTTATCGAGGTGAGTTCTGACAACTAGAGAAAAACGTTGATATTTTAAAAACTGGCTACTGTATTTTTATCATTTATTTTGACTGCCTTTATAAATTCGAATATATTTTATGGAAAGCATGCACAAAAATTATTATTGTCTGTATTTGCTTGATAGAAAATTACGCCTTTATTAACTTTTATACCTCAAAAAATAGTATTTTTTTGGTTTTAGAAAAGTTGCTAATTATAAGCTCTTTTTACAATTGTGAAGTGCTTATTCATAATACATCGTATCCGTCAATTGCCGTCAATTGTCAATGCTTCCAGTACTGCATAAAACATGTTCCACATCTATTGCAAGATTTTATGACAACTATGTGACTTTTTCCTCAAAATATAGGCGAAAACATACTTTTCCTTAAACAGAATGTACACAGTGCGCAGTGTGTAAACCTGGAAGTCTAGTGTACCAGTCAGTATGTTTCAAGATTATCAGGCAATTGACAAACTTTTGTAAAACCAAAAGATACCATTTCCTTGAGTATAAAAGTTAATAAAGGCGAAATTTTCTACTGAACAAATACACAAGATAAATTTTTCATGCGTGCTTTCCACAAAATATATTCGAATTTATAGAGGCAGTCAAAATAAATGATAAAAAGGCATGCTACAAAAGTAGCCAGTTTTTAAAATATAAACGTTTTTTCTAGTGGTCAGAACGACGCTCGATAAAAATCCCGCATCTCATCATGACTGAAGCGAAATCAGAATAGACTAAACGATAATCAGTATCACAACCTGAGTCAATGCCGATTAGAAAAAAGAGTATCAACCTTTCGCATAGGTCAGCATGTTGCGTGATATTTGGCGACTACTATAGATGACTGTATTGCAAAGAGAACTTCGATAATATTTAAAATAAAAGGTAGATGTATGGATAAGTTGTTTTTTGAGTAGTTATCGGTGTAGGCGTGGTTACTTAGAGTACTCATCTAACTTTTCGTATCTACTTGGCTGAAAGAAAAAGGCAATGCATACAAAATTTATTTTGCTACAATTTATGTTCAAAATGGACTATAATATAAAGTGTTTAGTTTATTTATCAGCATTTTCATTTGACCCAATTGTGAAAAACTCGAAGCCCCGCTGGAGGTCAAACCCACACAACAGGGCAGGCTTTTGTGCAGCTAACGCTCTAAGAGACTCACAGTGAGCCGTGAATTTAATCACATTTGTGTTTATTTACTGACGCAACCTACTGATCGTATAGAATCCACCATTACGGATATATTAAGCTGCCTCTCCAGGCGGGATTTCCTAAGAAAACATCTAGAATCCAGAAGAATGACTAATAGGCTGACTTTATGGTTTGGTAGATTTTCTTAAATCAGTTGGCCCTATTGTGAAAATTTCGGTGACCTTAATGAGACTCAAACCTATGCCAATAAATACAGCAAAAGATAAGCACAGAAGATGGACCTGAGAGATCATTGCACTGCTTAATCTACTATGAAGCGGAGAACCGCGACTCAAACAGTTCACGGTTGCATCCATCAAATCAGATGCGTAATACCAAACATTCTATGCATACCGTAGAAGAAAAGGATATCGATTAGTGAGTTGGATTGAGCATGTGGTTACATAGCGACTACGTCCTTCAAATGCTGCACCCTACAGTAGATTCCCTATCTGATGAAACATTGTGTATTCACTAAAAATGTAATTTTGTGCGAAGTCAGCACACGCGGCGTATCCCAAGCTATTATATCAGTAAAGTAAGCACCATAAGTAAAAAAACATAACTTGCTAAAGAAATTACTATTTACTAGCATATAAATATTTAAGTTACATGAAAAACTCAAAATTAAAGGGATAGCGATACGACAAGTCGCTGGTCCAATGTTAAATATAAATATGCTTAAGGCATGGGAGTGGAAAAGAATAGCAAGTTAATATAGAATAAGTACAAATACAAAAGGTTTATAAGGTAAATTGTTTCAATTAACATTTAAAATTGCATTGAATATGACAGAAATGGTTGTGGTCCCCTTAACTAAAGTTTTATTCCCAACATGAATACTTCGTAAAAATGTTCGTTTTAATGCACGAAAAGATCCTTGTGTGATTTGTATTAATTTTTATTGAAATTTGCAAAAATATTTTCTGTGGTAATCACATCCCGGGTGTTTAACAGAATAAAAAAGATTGAAGGCCACACACGTTTAGGCTGGCTGCTTACTTAAAAGTTAGATTACAGTTGTACTTTTAATAAAATTATACCATCTTGTTTATATTGAAAGATATTACCGTTGTAATTATTTCGAGAGTTCGCGTGCGAAGAGCAGCAGATTGTTTTTGAAGTTCTGCTAAACACTTTAGGAATTTCACTCTTTTGCTTAGTTTTTCCATAAATAACGACTTTTTCAACGAAGTTACCGAAAAATTAGAAATAAGAAATATCTTCAAAGCATTTACCTAAATAATGAGTTTTTAAACATTCCTCATTATGCAGCTGCCTGTGTGGGTTATGACTTTAGAATCACCTAAACATGTCAACCCATTGCCGAGGAAAATGAATTTCCATAATAAAAGCCAAAAATGTATGCGTCTAAGATTTATTGAAAAACTTCTAATACAAAGTCACCTTTTAAAAAAGCGTTTTAGTTAGATATTTCGAAGTCGAATATCTGTGTACTACACCTTTTTTGAAGATGAAGTCAAGATCGCAATAGGACATTTTGAGCAGTTTTTGACTCCCCTAAAACTTTGAGATGCATACTCTGCAGAAACTGAAAGAACTTAAATTTCTATGTAAGCTGGATAAGTTTTCAATATGCTTTTTTTTCTGCAGAGCACCGTTGTTTGATTTCAAATGCACAGCAGAGTGACTGAATATATCCTTCGATATTTTAAACATGATAAACTTTTGCCTATTGCGTTCCTAGGTTTTATATTTATTCATTTTCTGATATATTTTCACATTATTATGATGGGGTTTGTTAGCGGTGTCAGTAAGAAAACTTATGACATTCCGAGGAAGTTCATGTAGAGTCAAATAGGACCAGTAATTTTGGCATACTAAAACAAATTTTGGTCTCTTGTTAGTTTCAGTATTTTTTCAGTTTATTTGGTGAGGATAATAGGCAATGCGTTTGAAAACCCTATTTAGCATGTGTAAATTTACCACTACTAGCATAGTATTGGCAAACAGTTAGTTAATTACTTAGCTTTGGGGCACAAAACGTAAGCGATTTGTAAGGAAAAATGTTGTTAACTGAATTCATATTTCTTTTCTCGACAATAATGCTTTATCTCATACGTACACTTACCTCAATTTCATGGAAGCAAAACAAAATTTGCCATTTTGTGAACAGATAACATTAAAAAGTTTCGGCTCTTCATGAATTTTCGTTTATAGTGCACAAAAGAGAAGCTATTTTCCGAAACGTTTAATTAAGTGGAAAATTCCTCGGATACCAACAAACGCTGCATTTCTCCCAGTTCCACCTATATTTTCTCCCAGTATAGTGAACTGAATGGAATTCAATTCTAGTTAACAGTATTCTGCGCCTCAAGTCAACCTAATGAACTAATTAAACAACCCTAAATGTTTGTTAAATCCTCCAATCCCTTACCTTACATCAGATATGTAATCTACTGTAGGTGGTAAGCCAGTAAACGTTACGTTCCTGCGTTTATTTCATGTCTTTCTGAAAGGATTGTTGATGAGAGATGTATAATGAATATGCTTGCTAGTCAAATGTCTTTTTACAAATCCTGCGCAGTGTGAAACGCTTAATACAGGATGACCAAACAGCTGCCATAGGAAGCACAGGAGCAGCCTTAATTGGGCAAATGACAAGCCAAGTGTAATTAAATTCCCGGCTTTCGTCCCGCCTTTGTAGCTTAATTGGTAGAGCGTTGGCTGTGCTTAAACGTTTTTCTGCTCGGGTGGGTTTGAATACCACCGAGGCCACGTATTTTTCACAATTGGGTCAAGTGACTGTGCTATATATATGTTGCTGTTGAACACATCTGCTGTTTTAAATCGATCTTACGTGGTCAAACTTATGGGCTAGCTGGCAAAGCATTCGCCACTTGTGAAGGAAAATTTTTCTTAGCTATTATTTTAAAGAATGGCGTCCCTCGTCACCGTTATACAACAGCATCGTGTTTTTGTGCTTGAGTTCTTTTGCACAGAGGCGACTGACGAAATTTATCCAATGATTCCTTCTCATATAACAAATGTAGTACACCTACTGTCTCATCTGTTTTTGCCAGAACTTATGGTGAAGGTTGCGCCTGAAATGAAAAACATCTACCTTAATGTTGTTGCGTTACGCACTGTTTAGGGGAAGTGAAGGTAGCGTATGGCATTTCACCACGCACTGTGAAGCGCACACTAATTGCGTCTACAACATATAAAGGCTGGCGTAGGGGAAGACAGGTCAATTCTACTCAGTCGTCATGATCAAGCTGCTACTCCTCTCAGTCCTTCTCGCAGGCGTGAGCGCCATGATTCAAGGTAATTCAAACAGAGTTTTTAAAATAAGCGTTCTACGCAATACTTTTATCAAATTTGCTGAAAACATTGCTAAAGAACTGGTAGATTGTTCCCAAAGTGCCAAAATTACTACCTATTAAAAGTCTTAATATTACCTGGAAGAAATATTACACAGTTAACGAAAACATACTTACTGCAGCGAATATTTCCTAAGTATAATCGAAATGTAAATCATGAAGAATGTTTTGAAATTGCGAAAATTCCCTTCAGAGAATTCAGCAGAATATCTGGCGAATTTATGCAGCTTTCAATAAATTCTTCTCGGGCCATAAGATTTATTCAGGGAGGGGCTAAAAAGTGACATGCTGGCAATTATGTTACAGGCAAATTAGTCATAGGTGAAGGAAAAGGGATAGGGTTGGTAGTACTCGGCTGGTTGATGAGGGTTTGTTGAGTCTGGACAGGGGATGGGAGGGGGGTTGAAGCGGTAGAAAGCGCGAAAAGATGCAGGTAGTTACGTTGGCCATGCGAAGCTCGGAGCTTGCTAGAGGTTCTTCTGCGTGCACAAGACCGGCTTCCTCAACCGGATTGCGGTTGCTTCTGCTGTTGCTGGCAGGCGCTGACCCAGTGACTTAGGGTAGTCTGGTGAGACCTTGTAAATTACCTTAGAAGCTTCGCTGGCGTCCACACAAATGTGTCAAAACTGCCCCATAAAACATACAGAGCGGTCTGAGCAGTACTTAATTTACGTTATAAGAACTCCCCGAGGACGTCATATTTTATTTCTTTGTTTGAAGATTTGCCGGCTTTCCCAGACATATAAAACTTATGTTTGCTGTGGCAATACTTTTTCGCAGTTGTCGTCCAGATGGCTGATACAAAAAAAATTGTATTCGATCATCCTTAGTGAAACTCTCTTCACGGTCAAATTGAAAAATCATTAACAAAACTCCGTTATCAGTACTCAAGTACAGTTAAGTGCATAGCAAATTTTAGCACAGATAAAACCCAACCAGAGCCTTAGTAGTATCGGCCAAATGGAAAAATAAATGTAGGCAAATCTGTTTTGCTTAATATGATCGTTCACCAAGAGTTTCATGATCATTTCATATATGAGAAAGCTTATTTGATTTTTAGACGACAGAATTATAGAACTGTGGGTAACCGGAGGTATTTAAAAAGGCCTGTACAAGCTAGCCTCTGTCGCCTGTAAAATTAAGTCAAAAATGTCATTACACTTTTACCAGCAAAATTTATACTAAGTTTCAAAATTGTAAGCAGAGTTGTATAATAATGCGAGAAACATGACAGTGTGTACTTAAATAACGTTAATAAACGTGGTTGGGATCTATATAATGGTTAACGGAATGGCCGAAAAATTTAAGACGTTGTCCAAACAGACGTCAGTTTGAAGTTTAGGAAAACCACTACATAAAGAAATGATAAAAAAGAACGGTTTGACGAGCGCGTTCATTTGTAGAAGTCGTTAAAAACTACCTAATTTTGGTTGTGATGTTAAGTTAGCTTACAGACGTGAGGCCGATTCGCTGTACCAAAATATTTCTTTGAATACTTTCCACCAGTCAATGCTTTCAAAATAACCTTGAATTAATGCGAGAATTCAGTAAATACCTCTGTTATCTTTAATCACCCGAAAAATAATTTATGCATGATTTAGTATCATTCTGTTGCCCGAGGATCACACATTTTACGTCCATTTTAGGTCCGAAACAGGAACCAGAATTCAATGGTTAGTATCAAGTTTATTTATGCCATAGTATTATCCTAGCAAACTGAGATTGATTGTGGCAGATAAATTTGGCAGTATTCGAATGCGCATGAAAAAGAAACATGTCATATGTAAACTTCACAATAAAATATAACTAAATGCACTTATGGCCAATGGGAAATTTACCCATCGAAAACTATAGTAGTATCAGAAAAGTAGAGCCATAATCGAAGGTGACTTTGCTTTGCTAAACATGATCGTTAACTGAGAAAAACATCGTCGTTTTATATTTGAGCATGCGTATTTAGTTTTTACACGACAGAATTATAGACCTGTAGATATTTCGGAGGTATTTCAAAAGGCCTGTAAAAAACTAGCCTCGGTTTTTTTAAAAAGATAGTCGATGTTTTATTAATATGCGAACAAATTCGAGGTCCAGGTCACATATTTCTTTCATCATCCCCGGCGAAATTTGCACTTCGTTTTAAACCTGCAAGCAAAAGACAATGAGCATATCCTAAAAATATGCAAGTCATTAAAACGGAAGCAGTTCTTCAATCAAGACGATTAAGCTGATTTACACAAAGAATAGTAAAGTGGACAAAATGTATTAATTCATTCATATGCATCTGATAATGTAAACGACTGTCTTGAGATAAAATGAAGTACAGGGTACTATCTAATCTACGTAGGCAAGTAAGATGGCGTTGTGAACGAAAATAATGCTAATGAATTGTAATGGCTAAGCACTCAAGAAAAATAATAAATTACAAAATGGAAAGGTCAAAAGTATTTCCTAGTATTTGGTAGAAGGAGTTCTTTGAGAAGCAGTGGTTTATTGTGTAAATTTTTGACGCTGACACATCAGGTCATCGTCAGATGGATGGAAATTGTACAAAAAATTTAATTCAAAATGGTGGGTGTAAAAGCTTATATAATACGTAAGGTAATAGTCCATTAAAGTCGCCCGCATGTAACTGTGTGGTCAGTGGGGGAAGATTAGTTGTCACCCGCATGTAATTATGCGGTTGATCAGGAACTGATTGTCAACCGCAATTAATGGTGTGGTCGGTGGTGGCTGGTTTTCACCTCCTCTAGTCCGGATAGGCTTTCGTCTCTTCCATGCTTCTCTGAGGTTGGTATACATCGCGTCCAATTCGACGTGTCAGAGTTGATGGCTCCTAAAAACTCGCGGATTTTCTTGTATGGACAAGAGCCGACAATGCGAGTTTTGGCCCATGCAAATTTGTTGCCAGTTTTCTAGTATATACCTTGACGAGCCAGATGTCAGTTCAAAACAAATTACACACAAAAAATTATAGAGACAAACGACTTGACAAACGCTTTCATCTACAGAAGTCGTCCAAAATCCACCTGATTTTGTTTTGGTTTTAAGTTAGCTTACAGTCAGGCGGATTTGTTTGATTAAAATATGTCTTTGAATGCTTTCCACCAGTCAATCTGTTCGAAATAAACTTAAATTTATCCGAACATTTTGGTAAATACCTCCGTAACACCAATTTCGTATATTTTGTCACCTAAATATACTTTATATATGGTATAAAAGCAATCGATTAATTGATTTTCATTAAATATTTTACATATATTTTAGCTCAGCTACAGAAACCAAAATTCAACGGTTAGTATACATTTAAATTATGGCAAAGTATTTTCTGTCGAACTGATATTAAGTATAGTAGATGCATTTAACAGCATGTAAAAACGCACGAAAAACAAACATGTCAGGTGTAAACTCCACAATAAAATATAATTTAGTGCAGCTAGAGCCCCTTTTGACCAAAGCGGCTTGCCATAAAAATTACTAAAAAAACCTGCTTTATTATACAGTAGTTGCCGGAGGTCATGCAATTTTCATAAGTTTGTATAAATTTGATTATAACTCGAATACCAGTGTAAATGCATTAAGAAAGATTTAGAAATAATAATAAACTGCATCAAGCATATTAAGTAGTTAAAATAACTATAGTAATTACCATGTGTTTGTTAAGAAAACTAAAACTTTCTCGATAATCCCGTGGTTTTGGAGACGTAAAAGGATCTATAAATTAGAAAAATCAATCAATATATTGTGTTAAATCAAATAAAAACTTGAAGCAGCCATTTTTTATCGATCAAAAGAACTTTTCTTTAGTCAAGAAATTCTGTTAACTTAACTCCTACTGGATGAGTATTTATTGAATGTCATCAAAAAAGCGTGTCAATCGATGAATATATAAATTGTGCATCTGTTCGACAGTTAAAGCAAAATCTTTTAAATAAGAAAGATATACAGAGTATTGACCGAAATAGAGTGTTTTTCGATATTACTTTTAATGAATATGGCAACGTTTTTGATATACAGAAATGCCTCAAAACAGCAAAACACATTGTTGAGGGTACTTCGTTTCCGCAGTGGATTTGTGAAACTACTATTCCTAAGATTATTAAAAAACTTTCCATAAAATGTTACTTCTTAGAAAATGCTTTGATTAAATATTCAACCAACTCACTTTTGCGTATATTAACTTTTTAAACGTCATATCTAAATGAAATTTAAGAATTGTACGAATTAATTCAAGTTTCTTGAAGATAAACGATTCAATTTGAGTAAAGATGAAAGAATTTTTTTCTCTTAATAATGGATTACTTTTCGCATGAGTGGATATATTCCACTTTCCGATAAAATTATGCTTATTCAAAAAACTGGCCACATACATTGCCATTTTTCGAAATACTTATTTTGCTTACGTCTGTTTCGTTTTTTAAAAACGCAACAGGTGAACGTTAATTCAATAAGACCTTCGTTGTCTTAAATTGGCATCAACATGCTTGATATTTTGTTTTTGTGTCAAGGCCAGAAAGTGAATTATTTTTGCATTCAAACGAACGCTTCTTCTACGGCATTTTATGCAAAAACCTCAGGAAATAGCTACACATAATTTTAAAAATACAAATCTTTAATTTTAATGCAAACAAATGTGATTCCTTTAACTTGGATTCACTTGAATCTGAACAGTTTTTGACAAACGTTTCCAGTTCGGGAAGGGATATCTTTTATAACTTTTTCACTGATTTTGGATTTCCTTCTTAGTATTATGAACATTAACGCACAGTTTGGTTCTTCCTTTCGTAATAGCATAAGAAATTCCTTCGATATGAGACTTTTCCCAATTTCCCCAAAATTAATGGCCATTTATCTTAATAAACGTAACTAAAATGACGATTTAAATAAGTAAAAGGCTTTTGCATAATTCAATGAACTGAATTAAGCAATAAAGTGTTACTAAATGTACGCTTAAATGCCAGGCCAAATTTCATAATGAGCGTTGCATGGTCATTGGCGACTACTGTATTGAAACATGCATCAAATTCATAAAAATGCTTGACGGGAATTTTTTAACAAACGTGAAAAAAATGTACACTGAAAGATTTGTGGTTTCTGTCCCAGTATTTGTTTGTTTAAACTGCAGCTGAAGAATGTAAACTTCCGTTCTTACCATGAGGAGACTAACAACAAGCAGCAGTGATCCAAAGGAAGAATTCAGGAGGTTCCTTAGGAAATAACATACTACTTGTTCAGTTTTTTCGTACAATAAACATATCTATTAATCACAAACTTTTGGACTGGACAAAATAAAGATCGCCAAAATACCAGATAGGTTTTAATTAAATTACCGGTAATTCTGTGTAAAGATTTCAAACTAGTTTGAATTTAAAAGGGTATCAAGTGCATAATCAGGGCAAGGTGCTTGGTGAACCAATCTCAAAAGGAAGTGGATTTATCTGTACTTTTAGAATTTACGATGACTTCCATTTAAGTTACACAGTCTTTTGACTCAATTTGCTTTGTGCTTATATAGAAACCGAGAACTACAAGGAGAGACTATCACGTGAGTTAGTCATGGACCAGACCTTTTGTATTTTTCATGGAATCAACTTAATAGAAGAACTCAAATCATCATTTTTGATATTTCAGAACTTGAACATGCATTTGGTAATTCTTAAAATACATTTCTTGATGCTGATATTCATCTCCGCAAGCGCCTACATTTTAAATTATAACATTCGATAAACAAAAAACGAAGAAATGAGATGCAAACACCCCCGTATATAGATATTAGCACCATTTTAATTTATTTAAGATTTTTTGGCTTTGATTCACAGTATGAATATAAGTTTTCTTTTCCTAATCCTCTATTTACTTTCAGACGTGTTCATTGGAAACGGTATTCATGGTAAGTGTGCCTTCTGCGCAACAATATGTGATCAGAATATAGTTAGTTCGTTCACTAGTAATGATGCTCTTACTTATGTCAAAAATAAAACAATTTCTAGTGTTCCTGCCGCAAGTACACTTGCAATGGCCTTAGTATAAGATTTGTTTTTGTCCTTGATTAAATGAAATTGATAAATTTAAATTTATCCTATTGCAGTTAATTTAACTGACTTGCATTTTAAACAAATTTATTTTAGCGCTTGGTAAATATATAGGTAAAGCAAACGTTTGAATCTCCGATGGGGTCAATTTAATATTTATTATTACATACATACACATGATTCCTTTCAGTGCGTTAAATAAACTTTGCATCTGGAAAACCATTTTAGCGTCATTCATCGGAAAGGAGGAAAAACGTAGGCACTGTTTTTATGTCATAACAAATTAATGTTACTTATAATTTTAATGAAAATTTGTCTTCCCTTCAACTAAGGGTTTACAAGAAAATCAATAATACTCCTACTTGTTTCATATTTCAGTTCTAACCAAGATTATGGGCAAGTTTGAATTTCACTTAACCCGAGAGAAATTATTAATGAGATCAAACACTAGGAGACACAAATGATTTAGTCAAGAATGGCATAAGGCTGCGTAGAACCTAATGAACCTTTTCAGATAATTTAAAAATTAGTTTACGGATTATTACAAAACACCTGAAATTTATGGCTTTTGGATTGTTTTATTGATGGCACCCCTCAACCTATGTCTATTATTTTTAAATTCAGGATACGTATTCCAGCCAGGCAAAAACGGTAAGTCTAAATGCATCTTTTTCGTTTATGCTCTTGGACTAGCGATGTCTGACGACGACTTCCTTTTTCAGCATGGAAAGCTTACACGGGTATTATATTGTATTGAATTTACATATTAACAACTTTGCCAATATTTTCTAAAATTGCTTTATAAGTTTTTTATTTAGCTTGAATAATTAACCAACCCATGAATACCATTCAGCGTCGTTTTTTTGTTAACCACGTTTTCAGACGCGTACGTAGCACAGTTTATTAAAGGTATGTGTGTACTTATATTACATATGGTAACATTGCATTTAAGTCAAAAAGAAGAACATTGATCAATCGGTTACCGTTTCGTTAATTTATATGAGGTTTCGAACTCTTAGGAAAGTTCTTACTCAGAGGGGGCAATCAAAACAAAATAGTGGCAGTGGTATTTTAAATAATCGGGACTAATTTTGTAGCTACGAAGATGAAGACATAGATCTGCTTATGTTTGTTTTAGTTACCTAGGCTGACAGGTTAATTCCAGTGCTCCACTTAAATTGCCGGTTCCATTTTATCTCTGCTCGAGCATTTGCTTTTGTGGCCATGGAGTTGACTAAGTAGCCCATTTCAATTGTGTACGGCAGCCAGTTTTCATATATCGTCCCTATCCAGGACACTGTCAGCTTACATTAAAATGTGAGCAACGTGGACATGCATTCGGCCTAAGTAAAACAGTTCAGTCTTCGTGAGCCGACTGGGCAAACTCAATTAAGGTCGCTAGGGAATCGAACAAGGGAACTAGACTGGTACTCAATGGGGCGTTGTAATCCCCAAGGAAGAACACAATAAAAAGGCATATATTTTGGATCCACCTGAAGAAGGTATAATTGTGTACAAAATCCGGAGTTGCGTTCTCGGTTGGTAGCCCATGTTGGATCAGGGGTTCCCGCCGGAGTCCGAACTGGGTGCAGTTGGGAGACAAAGAAAGGCCGCGACATCGGCCGGCTTGAGCCAGAGGTCCTCGGGGGTGATTAGGGTGCCTGGCCGGGAACTGCAGGCGAACAGATGCTGACAGTCATGCGGCGAGACGCCGCATTTGGGACAGCACTCGGGTATAGACGGGTCCAACCGGTGTTGGATCTGGCGAAGGAGCATGCAGTAGCCACTGCGAAGCTGCGCCAGGGTACAGCAATTCATTCGTCGGAGATGACGTTCCGAGGTGGCAATCGGAGGTGGATAGCCACCCAAGAGGACCGGGGGGTGGTAGCTGGATAAAGCGTCCACAACGGCTCTCTGTTGAAGGCGCTGGTAGCCTGTCCTAATGGCGGAGCCATCAATGGGTAGATCCGAGAGAGACGAGACGACAGCTGCCTTGTGGAGACCTCGGATAGACGTCCGAACGTTACGGCTAGGCTCGGGAGAGTTGCAACGATGGTGGTTCGGATGGCCATGTTGTAAACAGGTCCACCAGAACTGCTGGCCGAGGAGTTTGTTGTGTGCGGCGACCAACAGAACAGAAGTCGCCGCATGAAGGTGATCGACAGGCGACATTTTATAGCGGCCCGTGGTCGTGCGGAGGGCACCGTTCTGTGCTGACTGAAGGTGTTGGAGGCTGGAGGAGCTAATTGTGGGAGACCAGATTGTTTCCGCATAGTTGCTGCTTGTTGGTCTCCAATGCGCTGAATATCCCCGCTTCGGGGCCAGTCTGGCCTCGGGAGTGGACTGAATGTGTCCTCGCAGCCCGTGTTGCAACTCACTGTGTGGGATGTGACAGTGACCTATAAGTGATTGTCAAGTGTGTTCGCTTGTTGCATCGTTGGCCGCATTGGGATAAGGTCACACGACCAATTGTTCCCTGACAAACCGCAAATACTTGAGCGCGCAACTTGACGTGCGTGCGTGTGTCCGGTTTAAGATCTTAGTGTGTGGGCAGTTATCGTGTGGGCATACCCACCGCGAAAGCGTATAACCTTGAAGGCAGTCCTCTGTTGACAAAGGAAACATTGTGGCCATTGGCGGCGGGCACAACGCCTCAGAAGCGCCTGCAGGGTTGCTAGCCTTTGGTCAGGCTTCACTCTTAACAGAACGCACCCATTAGGAGTGCCGCGCGGCGTATGGCAACACACTTAGGAGCAATCTCAGATGGGGCTAACTACCTGCATCCAATCGCGCCTCCAATTTTCTCGAAAATGTTTTGACTTTGAGCTTGAAGATTTGAGGGAGAGGAGGGAGTGCGGTAGATGCTGCGAAAGTCTAAAGACTCAACGAATTCACGCTCAAGTCGCTATCCACACAGCCATACTGCTTTGGAGCGAACAACGCACTTCAGCGTCGGTAGGAATGCTGTCTGGTTTCCGGGCGACAGCTGATCAGATTTCGGCTTATTTAACTCTTTTAAAAGCCATTTGAACTGAAAGAAGAGATAGCGGACCTCGCTTGCCTCATAGATGCGTCATTGGTAGGTTGAGGTCAAGCCGAAAAGTAATATGCTGATTTTTACTTTCCTCCAAACTGGCAGCTCAGTTTTGTTGTTAGGAAAACATTTATTCTTTTAATTTAACTTTTAAAAACATCAAAGTAATTACATGAATATTGACACGTGATTGTCGTTTTTCAGGAGCAGCACAAGCTTGGGGTGAGTTTTGTACATAAATGAGCAGGTTTGCGACTTCCGTTTAAGGCATTTGAGCAATCTCTGAACTTTATCTAGATCACACTTACTCCTGGTCAGCTTTTTGTAATAGGATTTAAACTTTTGTTTTCAAGAGGCCCTTTATAAATGCCAACTGTAAATGAATGTAATTAAAATTGGTCACATCTTCTTACAGAACTTCTCTACCAAGGATTCGGTGACAGTAAGTTTGTTTTACTTTTTCCGAACGATAACTTTTCATTACAGATAGGTAAACAATCTACTTAAAATAGAAATCTAAAGGGTCCTAATTTTTACTTAGAATAAACAATTCGTGCTTTGAGTTTACTATCATCCTATAAAATGTTAAAGATCCCTGAAATTACCGAGCTAATGTGTGTTGAATATGTGAACAAGATTTAAATGAACGGGTTGCGCTTGACTGAGCTTTTGTATATTTATTTAAAAGGAAATAATTAAATCACGGCATCATCGAGGATTACTAAGTCGATTACCTCTAATTAGGTTGCCAGAAGGGACAATGGTCATATTTCTTGTGCCATTTAGCTTGTTTTAAAATATATATTTTGATCCTACAAAAAATGCAGGGCCCAAATATGATAAAATATCGAAACATAACAGCGAATAACACGGGAGACCATTGGAGTACGATTAGGCAGCTGGTTTATCTCTACAATTCCAAAGTTGTCAAATTTTGTTTTCTTCTGCTGCTGACTCTGCTGACTGCTCGTATAGAATTTGGCTTGCTACTTAATCCCTTCTGTCAGTTACGGAGGGGATTTCAGAGAACTCGACATGCGAGAATCATGAAAAGACGCCTACATTGTTCTTCAGGTGCAGATCTGTAATAAAACCTGAAACGCTTACTTGACAGAAGGCAAAAAATAACATTGTGACCGTTAATTATTTTTGAAATTGAGTTTCCTGCAGCACTGAGAGTATGTATGGAGTTTAAAGTCGAAAACCGAAGACGCAAATATATAATTTGCAATGTAAACTTCTTTTTCAGAGAAGTCTATCTATCTTACTTATAATTTGTACTAGAACAAGCAGAAAGTCGTTTGGAAATATTTTTTTCCCATATCTTTATTTTCCTTTAGTCTTCCCTACATTTAATATCAGGCATTTTATTACCAATAATTTTTTAAAACATTTCTTGAGTGATTACATGTAAATAGATAAGTCTGAAAAAAACGTGCAATGAATATTTTTGTGGAAAGAATTTTGTAATACACATAATATTTTCTTTAGAACTGCCAAATTTCACATATTCATGAAAGAAAAAAAACTGCATATTTATCCAGTGATTAAATTTTTTCACCCAAATATAAATTAAGTATAATTTGTCCTTGAGAATGTTTCTTGTTATTGACTTATTTTAAGTGAATTATTTTTAATAAAAGAAGCTTAAGTGAAGTGCGAGAAAAAAGAAAAAATTGATTTGGTTTCTGCTGAGGCTATTTCATAACGTAGTTGAAAGTGTATTGTAACGGCGCAAGTTCGCTTTTTAGACGTAAGAGTGTTAACACGATCACACGCACAAAAGGGAAAAAACACAGCTATGCTGAATAAATTTTTTTTAAAGAGATGATTGCCAAAAAGCGTAATCAAATATTAATTGTCCAACGCATTTTTTTTAAAGGTATGTCTTTGTTAGTGAGCCGATTTTAGAAAAGTCTTCTATAGTGAGAGAGTCGAACTGATACCCAACGAAGTCAAAGAACTGGATAAGGAACTCTAAAATGTATAAAGGGTAGCGTTGAAAAAGTAAAATACGGACTTTTAACCGCCAAGACGAAAATGAAAGAACGAGTTATATGAACAATAGTCGAGAGCTGTTCATGGTATTCACTTAAGCAGCATCGGCGTTCTTTTGGAAGACGTTGATAAGAACATACATTAAGGATCTGAAGGAACTTTGGCCACACATTGTAACTGTGATTATAGGGGTCAATGTTTTACTTAATCAGAAAGTGTTTAATTAATGATGCTCAGAAAGTATGCTCTTTTATTAGCAATATCTTAACCATTTTTTGTTGCAGAATGGATAGATGAACTGGGTACGTATGCATTTACCAAACTGCAATTCCAAAATAAGTCTTAGTCATTAAATATAAATTTTACATGTGTATTATTTGTAACAAATTTAATTATTCCTTCATATAATTAAGGAAGTAGGAATTTTATAATTTTGCCCACCGTCAGTTAAACAAATTATTAAAGTTACTTATACTTTTTACAAATGGCTTTTTGACAGACCATTTGGCTGCAAAATATACCGTGAAACGTACGTTAAACTATTTTGTTAAATCTTACATCAAAATTGCATTTCTATATTCGAATGAAATTTGATATTTTTTGGCGTTGTGGCGTCTGTAGCTCAGTTTCTATATGATGGTAATGCGTGGTTGCATTATTTTAGTTTCTGACGCAAATAGCTACGTAAATGATTGCTCGTCGGTTGCTGATCTCTTTTAATGATGGTCGAAGTTAACACTTTGAAACTCTATCAACGTTTTATATGATTTTGAGGTAACGGGATTTTAGTCTTTTGATGTACTCGACAAATTTATTGCGAAGCCGCTTGGTCTCCTCATATGAGTTGCAATTTCACCTTTCACGAGCGGCAGATTTTCATTTTGGTGAAATATGCAGTTGCGCAATATTTTATGACACGTCACTTATTCTTTATACAAATGGTTTTTTTAGCCAATAACGTGGCTGAAAAAGCACCCGTTAAACGTACGTACAAATATGTGGTTTAACTATCCATCAGAATTTATTTGATTTTAAACTCTGATTCAATTCCATAAATAACTCTTAGTTTTCAACTTCTTGGCCCCGTGGTATCGTAGCATCTGGTAATCAGTTTCTATATGATCGGAAGGCGTAGTTATATTATCTGATCTTGGGGCGCGAATAGTAAAGTAATGGATTGCTCGTTGGTTGCTGAACTTGAAAAGTTAGTTGCGCATGTGCAAGGGTTTCTTATATACGATGCTTGCTTTCTGGAAGAAATGGCATACTTTCGACGAGCGCCAGCTTGTCATTTTGATGAAATATGTAGTTCCATTATATTAATGGCACCTTACTTATTCGTTTTAAAAATGGTTTTTTAGCAGATAATGTGGCTATACAAGTAATCGTGAAACTTTCGTACCTATATTTTGCTGAAGTTTACACCCAAATTAATCTTATTTTATTCTCTGATGGAATGCGGTAAATGGATCTTAATGTTTTACGTTTTTGGAAATAAAGTGTCATAGAGTTTGGTGATCAGCTTTTGTATGATCTTAAAGCACGGCCCTATTCTCTAAGTTTCTGACGCGAATAGCTACGCTCGTTGGTTGCTCAACTTATTGCTTTTAAAATTTATAAAGCTTTAATGCGGTTTTCAGCTAAGAGAATTCTAATTTTTGGATTATTTAAAAAAATTGGTTGCATACTTTCAAGGGCTCCTCATACATGTTCCTTATTTTCTGTGAGAAAGGAAAAATCTTTCGCGAGTGGAGGCTTGATTTATGATGAAATTTGTATTTCCGTAATATGTCATTCCTCTCGGATTTGGACGGTCTCACGAAGTTCATTTTTAGGGGTTAAGTTTGTTTAATTTGCTCGTTAGTATTCAGTATCTGGGTAAAAATTATTCAGGCAGTTTGTGTCATCCTGAAAATGTGTTTCTAAAAATTTGAACGTACGCAAAGCGTAGGATGTTCGTGACGGATATATTTTTGCCCAGACGTACTGACTAATCAAAGATTCCGTCCAAACATCGCCGTTTCTAGTTATGGCGGTCAGGGCAAAAAGAGATAATTGTAGATTATTCGGAGTAGCGATGGTCGTACGTCATTTACTATAGTAAAATCTTTATTTTTAGCCGGCAACTGCTATTTTAATAACAACTATTCTGTTTTTTGCTTTTAAAGCCCAAACGGTGGAATGAAACGGTAGTTTCCTCCAAATTATTTATAAAATTTTTACCGATATTCCTTATGATAAATTGACGTATTTGGCTATTTGGCAATTCTTACATATGCCAGCAATACTCGAATTTTGAGGCCGTTTTTGTTTGGATGTCTAAAGAAACTGAAAGACTAAGCGTGGGAGATAATTTGTACTCACACAGCCCAATCTTCATTCAGCAACGAGTTTTCATTTCTTGCCTTAAAGTTTTCCATAAACTATGTTTGCTTTTATACTACAAGTCGACAGAAGTCGATACATATGACCAGTGTATTTATTGGAACAGCTGTCCTTTTGGAAGCAGTGATTACTGAAATTGAAATTCGACGATCTAGTTAAAATTTCAGAGCCTAATGCGGCGTTTTTTGCATTTTAGAAAATGTCGTTTCCGAGGATTGAAGACATTTTGTTTTTTTCTTACTGACACAAGACTGTTACATGTTTTCTAAACTGCACTCATCTTATGCACCCCGTTCTCTTGGAAATGTCTCTCTACTTTTGTTTTATTCATGGTTAAAGTCTTTGTTTAACTCCATTTGCTTGTCATATATTGCTGTTATTTTTACTATTGAAGGATGGAGGTTGTGGCAATGTAGAATTTCGTTCGGTGAATGTCTCAAATATTATAGATAGTAATTGATAGGAAAAATAATAGTGAGAGTATTAGGAATACACTAGACTCGTGTTTCCATATAACATACAGGAACATAATAATTTAGAACCTACTATTAGTAAAAGAAAATTCTATTTCCACCTGAAATTATATTAATGCTGTTAGGTTTTAGGACGTAAGCGTGAATATTTGAACCCCTGACAGTGCCATAACAACACATGTTTTCTGTATAAGGTGATTTAGAGGCATACGGAACCAGCTCACACAACATGTTTACACATTGTAGATAATTATAAACTTGGAGTTTATTTTAATTTTATGAGTTCAAAAATTTAAAACTAATAACACCTAGCATTTTATTGTTTCCTCACTGCATGTCCTCAAAATGAAGTCTATTCTTTTGACAACGCGAAGCAGTGGAATCACACACACCATGAAAGACTTCCCTTAGTATTTAAGCGCATTCATTTTAAATGGCTTCTCTCAAGTCAGTGACAGTTACAAGATTCATGGCGTAGGGCTTGCCTTCTAGGAATCCCCATAAGAAAAAATAAAGTAGTTTGAGATTTGGTGAACGGAGAGCATATACAACAAAACCCCTTCGTCCAATCCACCTGTTTTGTAAGATCTCATCAAGGAAGGATCTAACATCAGGAGGGTAAATAAGGGATGCCACATCTTGTTGAAGATATAACATCTTATCTTCATAGTCTTCTCTAATGCTTGGCATAACAGACTGTTGTAGCAAGTATCAGTAAATGGGACCGGTTGCAGTATCGTATAAAAAGGACGGTCCAATAAACCCTCTTCAAGATAAACTACTTCACATTGTAATTCGCGGCAAATTGTTACGACGGTCGACAATAACATGTGGATTTTCGGTTCCGCAATATACTTTTTTTGCGGTTGATGGAACTTTTTACTTTGAATGTGGCCTCATCGCTCCACACAATGTTGTTGAATAATCTGCATTTTCTGCACACTGTTCTAAACACCACTCTCAATACTGTACACTTCGGTCTCGATCATCGTCACGAAGAACATGTAGTTCTGTTAAGGTATAACGTTTCCAATGACAAAGTTGCATAAAACGATGGACAGATGATTTTGAAATTTCAATTCTACGAGAAGTCTGTGGTACAGGCTTTCTCCGACTTCGCTGAAAGGTTTCCAGTACTCTTCTTCCTGCTTAGGGCACGTTGATAATTGAGATCTTCCTTAACGCTCTTTGTAAACGCTCTGAACAGTTCCATTAGCTTCAACCTTATCAATAATTCGAGCAATAGTATGTCGCGTTGAAGGGTCTTTTTTAAATTGTCTCCTTTACTGGCTTGGCAATTCAACCGCACTTTCACACTTAAGAATAAATTTTCTTTCTTCGAAGTTTAGTCTGGCTGTCATTATTGTGTTCAGGAATTGAATCTGCAAAATAAACACAAACAGTTTCATCAACGGTTATTTCAAATTGTTTGAAATATGGCCAAAATGCAGTGAAGAAACAATAAAATGATATTTAGTTGACCTTATTGTGAAATAACTCGCGTCATTCGGCAGGATTCGAACCCGCATTGGAAGGAGGCCTTTTTACGCAAGCCAACGCTTCACGTACTTGAGCTACGAATGTCGCGCTTCACACCGTGAGTTTAATCACACTTGGATCGATGTTACCTACACAACTTTGCCACTTATATGGAATCTACCTAAACGGGAGAGCAAGTTGACTGCCCAAGCATTATTTCTTAAGCAATCATCGAGAATCCACCAATATGACTACAGGCTGACTTAGTTATGAAGTTGGTTTGGCAGATTTGGTTAATTTAGTTGACCCAATTGTGAAAGCTGCCAAACCAACTTCATAATTAATTCAGCCTAGTAGTCATATTGGTGGTGACTGCTTGGGCAGTCAACTTGCTGTCCCGTATTCGTGGATTCCATATGAGCGGAAAAGTTGGGCGGTTAATATCGATCCAAGTGTGATTAAACTCACGGTGTGAAGCGCGACATTCGTAGCTCAAGTACGTGAAGCGTTGGCTTGCGTAAAAGGCCTCCTTCCAATGCGGGTTCAAATTCCGCCAAATGGCGCGAGTTTTTTCACAATTGGGTCAACTAAATTAACAAATCTGCCAAAACAACTTCATAATATAGGGATAATTGTTAACATTTTTACATTTGTGAAATTATGAAATTATAATAAAAACCAAGTTTACAATTATGCAAAATGTGTATGCAGTTTTTGGGACGCCTTGTATAAAGATAGAAAATGTTAGTTTGGTGAGGGATAACATCACTAATTAGACGTTTTTTACTAGCATATTAGTATAAGATTTGAAGTGCAGATCAGTCTGTTATAGAGGTGACTTCACTGGTGTCATCGTCGAATTACGCCCATTGGAATCGTGAAGGAAGAACACAATTAGAAGGGCGTAACTTTGGATTCCCCCCGGAAGAGGGTTTATTGTGTACAAAACTCGGAGTCGCTGTCTCGGGTGGCGGTCGCCGCTGGTTGATCTCCAGAGCGCTGATTGTCCCCGCTTCGGGGTTCGCCCGGGCAATCGGGCCCAGACGGACTGTTTCCTCGCAGTCCGTGTTGTACTCACTGTCGTAGAGATGACAGTAGTTTTGTTATGGGGGCGAGAAGTGCAGGCTATCTGAGTCATGTGTGCTGGGCTATAACAAGTTTGTAAATGATTGTCAAGCACGTTCGCTTGTGTCCTCATTGGGCGCATCGGAATACGATCACTTGCCGTCGCGTGCTTAAGTGTGCCCTTGAGAGACTGTGACCAATTCAGGCACGCTCCTGGACGTGCCTAGGTGGGTCCGGTGCAGTCTTTAAAATCATCTCGTGAAGGCGCTCAGAGTGAAGATACAAAGATATTGTGACAGGCAAGATGCTTTAGGAGAGCCCACAACGTTGCTAGCATTTGGTAAGGCTAAACTCCTAGCACTTCCCCTTTGGAAAAATATATTATTTTACGCAGGAGCTATAAAGCCATTGTAGAACTAAGTAGCTAATTTGTATTTACTTTTATAAATTTATTGTTCCTCGGATAGCTGGTAGGATCCTTATCTGAAAGGCCAAAGTCTACTCTATTTTGAATTATTATAATGTCGTCAGTTGAGTGATGTGGATTAGCCAATTAACGTTTTTGGGTTTTATTTTCGATCTAAACGGTGGGTTAGACAAGGATTTTGGGGCTTGAAATGCGGCTATTCCCAAGGACTTATAAAGATGAGCACGATGTGCGACAGAAATATCCTCAGATTATGTGAAATAAAAATGATTTAAAACTTACCTCCCTATGAAACAAATATTTACTGCGAGGATTCAGGGTGAAAAAATTCATGAACTTATTCAGCCTGAATTTGACAGCTGTCTGCAAATTTCTTATAATACATTTTTGAAAGACAAACGTATAACAGAGAACGCAAATGATGATTTTTCACTGCCCCTCTGGAATAACCAGTCAACTTCGATATTCACCGTGTGCTCCACGGTAGGTCTGGGGCTGGGAATTCAACCTGCACATCAATTAGTTTAAAGTAATAGTAGGCGGACACTGCATCTACCGGGGTCCGTCCTGCTTCCAACATTTTTACCTGCTTTGAATACGGAGCAAGAAGGAGAAAAAGCGAATGAAGTGTAATGAGCAGCCGAACACGTGCCATGCACCTTGCCTGCACCCGACAGCCAACTTGATGCGAGTACAAAAATGATCAGGGATGGAAGGCTCTATTGCAGCTTGACACAAGGTCCTGAGGTGCTTACTCTATATTGCCAGTTTCCAGTCTTCCAAGCCACGATATTTACGGCCACGCAATAGTTTAAATACCCATTAACGTCGTTACAGTGAGGAGATTGCGCCTAATGTCACGGGACGAAGTCCCGAGAGTCGCCCTTTTTCACCTGTTTAACCAATCCCTTGTCTGAACTGTTCAAACATGTGACTCTGGGATGCAGCGCAAGACACTTATTTTGATAAATAGCCCACCTACGTGGGCCACACATGGCCTGCCCCAACATTCAGTTCATTATATGAAGGTACTAGGTGATACCTTTCAAAAGCTCATAGCTTACACACACGCTTACTAATTGTCCCTTTTAAAATAGTACTAACGAACTGTAAGTAGCATTGTTTTTGCAAAAACTATTGTCTGGAGGTATCATATAATTATTTCAGGCCTAGTATGTCGAGGGACAACAGGGGCCACGTATAAATATCCTAGCCTTTCTCGAGGAGACGCAGGGACGTTGGTTCCGCAAGTGATTATTGGTGATTACACACTGTATTACCCATGACGGAAAGGGTGCACAGTGGAGATTAAGCTTAGATATTTTCGTGCACAGGTTCATTGCGTGTCCACGAAATCGGATAAGAGGTGCCACTGGAACATATCCTCAATAAGCCATCCTTGCTGTATTTCCGTTGCTTCGTTTGCAGTCTTTTGTGCTTCAGATTGTTTTATATCCAAATATTCAGGTCTTTGTGTGTAGATTCTATGGGAATTGGAGTGTTGTTGAGGTAATACACTGGTATTCTGTGAGTTATATGGTAGTTCGTTGGACGCGAGCGGAGAACGGTAACTTTTGCATATTGAAATTAAGAAGCCATCTCTCGGACCCCATCTGCAGTCTGCAGCGATTATTTTGTAGAGTTTCTCGGTCACTCGGACGCTTAATGACTTACCAAAGCCTAACGTCATCAACTAACATGACCTTACCGCAGTCCAGTTTCGGACGACTGTCATTAACATAAAGATTGAGGAGTTAAGATCCGAGAATAGCCCCTCAGGGAACACTACGAACCACGTTTGCGCTGTCCGATTTATCCTCTCCGATAAAAACGCGTGTTTTCGATCGACCAAAAGTGTCTTGATATAGTTCATTGGTTTTTTCCTGATATCAAAAAAGCTCCATTTGTTTGAAAGGCGTTGATTGGACACGCTCGCAAAGGCGTTTTGAAAGTCGATTTTCACTACATCTACTTTAAATCTCTCTTTAAAAGCAAAAAGCAGTACAACAGAAGTCAGTAAATGGGAAAGGCAGAAGTGTGCTTGCTTGAAGTGGAGCGGAGAATTCCACAGGACGTCATTTTAATTCTAAGGACTTCCGTTGTTTTGCAGGAAAGACAAGACAAGCTTATATGTCTAAAGCTGTTTTCTGACAACTCGCTGCTTCCTTTATATAAGGAAACGATGTTGGCCATGTTCCATTGCGAAACAAACGCCCCCTCATCTCATGGACATCACTGATGGAGATGAAAGAGGCAACGATAACTTGAATGATATTTCTTCACTTATTAGCCGAGGGATCATATCTGATGCAGGAGCCTTGTCGGGCTTGATTTTGCTGAGAAGCTTTCGTACTTTTGTTACAGAAAAGGTTAGTTTCAATGACCATTGCCTCTTTCCCCTTCCCTGTTTACAAATTCCGGATTGTCGCCAGGCGATTTCACCTTAAACTCCAATCTTAAAATCTCTGACGGAGCTGAACTTTCTGCATTCCTTTGGTTAATATGCTAACGAAACTATCTTTTGGTTTTGCAGTTTCGTCTCGATGCTTTTTGTGACTGTGTATATACCCATAAAACTGATTGAGACATATTGTGGTTTGTGTAGACAGCCGACAATTGAAGGCACTTCGAACCATCCGTATTTGCTTTATATATATTTAAGTTTTTTACCTATACGGATTACGGTTGTTTCTCACCCCTTCCACCGTTTGCGAGACCGTTTCTAGCCTACAGATTCAATTTAGCGCGATGCATTTCCGAATGTGCGTAATCATAGTACTGTTACGACCCACGCCTGGTACTTGTAATTAGCACGAACGCTGAGCTAGCCCGGCTGTTGTCCCAAACGCAAGCACGAGAGAGCAAGATACGTCAATCGGCCAGGATGCTAAGTGTATTCACACAGTACAAGTCAAGCAAGTCACTGCAAGTCATTTTTACAAAAGGCTCTGGGGTATTTATTCAATCCGTTCCATGAATAGGCGTCAGCGACAGGGGACCAATCAGTTATGACGAAAAATCGATAGCTATGATGCGCGCTCTCATGACAGCAGCATGGAGTTGCATTCAGGGGCTTTTGTGTATGATGAATAATCGTAGGAATGGGCGCATTCCCAGCATAGATCTTAAAAGGTTGAGGCGAGATGCTGGCAAAACATTTCGCAAAGCTGGGTGAACGCAATGCCGTCGCGCAGACGGAGATCGACTTAAATGAGACCCTATTAAGCGAATAAGGCAAATAAGTTAGTCTGTAAAAAAACAACGCGGAAATGTTTTGGCAGAATAGGGCCAGTTTTGTGTGTGCGTATGCAAATACACGTGTAAGACAGCCACTGCAGGTCTCTGTAACAGTCCTCTGGGCAGACTGGCTTTGACAGATAGTTACGACCCACGCCTTGTAACACGAACTCTGACCTAACCCAGCTCTTGTCCCAAACAGCAGTACGAGAGAGCAAGAGAGATTAATCGGCCAGGAGGAAAAGTGTATTCACACAGCGCAAGTCAAGCAAGTCACTCTCACAAAAAGGGTGAGGGGTAATTATTCAATGTATTACTGGCAAACGTAAGGATTGCGAAATATGCGTATTTCTGGGTCGTTTCCCTTTGTCGGTCGCAGATACCTGACTCGAGTATAGCCGCAGAAACTGCAGCCACACTCAAGTTTTGAACCCGGGACTAGCGAGCTCGAGATTACCATCCTATCCACTGAGCCTTCGGGTCGATGTCTTGCCAATTGTTGATCAGGATGTAGATAAGTACATATTTAAATATGGCAATAGTAGCAAAATGATTTATTGGATCCATATCATTTCGAGAGAGCTCGGCAGTAGCCGCCTCTCATTACTTAACCTGAATCACAAATATGAAGATACACAATGAATTCATATAGAGAAATCGATGTAAACACAAGGTCATAAGAAGTGGCCAAGTGGTTAATCAATAACATGAGAAGTTCAAACGCTATGGTCAGCAAAAATAACAGGGAAAAACACCTGAGGTCACAACTTAGGAGGAAAAATGTATAAACAGGGAGCCAATGTTACCAAGGCAAAGTTAGGTTCACAACATGATCCAACTGTTTACATCGGTCGGGTTTGACCCGCCGTATGTATGACGGAGTCACGATGGGAAGCCCACTAGGACCTACCTTTGCTGACATATTTATAGACCATTCAGAAGACAAAGTATCGGCCAAATTGAACAATGACACACTATACAGACGATATGTAGATTATATATTTGCGATTGTAGACAATCCAAGGGAAGCCGAAGGATTATTGTCTACAATGAACAGTCTGCATCCTAAGATAACATTTACCATGGAACAGGAACAAAATTACCATCTTTCCTTTCTCGACGTTAACTTATCCAGACAAAAAGATGGTTCCATATCATGGACGGTCTTCCATAAAAACACCTGGAAAGGACAGTATTAACATTATCTGAGTTTTTTTCCCATTCAATGGAAACGTAACTTGGTATATACTCGTTTCCAGAGGACCAGAATGATCTGTTCTACGGATACATTGGATGATGAATTAGCCAAACTTAAACGAACCCTTATGAAGTGAGGATATCCAAGTCAATTTATAGACAAATACAATAAACCTCTAAGACCTAAATTGACTCAACAATTAGCACCAAAAAAGCCCGCCTTCATTTCCTTACCATTTCATGGCAATAACATACTAAACACCATCAAAAGACGCCTCAATGCCATTGAGAGGACGTACTATGCTGCTGATCTGATAATTTGCAATCCGAAGAAGCCTTTACCAGTTCCTCATGCGAAGGATGCCATGCCGTTGCACGCCACTTCAAACTGCATTTATGAATTAACATGTACGTGTGGATGCAAGTACATAGGTCAAACGCAGAGGCAATCGGCCACCAGAGCTAAGGAACATTTACCTAGCTGGCTAATGAAACAAGAAAACAGAATTCCCCGGTCATCAATTACTGAAAATCTGCTAGACTCGGGCCATTCTGTTCACCTCAAAACGTCCTTCCGAGTACTTGTTCGAGCACGAACAACTCGCACTTTACGCTACCTGGAGGCAGCCTACATACGGCGGGTCAAACCCGACCTATGTAAACAGTTGGAGCATGTAGTGAACCTAACTTTGCCTTGGTAACATTGACTCCCTGTTTATACATTTTTCCTCCTAAGTTGTTACCTCAGGTGTTTTTCCCTGTTATTTTTGCTGACCATAGCGTTTGAATTTTTCATATTATTGATTAGCCACTTGGCCACTTCTTATAACCTTGGGTTTATATCCATTTTTCTGTAGGAATTCATTGTTTATCTTCTCTTTTTTGATTCACGTTTAGTAATGAGAGGCGGCAACTGACGAGCTCTCTTGAAATGATATGGATCCAATTAATCATTTTCCTGCTATTGCCCTATTTAAATTTGCACCAGGGAAACGTTGCTTTAGATTAGTACATAGGTATACTGCGATCTGGTCCAGGATTCACCAACCGTGGCTTGTTTCGCCTGGCGAGATGTGAACACTTCCACACTTCAGTCCGCTCCACGAGCAGGCGTTAGCGGCAAGGGAACAATCAGCTATGACGAAAAATCGATAGCCACGACGCGCTCTCATGACAGCTGTGTGGAGTTGTACGCTGAGGCCTTTTTGTAAGATGAGTAATCGTGGAAATCGGTGCCTTCCCAGCACTAAATTAGGCCCCTGCAAACAATGTTATCTTATCTACGTCTACGATTTAGGTGTGGGAACACGCAAGTGTGTTATTATCCTAATTCCCACAGATCGGTAAGTCCAGGTTATGAAAACACGTTAAAAGGGCTTTATCGTAGTGTGAAGTGGAGGAAAGTCAGGTCGGGATATCTGAAAACGGGTCAGCTTGTGCCTATAGAAAAAGGAATTATTCTCTCGTGGCAGATTAATAATACCCTAAGTTTTTTGTCCTTTAATGTTTCAGAAAATTCGATTTATAAAGAGCTAATCATACGAGCGTACCGTTATGGAAAGCGTTCGGTATAAGCGCAAAGGGAACCCTTATCCATCTCGTTTGGACGGCAGAGATACAAAAATCTATCTTCAGCAGATTACCCTTTATCTTATTCTTGATAAAAATTGCATTTCTGACTCTCCTCCTATAGCAGAGAAGGGTGAATCAGTCGCAGTGAGTAAAGTTACAAAACTGTGCAAACTAATAAAGTTCGATGCTGCTGACTATAATCGACACAAACTACGCTGTTGCACGAACATACTCCCAGAAAAGGCACCAATTCTAAAAAAATGCTGGTTTTATACAGAGTTGGTGGTCTTTCTAATCTAAAAACGACTATACATACATTCAGTGTCTTTATGTGATGCTTCTGTTGTAGAGTGCTTTTTTTGCGAGATACTGTGCCGAGCTAGCCGAATTTAAGAAATGATCGGCATTCGTTTAACGCGTTTCATTTATTTTGTAGACTTACTACCATCCTCTTCTTCTTCTTCCTCAAATGCTGAAACTCCTCAAGTGGATTTTGAGTATCTCAGAGGAATTAAGCCCCAGACGCTAGTGCCATCTTTAGACCAATTGACACACAAGTGAACGCTTGGAAAACATTTCTTCTTAACGCCCGCAATTCGCACACCATACTTGCCTAATAATTTCATAGGACACAAGGCACTGAAATCGAAGCAAACAATCGGTAAGTAGTTCGATGCGACCAGAAAAACATCGTTAGTCAGCCTCGAAATCATATGGTGACCTAAAGTAACTTAACTATTATATGTTGAATAAAAATTCTCTACGACAGAGGAATTAGACAATGTAGAGGCTTACAGACTCCCTGCAATTTACGGCAAATGGTGAACGATTTATTTTCGTAATTTTGAAATGCCCCTTTTTAGTTGCTGTTTCTTATCTCTGAAGATAGACTCCTGCATGAGTTCAAAAACTCAGGACAATAAACAAATTGATTTGTTTGTCGACAAGGTTTCTTAATCGCCCTAAACCATTGTTCTCAGGCAGTGGAAGCGATCACGTACTGGCAGGCTTCTTACTTATAAAAACGACGAAATAAATCTTGATGAAAGCCAGTATCCTAGATCCATATATATATGAGCCGCCATCATGGTAACTGAAGGTCTGCTAACTTAAGCCAAAAAGCAAGACATTTTCACCAATACATTTATCAGCTAAAACCATAAGAGCATTTAAACATCGCACTTTTTCCCGGAATGTTTGAACTGCTTGTAGTAGCGCCGAAAGGCTGAGGGCCTCCAGTGAGCACTCCCCTAAAGAAAATCAAGAGCACAGAAAACCAGTTGATGCATTGATAGATTAGTCAGCCGCCAGCTTGTTCGGGCTCAAGTTAGAAAGAAAGGAATTCTAGATCCGTAAAATGGATATTGCTAGCATTTTTGAAATCTCCGTGAGTAGAGAAGTTAGTCTACATGGTTAGTAGTCAGCTTAAACACGTTATCTTAAAAAAGCAGTGTTTATAAACCTAAGCATTTTAAGATAAAAACAAATGCCATTAGTAAATGCGGAAAGAAAGCGCAATGATACTATTGTACCCCCTTGTCTCTCGTTCATTGATAAGATCCAGATATTTTACTTAGAAAATGCGTCTAGCCCTTTCACAAAAATATTTGTAAAACTTACCAAATTACTGCTCCATGAGTTCTGCACAAAAGATTGAGAATGAATGATATGAATTGAGTCATTTTAAGTGAGGATATGTGTCTATCGTTAGAAGGTTGCAATTATTTTCCACTGACCTTAATCCTAGTGACTGTTTAGAGCGTGTTCAAACTACAGTGCCATCCCAACTGCTGCTATTAATGTCTTGATTAAAATCACGGGAAGCATGAAGTCGTAAGGCGCCAGTAAATAGCAGAATTTCTTGAACGTTCGTTACTGGAGGGTTGTACTGCCTTCTCTAACAATCTGGTGCCAAGCCCAAAGAAACCAAATTAAAATGAACTCTGTGCTCCTTTTCAACCAATAATCTATATGATACTCTAAACGGGCCCTACCAAACTTACCAAGGACATTAACTCATACTAACTAGGTCACATTACGCTTAGGCTTCTCCGTCGTCTCCAGCCTCTTTTCTAGCAACTGCAGGGCTGGAAACGCGAGACCATGTGAGTGTCTCGTTTTAACAGATGCAGTCAGGTGCCTACTGGCAGACTTCTTTCAATAACAAAAACAACTAGTTAGTTATCAGTCAGCTTATTCGTAGTGTCCCAGAGACTCTCCCTGAAGGGATTTCTGGTGTAATGCTCATAGTAATGCTTTTCATATATTTGGACGGTGATATATGATGTTTACATTGAAAAGTCAATTTGGTGAACATATGTCTTCATTAACTCCTCATCAGGCCAGTACGATTGCAGGAATAATGATCGACGCGTAGAGATCGACGTGTAGCGGTGCCTTTGTTGGGGGAGGGGAGTAAATTGCGTTAGGTTGTGTGACGCTGGTCAGAGGCCAGGTACATGGAGTGATAAATACTGTTGTTTTCTCGGAGTGAACTACTGTTTGGCAGCCTGAATTTGGTAGTGCTGTGTGTATTCACCCCCTTCTCATCTGCCAAACCGTTGTCTAGTCGCGCGTCCAGCGCTGACTCATCCTCTTATCTCTGTGCGGTCTTGCACTTTCACGCCCCCGTTTTCACCACGCGTTCGCCGAAGCTAATCGATTACTTGCGAACTCTGACGCCACTACCTCAACCCTTTCCTGATTGGCTGATGACTCGACTGCTTTGCTAAACCCGCGGACATAGACACTTTTACACATACGCAGCTGGACTTGCCGACAAGTATTGCGGTTGTGCTCGTTCCTTCAATATTATCCCTTTTAACACTTTTGCGTGTAATGTCCTTACTATTTTGGGATAATACTCGCTAGGAGCTTCGTTAGTTAGTCCGGATGTCGAAATACGACAACGGTCACTAGGGGATGGAGGCGACGTGGAATCGCCAGCTGGCCTCGAGGTCGGCCCCGGAAGTAAAAGAGCTTGTGTAAGCGTCTTCTGACAACACAGCCTTGACTTTGCTAGCCGTAAAGCTACTGTTTAGGCTGTTGCACGCACCCGTTGGCGTAGGCCCTTGGAAAAGTTAGCTAGTGTCCGATAGACACCCTGAAAGGCTTCCTTAGTACCGACCCGATGATTCACATGGACAAGGTGTGTGAAAAAGAACCCAAGATCGATCTAGTTTCACATTTACCTAGCCAGGCTGGTATGTGCTCACGTACCCTCTTTTTTAACGATGAATTGTAATCAAAGTACCCTTGCTAATCGTGTTGAACTGTACACTTTTCCTTATCTTGCAATTATACTGGCCTGATGAAGAGTTATTGAAAACTTATGTCTGCCACGTCTGCTTTTCAAGGTAATATATCAGTTTGTGAAGTGTAAGAGTTCAGTGCACAGTTTCCTATCAATGTAGATCATGCGCCTGAAAAATATTAGTCAGTGACCCTAACTGTAACACCAACTATTACAATAGAATGCAATATAAGACTTAAGAAGTGTTTATCGAACGCCTTTTAAAATAACCTGTTGCCGATAATTCGTAAACATTTTAAAAGCAGCTCGAACGACTTGAAAGAGAATTGTTCCTTTCTCGTCCACACCAACTATTGATAGTTATACAACCAAAGCCTGGAATGGTTGTTAATCATATCAGGTGCTCAGCGGCACTGCCTCTAGTCCATCACCATATTTTGCAAAGATGGGGATCATTGCACTAAGTTTGCAATGCCGAGGCCCTCCGGGACTAAAATATCAAATTTATTTATTTATGATCCCCACTGTCTGTAAATAATCGAACAAGGAGTAAGAAAATAATCTCTACTCTCCTCTTCTGTTAAAAAAACGCAAAAATATGCCAGTGGTAAGACTCCTCTGATCATCTGTGATCCAAATTAACAATAAAGACCCCCCATTCCACATCTAAACCAGTATAAGGCCTCAAGTGTGTTGTTTCCTAACTGCAGTTTAGTAACTGGAAATTAAACCGAAGCCTACGACCGTCTCGATATATCTTTAGAAGAGAAGCTTTATGCTTGAAAAGGTCTGTCATGTGTTCGCCGCATTGCCCAATAGAGGATGATTTGTTAAATAAGTAACTTCTCGCTCGGTGGAAGGGCGAAGTCGAAATATATCTCCCCTCCGTCATTCTCATGAGCATAATCTGTAATCCGTTTGTAATGGTTTAATTCGCCGTGTCTATGTTTTCTTCAGATAATGCCTAAATACTGTTTGAACAATACGGTTAAGGCCACTTCTTGACTTGTACTACCCATATTTCTTAATAGAAAAAAGTGATAAAATCGGTTAAATATAGTGAGTACTATTCAAAGCGACTATGCTCGTGATAACAACAGCAGTCTTTCAATATCTGCACACAATGATTTATGGCGCGTTCTCCACAGTTCATCCTTTGTCTATTTTTATGTTTGAATTTTGATGAAAAGATCATTTTGATGATATTTTAAACAATGATTGAGCAATTAATTTTTAAAAATTATTTCGAGAGCAGACTTAACGTTGATTTTGTAGTAAAGCTAGCAGGGGAAACGAGTTATATGAAAACTTACTGGAATAGAGCCCAACCGACAGAGCTGAAATCGAAATTCGACGATTAAATCAAGCGACGCAGTTATTACGTAGCAGAACCTCAGAACTTAAAATTGGCAAGTGGTTTGCATGGTTTTGAAGACTACATGCAATTGAATGCACTTTAAGCAAACAAAGTAAACGAAAGAGGGCAAAAAACAGGCCAGTACAGTCACCCAGAAATCAAAAAATGAATGTGAAAAGCTTACCTTCAATAAGATATCCAAAGAGTGACTCTGAAAGCACAAATCAGTTTCTATGTAAGTAATCAATGCCAGCAACTCAAGTTACCATCGAAGACCCGATGGCGCACAAGTTAGAGCATGACACACAGTGCATCCTTGCTTAACCGTCTGCTTTGTGAGCTGAGTTTGTACAGGTATCATCAGGCAAGGCATTCATCCGGGGGAAGAAGAGCCTCCGATCTGCATAGCCTACTTCCTCAACAAGCTTAAGTGAGGTTTTAGAACTGAAAATGGTAGAGTACTTTATCATCTATTATTAGGCTCCAGTTTTTGACGGTTAATTGTGTGTTGACTACTGCGGACCATGAACAGGTTCAGCATAGCAAAAAAACCAAAGAGACATTGAAATGGAAATCAGAATTTCGAAATTTGTGATCTTTCGCCTTAGGCACATACAAATCATTCACACTTACTCAACTCTGGGCTTGCGTTTACATCTGAAAAATTAAGAAATGCAAATGTTTATAGTGAAACTGCAACTAGGTGTACAGTTAATTGAAATCAAAATTACAATACTTGAAAAAAAAGATTATTAATGACCTTCAATTTTTTTCATTAGGAAATCCGCTAAAATGGAAAAAGTCAATAAAAAACAAGGTAGTATGGGGAAAATACACATATCTAAAAATTATCTGACTCGTTAGTTTAGCCTTATCCACTGTCATATTGAGTTGCATAAATGCAAGCGGAAAAACGTTTGCGTATGAAGGAGCAATTGTTTTGCACCGAAAGATGCCCTTCGCTGTCCCCAAGTAATTGTCACCTGACAAAATCAAAACATTAGCAGAACGATATAAGTTAGAAAGCCAATTGATGCTGGAATGACAATTTCTGACCTGTTAGATGTCATCAGCCAGCCAAACCCAAACCCTTTGCTGTAACGGCATCCGAGACTTGCATCCCAACCTCTTGGTTAGAGTTATCGAGTCTAACTTCGGTTGCTGCAACACTTGCTGCTATGTATGGCTAGCTGATGACGGCTAATAAGCCAGAAATGGTCATTCCAGTCTCCTTTGCCTTTGGCGCTTATGTCCTTCTGTCCATTTCATGAGCCGCTATGCGACTGCTGATCAGGCTTGAAAGTGATAGCCGTGACTGATCTGTGCACGCCCACCAGCTAGCAAAACTTATTCACGGGCCTATTTCGTGACATTCATTGCCACTTATAGCACATATTAAAAATCCATTCATTGCCATCATTAACTGTCAGCTGAAGGATGTGAAAATAAAAATAAACTAATGCAGATAAATGTTAAATCCCGACTGCAAACAACGATCGGTTCAACGTGACCTCCTTGACCTCCGACCTTCAACGTGACCGATACCTGCAATACCTACGTCGTACTCACGTACCTCGTCGAGCCAACCGGTTGCACTGTGGAGGATGATGCTGATGCGGCAGAGAAGTGGAAGCTGGTCAGTTCAATCAGCCCACAGGAATACTCTGCGCCAGAGGACAAAACTTCCGCTTTTAGCGGCGCTGACAAATCAGGGTACAACTGTCAGGTGCTCAGGTGTGCCACCTCTTTCGAGGTAGGGACACCTTTCTACTCATTTTTTCTTCTGCCTACGCCTACTCTCAACCGCCGCCCCCGCCCAAACATTTTCCCTTTCTCACCTCTTCTTCATCAGCCAGACCGTTCTCCTCTGTTTGATTTTAACAAAGATTGGAACGTGCGGCGGGAAATTATAGAAATTCGAGAGGTGCATAGGACATGGGTGCAACTGAACCATTTTCCCCTCTCTGTTAATTTTGCGCTTTTGCATCGGCTGTCACGAAGTGCTCACTGCCTTCTAAAACCTGGTAACAGGGCGCGTTTATCGAGCGCGGTAGGGAACACACTTGCCCGTGGGGCTTTGGGGGTTCAATCTGGACGATGCCAGCAGCCGTTTAGCAGTAAGTGTATCGTGTAGGAAAAAAATACATTACCGAAAAAAATGTAAGGGAGAGTGGAATAGCTATTTCTGACTTATTAGCCGTCCTTAGCCAGCTATACCCACCAACAGGTATGGCGGCACCAGCGTCTCGAACCCGCAACCTGTTGGGTAGAAGTTGAGTGCTCTAACAATTCAGTCAAGAGCTCTTTGTAATGCCGATTTACATCGGGAAAATCGGCACTAACGGAGTAACGCTCACCGGTCGTCCCATTTTACATTTGAGCTTCTTCTCGAACCCCGCCAGGGGCCCCACTGCGGCCATTAGTTTTGGCACTGCCAATAAAGACAGGGGTATGGCTCAAGGATCAGAGGGCTGGACTTATAGCCAGCAGGTCGTGTGTTCTAGCCACGACTGCTCTCCCACAGCTGATGACGACTTATAAGCCATCAATGACCATTCCAGTTTTCCTCGCCATTGTCGGTAATTTCATTCTATTGTTATCAGCAACCGTGACGGAGCCCCAGTGCACAAGGGTAGGAGTAAGTGACGGAACCGATCGATGAGGGCCCTCGCAATGCGATGTCTAGCCACAAATACCTTTTACTTGAATTTACTTGTCGGACTTTATTTTCCACAGGTACTTCCTAGGCTTTAAATCCTCACAGATGACAGTTTTCATTATATCCGGATCTTACTTTACAGCAAACATAGTAAGCTGATAGTCTGAGGCATGCGCAGATACCTACGCATGTCTCAGAAATTTCTACGATTACCTATGATTAAAGGTTCCCGAAGGAATCCGAAAAGTCAGGACAAGAAAACTCTTGTTTCTGTGATTGCTTCTTCTTCCAAGCTGATAATGTTGTCTTCGCTTACACTTCGCGATAGCACTAAAACACAATCAAATCCTATCCTCTGCACAAAACAGGCGCGTATTAGAACAGCCTGAGAAGACGGTTACTATACTCCACCCAAACAACACAAATTATGAGATGAGTAAAGCGATGCGGCCGCATCCAGCTGCTTGATAGTTGTGCAAAATGAGCATTAAGCAGAGAAGGCGTAATAAAACAGTCATCCAAAAAGTGCTACTCACCCAAATTTTCCTGTCCTTCGAATTCTGCAGTAATAAAATAAAAATAGATTCAGTCAGGCTTAAGCTTAAAATAATCAAAGCCTTGTGAATCTCCGAGGCAAATGGTTGGCATAAATGCTAGAATTCAGTTAACCAGTGTTGACTATAGGCTACTGCTCCGCACGGGTTGGATTGAAAATATTAGCTTAATGAGACAACTAGACGCATGTTTTGTTAATTAATACAAAGGGACTGAATCATCCCATTTGCGTGTGTTGGAGTTTTCTACCATGAAATGGCTTAACTCTTAAGTAGACCAAGTTGGTTTTCATTCATAAGTTTTCGAACAGACCAACCAGAGTAGTTTTTTAAACATACATATATGCTTAATGCGGACAAGGCGCAAGGAATCCTGCCTTTCATTTAATCCCAAAAGAACAAACGATGGCTGTTTTATTTTACATTGATGGCCAACCGCTCACTCAAATTCTAAAAAATATTTGAAAGCAGGCTGAAGATGAATAAACATCTAGCTTGACGTCTGACGAGACAGGAATATTACGCAGTAGTTCGAATATATAATTTACCTTTCATCAGTCTACTCACTTGGTCTTCTGTAAAGAATAAAAAAACATCATTTCACACTGTGTTAAAGAAATGAACCCATAAGAAGTTCCACCATCTATGATTATAAGTCGCTGTACGAACGCACGCACGCATACTATGCTATGCTTATAAAAGAATCTAATTTAACATATTGTTAAAAACTCGGTGATCTCAGTGGGATTTTAAATCACGCCAGCAGAAGTGCGGCTTTATTATTGCCAACGATCCATCCGACTGATTGGGGAGACCCCAACCTGCAGTTGTGAGTTTAATTACACATGATGAATTTTTACCTTCTTACCTTAAATCAAATTTACTTTTGGAAATACCTGCTTACTGAAACTTATCTCAAAGCACAGTCTGACTGCTCTTATCTACTTGATCACATCTACGATGTCCATCCAAACAGCATAGTTTAATTTACCTATTTCATCTTCTTTAGCAAAACCATAATATGTTTTGGTATTTCTGCAATAAATTAAATATGTCTAGTTTTTTTGGAATTTGGATAAATGTTCGAAATTTCTTAAGATAATGCTGCAATGAAATGAACTAAGTTTAATATGTCATTAAATATGGTTATTCATATTCATACCAGTAGTGATTTTTTTCACTAAATCGTCTAAAACAAAGTTATAACGAACTCAAAATTGGCACTGGATATATAAGGAATCGCACTTATTTCATATCATCCTGTTACCAACAGGGAGTTCAAAGGCATTCGCCTATCTTTCCCTCAATAAACTGATACTGATACTGATACTGATACTGATACTATATATATTAAAGAGTTTGCCCATCAGCCAACAGGTAATGCCAGAAGTTGGTCAGTAAGTATAAAGTGGTCAAACAATAAACCCAATGAAAACTTTTGAGAGCATTTTGGATGAAAACTTTTGATGACCGATGTTTACCCTTAATAAAAGGAAGAAAGATATTTTTGCAACGAAGAATGTTCATCTTTGGCAAAAGCCCAAGTCATTTTGTCTTAATGCCTACTTAATTTTTGAAGCTTTTAGCCCTGTGACTTTTTTGTTAGAAGCTTTGCCTAAATAGCATGATAGTTAGAAAACATTTGATCGTAATATTTTAACATACAGAGTTTTTCACGCAATTCTAAAACAAAGGAAACGCATGTAATTTATATAAAAACGGACTATTTTCGTGCATCACGGAGGTCAAAATACAATAAAATAGCGCCTTTATACCAAAATAAACCAAAATACGCATATTAAGCTTTTTAAACGGTATAATGTCTTACTATTTAGCAGCAAACAATACCATAAGCCTGCTAAATATTTATCCCTTCAGCTAATTGTCATACGGAAAAACAAATTAGTAGGTTAATTTGGAGAAAAATTACATTAAAAATAAACCTTGCTGATAGATTTTACTCTTACCCGAGGAGTCCGACATATAGCTTTCTAATAGGAGGTAAAAAAACACAGAATCAGTCTCTCTCAATAATTTCACGATATAAAACAGAGTCAATGGTTATTGAATTACTTTGCGCCGAATTCAGTAATGATTAAAATTATGATGACAAACTAAGACGGTAGCAGAATATTTTAATTATACTACCATACAAGCTTGCAGCATCAAGCAAATTTCAAACCCAACGAACCACCAAACTGAGGTTTTAATTTGCGTGATTGTTTTAACTTACCCAAGAATTTCTTGAGTCCTTTAAAAGTCAGTATAAAAATCAGTTATTAAATTGAACGTACAGTCAGCAACCAAGACGCGCATGTAACCACGCTTACCTTCCAAAGCCATTTTACGGACAATGGCTGGAAAAAGGGAAAATATTCGGTAAACACTTGCAAGCACTTTGAAAATGATGTTTAAATTTTACTACAACAAAAATTACACAGCCTACATCTTATATTCTAAATTTCGTGCAATCAGGGTCAACAAATTATACTTCGTTAAAATGCAGTTCAAACAACTAAGTCACTTTTGTTCATACAAAAAGTAAATAAGTTATCTTCACCAGTGGGCAAAAAAGAATCAAAATTAATTAATATGCAATTTCATTGCTTACGGTACATGATTTCCAGTTCTGAAATGCGTTTAAAATTGATATAATAGTTTTCTGTGTGCAGTCTGTTAGAAATTCGTTTTGCTGGTACACTACTGCATGTAACGTTTATTTATAAAAGGCAGTAGAAACTTGGAGTACAATATATATGTATATTAAAATCAAATACTCTATCTTTGTAATAGAAATAAGCATATTACCAATACCATAATTTTTGGAACGTCGAAGTGTAAACTCAGTCACATGTTCGAGAATTTTTAACGGAAATCTAATTTTATGGGTATTTTGGCTACATTTAACCCTTAGCAGTACCATAGAATACAAAATTTGAAGGGCGATATACAAGAGGACTTCTCCGATACGGCGCTTGATGACAAGCTTATGTTTGCTATAATCATCAACGTAGTTTACTTTAGTTTAATATACTATCCTATATTCTTTTACCTCATTATACATAACAGGTATTAGCGTTATATGTTGCGAATGTTCACTGGACAAACATATTATATTGATAAAAAGGGACTCAATCGCTAAGAAAATACATTTTTGTACCTGACGTTTTGAAATTACTAGCAGATTTGACATCAGAGACATAATCAGAGAGCAGTAGCAGATACGAATCAAGATATCACATTATTATATTTTATATATTTTGTTAAACTTTTCTTCATATATCGTCCAAATGGATACTAACTCCATTCTCTGGTTTACAAATTAACGCATTTACAAACATTCTACTGCTACATTCTTGTTTGTTTGCAAAATTTACATATCGTATTGCCTCACGAATACCGCCCTTCACTTCCATGTCCGTCAACTATTTGTGGCCAAGTCCTTGCCACACCTTAGGATTTTGTTCGAAACAATTGCTCACTAGTTACTACTTTTATAGGCTCTGTTTGTTTATTTATTTTTTTTCCATTTGATATGCCACCCATACAACGCCTTTGACTACCGGTCCTAAATTACAGAAAACTGTTTTTTTAATACTTTGATGGTGTCTGTAAGGAACATTGATCGCTATAATATTAAATTTTACGCGTGAAAAAGGCTGATATTAAAGATTCTGAACCCTTCTACTATGGTCATTGACAGCATTAGAAACACTGTAAATAAGAAAAAGAAGTATTTATTACTAGTGCAGATGTAAAATGCATTAGTGTGGAATGCCAAGATACTATTTAACGATATCAACCCTGACAGTCGTAAAGCAGACAGAAGACTACACGATGCCTAAGATAAGAAGATTGCTTTGGAATTTTCTAACAAAAATTCAAACTATTGGTTCGACTAAAACAGGGTTTCAGATTTGTTTGCTAGCCAGCACTCTATTTTGTTCAAAATGAGAACAGATTGTAGAAATAACATCCAAATTACCTGACAACAATGAACGTAGTTTTGATCCATCTTCTGCCTTAGCAATGGCACTTCTTTCACCTAAAAGGAAAAAGAAATGCATTAATAACACCATTGGTAAAAATCACATACAGAATATCAACGCGAAACGAAAGAGGACCTCTTCTGCTCATTCCCAGTTGACAGTCTATTGGACAAAGAAGAGGGAAAATTTCGTTTTTCCGTTTGCGTTCATTTTTTGAGCAACTACGCGAAAAATGGCAAATGCGAATACAACTTTCTTCCAAATCTCACTATCGCAAGTTTTGGACGAGATGTCGAATCAATGGGGCTTTGCCCTTGCCCGAGTCCATCAGTAATTATGCCTTTTGTTTGTCTTTACTTACGTTTTGCCTATGACTACTTTTAAGGATTTTCTCCATTAACGATGAGCCTCGTTAAATACTTGAGCATTTTATCACACAACGCAGAGCCTAATTCAGAAATTATATTCGAATCTATTTGACGTGGGTTGTACTTTTAAACCAAACAGGATCACGGAAAAATACAGTACTAGTCAATTTTTCGAAAAAAGAGAACAAATCCGGAGTTTTTCCAAAACCGAGTTGAAAATAATGAACGAACATACATTAACACTACGTACGAAGTAAATGGATAAAGTCAGTTCCACTTACTGGCCACTGCTCCGAGACTGCCCGAGACAACAAACGTAGTCATAAGCGCAACACAAATCGCCGGATAGATAGTGTACATGTTCGGTGTTTTTGCTAAAGTTAATCACATTCTGTGTTGCCATAGATATATATTGTGAACTAGGAAAGAGCGCTTTCACGTAGGAGGACCCATATGGACCATTCAGGAGGCTAATTCATCCAAACTTTTGCACCACGATGCATAGACAGCGAGAAAAACAAATCGGATTGATACTCCAGACGCTTTTGTGGGAGGCCTCAGCACACGCACCCCCAAGTCGAGGTGACAAGAGTAGGTGAGGCCAAGGTCATAGCAAACTGTTATTGAACAGTCAGCTTGTTTTCAATGTAGGAAGACTTGTCAGTCATGAGCGCAGCCTAAAAATCTCAAACCAACAGGAATGAAAAGTGCAGTGGCAGTGGAAATGAAATCAGATGTAAGCCTCCACGAAAGTGCTTCAGTGGATAAGGATAGAGCAAGAAGATAATTTAGCATAACACCAAACCGCGGGAGTATTGGCACGAATGTGCTTCACTGGATACGAGTAGACCAAGACGATAATGTAATGTAAACGTTATTGGCAGTCGCTGTCGAAGCAAGTTGCCTGCGCGCTAATAAGTGAAACCTAGAGACACGCACCCAAACTGCTACATCTAACATCTTGCAAAAGGATTTAATAAGCACTGTTACATAGTATATTTGAGCAAGTCAAAAGAAAGTGTGGTAACGAGATGAAAATGATTATCCGCTTATTCTTATATCTGTTCAGCATGCAAGGGTCAAAAAACCTTTTGGAGTTTAAAAGCCTAAACACAGCCTTTTAACTCACTGACAAACAGAAGACCGTAATTGGTTATCAACTTTTTTTTCGATATGCTCCCATACAGTAAATCCCAAAAAAGCCGCCTGCAAATATTCGTATTTACGATAAAGCGGCTATTTTTATGTTATCACAATTATGGACTCTTATTTAATATCTAAAATAGCCATTAAACCCCTAACAGGAATCGCCATCCTAAACTAGCATTACTTGTAAAAAATCTGCAGGTCAATCCAACAGAAGAAGCTTGTAGCAGCAATAAATTGTTCGTAGAAATATGTGAACCTTCGAAAATTTTAGGGTAGGGATTCAGAGTCTAACTGGGGTGTGCATAACAATGCAGTTTACTCGCGAAGAGGTAACAGGAGATACCTTCTCATTCTTAGACGTGAGAACACAAAGAATAGAGAAACCCGTTTCTGCTACTGTTCGTGACTTTGATGATGAATCCGATTTGAATGCCGAAACGTCAGGCGAATAAACATATTTTTCCAGCAATCAAGCCATCCCCTTCTCAATGCAATGTCTCTGATGACGAATTTGCAACAAGTTTTGACTCAAAGGACTCGACTGCGGAAATCATCCTTACATTTATCTTCACAGAATATCTATATATAATCTTTAAAACTTATATCACTGCTAGTTTTTAAAAAATGTGATAATTCAAACTTCGCTTCTGGTCCTTTTGATCAACTTCAAAAAAAGTTTCCAGTTTCTGAAGGGATAATTATTCCACCTTTTTTTACTGATGATGGAATTTTTCATCGCACACTGTATAATAAACGAAAGTTTAGTTCGGTCTTTTTTTATAGAATAGGAAATTTCTTGAATCTAAACTACCTAATGATTTAGCTATAATGATTGCCTTTATTCCCCAATAACTTTCACTAAGAGGACAGTTTTTCAAACCGAAGCTCTTCTATTTATTAAATCTACTCAGTTGATCCAAATAACCTGTCCAGATAAAAACGCTAAACTACCAAGTTAAATTTCAACATGAAATTTGTTTGCAGGACATGCAGGACTATGAATATCTATAATTCACTTCTTGTGAACGCATTCGTTTATCACCACTGCATTAGTGTTCATACATTCTTTCTCCATTTTATAGTGTCATTTACATGTGTGTGCTTCGTATGGGGCTTATCGATGCAGTTCATTGTTCCCACTGTCTGCAAGTCTACAGGCCCCTTATCGGCTCGTGTATGGGCTTCCCTTAATGCTTTCAGCCGCTTTAGTCTGTCCTACAATCTTTGTTGGCCCGTTTCTTGAGACGCGCGTTTGCTCGAGCGAATCATCTCATTCTTTGCTAACTGGTCAGAAAGAGGTGACGGCTTACACCCAGGTGTATACATGAATAAACAACGACGATGTGTTCTCTATATCCCTCTATCAGTTTAACGTAGAAGCAAAACAATTGGGTCTTAAGATTATTTTGATCCTCTATGATACTGTGTGTCAGAGTCAACAATAAAATTTTACTTTCATAGTCTGCTTTGCAAAAGCGATGGGAAGC
>JAYGXS010000004.1:60142175-60158043 GCA_036362985.1 Ligula intestinalis | reverse complement strand
CGTTTATATGCCGGCATTCCGTAGTGACCGAAGTATATTTTCGTTATGCTGTAAAGTAACTAATTACATAAGGTTGTTTGAATAGCATTTTCGAATGAACATCATGTTGCAGAACTTTGGTTAGTATTACATGAGATAGCAATTTCCGCCGTACATAGAGCCTACAAAACGCTATTTTTAGGACCGCAAAGCAAACTTTTATAAGTAGGATTTTAAATGACCAAATTTTGCAAAAAGTTCGTGGCACTTGGTGGGATTTGAACCCGCATAGTACGGTAGGCCTTAACGCAAAGCTAATGCCCTACCAGTTGTGTTAAAAGCGCCGCGAGTTTTTTTACAATTGGGTCAATTTAAATAAAGAAAGTCTGCAGAACCTCCTTAATAATAAGTAGGATTATACATTCTTAGCAACCCAGAAGCAAACGCTTTATTTTTCAAGTACGTATTACATATAAGAAACTGCCTTGGAGGAAGGCCGTTAGACGCAATAACTAATAAAAATTCCTTTAACTGTTTTCCTCGGTATTAGAACGTACAGCGGTCATGAAGCATGGATCAGAGGCTCAAAAATTCTCATGTTTTGGCAGTGAGACTGCAAGGAAGAGCTCTAGTGGAGGTATCGTAACGTGCAACTAACTTAGTAGGAGTAATCTAGTTGTAGGCGTTTGCAAAAGTGAGAAAGCTTTCACCACTGAGTCGGCGTATTGCGTCATCTATTTTCTTACTTGGTAGACAGTTAGGTGTTTACTTTAAGTTTCTTCCCTGTAGCACTGACTCCGCAGTTTTAAGGAAGCTTCTCGGGTGTGGACGATATCTTTCTACAAATTTAAACTAATAAGACATAGTTTTTCATTTAAAGCCCGTTCTTTTCAACAGTGTGCTATTTCCGGGATCATTAGTTATAATGTGTATTGCAGTATAAGTGATGCCAATAAGTTCCATTTGGAAGATGAGGAGAGTTTACAGAATCGACAACATATAATCTTTATTGTAAGTGTGCAGAGCACTTTTGTTCATTCTAAAGCTTCGTGACGCATTTTCATTTACTCGGTAAGTCTGGCGGAATTTCGCATTTGCGTAGAGAAAATCCTTAAGCTGCTGACTGTTTTATTTTCAGCTTTCCTGCTTCGTAAAACATTTCTATATGAGGATGTTCATTCATTAAATTTGGTATGCAAATTATCAAACTAAATCCTTTTTTCAAACTCCTCCCAGGCTTTCACATTTTTCAGTTATTTCCGATAAATATATGCCATGCTTGTACGTCCACATCGTAATTAACAAAATTAACCGTCGGGAATTTATCGAATTCAAACGTATTTTCACCAATTTGTCTTCAGAAAATTGCCAGGGGAAGTTCCAAAAATCTTCCAATTACTAAATATGCGATTATATTTCTAATACCATGGACTAAAGAACACCTTTGTATTTCGAATATGTGGTCTTTTCCTTCATTTATTAGGTATTTCTGATATTTTCAGGTTCTTTTTCACCGACGGGAGCCCTCCATGACTGTAACCGCGAAATAGTGAAGCATTCGGATGCGAAAAATCGAATGCCATAGCGTTTGAGTCTCATAAATTTGGAAATGAAACCATTTTGGATGCTGCAGAAGAAGAACAAAGTTGCTGTTAGAATGACTTAACCCCTAAAATTTAATTGGAAATCGGGACTGGGAACAATTTTTTGTCAGCAGACGTTGAATTGCAACCTCTATTGAAAAAATAATATAATTATATTTCGAAAGATAAATTGGCGAGCGTACATTTGCTTTCTCTTCAGGCCTGTACATTTATGTGGTAATGAAATCAATTAACTATGCCGGTTCGTGGACAGATGAAGTGTTGTTATTGTCTAAAGCGGTGGGGGAATTGGGGGATTGTGGTGAAAATGCCAGTGTCTAGGCAGCCAAGGTCCGCGGGGTCGAGTTGTGGCACGCCCATCTCTGGGGAGACCCATTTCCGAGGCCATTGATAAGCCATGTGCGATTATGTTAGTGACATTCGCCCAAAGTAACTGCGGCGCCGTTGTAACAGCGTCAACTAGCAGCACACAGCCTCTGAGACACCATCAAATTCGTGGATGGCATAAAAAACCTCGACATGAACGATATGAATCTACATGGATGATTCGTGTCTGTTCACGAACGCGCCCGTCACGGCAACAGATAAGTACGTCTTAGAATTAGTAAGTTTAAATTACCAGGACATAGAAATACTGTTTAATGCACTCAAGAAATTACTACTAAAATGTACCTAAGATGTACAGTTCCTATTTGACAACCTGCACAGGCAGTGGGACGGCGTATCTATGGCCTCATTTAACATGTGTTTCTGTTGAATTGTGGGCAGAATGGTAGGTTTTGTTGAGGATTTAACTAGTGGTGTAGCCCAAAATGCTTACTATGTATGGCGAACATGCGGGGTTCGATCAATATGTTCTTCACTGGTCCTTTTTATGTATACCAACGGAACGATCGATGAGATTTATTAAGTTGATAAATACGTGTCTACTGCCTCATTAAAAGTAAGCATAATTGTAGAATAATTAAACATGGCCTCAAGCCCGACAATCACATCGGCTGTCGCCTATTTCGAGATATCCTTTCTCATGCTTGCATATGTTGCCTCGAAGAAGAATATAACATGCAACAGGCAGGTAACCACTTGCGGGCGATACTTTAAAGGACAGCGCAGTAGGTGTCACCACGTTAAGTTCATTTTCGTTGCATCCACTACGGAAAGCCTTTGGAGCGGAAATTTTGAACAGGAGCTTTCAACTGTCGCATATCCGGGTGAGCCGCCCCCACTAAAGACTACCTTAACCCTCAGCTGTTCATTTCAGAAGACTTTGCAAACGCGAGTTGCAACTTTGGGCAACAGTTTGCATGTCGATTAATACGTGGCAGTCGTGGCGTCGGTCAAGTAAGATGTTGTAGTGATTAGCTGCACACGAAGTGCACTAGTGAACGCTTGTCATGACTTACTCAAGTCAAAGTTCACTTGCGAGCGCTTGCTGCTTCCAACCTCTGGATCAGCAAATCTTAGGCCAAATCACACAGGACCTTATTTGAAGACTGCTGAGCAAACATCGCTTCAGAGGCCGTCCGCTGGCTTGCGGTTTTGCGGTCTTATGACAGTCAATTCCCTACCATTCCTTCTGTAAAGAAGGAACTCATCCTACCACTGTTGCCTCACATGACTTCGCCTCTCTTGAGGAATTGGACATGAAGATTGCAGTTGCTAGGGCTTACTTTACTTAACCCCTGCGATAATGCTATTGCAATAATCAGAATTCACAGCGTGCCCGTCCTGGAGTTCTGATCTCCATTCTATTAAGCGGACGTTCGCCGTAGTACATAAATAAATAAATTGTATACTTAAGGCCCAAGGGGCCCTTTCATTACACACTTAGTGCTATCGTGAGAATAAGAAAATAAAAATAGTTCAGATTAACAACGAACTCTTATAAAATAATTATCTGGGCAGAAAAAAAACTCCTACATCGGTGGATGAGTTCAGTGAGCCACCGATTTCCAATAAAATGAAGGAGAAAAAAACTGTCTCAATGGGAAACAAGTTATAACATGATGCAGATTTGATGGGATCCTGCTATTTAGGGTTCGGGACGCTTATTTTCATGGTAAAAATAATACAGCGGAGAGATAGGAAGGGGTCATCCGGGACAACTGGAGAAGAAAGTGGATGTCCAGGCAACATCACAGAGATGCGACCCACCAGACTCCAGAGTCCACGTGCATCCGAGCAGTAACCATCAGTAGCGAATTTGACGATCACCATATCCTGGGAATAGCTTCAAATGCCAGGAGGACCCTTTTCAAAATCTATAAATTGCGTGTTTGGAAAGGTAACAGATACTAACAACTTTATTTCCTCCAAATTTAAATGCGTACGCAACTTGCTTTTGAAAATCGATAATGTAGTAGACAACCTAATTTCGAGTGGGAGATTGCTCCAGATAAAAGCATATCTGGAGGTAAAAATGCAAGAACGGTTAGATGTGGAGCTACTGGGTGGTAAAATTATCATGAAAGAGTTACGAGTGGCGTAAGATCGGTCTACCAGAGTAAGAGCGTTAATTTGTGGGAGATTAGGACTATTGTTAACGCGAAACAGAAAGCATAGACCAGCTTCGAGTCTTCTTATCCAAAGAAATTTAATGTTCGCTAACTGACATCTATCTGTATAACACATACCAGACCCAGAAACAGAAAATATTTTACGAGTGAAAATTCGCTGAACCTTTTCAATCTTACTATGGTCATTCTGGGTCATGAGACCAAAACGCGGACTGCAGTATTCTAGTATAGGGAGAACAAAAATGTGGTACAGTTTTAACATAATTTCTTGAAGGAAAAAATTATGCGATATAAACCCACATATCTGTGCGGCCTTGATAGAAATTTGAGCTGCGTGAGGTGCTAATGCAAGTTTATTCACGTAAGTAAGACCCAAATCCTTTATCGCAGATCGTTCTAAAAGTGGACGATTGTGAAAGATAATGGGTCCAGGAAGCCTTGCTGGACCAAAACGCATGAAACTAAATTTGGACGGAGAAAACTCCATCTGTCATGTAGCGCTCCAACTTGAAAGGGTACGCAAGTCTGCGTTAACTTCATCAACGCAACTACTGGCCGTGTCCTTAGAAAATGAGCAAATACACTTAAGGTCATCACCATAAATAAAATTTCTTGAGTTATTTAGCACTGTTGAAATTTCATTGATGTAAAGATTGAAAAGGAGGGAACCTAAAACCGCGCCTTGAAAAAAGCCACTCGTTATCTGCGGAGGCATCGAGTAACTATTGCTTACTAAGACTTTCGGGCTAAGATTAGAGAGGTAGGAGGCAATGAAATCAAAGAGAGGAGGCCTGATGCCTAGGACTTCCAGTTTCACTAAAAGACGCCGGTGCGGCACCTTGTCAAAAGCTTTACTGAGGTCAAAGTAAATCATGATAGCAGATTGCTGTTCATTACGAAGGGAAGTAACGAGGTTAAAAAATGCCAAGTGACAGGTTTCGCTTGATCTTCCAGGTAGAAATCCATGCTGTGAGGCACTTAATAGATTTTCGTTACAAAAATCGAGAAGAAGCAAGTCCATTCTTGATTTCCCTATAATGAGAATTTAGTAATTACTTACCAGGAAGCCCCTGTCTCCCACTGTCTCCACTGTTTGATCAGTTTCTAGGGGTTCTATATCTTCTAGTAAAGAACAATCATAAAACTTTTACTCATAGAAACTTCCGGTCTTAATTCGGGCATTTTCAATTCTGGTTATTGATTAACCATCAACGACGATGAGAGAACGGAAGCGTTCTCCATCTCAGCATCATACATCTTCCTCCGGCGTACAATCCGTTTGTATATAGTACTCGGGTGAAAACCGTATTACTTACGTTTAACCATTCCTACCCACCAACAATAAAAATGATACAGGAACGGTTTATCTGTACTTTTAGGCAGTATAAGTGATAATCTGATAATATACCAGTTTATATCTTAATAATCATATAATAACCCAATAATTGCATAAAATAATTCAGTAAGATACAATGCACAAGAAATAGACACAGAATAACACACCAAAAGTCGCACAACCGTAAGCCGGATAAGGAGACAGCGACACTTACAACAAACGAAACAGTATTGAGGCGTGTAAGTGGGTGACTGGACACCATATTGTTTTTTTTATTTGGCCTCAGTGAATATAGATCACTCATTATGGCCAATCTATGAGATTTCCTATGATTTATTAGAGAATTTTTTGTTTATTATGATAAGGACAGTACAATTTTATTTATCAATGGTCATTTAAACCATTAAGGAAATTTCCGAGTATTTCTGTAAAACAGGCATGGCCATGGCCGCATTTGGCCTAGTCTGGCCATACCAAGTGGCCGCGGCTATGTGTTGGCAGGGAAGGTATCGCATGCAGGCTGCTTCATTAAGGGTTGGGCAGATTTCAATGTATGCAATGCGGTGGATGTATTATTAAAGTCAAGCGTAAGAATAGTAAGTATGGGAGCTTCGATCTGCCGATACCCTTGCTCAGTTAGAAGTGGATTTTGTGTCTGTTTAAGTGATCAGAAGACACCAGAGATCTCTAAATACAGAAGGAGAAGGGAATCATAAATCAGTTTCAATTTACTTTGATAGACATTAACTATTTATAGGAAATTCTAAAAGCATGACTGGTTGAGTGAAGTGGCTTCAATTTCTGAGAACATTTGGAACTTAATGGACAAAACGAAACATTTAATCGTGCACTCACATTTCAGATTACATAAATCCTTCATTCTGCATATCACAGGACCTCACGCGCACATGTGAAAATGGTTTTGCGATTGCTTATCGCACAGCCTAACATCAAGTTTATTCAGCCGCGTCATGTTGCTAGCTTGGAAATGAACCTTTTTGCTGCCGTCTGCAAATATTTCGCCCTTTAAAAAGAAATACTAAATGGATGTCCATTTCTCCGCCTTTGCTTTTAGATGCCTCTTTAAACTACAATATATTTCGCAAAACTATTCTTTCTTACATATATTACATAATGTGTCACAAAATTACGAATTCTTCGAAACCTATGTCAGAAGAAAGAGTAGTTTTTAGTTCTAAAATATTTTTTTTGTTTATGACATTTTAAGACATTTAAATGACCATTCTTAAAGCAATTTGTAGTTAATTTGCAAGTGCCACTTTAAAAGTAACCAACATCGTCCACATTAACTGTAAGTATTTACGATAAGAAGATGACAGTCTTATAATTTGAAGAAAGTATATTGCATGCAGTTTGGAAAACATAAACGCGAGTTAGATATATAGACGTGTTTAAACTTAATTTGGAATTGAAGGAGATTGGAAAAGGGAAATATAGCATTTTTTTCAATAATAAAACTCAAAGAAGCCATCATTTTCTACCAAAAGATATCTTTTTCATGTTTTATATAGGATTAATTTGAGTTTATCAGGGCATAGAAAATAAACTGATCAACTTCATACCGTTTAAATAGTCATTTTCGTATAATTAAAGCCATCCAGGCTGCCAAGAAGGTGCTTATTCAAAAGCCATCGCCCTTTTGTGATCAAAGGATTTTGGGAGTATTCTACATTAGCATTATTAGTACAGAATTACCTGAGTAATATTTTCGAATAGCATTTTCGGTGAGCTAGCACCTTTTCTGTGCATGCGACAACTTCACAGCTAGCCTTGTGTCTGCAGGTTCTCTGGCTATTCTTACCATTAAAAAAACACAAACGGAAACAGTTAGTGGTACGTTCTGCTGTAGTCCAAAGAGTCCACGCCCAAAAAACTGTGCCAGACAACAGCTCAGGAAATGTAGCTGTCATATTTCTCGGCTAAAATGCAATGTTCACAATTAATAAATGCACAGGTTCTTGGAAATTTTTCCGTCAACTATTCTTGGTCACTCCAGTTGAACAAATAGTATAAATATTTGGCTCAAGTCTGTAACCTTAAGAAGCCTTTAGCAGATCTCCGACTGCATAATAGTGAACACAGGGGTAACTGGGTCCCCTTCTGGTAATATGTTTCCCAACAGTTGGCCAAGGAATAACTTCCTAATAATATCTTCTGATTAATTATTAAATCTTTAAAATGGCATGTCTTATACAATATTCTTAGGAGTAGTTGCTTATGCCTTATTTACAATTTAGAGTCCGTGTGCCTCGAAGTGTGAGCAGACCCATAAGTTTTAAACCTGATTTTGCTACTGGTGCAACCTGCAATGCATAATATCGCTAGCGAACATATACAGTCAGAATAGTAACCTCTTAAATGGTGCTTGTGATGTGCATCATGTATACAATCCGAGCGATCGATAAAGCTGCTTTTTATTTTATACCTTTTGTCTACTTTCTTTAGGAAAGTAAGCATTTCAGAAGATAAATTGGCGAACATGCGTTTGTTTTCGATAAATTCTCATCAGGCCTTTACATTTATATGGTACTAAAATAAATAAACAATGGTGGTTTGTGGACAGATTTCGCGTAATTGTTGTCAGGGTCGGTGGGGGGGTGGGGGAAAAGGGGGTGGGGGGGGTTGGACAAGTTGCGGACAGAAGGTCAATCTCTAGCCGGCCTGGCGTCCGAGGCAGGTGATAAGGTGTGCATGGTTGGATTTAGGACTTGTTCGTCTCTGCGGGGGTCCGTTTCCGAAGCCAGTGCTCCACCGTTGTGTATTTATTTCGGTACCATATAAATTTAAAGGCCTGAAGTGAATTTATCGAAAACAAACATGTGCTCGCAAATTTATCTGCTGAAAATTTCTATGGGAATTTTCGCAAATTTGAAAGAAAAGTAAGCATTATTGTAGAATAATTAAACTTGGCGAAAAATCTGCCACGAAGCACTTCCGTTGTGCATATTTGCGGATTTTGCGTTCTCAGCCAAGCAACCAGAGCATCATTTCCCTGTATGGGTTTGACTTGCTTTGCAAATTGTGTGAATGCGGATTATGAAGTGTATCGGAACGCCCAAGTACTTTGATCACATTTACTTCACGCACAAGTCATACTTACACTGTAGCGTTGTATCTCGCTCTGTGAGACTTAGTAATTAATGCAAATTGCCCTCTATTCCCACAAGAGAGTGCATTAATCAGAGGGAGAGATCTTTGTGGACTTCCAGTACCCCTTTTTTATCTCAGTGAGGGAGAATACTTTCTGAATAGATTTTTTTCTATGAGACAACATCACCTGCTAGAGACAAAACCACCTATTTGATCAAAACAAATCAGTTCAGCCTACTCAGGAAGGATACAGAAATTTGCGTGGTCCCTCTGTTTCCGTCATTTCTTGCCAACCCTACTACTGAATTTCAGTAGACCACACATTACATGCTGCTATTCCCATAATTATTTTCTTTTAATTTATCACAGCTCTACTCTGAAGTTCACCCACATATTCCTACGACAACCAAGAACACCTCTCCACAGTAAATATCTTAGATGCCAAAATGCAAGCCAAGTTTCACGGGCGTTTCTCGGCTTCCAGTCAAAATATTCTACCTATCGAGAATTTGCCTGGAAAGTTTGACTGCGCGCCCAACGGAAGGTGAAAGCAAATCTGGTGCTTGGCTCAAACGCCGGTATTATTCTTTATCTCATCCATGTTAATTAGGATACCGTCTGGCACTAAACGAAGGAATCACTACACAGACGGGTAAGGCGCTAAAAGAAGATGTACGCTGCGATTAATACCTCTTCAGCATGCAACAGTTCAAGGTGAGCTGTGGTGTTGGTAATGGAATATTGGACTTTCCTATCGTTGGGAGTAAGTATGAATTAAATTAATAGCAACATAAAGCAGTGTAAATCGATGTTCGAAATTAACCAATGAATGAATCCCCAATTAGTTTAAGATTTGTTCTATAAGTTTATATTGATAGCTGAGAGTTTGTTGGATTTTTTAAAGGCACGTCAAATAATTATGCGGCCCTCTAATTGTAAATTCTCCACAACAGGAAGCAAATGATCGGCTTTTCTAAGAGTATTTTCTTATTCTTTATTCATTATTTTCACTGGCCATATGTGTAGAAAATCCCGATAGGTACAGATATTTTCGTGTTCCCTCTGTTTGCAGCCCTACCTCTTAATTTCAGTAGACCACACCATACAAACTGCAATTTCCGTAATTCTTTTCTTTTAACGTATAAGCTCCTCTCCCAAGTTCATCCTCCTCTTCCTACGACAACCAAAAACCCTCGTCCACAATACATATGTTAGTTGTCAAACTATATACCACGTTATACGGGCGTTTCCGGGCTTCCGGTCAAAACATTCTACCCAAGAAGAATTCGCCTGGACCGCTTGACTGCGCGCCCAGTAGAAGGCGAAACCAAATCTGGTGCCAGACCCAAACAGTGGTTTACTTCTTGTGAATTATTTACTCTTTATATCATCCATGTTAGTTAGGATGCCGCCTGGCACAAAAAAAAGGAATCTCTACACAGTGGTTTAAGGCGCTAAAATAAGATTTGCCCGAGGGGTTTCACGACCTCAGCATGCAATCGCTCAAGTAAAGCTGCCGTGTGGGTAATGGAATGTTGGATATAGTTATCGTTGAGAGTAAGTCAGAAGTTAATGAATAGAAGCATGAAGCAGGGGAAACTAATGTTCGAATTCAAGCAGAAGTTGCATCCCGAATTAGTTTAAAATCTTTTCTGTAAGCACCGAATAAAGGGATCACCACAAAGACAGGTAAGGCGTCAAACGGATATTTAGGTGACAAATTTAACGACATTACCATACAATCACTTAAAGTGAGCTGTCTTGTGGATAATTAAGTGTTGGGCTAAATTAGCGTTCGGAGCAAATATGAATTTGATGAAGTGCAAAATAATGTAGGGGAACCTGATGTTCAAACTTAAGTACGAAGTAAATCCTTAATTAATTGAAAATCTGTTCTGTAAGCTTTCACTGACAGCAAAGATGTTGCTGGCTTTCCTTAGACACGTAAAACAATATTCGGAAATTAATAGGTGAGAAGTCCACAAAGAAAAGTTATAAGACAAAGAGTACGTAGGATTCTCCGGAACGTTTGTTGAATTTGAAAATATGTAAACAAATAAAAGGCCCCCTAATGCTCTGAATTGATTGCAAATCCGTGAACTAACGTATTCAAACGTCTTCTTCCCTGTCAATACAAATACCTGGAACGCGAACATTTTTTTCATTAGGTATTTAAACGTGTCTAAAAGACAGGTCGTCATCTGGGTCACTCGATGAGGAATTATTGCAGGGGTAAGACCAACCACCATTCACATTCTGACTTGTCAAACAGGTGAACCATTTTCATTGCTATCAAACCGACGTAAGGACTGAGAAAAAATACAGCGAAGCAACTGTAACAACAAAAATATTGATAAGTGGCAGGCTTAGTGGCGTGCAAACGAAGTGCAGAAATCCAGTTAGAGTTTTGTGCAGCACAAGTGCATGAAATCTTATTGCATTAATACGGGAAGTTCAATGGTCTATTCTTCCTTCTGACAAACTAAAACACCTTCCCTTCCTCACAATCGAACGCTTATTTAAGGACTGTAAATATCACCTGCGAGCAAGTAGTCAAGCAGCCCATTTTTGTGCCTTGCTTTTGAGAATTTCTTGCACATGAAATAATTTAAATTTATTCACCTTCATAAATATCTGCATGCGGTGTGCACGCGCTTCTTCTTTTTCTTCTACTGAGGGACTGCTGGACATACCTTCAGGTGGCTGCCTTTGATATGCAACATCTATTTAGAGTAGACATATGGTTGTGGTGGAGCTCAATCTACAGTCATCAAATTTTTCTTTATGGACTGCATATTTTTGCAATTTGTTAAGCGAAATGCACTATATCCGCAAAATGTTTCCCTTTGCTGCAGCCAATAATTGGTAAAGTATATTTGAACATACACGCAACTACTTATATGGTATGAAATTACAGGCAGTCAAAAGAGAGGCTGGAATAGACATTGCTTGCTCATTAGCCATCATCAACCCGTCATATTCGAACCAGAGAAGTGTACTACCTAAGGCTGGAACCCACGATTTACTGGGTATAGAGTAGTCACCAGGGACCATGCAACGTTCATTAGGAAATTTGACCTGGTGATTAAGCGTATATTTAGTAACACTATTTTGATTCATTTAGTTTATTGAATGCTGCAAAAGCCAGTTACTTAGTCAAATCGTCATTTTAAGTTGGTTTATTAAGAGAAATGGCCATTAGTTGTGAGGAAATTGGAAGTAGACTCATATGAAAGAAATTTCCTATGCTATTACAAAAGAGAGAACCAAACTACACTTTAATGTTGGTAATACTAAGAAGGAACTGCAAAATAAGTAAAATAGATATAAAAAATATCCCTTACAGGACTTGAAAAGTTGATCCAAAATTGTTCAGATTTAAGTAAGGCCAAGTTAAAGGGACAAAATTGTTTTGCAGTAACATTGATGATTTGTATTTTAAAAATTATCTTTAGCCATTCTGTGAAGTCCTTTTGCACAAAATGCAGTAACAGAAGAGTATTTGTTTGAATGCACCAATGAACCTCAAATGTCCTTCAATAAAACCAAATGTCTTACGTGTTCTCACAAATTTAAGAAAAAGAAGGCTTAATTGAATATAAGTCGTAAAGAAATATAGTTTTTGTATACTTTACGTTCCCCTTTTGCTTTATTTGGAAACAGAACAGAGGAAAGAATAATAAGTATTTCAAAAAATGGCAATGTATGTGACCAGTTTTTTTTGAATTCGCCAGTTTATAACTGAAAGTGGAATTAATCTACTCATGCGGAAGGTAATCCATTATAAAGAGAAAAGAAAGTTCGTTCATCTTCATTCAAATTGAATCGTTTATCTTCAGGAAACTTAAATAAATTCTCAAAAGTATCAAATTTCATTGTGAAAACACGTTGGAAAAAGTTAATACACGCAGAATTTCGTCAGCAATTTCTAAGAGTAAACCTTTAATGGAAAGTTTCTTATTAATCTTAGGAATAGCAGTTACACAACTCCAGTGCGGACAAGATATACCCTCGACAATGTGTTTTGCTGTTTTAAGGGCATTACTTTTTATCAAGAACGTTGCCATATTCATTAAAACTATTATCGGAAAACATTTTATTAAGGTAAATGCTCTTTATATCTATCTTATTTAAAAGGTTTTGGTTTAAACGTCGAACAAATGCAAAATTTATAAATTTATCAAAGAAGACAGTAAAAACAAGGAAAATTATGACACACTTTTGTTGATGACATTCAATAAATACTTATCCAGTAAGATTAAAGTTAACAGAATGGCTTGACTAAAGAAAAGTTCTTTCTATATATAGAAAGTGGTTGCTTCAATTTTTAAATTTAACACAATATCTTAATTTTAGTGTTCTTATTTCTAGCTCTTTTTTACGTCTCCAAAATCACGGGATTATGGAGAAAATCTTATTTCTCTTAACAAACACTTAGTAATTCCAATAGTACTTTTAAGTACCTACTATGCTTGATGAAGCTCATTATTATTTCTTAATCTTCCTTAATGCATTCTAATTGGTATTCGAGAAATGATCAAACTTATAAAAAGTTATAGAAATTGCATGGTTGGTGGCGACTACTGTATGTCCGACGTTCTAACCTCGAGCGCCGCAGCACCGGAAGTTGGGTATGACTGGCTGCTGATGTCTAATAAGTCAGAAGTTTGTACTTAAGCATCCCTACTGTCCATACTGTCATTATTCTTATATCATTAAGCACTGTGTGGCTGCGGAGAGGCCATTGCAGATAATTTAAAGGCACGATAGAATGTGCAAATCCTGAAACCGATCGGCGAAGAACCTCCCTACCAGTGATATGGTATAATCGTCTCCAATACCACTCTGAAAACGAGCCACCAAAAGTGTGCCCACCTCTGAAGAAACAAGGATTGAAATTGTGCTGATTGAAAAGTTAAGCAGTTCTCCGTCTACGTAAATAATTCTCAAAAGGATTATGTCACCGGTGGTTAAACAGAGTTAAATACATGCGTTTAGCCCGTATATATTCTAGTGTAAATTCGATTCTTACAGAAATCGAACCACGACTCAGTCAGTTGCTTTCGGCTAAATTAATTTGTTTTACACTTTCAGGGGCAAATTGGGTTCGCTATAGGAAGAACAGGCCGAAGCTCAAAGGAAAATTTTGCTGCTAGGGTTGAATGCACTTATTCGAAGAGTCGATTAAAGAAAGTCGGCATTATTGTGCAAGAGATAATTGAAAATATCGTTTTCGACTAGCCAGTGATGTAAGTTCATCCCTGTAACGTCCTCTAATTGAGCGTTCGATAGATACTGTTGCCATATTTTTACGCCTGTTATGTATTAATTTGTTAAGTATAAATTTCTGTGTACGCTGACTTGAAAAACTAAAATTGAAACACTCAAGTGTAAAGTATAACCCAGAAGACGTAAACTGTTCACTTACGCAAAAGAAAATCCAAACGTCTGCTGCAATTTTAAAATTAATGCGAGTAGAAAAACAGCAAGAGCCTTCTAACAACTTTATGTATTTAAGGTTTTCATGGAAGTTCTTGTTAGAACTGAGCAGTTATCAAACGAGACATTTTATTGCTAAGGGTAAGCCGCTGAGTGAAGGTCCTTACAGCAAAGACCCCAGTTTCCTCAAACATAACTGCCGACAGCCCCATGTTCGGAGAAATTTTGCTGAAGAAGTTAATAGTTAACAAGCTGTTTTTGGAAACTTTCATTCAAGTAGGCCTGATGCAATGTTTTGTGCATTCAAATGAACTTTCAAAATAGTTATTCCTTTCGTTTATTTGTAATTCCTCGTTGATACTCGCAGTGTTGTTTTCAATAATGAGAGATTATTTTCTATTTTTGATGTAGAATGTGCCACATTTTTGTAATGGGGACCAACCCAAAATGCATCTTCCATAAAATACACAAACAACTAACGCGTAGAAAAGCCTTGTTTTTACACAGCATATAATTTGCATATAATTCTGCGTGAACTATTGCGCTGAGGCCTGCAGTCACAAGATCCGATCCGGTCATATGCAGGCGCATCCCATGCGGTGGCTTTCATCCGAATTCTGGCCCGTGCTTGATGGGCTATCTGTGTACACCTAGAACTATTATACAAATATACTGTTTCCTTCTTTTACAACTAAACGTTGATAAATTTCCAGGAAAGCTATCTATTGCATACACCTTACATCTACGAAAGTCAAATAAAGGCTGGGTTTTTTAACTCGAAATAGCCTACTGGAAGACTTGCTTAAGATGATTTTTATAATTTACTTCCGCAAAAAAGTGAAGACGTAAAGTCTGTATTGTAATTTGACTTTCGCTAGTATTCATAATGAAGGACAGATTAGTGAATAAGTTGTTTTATTGACCAGTTATCGGTGTAAACATGCTCGTTTGGAGTAATTATCTCATTTTCTGTATACACTTGCTTGTACATAAGGATAATGTATACATTTAGTATCTTTTAACATAATACATCGACTATTATGTATAGTATTAAGTTGGTTTATCAGCAGTTGTTTCAAAATTAGACTCGCTTTGGCCTAGGCACTGCTGAAAACACAAAACGAAGAAATCGTTAACATCGATGAACATTAGTCTGCTAGTTGATGGCGGGAACAGTCACTGCATTTTCATTCAGTGACTGTTCCCGTCATGGCAGCGTAAACGTCTTCCATTAATCATTGCATAGAAGATCTGAAGGAGGTTATATTAATTAACGAGGACGACATTCCACGGAACGTCTCGCCCTTATCCACGTGCCTGCTAATTTATGATCTTAAATCACGATGGTTGTGTGGAGTTCACCTCCCTGTGAAAATGAAACTTTGGAGGTCCTGAGTTTAACTTTATGTGGTTATATATTCCATAGTATGCGCTTAAAACCGTGCAGCTTTCATAACTTTGTAAAAGTTTGATCATTACTCGTGTACGGGTGTGAATGCATCTAGGGAAACTAAGAAATAATAATGAACGACATTTGCCATCCTAAAAATTTCAAAGGATCGTTAGAAGTAGTAAGTGTTTGTAAAGAAATTTTTTTCCGATAATCTCGAATTTCCGGAGAGGCAAAAATAGCTAATTTAGAACAAGAAATTTAAATATTTTGTTTATCTGAAAGTTAACGCAATCAATATGCACATAAAGAACTTTCCTTTCGTGAAATTTTTGTACAGATACCCATTAGTAGATAACTATTTACTAAATGTCGTCCAATAGAGTCTGGCAACATTTTCTTCGTTTTGAGTATCTTCATTGATAAAGCAATAAATTGCACTTCTGTTCGACGTTTTCATCAAAAACCTTATAATAAGATATATATATATATA
>JAYGXS010000004.1:60058396-60132175 GCA_036362985.1 Ligula intestinalis | reverse complement strand
ATGAGGGAGCGTTGGCGACACTGAACCAATCAGCTTTGACGAAAAATCGATAACTAGAGGGCGCTCCCTCATTGCTGCGGCGTAGCAACTGCGCTATGATTGCCTTCTCTGCTGTAATTCATCATGGGAATTAACGCATGCCCAATAGTTATTCTTTCAAAGATGACGCTGTCTAAAAGCACAGAAATGCCAGCCGGTTGAAAACCACATTCCTGCTTAAGAACGGTTAAGCCCCAGTGATTTATTGTTAATTTAGTTTTACTGTGCTGCCCTCCTATACGTCAGATCTGAACTAATCTGTGATACATTTTCCACAGCCACACATGCAGCCGCATCTTCTGCCGATCTGGATCAGATAGGTTACTGACAGATGAAAAAAGGAAGAGTATATGATTCAGCACATAGCTCGGAGCAGACATTGGATTTCCTCAATGAAAAAAAAACACTAACGACTATCATAACGGTCATGGCTCGGCGGATGGGAAATTAGTGGAATATCTTAGCTTTTTCAAGACCGAGGGCTCTGCGCAATCGCTTTTTTTAATCTAACCTTCATGGCACCCTCGCTTTTACGAGGGCCAAGACAGTCTGTCCCTTTTATTTCCAGTTCGTGTGGAAGTCGCTATCAGGCAGAGTATGAAAATCGCAACAAAAATACCGATGCACTCAGTTACCTCATATTGAAATATTAAAGTTATATTTTACCCTGCCTAGTTGATAATTGAGCCCATCCCTTGCATGTGTAGCTAATAAGAATCAATGCAGAGTTACTTTTATTTTTATTTTTCAGATGTAATTTGTGCCAGTTTCCATTGCCTATATTTAATATTCAGCGATTAATTCCCATGATCCATCTAATTTATAAGGCAAAGAAGTTATGTTTTTCTAGTTTAATTTGTCCTGAAATTCCGACACCTATTAGTTTTCTCCTCGTAGCTACGGTAGGTCACTACCCGTCCTTAGTTACTGCAGCATATTTCCAGAAGCGTATTATATTCAGGCGAAGGGACAAACGCACTTTTAGTTACACGGCGCGTTGGAACACTGCCTGTTCTACTTGCTGCCGTAAGAAAGGTTCTAGAACGCTAAATCACACCACGCTCGGCCTGCTATGCAAATCAACTACGCAGAGATAGGCGATTCGCAGTCCATGTTTTGGTCACTAAGTAACGTTTGACATACTCACACAGGCCCAAGGTCATTCACTGATGCTGTTTTTGCGCACAGCCAATCAGAACGTGGCCTTCAAACAAGGCGTTTCCAGAATGCTCGTTAAATGTTGCCACAATGCGCTTTTCCGCGTATTGAGGCACACATTTGCGTGTGAGGCAATCAAACTCGCAAATTTCGTGGAAAACTTCCCGAACTAGCAGAGGACATGGTGAAAGTGCATGTGGACCGAGATAATAGAAGTTTTGCCGAGAAAAGAAAGGAACTTGTCAACCGCATAGAGAACAAATTTGACAAAAAGGGTCAGCTAGTACCAGTCAACACATCCACCACTGTGGCCAACGATACTCGCCGAGGCGAACATGACTGGCTGAGGGAACAGAATGCTTGGACGGACAACCTGCATGGATGGGTCACACGTGTGCAGCAGGACTTTGATGAGGACCTCCGGCGCATGCAAAGTCACTTTTTCGACCTAAAGGTTAGTTTCGCGTTAACGTTTTCTTACTGGTAGTTTTGCGCAGCTTTCTCAGCGACAAAGGCCAGAGTAACGGAGACTCTATCGAAGCCGATAACTTTAAAACCATAAAAATAGGATTAATTTATACAATGAGAACTGTGACAGAGTCTCCTGCCACCGCACATCTAGATTTGATTTTAAATCCACGCCAGATGTCCTTAGTAGCTAGCACGTAAAAATTATTTAAGGAGTGGGGGCTGGTTTTTATCAAACTTAGTTATTGGGGTTAGTTGCTTCCAAATGACGATTTCTTTTTTTCTCATTTTACCTTACAAGTGCATAAACGAAACCTTTTCCGAAGAGGACAAAAGAAAGAAGTCAATTAACCTCGGGAAAAACAGGCATGGTTACTACTATTTCAAAGGATTGTCGGTGAAAACAGAACCAGTGGAATGTTCATTTCTTGCTCATAGTTTTTTCCCCTAACGGTCCTATCTCAAACTCGGGATCCTCTGCTGATTTTAGAGTCCATTTCTATGCTTTTCATTCTAAACTCTCATAAAATAGCCCGTGAAAGATCTGAACCATCGATTTCATATTATATCCATTTTGTTATTCGAATTGGATCGACCCATATACAAAATTCTAAAGTTAATGAATACGTCTGTTCTAGACCAACACGATATGAGCCAGAAAAGCAACCGGGTGGGTGCTCCTACCAAATCAACAGATTCTGGTTCGAAAGTTGCACATATGTAGCCTAAATACGGATTCACATTCCCTGATGAGGAATATATGATTTATATGTACGTTGACCTTGGCAATTTCACTGCTTTTGTTGGAGGATTCTTCTCCTAGTGTAGCCCATCCAGTGTAGATAATTATTTGGAATCATATAGGGCAGTGGGGATATGTTAACTACCCACTGCATGCAAAGGAAGTTTGAGGTATATCCACAAGACGCTTGGAATACAACGTCCCTAGAGAACACATATCAGACTAGTCATTTGATTGAAAATCAATAAAAAGTCGAGGATGTGACCAACGTGAAATGGGCCTTACCCTTGCTAGATAGTTACGTGAAACCCAGAGCATCTATGAATCAATAGTGATTTATACTGTAGTTAAAGTTCTGTGTTTGGTTGCCACTGTCCTACAGTAGTAGGCTCATTGGAGAATATTTTTTTACGAATTGGGAGAGTGAATGACAGCGCACACTTGGTTGGTGCTAGCATATGCCCAGTTTTGCTGGTTATAAAAATGGAGTGCCAACTGCCTCCATAAGATGTAAAACTCAATATTTGACATCGAGATGTCTGACTGATATGCATCAATTGTAACTGAAAAAATTTAAAAGTGGCGGGGCGAAAAGGCTTCTTAACTCGCGGTGGGGTGTGTTTTATCCCAAAGACTGTCAAAACTTGCTAAAATTTCAGATTTTTTCAACAATACAATTTTGACCGACGACGATCCAAAATGCGCTCTGCACGGAAATATTTACCTGTTTCGGGTTCTAGGCAGAAGCCGCCTAAAAGCCGCGCTGATCAGGCCCAAAGATACGAATTAATACCTTTAAAAGAGCAATGCCTTAGTTAATAAATTACAACGATACTAAGCTCCAAATTTTTAAACTAATTTGAATTCATATTTCTAATGATTTTGCATATATTCGGGATTTCATATAAACATAAAAACGGAAAACATCCTACCCATGTTATCTAATTAGCGTTGTCAAAATGTAAGTTAAGGGAAGCACGTTCTTTTAAACTAACATTTACATTCATACGGAACAAGAAGCTTGTTTACGGCTTATAGATTGCCCTTGGCCGATATTAACTATAGCAATCCGAACATTACCTTCATTTGTTGCGTAGATATTTGTTCTTACAACTAAGAGTCTTGGAAGATAAATCAATAATCGGGATATCTAAGCAGTAAAGCCTTTTTAATACTCAGGGGTTCTATTATGAAGACCGAAATCTCGCATTGTCCTTGTGAATTGAATGGCAATCAGACTTTCCAAACGTTTGATTGGCATGGGTGGCCAAGAAAAATGCAGTTAATTGCTAAATGACTGATGGCTTAATCCCCCAGTTGGCAAATTCAACCCAACTGAATGCTGCTGCGCAACAACTGAAAAAAGTGTTCTTATTGCCCAAAAACCACGAAGCGCACTGCTAGAATGCCAAACCGGGGAATTGAATAAGCACCGACGAGGTTTTTCGACATGCTCGCATACCCGCAAAATGAAAATCCTACATACACAGATTGCCTCCACTGGTAGACATCTATACCTCCAAACTAGCAAAATGTTTGCTTAATGCTCACTTTCCAAGTGACAAAATCATTATTTTCTATTTTTTGCTCAAAAACACCGCTTGCTAATGAGATGTAGAACACTTTAACCGCTCATATGATCAGCTAACTGGGAAATGGACAAAATGTTGTCGTAGAATATTCCTTTTTTGAATAAATCAAGCCGCCAACATTGTTTTAGCAACTGCAAGAGCGTTGTCTGTTTGAAAACTAATAGACTCATGTGTGATGCCGTTGAAACATTTCAGTGATAATTCGGGAGCAGGGCAAATAAACCTCCCACTGTAGCAATCACACGTCCCCTTGCTTCCAACTGCTACCTGGGACTCGCCCTTTCGTTCTTACCGCCTTCTATCTGCGTATCTTTCGCACAGTTCTCCTGCATACTCCCGAAGGGTCTAAATATTCTGTCTAAACAAAGTCTAAGCACTAAATAGACAAAGGATAACTAGGACAATCCCAGTTCAGCACGCAAAAGCCCTATTATTCTGTAATTCATAGCCGGGTGAAATAACGAGCATTCAGTCTGAACAATACAATGAAAGGGAAATAAAATTTAAAAATAAATTTAAAAAAGTAAAAAACAGGAATGATTTTTTAAATACCCTGATGTTTGTCAAATATAGACGCGCTATAATTAAAACATCCGATATGAAAATATTGGAAAATGAGTCAATAAAAACAACATCAACTAACAAAAAGGCCTAAACTAAAGTGAGGACAACTGACTCGGCTTAAAATAGTCTAAAACTAAAATAAAAATAGTAAAATAATGTGGAACTGAAAACTAAACGGAAAACTGAACTAAAAAATACAAATAATTTAAATCAGGAAAAATAGATTGATGTGAGGCTATTGCGCATGAAAATGGAAGGTGTACCAGAACGGTAAGTTGAACCTCAGAAAATTTGAGGTAGACAACCTCCTGACCACCAATTTTTTTAGTTATATCATGAAACCCAATAAACTATAAGTAAGTACTATTTCTCGCAAAAACATAAGACTAGATAAATAATCTTCGAGATCTGCAGTCGCATTTTACTGGATAACTGCAGTTGTCGTTGGGCCGAGGGCTGGAAAACCGTGCCTCATGTAGCCCACTCACTCAGCTACCCTGCATCTTCCGCGTGGGGTTTGGTTTCGCGTCTGGTTCTGACAGAGATCCATGAACTTATTTGCTCAGCTGACAACTCGGCGTCTAGTTTCTTTCGACCATGCAACGGTATTATTCCAAAGAGAATTAACCAGTCAATTAAATATAATGATAATCAGAATGTATTGACAGCTGTGTTAGTACACTTGCACAAAGTGGACTCAAAAAGCTTAAAACTCAATGCATTTGCATGTATGTTTTAGCCCATGGAAATGTGGGGATTCCAGCCTGGCAGTGGATCTTCTTTCTTCGATCACGCACGCAAAAGAATGCAACAAATGCACGAGGATATGATGAACCACATGAGGTTGATGGACTTGGACTGGATGCCTTCAGGATTCCCTGGATTCGCTGACATAGACACAAGCAAGGACGCATTTCAAGTTGGTGAGGATGGAAAGGTGAGTTGAGCGCTCATTTTCGCCGTCAGAGACATCTATTAGCTAGCTTGCTTCGGAAATTTTATCCTAAATTCTGAAATGCTTTCTTGATTAAGTAGGATGATAGGTCTGTCTTTAGAGGCCTTATTTCACTGTCACTTATAACAATAATCTATTTTTACATTTTGCAGTAGCCTGATCTTAGCTTTCTTGTTAAATTCCGTTAATATAAGGTCGGATTTATTTATTTGCGTTAAATTCCACCTACATAAAGCCAAATTTCCATCAATAGCATAAAATACCTGAGCACCAGATGTTTATGTTAATGGAATTTATTCTACTTAACTAATAAAAACAACTATACTTGACTTTAATCTAATATGCTCTGGCCGCTTTCGACACAATTACATATGCATTTAAACTTGTTTAGCATGAACTAAATGTTCAACGTTCGATTCCGTAAGACAGTTGGGCAGGGGAATAAATGTTTAGGCGGCCCTACAAGACAATTTTTCTGGCAGGATTATTTAAAGCGAGTTGTACTATTCGTTTTGGAGCAGTTTAATCTCAAAATATTTCATACGCGCCAAGATGTCAATTTTTAAACGTAATCCTGTCGAATTCGCTCAAAATCCCTGTTGAGTAAAGCGTGACTACTTGATTTGTGCTATATTTTCCACTGGTTTTTAATAACTGCATAAATTCAAATATACAAAAGATCAATTGACGGATGAACTAATGATGACCATGAAAACACAGGAAATCATGCCAAAATTTAAAGGACGATGTTAAATAAATAGTTGTGCATTAAAGGCAACAGGTAAAAACATTTTCAACAGAGAAAATTTTGTTTTTATATAAAGAAGTTGCTTGCGTAAAATTTGCAGATTAAAATATTATTTAAATGTTCTGTTATAATTTACAGCTATTTTTTACGTCTCCGGAGCTTGGTGATTTTATTGTTCTTAATAAACACTTCGTACTTCTTATACTTCTCTTACGTTTTAAATATGCCTAATTTTGTTCATTATTACTGCTCAGTTTTCGTAATAGCGTTCACACCAGTGTGCGGGTAATGATAAAACCTGTACAAAATTATGAAAGTTCCACGATTTTAGCCCATACTCTATTTTGGTTCGAAAACATGCTGAAAAGCTTTTTCCCTGCACATTTGGTCTTAAACACTGTCTTATTCAAATATTATGCTTAAAAAATTTTGTAATGACCAGATGTATGAAGACCATTAAATTTCCTATCGGTTCGTTTCCGAAGTGCACAACCTTGCCTGCATTCATTATAAAATTTGAGGATTTTTCTACAACCTTTTTTAATATCATATCATGTGCCTTTCCTTACAGGAAATATTTTCAGGATGTATTTTGGATACCCTATCAGAAGGGAAAAGTCAGACTAATTTCAAAAGTATTCGGAAACCAGAAAATAATATTCTTCAGTTTTTATTCTATAAAAGTGTATTGCAGTTTTTTACGCGCTCAAAAATCAATGCAGAAAAAGCACGTCAAACATGTTATCTATATTACCAATCACAGTTTTGGCAGATGGCCAAACGAAGCTCATTGAAACACGTTATCATGGAATGACTCAAATATCACGGTACTTCCTCGTCCAGGGATCAGCTGTATAACCTCATTGGATTAATCCTTGTTAATCAAAAACAGATTTCTGAATTTTTCTATTAAAATCTCGTCTACAGTCCCATTCCTTGAGATGTTTTGCCGAATTTCACCTCAGTGAATATTATGTTCGACTATTGTTTTCTCTTACACAGATGCATTTCCAGGCTAGTTTCGATGTCAGCCAGTTTCGACCAGAAGACGTGGAGGTTCGTCAGGAGGGCAGGAATCTGTACGTTCAGGCCAAGAGTCAGGAACAGACAAATAACAGTTTCCGCAGCCGGGAGTTCTGCAGAGCAATACTTTTGCCCAATTCTGTAGACGTTTCACAGTTCAAGTGTTCTTTGAGCAACGTACGTTCACGCTTATTTCGAAAGTGAATATTAACGGCACATGTCACAGAGTCACGGAGCTCTAACAAGTCACTTTTGTTTTAGGACGGTATCTTGACCTGCGATGCGCCCGTGATACGATCTGACTACAATACAATCACCTTTGATTCGGATCGCAACGTAAACATTAAGCCAAAGTCTCTGACACATCGTGCCGAAGGGCCGAGAAGAAGAAGTAAGTTCAACGTCTAAAAACTGTCGGTTCAGATTAAGTTGCCCTACTTATATATCTGGTGCACATGTGAACCTGAAGACAATGAGAATTCGCTCGAACCGCAAAATATACTCTTATTCAGCTGCCTTCGCCAAATTGCACGTTTCAGAGCATCAAAAATTTCTGCTAGACAGCTGGAAAAATCATCAAAATGCTATGATCTAAGTCCGTGTTAAAAACGTAAATCTAAAAAAGTGCCGCATCCACTTAAATGAATCCGGGGCCTAAATAACGTCCAAGAATGATAATTTATAGCAGAATATCATCTTTGACTCTTCACTGCTTGTCATAACAGTACGTTAAGGTTAATCAGGGGTTTCCAACTGTGAAACCGTTGTGTTTGAGGTTGAGGTTGATATTGATGACTGATTTTCCCAAATTCAATATTTCATAATCCCTAAAGAAGTGTGATCTTATTCGGTGGCTCCGCTTCAAACCATTTAAATAAACTTCGAAGTTTTGGTTTCCTACTTATTACTGTCATCGGTTAAGCCTTATAGTTGCCTCAGAAAAGACACGTAAGTAATATATTTTTCACACATCTTCAAATTTTTTCCGAGATGCACTGATTAGTTCTATTAAAAGAATAAATTAAATTCACGATTATAATAAGCAAAGTAAACCTCAATGAATGTAAGCTTTTGAGTAACGTTTTTCGGGCAGCTAAAAGCATATAGCTTGCAGTTAAACTGCGACTCTCGGAGCAGTTAATAAACGGCAGCCACGGGGAAATGGGCGGAGTGCATTCATGCATCCAAAAATTACAGTTTACATCCGTTAGGAGCATAAGGAATGGGAAGGAGCATCTGGCAGCGATTGATGCATAAATTGATGCATTAATTGCTTTTTCAGTTGATTATAGGTTGCTGCCATCTGAGGTTTCTAATAAATAAACCATAAGACAACAGTGAAATTAGATAAGCTGAGGTTCAGGCTTCATTCTCTCCTTTATGTGATATTGCACATCGGAATTCACGTTTGCTTCCACCTGTGTGCCCTAAGGAAGGGTGGGGCGTTCAATGAGAGTTGTAGGGTTGGAGACCGCGGGATTCATGAGCTCCTTTCACGTGAGCTCATTTATCTTTTTTATGGCTGCGAACTGAGCTTTCGTTGGATGATCATAAGAGACTTCGGTGGCCTGGTTGCACTGTCAATCCTATCCGTAATTGCAGCTACGTCACTTTTGCTAGCAAAAAAACAACGATACTATCATCCGACTACAGGGATCGCAATCCCCTTTCTTCTTCTTCTTCTTCTTCTTCTTCTTCTTCTTCTTCTTCTTCTTCTTCTTCTTCTTCTCTCTATTTAAACACTTTTCACTCTTTTCCTCCCCTTCTTCTTCTTCTTCTTCTTCGTTTTCTTCTTCTTCTTCTTCTTCTTCTTCTTCTTCTTCGTCTTCTTCTTCTTCTTCATTTATCTGCTACGTTTACTGAGGTGTTTTTCTAAAGGAAAATAAAAGAGCATCTGCCCGTTTTTTCTGTCTGCGCATTTAAACGCTGGTTCGACCATCCAACCTTTCACTATGAATTACGGCTAACGACAGCTTGATGGTACGGGTAGAGCTCTTTTTTCGTTTTATATCTAGGATGTATAAACCTATCTATTATAGCCAAAAGGACATTACTGACGAAGGCTAGGGAGGCTGGAATGACCATTTCTTGCCTATTAGTTGTCATCAGTCATCCATAACCTACCCCAGATGGTGTGTCACCCGAGATTCGAACCCGCGACGTGTTGGTAAGAAAATTAACGCTCTAACCCACTGTTTCACGAGCTAGTTGTCTTTTCGGTTTCGATCGGGAATATTAAACATTGGTAGATTGGCGCTTGCCAATTGGTCACGGCACTCAGTTATTCCACTGTGCATTAGGGTTCGCTCTAGAGCAAAATATTAGGCTTTAAAACTTACTTGAAAGGGAGTCGAACGACAAAAATCATGTCTTTTTTCCCTTAAATATTTTCCCCTTGTTTTCTACTACGGAACCATATTGCGCCTTCCGTATATCCAACTATAGGGACCAACCTTATGAATAATTCAGTTGATGAACATCCAATTTTTGCCGAACTTTCAGAAGATAAAGAGGAAGGAATAATCGACGAATCTTGTCGCGAGTACACCATCGAAACACGGAATGGACGTCAACGAATGCGTCTACAGGTGCCTATCGATCCAATCTACTCGGCGGACGATATTACGGTGAGGCTGGATGATGGAAAACTGAAGGTGAGCGGTCGGGTGGAAAAGCCCAAGTCCGGCTGGAGACACAAGAGTTCAGGCGAAGATTACTTCTGTCGCACCTTCCAGGTTCCCAGAAGCATTGACCCAATGTCCATCGAGGCAGAACTGCAAGGCTCATATCTGATCATTGAGGCCGACCTCTGAAGCAAACTAGCAGACGTCCTTGCGTCCGCATTGTTGCGCAACGTTTCTGTTCTTCAAGATAACTAATTTGATTTCACGATGACGCTTTATATCAGTGATGACTACTAAATTAATTCTAAAACAGCCAGATGTCATTTACGGTTCTATTCAATACACAATGCCTTCCAATGCTAGGTTTTTATGCTCGGTATCCTACCGTTATTCCCGAAATCTACAAATTAAGCGATCAGATAATTAGTCTTACTGAGTGTCTCCATCGAAGTGGGTTAAGTGAGTTAAACACAACAACTGCGATATTCAGACCATGGTAACTTAGTAGAGGATAAGTCAGTAAAGACCAGAGTGGTAGAAAGAGTATATTGTATACACAAAGTAACGGAGAAGAGATGGACAGAGATTTGACTTGGAGAGCTTACGACCAGCAGGAGAGCCGGCCGCGGTCCAAGTCGGGGTTTTAGCAGCAGGCATGCCAGCAGCAGCAGCAGCAGCGAGAACGGTCATTTTCTGGTTGCTTTCAAGGTTACTGACCGGACAGACTGCATCCACCAAGGCGTGCATGCGTCCTATTTGCCGCCGGGAGAGACCGGTCTTTGTGGATCCGTGATTGGTTGCTGCAGAGGCCGCCTTTAGTGCAGACGTATGCGTTGGCAGCAGTGGGCCTTCGGAAATGCTTGCTTATGTGGAGTGGGCCAACACATCTCCTTGTTTTGTTAATCCTGGTCAACGGGGCCAGGTCCTGCTGTAGCCCGCGCACACGTGTTCGTTGGCTCTGTAGGCTACTGCCCCCGCCCCGCGTCAGACAGCTGACCATAGGAGTATGGCGGTGGGAAAGAGAGTGTTATGTCCCCCAGATGTGTCAGAAAGCGGAGGCAGACAGGGCAGTAGTGAAGAGTCTGCAACAGTCCACCGGCGTGTATATCAGCTTCTATGCGTGTGCCTCAGCGTCCCCGTGGACAGCAGTTTTCTCGTCTGCAGCTTGTCCTGTATGTTGGCAGGACTCTTCCTCGTAGACAGCAGAATCCCGCGTCCTATCGGCAGCAGCGTATTTAATGACCAACGGTTTTTCCCGCTTTGTCTCTTCTTATTGGTCCACGCGCGAGGGGCCTACACGGGCAGCCATCGCGTCAGGTCGGGTCACAAAACCTGGCGGTACTGTTACGAGCGTGCGTGGCAGTTGTTTTTGTGCTTGCCTTTCCCATGTGGGCTTTCTTTTCTTAACCTCACCCCAGGACGGCCAGAGTGTTGACTCTTGTTCTGTGCCGTCCTAACAGACAGTGAGGTCGACGCTTCAGCTCTGTTTTACTCACTATCAACTATCTGACGTGCATGGTACGTTAAACGTCGTGGCTTAGTAGGTTTCTAACTGACCAGATTACTCAGACCGCGTGGTCAGTCTAGCGTGTGTTGTGTTGTATAGTGGCTGACTGGGAACCGGGAGTCAAGCTGCAATCGTTCCTTCTTCATGTGACCTTCATAGCACTCACACTAAGCTATGATCCAAACCGTAACCCTGTTTTGCCGTATATTTCTGCTTGTGTCGATCCGTAGTGTACGGGTCTGCACCCTCTTTCATCTCCAGTCTTTTTGAATTTGAGAAAGTGGGGTAGATTCAGCGCAAGTCTATTTTTACTGTAATCCAATGCAGGTCACCATTGGTGCACCAACCTGTTAGGGAGCATGCGGTGGCAGTCATGGAAACCAACGTCAACGGCCTATAAGTTATGGGCATTGGTATATTTTTTGTTTAAAAAATCCACAGAACATGAAAATAAAGGTCCTTCTTTTGCCTATTGAAGTAATTACGGTGGCGATCGGTGTGGCGTTTATTTGCGGAGTGGTGGACTGCGAGTCAGTGTGTAATGACTCCTTGCTGTGGTCTCTATGGCACTCTCATACCTGTGAGATCCAAGTCACCCACCAGTTTAAATGGAAACCTGGTTTATTGTGCGTAGGGTCCGGTTGGATGTGGCATGCACATGCGGGCTGTTTAGCTCTGTCAGTCACCCAAGTTGAGCGAGACAAAATGATTTATGTTGAAGGTGATATCCAAAATTGTCACCAAAAAATGGCTCCATTCCCATAGAACAAGGGATAAGGTCAGAAATCATTAAGAAGGCGTTGATGCAGTTCCTTGAGCAGAATCACCTCCTTTCCGACTGCCTTACATGGTTCTCACAGTGGTAAATCCTGTCTTACGAATCTGCACTTCTCACTTGATCGCTGGACCAAAGCACGTGACGAGGACAAAATGGTGCATTGTATCTACATTTACTTCAAAAAGGCGTTCGACACTGTCCCTCACCAACGCCTCCTGCATAAGTTGCGCAGCGCAAGCGTTCGCGGGACCCTCTTCCTGTGGATCAAACATTTTTTGACAGGACGGTTCCAAAGAGTACCAGTTGGCCACCAGCAGTCCTCGGGGTACCCATGTTAAGTGGCGTTCCACAGGGCTCAGTTTTAGGTCCCACATTATTCCTTGTTTTCATCAACGACTGTGTCAGGAATCTAGACTGTAATGTCACCTTGTTCGCTGATGACATAAAATTATGGAAAGTCGTCCAAAATACGGCAGATAAAAACTGTCTGCAAGCTAACTTGAACAGATTGGAGGACTGGTCAAAGCATTGGCTGATGACTTTCAACGTAAGTAAATACAACTTTCTTCAAATTGGCAGTTTTAGAGCATCCAGTACGAAGGCCTATTCCTTGAACGGTACACCGCTGCAACAAATTGAGAGTCAGAAGGACTTGGGTGTGTGGATGACTTCTTCATTCAAACCAATGCTGAACTGTACGAAGGCGGCGAAGTCAGTCAGATCTATATTACAGTTGATTAGAGGGGCCTTTATGGGGTTTGAAAAACGATTTTTCCAAAATATTTGGAAGCCATATTCTGCCACACCTGGAATTCGCTATACAGGTGTGGAGACCTTGGACTGCCAAAGCTGTACCGTCTAAGAGAAGGTCCAGAGGCGAGCGATGAAAATGATCTAAGGTCTGGGAACACTGCCCTATGAAAGCCGACTGTCAACCCTCGATCGATTTCCCCTTTCCTACAGGCAACTTCGAGGGGACCTCATACTTACCTTCTGTATTATGAATAACCGGGATTGTTGTTACGTTCCCGACGATTTGTTTACCCAGGCTAGTACGCCAAATTTGCGCGGACATCTCCTTAAGCTACGCCGTGGCAAAGTAAGGATCGACGAATGAAAGTTCTTCTTCAGCAACAGAGTAGTTGCAGCGTGGACTGGACATGCTTCAAGGACAAGCCCATACACAAACTATGTAAAAAAACAACTATATCACATTATACCATTCGTTATAAGCGAGTATTCATATTTTTTTAGGGTTCCGCCTAACTAACAATTCTGGTGTCTTCCCAAAACATGCAATTGACGTACCTTTTTAAATTGTTCTTTGTTTCCATTTATTTCCTATCATCTTGTTACCAATAGGGACTTCAAAGGCGTTCGCCTATCTTACCCTCAATAAACTGATACTGATACAATACTCGAAGTTTAAAGGTTTACACGATATCCACACCCGTTATGGAGACAGGTCGGCTTTCAACTGCTCCATTTCCGTTTCTTCTCACGTGACTTAGCGTACTGCGAATGGGAGCATAAGGAAAACCTTTGCCGCTGCTATCTTCCCTGTGGGAAGCAAATAAGTGGGACCCCATGCGGAAGGAATAGTGTATTCTGTACAGACGTAGTAGAGAATAGATAGGAGGAAGTTGACTGTTGGGTGGGTGCACAAACACTTGGTAAAGGGTCGCGTACAAATTTTAGATCATGACGGCCGTCACAGTTAGGGTTAAAGGAATCTAAGTCACCGGGTCCCGATGGAGTGCCGGCCAAGATTTTGAGTTGGCGTAACCACTACCTACGCTTCTCCAAAAATCCTTCGAAACCGCTTGTCTACCAGCCGATTGGAAATCCACCGGGTCTCCGCAAATAATTATCGACCGGTCAGCCTCACTACTGTGGGATATCAAGAAGTCCGGCCTGATAAAAGATGATAGAAAGTATCCCAACGGTTAGGAACTAGTTTATAATATAAGGCATGTTAGGGATAATTTAATAAGGTGTAGCAGGAGAAGAATGTAAGTAATAGGTAAGTGACTCCCAGACAAGTGCAGTCCAGCCGTGAATGGGCCGGAGTCCAGAGGCGCAGTTCGGCAAGTAGATTACCGGGTCCGGAAAACTACAACCGAACCGTAGGTCACCAGTTCTGGGAGAAACTGAGGGTAAACAACCTCGCAGTAAGTGCACTGGCCTTGAGAAATGGTTGGCCAGTGAGGCCAGACACGTCCTTGACCTTGGCACGTACAAGAGTCAGACATGCGGGACATGCATGTGTTAGAATACACGGTCGTTACCCTACAATTTGCTTCAAAATTATGGAAAAATATAAGAAAGCAATAACTAATGCAGTTTCTAGAACAAAACCATCTGCTTTCCGATGTGCAGAACGGTTTCCACACAGGTATATCTTGCGTGTGAAATTTGCTCTACTGTTTAGAACGTTGGACTGGGGCAGTCAATAGAAGAAATATGGGGAAAGTATTCGATATTGACTTCAAAAAGGCATTCCACAGCGTGCCGTACCACCGTCTTATTTATAAACTCAGCCACATAGAAGTAAGAGATAGGCTTCTGGCATGGATAGAAAACTTCCTAATCGGCCGCCCGCAAACTATCCATATCGGCGACGAACAGTCGGCCAAGGTTGCAGTGGAGAGTGGTGTTTCCCACGGCTCCGTTCTCGGCCCTATTTTTTTTCATTGTTTACACCACCAATTGCCTCAGCGAACTGGATTGCGATATCGCCATGTTTTACGATGATATAAAACTTTGGCGCGTCATTCGAAGTGTGGCTGACGAGGTGAACTTGCAGGAAAATTTAAATCGACTCCAAAAATGGTCAAAGTACGGGCTCTTTCCGTTCAATGAGAGCAAGTGCAACATCATACGAGACGGCAAAATCGTTCCTTCGAACCGTACGGCTTACCGACTAAATGGTATCCCATTTAAAGAAGTGAACACCCATAAGGACTTGGGAGTCTGGATCACGCCCTCACTTGAACCTTCCCTCCATTGTTTAAAGGTAACCAAGTTTGCGATGTCGGTTCTGTACCTCCTCAAACGAGCTTCTTGTGCCTTCAATGATGACTGCTTCACCAAAGTCTTCGGAACGTTCGTGCGGCCAAAACTGGAGTCCGCTATCCGAACTTGGAGACCCTGAGCCAGGATTTCCTAAGTAATCATCTAGAATCCACCAGAATGACTACTAGGCTCACTTAATTGTTAGGGCGGGTTGGCAGATTTTGTTAATTCAGTTGACCCAATTGTGAAAAATTCGTGGCCTCCGTGATAGTCGAACCCACACAGTAGCGATTAAGCTACGGCGCATACCGTGCGTTTTTTCACAATTAGGTCAACTAAATTAAGTAAATCTGCCAAATCCCCTTAACAATTACGTGAGCCTAGTATTCATTCGGATGGGTTCGAGATGACTTTTTAGGAAATCCTGCTTGGGGAGTCGGCTTGCTGTTCCGTATTGGTGATTTCATACGAGCAGTAAGTTGGGCAGGTAAAATCGACCCAAATTTGATTAAATTCACGGCGCACGGTGAGCGTCGTAGCTCAACGGTAGAGCGTTGGCTAGGAAAATGCCTTCCTTCCTGTGTGGGTTCGACAATCACCAAGGCGGTGATTTTTTTACAATTGGGTCAACTGTATCCCACCATGTTGTTGGACATCGTCGGAATCGGCAGTCGAACTGTCAAGTTTATTTTGGACGCAAATTATCCTTACTCATCTTGTCCTAAGCCCAGGTTAATAATTCTCATGCCGGATCAAAATCTATGAACCAAAGGTTCGGTGAAAAGGACACAAAGAAAACAGGACATATTCTCGCTTTTTGGTCAAGAAGACTTGCGGGGGAAAAATGATCACCGAGATTCATTAAAAAATATGTAGAAAAGCCGGCGAAGGGGCCGAAACGGGGCATAAAGTCAAAAAAGAGAGAACAATGGGCTCGTCGGGGCAATGTTAGTGGAATGTGTGATTGGACGTAAAAAGAGAGGACAGACTAAAGACAACGAAAAAAAGCGATGCATAAAACGGGGGCCCAGGTATCACAGAATAAGCGCGGGTTAATCAGCCAGTGTTGTCAAGGCAGGCTGGTGCAAATGAGACCACATCTACAAGTAGGGAAAAAATGAAGAAGAAGATCACTTTAGATTAAGTAATGAGGCTAGGCGACTAAAAGGCATTGTCAGCTTGGTATTTGCAATGCTAACTGGAATTCGCGTGAGAATAGAACGCAAGCTTGTTAATAACAAACAGCTAATGGACACTTAATTTGAAGAAGACAAACAAAAGAAATCACAAGAGCTGGCAACAGAGAACTTGCGGGAAATTGCGTCGACCCAGAAAGGACTGAGAATATCAGAAAAGGAGTACTACTTATTCCACTGCTTAAGTTCCGATGGCAAGACAGCGTAAAACGACCGGACGTGAGCGGGTGCGTGGTGGCTGTTAAAGCTATACGTTCCATCTACACAGGCCAAACACAGCCTCGCCTCGAATTTAAACCAAACGATCAAATCAAAGCAAACAGTCGGAAACAAGGGCGACTTAAATTTCAGGTACGTCAGGGTGTCGTGGAGGTCACATATGGAAGGTTTCAAGCATTTTTTCCCGGTATGAATTTATGATGCTACTCAGGTCCATTGCCGTTATAAACGAAATCACGCGCAACTCGCCATCTTTGCATGTGCCTTGCTGTAGAGCACATTGTAGATATCGACGGCAGCGATGGTGTTGGACGCTTTGCCGGCTGTAATTTCATAGTTTACGAGCAAGCCTGACTGGAGGTAGGGCGTTTTAGTTTTCCCTACAGGCTTGATCTTGAGCCTCCGGCAGCCGTTTATATTCGGTGCTGAGATTTTGCCCGGGCAGGCTGACTGGCAACGTGGAGAGCGCACGCGCGAACAATGTCAGTGTGCCGAATGGCCGAGCATGTATTATGGCGAACACAAGCACACCTCTGCGTCAGGCCATTATCGCACCAAGTGTATAGCAACTGCTTCCTACAGATGGTGCAGCGTTTGTGCAAACATTATCCTAAGCCGATGATGTCTCTGACGATGAGTTCCAGTGAGCATCCGAAACGTCAGGAAACTGGAAATACTATTTCTGTCGCCTCTTCGTTTCCATTGACGGAACAAAGTGTTCTCCTGAAGTCCTTCGACAAGGGATAAGACGGCCAGTATCCACTCTCGTTAACGTCACTGCTCGTTCGAATATCTGGCCAGTGTGACCTGCTAGTGACCAAGGTTATGTGTGGTGCCTTTAGGCTTCCATTACAACCCCGAAGGCGGCCATAGGGTACTTTGAATACTATCCTGCTTGATACGGCTGAACGCCGACTGAATTTTGACAGATTTGTGAACGCCAACCAGGATTACATACAGCCCTGGATGCCGATTGTCAGAGGAATAAGCCGTCGGATATCACCCAGATCACTGTGATGGAAGCCCTCGGTCACACACACCGTCAGCACAATCACTGGTTTCCTGGCAGCGACATAGAAATCTGCAGTTCGTGCTCCGAAAAGAACAAGCTACAACAACAGCAGCAACGTCAACGAAGCGGTGGTACGTCAAAAGAAAAGGAGGCATACACCGGGAGAGGTAAATTGTATGGCTGAGTAATGGTTTCGCCTACTCATCTTCAAAGACGGAAAAGTCCTGCACACCCAGCTCTCATTGTATGCCGCTCTTTGCTTTGCGCCTAACCTGCTAATACCAACTGCGATGCTTTACGGCAACGAAATCTCACTGTGACTTGTGTCGCCACCACACCCGCTAACCGACTGTTCGGTTGAAACAGACCGGCATAACCAATTTTCAAAGGCTAATTACATAAACATTTAAATTTGGAGGAAATAAAGTCTTTACTGTCTGTTTCATTTCCACGCACGCAACTTGTAGATTTCGAAAAGGGTCCCCCTGGCATTTGAAGCTCTTCCCGGGATAGCAGACTCTGCAGAGTCAGGCATCATTTCCAAATGCTGCAAACTCTTCTCTGTTTTGCAACCTTGGCGGTGGTCTTCGAGGTCGCTATTCATGATCATCACGTGTTCTTACGTTGTCGCCAACTTTTCGGTGGACTCTGCAGTCTAGTGAGTCGCATTTTGGTGATGTTGCCCTGACTTCTACTGTTCCCTTCTCGATGCGACCCCACTGTCCCGGATGACTCCTTCTTAACTCACCACCATGATGCTATATTATTTTTCCCACGACAATAAGCGTCCCGAACCCTCAACAGCCGGATCCCATCTAACTGCTACCTATTAAGGCTGTTTATTCCTCTACATTATTTTTGGAAATCGATGGCTCGCCAAACTCAGCCACCGATGTAGGAGTTTTTTACTGCCAAGACTATTATTTAATAAGAGAGTTCGTTGTTGATCGAATCTAACTTATTATTTTACCACGCGTAATCATACTACTAATTGCTGTTTTCATACTGTTGCTTACGCAAAACTGTGAGTACCAATTTCGCATTTTTTTCGTTTTACGATAGCACTAAGTCTGCAATGAAAGGGCCCCTGGGTTTTAAATATACAGTTTATTCATGATTTGTTTTATCCCCGTCCTAATTGACTGCGGAGATAATTGAAGATGCCGACTGTTCCACTCCGAAACTGTACCCTGTGCGGATGACCTCCTAGTGTCTAAGTAAGAGTAGGTGCAACCACGACTCGAAAGGTCAGACAGCCAATAAACCTCATCCGGTAAACGCCTCTCTCGGTGCTGCTTTTGCTTTCTGTTGATGTCTCTGATGACAAACCCGCGACGGATTTCGAAACGTCAGATTAATAAAAGTGTTGTCCCACCTATCGAATCGTCTTTGCCTCTCCTTCTTTTGATAGTTGCATATTTTCGGTACCGAAACCTACTACAACAGAGGTTGACGGAGCTGCATAACGACTGGCTGACCTTCGAAGTTGAAGAGATCCAGAACTATGATGACAGATATGATATGGAGAATTTATTTGCTGACATCAAAACAAGCTGCGTTCCGCAAGCAAAGGGGACTGGATCACTACTGCGTTATAGGATGGAACGACGCTCCTGACGGAAAAGTCACAGATCACAGAGTCATTTCAGGGAGTCCTCCACCACTCCCGTTGGCAATATGGGGACAAGCCATCACCTGACGTCCTCAAATGCACGCTAACGGCAACATCAGCCACCCAAATTATTTCCTCGAGACAATAAGAAAGCCCATGTATCCAATGAACCTCCTCCGGTGAACGCACCTTTTTATTTTGTAAGCTGGATATTTCGGGTGCCGAAAACCAGAACAGCAGAAGGTGAGGGAGATTCAGAACAGCTGGTTGGTGTTATGACCCGCATTTGGTGCACGTAATTAACACGAGTTGTGAGTTAGCCTGACTGTTGTTCCGAACGCCAGCACAAGAGAGCAAGAGAAGTCAATCGACCAGGAAGGGAAGTGTATTCACACAGAGCAAGTCAAAGCAAGTCATTCTCACATAAAGACTGCATGTATTTATTCGGTCCACTGGATGAGTAAGCGTCAACAACAATGAACCAATCAGATATGACAGGAAATCGATAGCCATGGTGCGCGCTCCCATGACAGCGACGTGGCAGCTGTGCTAAAGGGTCTTTCTGTGAGATGAGTCATCGTGGAAATTGAGGCATTCCCAGCAGTTGGATCGAAAAGATGTGAAAATGCTGGGTGATGTCGCCAGCGATGAGACTATGACTTTAGTTGTGTTAGTATACGAATTTTGCAATTTTTGTCCGTCTTACCAGCTCCTAAGAACTTAGCGTAAATCACTATATTTAAGGGTCTACAAGCGCAGACCGAAATTTTATATGAATATTTGGGCATCAGCATAATATTTACAAACTGCCAACAGGCAGACAGTAGTGCAGTTTGGCGCGTGCTGCAAGCCAAATGCCGCGATTGGCGAAAGACTGGTAATCACTCGCAAACCAACAGTAAGTAGGGTTGCAATGTTGATTATCGTGCAGTCTAACCTCAGGTCTTTCCAGTCACGTCAGGACGCCAGCTTTTTAATGAGCTTCTCTCTGACCGTTCACAAAAAGTAGATTCTGTAAAAATAGTTACTCAAATAGTATGCAAATTTATCATGCATTTTGATTGCCTTTATAGATTCAAATATATTTTATAGAAAACATGCATGAAAGTGCTTTGCCTTGCATCCGTTTGGTGGCAAATTACGCCTTCTTGAAATTTAATACTTAACATAAAAGGTACCTTCCATTTTTAAAAAAGTTTCTACATTGCCCACTCATTTTAATATTTATCGACTGCTACACCTGAATTCAGGGTTTCCAAACAGCGTGTTGTGTGCATTCTGTTTAAGGAAAAAAAGCGCTCTAGTCTATGGTTTGGGGAAGCAGTCGCGTATTTCACATACAATTTTGCAATGGATGTGGATACTACTGTATACATTATGGGCAGCCTTAATAAATTTACGGATACAATTTATTATGAATGAACCCTTCAAAGTCAAAAGAAATCTCATAAATAAAAATCTTTTGAAAACAGAAGGATTCCCCTTCTTTGAGTATAAAATTTAAAGAAAGCCTACTTTCCTATCAACGGAATACAAAGAGAGATATATTCGTGCATGTTTTCTATAAAATATACAGTCCTGCGAGTCCTGCAAACAACTTTCATGACGAAATTTAACTTGGTAGTTTAGCGTATATCTGGACAGGTTATTTTGATTAAATGAGTAGATTAAATAATAAGAAGGCCTCTGGTTTGGAAAACTGCCCTCTTCGCTAAAATTATTGGGAGAAATAGGCACTCATTTTGGCTAAATAATGAGTAAGTTCATGTTAAAGGAATTCCCTATGCTATAAGGAAACACAGAACCAAACTTTCTTCTACTATACATTGTGTTGTGGAAGAATTCCATAATTAGTAAAAAAGTGGAATAATAATCTCTTCCACAACTGGGAATTTTTGTGCGAAATTGATCAAATGGAATTGAAGTGAATTTTAAGGAATCGCATTTATTTTTAGAAACAATCAGCGATAGAAGTTTTAAAAATTATATTTAGCTATTCTGTAAAGTTTTTTTGCACAAAATGCAGTAAAAATAACGTTTCGTCGCGTTTTGTTTAAACCTCACCGCTTACCTTGCACATAACCAAACCTTGCCATATATGTTACCGCAAAGGGGAATTAAAGAAGGCCTTCATGTATAAATATAATTTTTTTGTAAACAATAGGTTTCGCTCAAGCGTTATTTAGAAACGGAGCAGACAGAAGAATAATAAGTATTGCAAAAAATGGTCATATAGGTGGCCTGTTTTTTCTGCATTCGCACGCTTATTACGGAATAAATCTCCTGAAGCGGAAAATTATCCGTTATAAAGAGAAAGGTATGTTCTTTTATCTCCAGTCAAATTTAATCATTTTTCTTCACGTAAATTAAAGAAATTGTCAAAAGTCTCCCATTTCACTGTGACATTACCTTGGAAAAAGTTAATATGCACAGAAGTTCGTGAGCTAAATATCCAATTAAAGCACTTCTTAAAGAGGTAACTTATCATGGAAGATTTTTTTATTAATCTTAGGAATAACAATATGCGTGGTATCTAGCAGACATATTGTATGCTCGACAATGTGGTTTGCTGTTTTGAAGCATTTCCACATTTGACCAACATGGCAATCCACATAAGAAATAATATCCAAAAGCTCGTTTTTTCGGTAAATGCTGTTTAATTACTTCTTATTTAAAAAATTTTGATGTAAACGTCGAACAGAAGCGCAATTAATCAACTCATCAATGAAGACACCAAAAATTAGCAAAATGAAGAGAGAATTTATTCCACGATATTCAATAACTTGTTATCAACTCATTACCATACATACAAAATGTTTTGACCAAAGGCAAGTTCTTTTTATAGAAGGAATGTGGTTGCTGTAATTTTTATGCTTAACAAACTATTTGAATTTATTGTTCTAATTTAAAGCTATTTTTGACGTCTCCACAACCTGGAAATTATCGGGAAAATTTTATTTTTCCTAACAAACACTTCGTACTTCTTATAATTCTTTTAAGTACTTTATATGCTTAATGCTGCTGATTATTATTTACAACTTTTGGTAAATGCTTTCACGCTGGTATGGGGGAAATAATCAAACATTGGTCAGTATGGAGTCTTGTTTGCAGATGATATTAAGATATGGCAACCTATCAGAAACGCTAATGATGAACAAACTCTGCAAGGACTTGACCGCCTAGGTTAATGGTCCAAAAAATGGTTAAGGCGGTTTCACTTTGAGAAGTGTGTCACATTGCGGCTCAAGGCGAAGAAAGTGAGCGCGACGGATGACTCACACAACCACGTACTCGATGGAAGGTGCCTGTCGAACGTCAATGAACAAAAAGATCTGGTATGGCTAGTGTGCCATCCCTGAAGCCGTCTTTACAGTGTGCTAGGGCTGCCAAGAGGGCGAACAGTGTTCTGTTTGCCACTAAGCGAACTTTTGTCGACATAGACAAAACACTATTCGGCAAAATCTATGGAAAATTTCTTCGCTCACATCTGAAGTATGGCGTTCAGGCGTGGCGACCATGGATGCACAAAGATAACCAGATGCTGGAAAGAATTCAGCGAGGGGCAGCGAAAATTATGAAGGGCCTAAAGTCTTCATCTTACGAATGTAGAATAGAAGCACGCAACTTTTTCCCCCTTGAGTATAGACGAATCCGCGGCGACCTCATACAGACGTACCGCCTCGTGAGGAATCGGGAGTGTGCCCTGAAGTTTGATGACTTCTTCGCCTTCGCCACTTCAACCAACCTACGTGGGAATTTCCTCAAACTGCGGGGAACCCTATCCCATCTAGAGGTCCGCAAGCAGTCGTTCTCACAACGAGTCATCGGTGCCTGTAACGGAATGCCCGAGGATGTCGTAATGGCGAACTCCACAGATGCGTTTAAACGGAAACTGGATGAACATCTACTTAACAGTTACCGTTCATATGTAAAAGGAAGCAGGAATAATTTATGCCCCGGAGATACCTATGGATAAAACTCTACATTTGTATATGCTACTGACTATTTTACAGTAACACATTTTATGTTGGATATATTACGTACGCAAGAGATTATTCTGACTGCTCACACGCACACGTTAAAATGTGTACATGCATATATGTTACTCACTGTTTATAGTGGCAGATTTTATGTTGAATATTACATGCATAATCTTTTCAATAGGGTCTTCAGAGGCATTGCCTACTACCCTAAATATACTGAAGTATTCGGAACTATTTACAAACCTAGGCAAGTTGTTTGCAGGACTGTATATGAATTTATAAAGGCAGTCAAAATCGATGAAAAAATGCATACTACTTAAGTAGCCATTATTACAGTACACAATTGGTGTAAGCGGTTAGAAAGAAGCTTGGTAAAGAGCTGGCATCCTATCGTGAGAGAAGAGACTTCAGAAGAGGCTACATTATAATCATTAATACAAGCTTTCTCAATGCCGGTTAGCGAGAGAGTATCAATGTTTCGGATATGTGGGCATGTTACACTAATTTTTGGTCGTACTGTATTTTCAATTCGGCTGAACAGTATCCCTTCACATGGCACGCACAGGGAAAGCTTCGGCCGCGCCAACCAACTTGCGTCCAATCTTGCCTGCGGTCTTCTTGACCCTGTCGTGAAACCGGGTACGGTGGAGAGAAGAAGAGAGTGTGGTAGATGCTACGCAAGTCTACTCACTTTAAACTAGCCTACGCATAAGTCACCGTCCCTGCAACACACTGCTATGGGGCATACGGTAGACGTTGTCAAACTTGACGATCGAATAATCATTAAGACGTGTAAGTTTCTTTGCGCATGCGTTCAGTGCTGACTGCCTTTTAGAAAGAAACTGCCTAGTAATAAGGCGAGCGTTTTCAACCTTACTACGTTTGGAATAATTACGAACGGAAAGTTATGCGGGGAGGGAAATCAAGTAAAAAAGAGGGTTTGAACTCAGAACCCAAACAAGGCCAAAACTCACCCTCATCTTCATCGGCAAAGAGGTTGGTGGGGTGTCCGTTAAAATGCGTTTTCTGAAGTGGCTGAGGAAACTGCGAGTGACGACATTTCACCGTGGTTCTTGTACGTTGGGCAATCCACGGCGCCGTCTTCGTCGCAGGTTTCAAACACGTCAGAAGTCGTCGAGGCGGCTAAGTAATCAATAAAGCAAGTAGAGTACGGAAACAAAGGGGTATGACGAAATTAATCTGGTTAGCAAACACTCTGACACATTTTGGCCTAAGTGGATCGGTAACGGTCTACTATAGGGTTCACCACGAAAACCAAACCCCCAGAATTCTGTAATAGGGAAACGGCGGTAATCATAATTTATTATTTCGTTAGATAATCTAATTTTTATCGATCTTTAAATTCAGGAAGTCAAGTTAAGCGAACGACGTTTTCGATTAATTCATCATCAGGCAATACAGTAATATAAGGGGGGGGGAAATTAAATGAAAGTTTTAGGCAAACTAATCAGTAGTAACAAGGGGGATAAGGGGGGAGATGGGTTAAAACAGGAGTTTCCAATCGGCACGCCGATCAAAGACATGAGGCAATTACTCTTAACCTGCACTTTAAACGTGCAATTCAGCTTTAATGGCCGATTTTACCGCCAAATCGATGGTGTAGCGATGAGATCATCGCTTGGACCTCTATTAGCGGATACCTTCATGGGCAAAATGGATAGCAACAAACTTCCTCCCATTATAGAAGACCTTCCATCCTATGTTTGCTATGTGGATGATATATTTATAATAGCAGACGGAAGACTTGAGCTTGACACATTCTTAGATAAAGTGAATCAGGTGCACTCGGCGTTAACCTTAACTTTGGAAAAAGAGGACAGACAGTGCCTCCCCTTTCTGGACGTCCTTCTTATTAGAATATCTGAGGGATCAATAGTTAGAAGTGTATTTCGTAAGAAGACCTGAACAGGGCAATACACTAATTTCTACAGTTATGTGCCACTAAGTCAGAAACGAGGCCTTGTCCGCTGCCTCACGAACCGAGCTAGGAGAATATGCTCTCCAGAGACACTGGAGGATGAACTCACACTGCTTAAAAGTACCTTACAAGAAAATGGTTTCCGTGATACATTCATCAATAAGTTTATGGAGAAACATCCACCAAGATCGGAAGTGCCAACGGCTGAGAAGAAAACCTTATTGCTTACATTGCCTTTTTAAGGGGATCCAGCAAGTAAACTTCAACAGCTTCGTCTGAACGCTGCAATCGCGCGTACGTATCCAGCAGCAAAGTTGAGATTATTGTTCTCAAGCGCTCCATTTCTTCGCCTTGAAGGCAAGGAGACTGCCGTTCCAGACCACATCAATGTGAATGTACAACTTTACATGCTCCCGTGGGTCACGTTGAATTGGTCAAACGATTAGGGCGTCTGCCCAAGCGCATGCGAGAGCACCACCCTGCGTGGCTAAACAGAGGCGAAACTAAGTCGATATTAAGCGCAATTCTGGCTCACTTGGTAGACAGCGGTCATCAGGTAGACGTCAACCAAGCATTTAGTGTCGCCTATAAATTTCCAGCTAAACACTCTTAGTTCCTGCGTCAGCAGATACTTGCGACAGCAGATGCAGTCGCCATTCGCCTCACAAACCCAATTTTATGTGCGCAGAAAGCATTTGTAGCGGCCCTAAACTCCCGTGGCCAAAGGTCATTTCAACATCTGCCCTCACGCCTCTTACTACGCCACGAAACAATGATGACACTGCGGCATCAAGCATCCACAGGCCACCGACACCATCTCAAGACGTTGACACCTTACGTCCTCACACTTCCCAACAAAACTCGAGACGAGGACCACGGGACGACATTAACTAATTGTCGGACTCATTCCCCTTCCCCTCCTCCCCCCCACCCCCATTTTTCTGGTCCCAACTAAGACTTGAACCTGATCCGCTTGATGTCTTCACACCTCTCTCCTCCCTCTTCCCCCTTGATACTATTGATAAGTTAGCCTAAAACGATCGCTAACTTTACCCCGCCCCTTTATATTACTGTATTGCCTGCTGATGAATTAATCGAAAATTTCGTTCGCCCAACTTGACTTTCTGAATGCTTACATGGGTATTTTTAAATTTTTGCAAATTTTGGCGTTGCTAGATACTAGCTTCTTGCAATAATTTCATCTGATATTTTCTCTTTTTTCTTGATACATACGTTTCATTCTCTCTCTCCTGTGCCCCCGTATTGCCCCACTCGTACAACCCTTACTATCACCGGTTCCCTATTACATAATTCTGGGGGTTTTGTTTCCGTGGTGAGCTCTTTAATAAACTGTTACTGACGGATCAGATGCGGAACTCCAGAACGTCTCAAATAGTTTGAACAACTTAGGATCGGAAGTGCTTGTTCCCCACAATACTCAATGAGGTCAGCAGGCAAATAATTTAACATCGCTTCAGAGGCCCCATGGAGAATAGCCACTGACAGGGTTTACTAGTGATGCGCTATAGGCTTAAATAACATTACTGGTATCCCATAATGACAATGGTAGAGAGGTAATCTCAAATTGCGCGTCCCGTTACTCAACCGTTTCGTGTTGCCTTGTGGCTCAAACTCGAGTCCTGCAAGTAGCCGCCCAGCTACCAGTAGTATAGACAGAATAGCACTGAGAAGGAAAAGACTCGATCGCTGGGACTATACGTTTATTCTCCTGACGTTTCGACATCCGTCGCGGATTCATCATCAGAGACATGAGTAAGAAACAGTAGCAGAAACGGGTAATACATGCACAGAAGCTTGCAGTATTTATAGGATACAGTCATTACTGCAAACATGCAGCGACAATTAACGTTAATTGTCTTATTGCGCGTGGATAGTTTGTTGGACGGCACGCGGGCTCTGATCTGTTGAACTTCCATCACGGGTGATGGACTCGGGCGTGATGATTGCTCGGTCATCTGACCCTCTGGTGTTGGCGTGCGAGGACGCGGTGGCCTGTTCGTTCTCCGAGTGGCGATTTGCTTTGGCCAAATTGAGTCTCAGCATTGAATATGGATTGGGCAAACAGTTGCACTTTTTGATGGATTGGGGGCCCGTGAACCATGACTGAAGTAGTTTTCGGCTCACCCGATTATCACATCTTGCGAGAATTTCGGCCTCGTCAAATTTTAACGTGTGACCGGGTCTCGTCGAGTGAGCTGCAACTAAATAATTGGCATCATTTCGCCGCACTGCTGCCGCGTGTTCGGCAATTCACGTCTTGAGAAATCTGCCAGTTTCTCCGACATAGTTGCTTTGACTGCAACTGCACCAGATCCTGTAGACGACCCCAGATTTTTCTTGCCGTGGCAGTGGGTCTTTCGGCTTCATTATCTGACGCCTTATGGTTGCCTCTGGCTTGTGTGCGACCCCAACTCCAAGTGGTGCGAGAAGGCGGTCGACGGCTTCTGATACGCTTTTGACGTAAGGGATCGACCGCCAAATTCTGGGGTCGGTGCGCCTTTGTTGGCCATCTCGTCTGCGCAAGCACCGGTTGATGAAGTTGCGCAGGTAGCCATTCTCTCTGAACATCCGTCAAAAGTATTCTACCTCGGCAACTTTATCTTCTTGTTCGCTGCAGTGCGTCTCAACACGTTGATAGAGCGTCTTTACGCAACTGCGTTTGTGATTGATTGAGTGGTTGCTTGAACTCGCGACCTTCTGATCAGAAGTCCGTGTTCATGGACTAAGCCTGCCTTTGTACAGACCGTTCATAAACTTGTTCAGTCCATCCTTGGGGTCGTGAGGTTGTTTCTCCTGGTGGTCACATATGCTAATTAATAGATGGGAGGACATTGCTTCTTTCCTTGTTAGCATAAGAACTATATGCAAGCTGGGAGCTTTTTCCGGATGGGTTTGCCGGACAATAAGAGATGGATGAGTGCACGCCTGCTCCTGCAAAGAAGTTTTGAGTACCAGAGTCCTTTGTGAACAGTCTGACGATCTAATCATTGAGCCAAGGGCTCGTAGTCCTGTCGACTGCGACCTAGGCAGTCACAGAGCGAAGGTAGGAGTATAAGCCGATGCGAGTAGAGATGAGTACTTCTTGGAACCTAATCAGTGAGCGCTCCTCTGCCATAGTTAATATTCCGGAGACCACCGACAGCGCAACAAACCTGTGCATAGATTTAAGAACGTTAGACCATCCAATGGTCAGTGCTTAAAGAGCCCGGGTTTTTATCGCAAACGAAGGATTCGGTATGGCTGCCTGACGGTTAATAGATATGGCAACAGTAGTTTATGTAGTGCACCTCATTAATTCCTAGTCCCAGCATTTTGTCCTAAGAAAGCGTTTGTTATAAGGTTTTACGGGTGGGAAATTATAATAGGTAGTGAAATATACTTTAATAACTGCTATATGCACCTTTATTTTATTGTATTTAGAAATATTGCTGATTTGTATCTGTAGATTTTCCTAATCTTTATTATGATTTAACCCGATTATAGAAATGCAGGTTTTCTTAAATTCCTGAAAAATAGAAATAGTGGCTAGGAGGTCGTCTACTTCAACTTTTGTGAGGTCCAGCTTACCGTTTTGGATTAAGCTTTGTATACCTTCAATTTACATGTGGAACAACTTACCCCAGCGGCCGCGGGAAACAAATTCGACTGCATTTTTTTCACTTTAAACTTACTTCTAAAATTTTCCTTCTCTGCCTATCCTATTTCCCCACTTGCAAAAACTCTATAATCACCGTTTCTGTAGGACAAAATGCTGGGACTAGGGGGTATATGAGGTGCACTACTTAAACTACTTTTGCCATAGACATTTCCGAATCACTTGTCCTTGCCGGTCTTCTCTAGCGCTACGATTAAATGTGGCGGATTAAGACCCAATTTGATGAGCAGAGAGATAGCGCGCGGGGGGACGCAAATTGACCTTGAAGCTCTAGTTGATGCGCAAAAGGAAATGAAATACTCGAGGTCTCACCAACAGTACTGTCCGTGTCCAGATTACTGTCCGCACACTCCGAGTGTCCGTTGGAGTGTGGTGGCCGCTTGGATGAATCTTCGTGAAATGGATTGGTAGAATTGCCCAAAACCTATGCCAATCGAAGAGGGAATATGTGAAAGTCAAAAGTTGCAAGTCATTGATTCATATAGAAGGACACAGTGTCAGTCGCACAACAATTCGATTTGCAATCGGGAATAAGGGCAAAGTCAAAAAACTACGCATCTGGAGGAGAAATAATTAATGAGCGCACTGCAGGGCTGTTGTTCCGAATTGTTTAATGGAAACCTGCACCATGGAGATAGAGGGAGATGTGGGCGTTGATTAAAAATAAAATGCCTCAGACAATAGTGCTACTAGGCAGGCAGCAATATAAGACCACATGTCACACAATATAACCCAAATGGTACTGTCGTGTTTACCTGATTTGTGTTAACTAATTCCAATAAGCGGGCGTTTTCAGACTCCAAATGGGAGATCTTAAGTGCCATGGATCTGCGAAAAAGTAGGAGAAAAAACAAGAATCAGTATGAAAATAGTAAAAAACGCTTTCTATACAAGACGAACGGCCTTCTTGGATATTTTATACAAAGTGACTGTTTCCAGTTCGACTTGCCGTTATTTTAGTTAACTGATATTGAAAGACAATGTTTTTAAAATCATCACCAGGCAACAGCATACTGGTTTTCAGTCAGGCGACTTTTCAAGTAACTGCGCGAATCATGCTAGCAAAAATACACAACTTAGTTGAATATCCTCTTCGTTACTTTTGCAGGTCTCAATCAAGTCAAAAGAACTTTATTTACTTCCTACTGTCTAATTTGTTAGTAGCATTAATTAATTCGGAGCAGTTAGCAACAGGAATAATATGGCGGACGGTAAAGACTGCTCCAAATCCCAGACTTTCAAGCAAAAAAACTCGAAAGAAAAGCTTTCCACAGAATACGGCCAGTAAATTAAATTACAGCCAATCTCTACGACACAGGACTGACTTTATAGAGGCAGTGGAAGTCAACGCAGAACATGTACGCCACGTAAATAGTTTTTCACGCGTAATTCACGCAGGCTGGTTATAATACTTAAATGAAAGCTAGCACGATAGTGTATAGCACTTGCCCTTGGAGCAGGGCCTATTCACAAACAGAGACTAAGACAATATGGAAAATGCTATAATACACAGTTTAGTAGCAAAAAGCGTGGCCAAGAAGTAAGATATGCTGCGATCCACATTCATATCAAATTAATGCATCCAATAACATTTGGCGACCAAACATTACAACGAACAGCAGATCTTTGAATACGCTGTGCCTCTTACAGGTAAATAACCAAATGGCGAACAATAAAATCACGCGGCTGCTCGTAATACAGCTGAAAAGTGAGAAAATAGGACAGAAGTAGAAATCGCGGACACTAATGGGGATCGATTTGATTCTTCTGACAATAAATTAAGTGGATAGTGCGATATTTCAAATGGAAAAAGTAGTAAGTCTACTTGCTTCCAGCTGGCTCCAACAGAGGAAGTATGCAGATGCACCCCACAGATAGGTAACACATTACCAAGTGCGAATCGGGGTCTGCATTTAACGAATGAAGACGGGTAAGAGGTCAAAAACTTAGACTGAGACGCTATTGCTAGACACAGAACGATGCACATTATCCCCGGAAATTGCAAGGTGGTTGATATTGATCGATTGTGCTCCTGATTTACATTGATTCTGCCCCTGTCGTACGCGGTTAGGTGTAATTCCTCCCACTACGACCTTTCTCTAGAATGGGACGGAAAGAGCCTGTAGGGGTTATGATGGATGATCTTACCGAATGGGGTATGTGGACGGATGGTCCTAATAGAAGGATAAAAAACTACTCTTTTATTCCGACGACCTTAATAACAAGGTTTTGAGTGGTCGTATTACTAGACACTATGTACATGCATATAAGAATTCTGAAGCAAACGACTCTAAAACTAATGGGAAAAAATAGAGTGCTTAAAATACAAGGTGAGTTGAAGAAAAAGATGACAATTATTAACCTGCGTCATCTTTGTGAAAGGACAAGATACTACTAGTAAATCGAAGTTAGCACATTTAAAAGCAACCCAAAGACGTACTCGTTATCACGAACGATCTTGGAAATCTCGGGAGGGGAGATGTTGTTTTTGCTTTTACCGGGAAAAGTCGAATCCTTGTACGATTGCAATTCACTAAGGATGTCAGCTTTTTCGTCTTGGCAAAGTTGTAAATCCTTCCGCACTCGCGAACACTGAATAATAGAGCAATGATAAAACTCTCCTCAGTAGACTAAGGTGCAACATAGTCAAACGAAGTTACAAAACAATGGAAGGGACTCATCCCAACAGAGAGAATAATTGTGGCGGGCTACCGCCGAAATCAAAAACACTAAAGCATAAAAATCGCGCAAAATCAGTCTGTCTACTAAGGTTCAACACTGAATCACTCTATGACTTTCCGTTATGCAGGTAAAAACACCTATTAACAAACTACTGAAAGTAAATTTCCCAGTAACTTATTATAATTGCGTCCTAAGGCTGCTACTTAAATAACACATGAGGAACTCCAAACTGGGAGAAATTGGGAAGAAATCACTAATTAGAAGCCATATGTAAGATCAGTGAGATTCGACAAATAAAAATATTGTTATTATAATGAAGCAGAGTTCGGGGAAATTACACCACGGAGCTTGCGGAAATAATAGCCCAAATAAGATAAGTACGTTAACCTGTCTACGTATAATCAAAAATAAGTGCTTCGGTTGAATTATAAGTTGACGGGGAACCATACAGTATAATGAAAGTTAGATGAACAGTTAAATGGCGCAATTTAAGCCGCAGTTATTGAAAAGTGTAGAGATCATGCACTTTTCATACAAAGGAATCGACATACTTCAAGCAAGGCTTCCTCCAACTGACTAATTAATGATTCGCGTTCGTGCAGGCCCTCCGAACGGACAGAAACTTCGTTATTGGATTGCATATTGGAATGCTGTTCAAGGGATCGTTTTCGCATGATTTCCAAGTCGGCTGACAATTCATTCGCTCTGCGTCTTAGTGTTGTAATTTCAGACTCTAACATCCGGTTCGCCATTTCACTTTCATGAAGCCGGACTTTTAACTAGGAAATAGGTAATTAATGATGAACTCTTACGTTCAAAAATTGACTTTTCTCAGCATCGCTTAGAGAATCACAAGAGGGATCTGGGTTAAGGGATTTTTTTAGTGACTTATAGCGTTCTTGCAGCTGAAAGGTTAGAAAATACAATTCAAACCTCCTCAGTCATCATTTTAAATTGATTTGTTTCCGCGGTTGATTCTTCCAATTTTTTTGAAAGTATTTTTATTGCTTCGCATTTACTGGCGAGCTGCCTCTTGGTTGCTGCCAACTTTTCAGGTAACCGGTCTACTTTCAACCTACCTCGTTGTTTAAACCATCGATATCTGTTTGTAGCTGGTCCAGCTAAGTTTTAGAAACAACAAATAATAGATAAACGTGGGAAAACTACCATTGCTTCGCTATTAAGGTGTAAAACAGCCAGCAATGTTGCCCGAAATATTGGTTCTTACGTCTGGATTTCGGCGCATTTAAACTAAACCAGCCGGCAGTTTGTTTTCTATTGTCCTGTATTTTCTCGTAGTCATTATTGCACGATTATGGACAGGATAGCTATATTATACAGTGGGTGAGTAAGAAATGTTAAAGCGGTTTTCTTCGCCCTAAGCTTCTAAAACATTTACCCTATTTATTGCCAATTTGCAGGTAACGTGGCTGTTATGATTTTTGGTGTAACTTCGTAAGGAAACGAAAATTTCTGACCTTTTTTGAGGGGCTCTTTCGATCCAAATTAAATTTTGCCAAGTTCCGTGAGATTTGAAATATTCGTGAACTTAAGGATTACTAAAAATTTCTAGGCCCTTCGCCTCACCTGTGCGTTTTTGCTTAAATTATCAAAATTTTTGCTTTCGCCGCACACTCCGAAATACTTACTTCCGGTTTCCACTGCACGTAGCGCGTTCTGAGCATTTTCATGCTTACTTATTGCACTTCTTGCAGTATTCGCACCTCACCTGCCACTGCTATCTTCGCCCGTCAACGTCACCATTCTCTGGTGATCATACCCAGGCTCAGGACCAACTAACGGCGATTCGAATGCGTGTTTTTCTTTGCAACTTTTCTAAATTTGCCAACAGAGGAAAATATATGAGTTCCACGCAGCAGTTCCGAAGAAGAAGATGCGATCACTGGAACAATGACTTTATTTTCCTGACGTTTCGGATTCCGTGAGGAATCCTTAGTCATAGGTAATCGTAAACAGGTCTGAGACATGCGCAGATATATGCATTACAGAGTCATGGACCCATCCACTTATTTCTGATGCTTAGCTCATAATAGACGAGTATGATTTCTACCGTCAAGTCCGCCCTTGTAAGCGTGGTAGCGGTTGTCTTCTCTATATCACTGTGTTGTTATATACCCTTATCCTAATATTGTCATAATATTTAGGATAAAAGTGACTCTCACATTAGGATAAAAGTGACTCTCACGTTATTCCTAAGGAAATTTTTTTAACCAAACACATTTAATTGTACCTGTCAGGAACTCAATATTTTACTTTGACTTGCTGTTACCTGCTTGTCTCAGTAAACTTGCACTATCTGGCCAATCTATCTTCTCTCCGCCTCACCCCTACGGGCTCTTTGATTTGGCTTCCGACTTAATTGGCAGTATCACACGCAGGTCGCAACACAAAAAAAATCTTACATAACATGGAGACTTTAGATGCTACAAGTCCGTTAGCACGAAACGTTTCGGCTCCGCCGGATCTCGAACCCGGGTCGCCAAATCTGGTTATTAGCGGTGTTAGCACCTCAGGCAGCCCGGCCACTTCGACACGGGCCCTTGAAAACCATGTTAAGATACGACCAGAAAGTAACTGAAGATATGGCCACTTAGATAATTTTATAAATTCCCCACCTCCCGCAAAATGGCCAAGATGTCTACTACGTTTACCGAAGTTAGACTGTGAGGACTTCGTCCTCCGCCAGGAGTTTTCGGAGATGAAGCAGGAACTTTACCACGAAATAAATAAACTGAAACAAGAGATAGCCTACCTAAAAACGCATATTTCTTATACAGCGGTTAAAACAGCCCTTGTCGGCCAAAAACCGGGGGTAAATAAAAGTACATATGCTCAGATAGCCTCGACCGGTAAACCTGAAACTCGCATATCATCTGCCGAACCAAGTAAACCAGCGGGCGTCTCACTCGATCGCAAAGAAACTAAAATAAATCCGCAGTCTACGCCATCGTTACTCTGCTCAGGCAGCACTAACAATGATCTGCATTTGCGTCCTAGCGTCACATCGTTGCTTGATGCTGCACTAGAAAGCGATGATACAGAGGTCGATAAGATCATGAAGCCAAAAACGCATAGGGCTAGAAAGGCTCAAAAGTCTAAATGGGCCAGGAATGCGCAGTCAGCTAACCCAAAAAACCGGCACATCAGGATCCATCAAACCTTTAGTACCGGATACAGATGGCTGCTTGGTCGGAACTCGTGAGCTCGCAACAGATGCACCAGTGAGTCACAAGCAGAATATAGTTGTAAAAGGGGCTCCAGAGATAGCGTCAACAATTGCACAAGAACGAGTTGACGCTGATATTGACTTGGATTTGGACATGTCTGTCGACACGCCTGAAACCTGTATATCAGACCATGGGTCAAGCCCACGGGCTATACCATCGTCACTCGGCTTAAGCGACACTAGCAATTATCGGGATTTGCATCCTAGCACCACATCGTTGCTCGACTCTGCAAAAGAAAGCGATGACCAAGAGTTTGACAAGATCATAACTCAAAAGAGGCATAAGCCTAAGAAAGCCAAACGGTTCACGGGTTTGCATTCAGCTTACCCAATAGCCAGTACATCAGAACCGCGTGTACCGGATACAATTGCTCCCTCGGCTGAAACACGTGAGCTTGCAACATATGCCCCATTGAGTCGCAAGCAGAAAATAGTTGTAAAGGGGGCCCCAGAGTCAGAGTCGTCAATTGCACAAGAACGAATTGACCATGAATTGGGTCTTATGCGAGTGTACGCCAAACCGTTGCTAAAACCAGGCGAGTCTTTCCGCATTCTTAAGGCATTTCGAATAGGGAAGGCTCCAACAGCTCTAGAATCAATTTCTCGGCCACGACCTCTAAAAGTTATTTTAGAAACTGAAGCACAGGCGAAACTCTTGCTAGAGCGCAAACCATCCTTACGGAGTCTGTATTCGCCAGTTTTTTTTCAGCCGGATTACGAGTTGAAAGAGCGGAGAAAGATGAAACAGCTAATAATAGAGCTGAAAAAACGGAGAACCAATGGCGAGACAAATCTCAAAATAAGAGAGGGCAAAATAGTTCAGGTCAAAAGGACATCGCTCTGGTCGAAGCCGGTAACAGTGACAGCCTAGCTGTCCCGCTACCGAAACCTCAGACATGCCCTCTTAAATTGGTCGTTTTAAATGCCAGATCACTAATTAATAAAATGCCTCTGCTCCAGACTATGAGTTTCGTCAACCGCCCAGACAGTGTTATGGTAACTGAGACATGGGCATCGGCCTGTGTAGCTGACTCAGAACTCTCTGTTCTAGGCTATTCATGCGTTCGGAAGGATCGAAACAATGGCCGTGGCGGAGGAAGCTGCATCAATATTAAGCAGCCACTTGCATTTTTCCCGTTGGACTATCTAAAAATCACAGCGGTGGAGGAGAGCTGCTGGCTACGAGTTGTTCTAAAAAACAAATACTCCTTACTTGTTGGCTGTGTTTATCGCCCACCTAATGCCAATGTAGACTACGATCTTTGTCTCCCGCAGGCATCCTATCCCGCAGCTGACTTGAATCTTAAGTATTGCTTGATTGCAGGCGATTTTAACCTTCCTGATGTGCAATGGTTTCTACCATCCGGTCCTTCAAAGTTCGAGAACTTACTTGAGGCAATAGATATCGGCATGTGGGATCAGGTAGTCGATTTTCCCACTCGAGGAGCAAACCTACTTGACCTAATTTTTTGTAGGGGATGCGAACCACTTTCAGTGTCATCCTTAGACGCAGTTGGGAGTTCAGACCATCTGGCAGTTGTTAGTGAACTAGAACTGGAGGCGGATAAAACATTTTCCCAAAAGTATAATCTTTATCATGACTTCCGATCAACAAACACGGCTGACCTACTGGCACATCTAAACGCTCTCGACTGGTCTGAATTTTTCCAATGTTTGGATGTAAACGTTTGAACCGATGCACTGTACAAAGTGTTGGATCCACTCATCCTCCACTTTGTCCCCCGTAAGAAAGTAATGCATGTCAAGGATGAAGTGTACCTTCCTCTGTCTTTCCGTCGTAGGCTGCGTAAACTGTCTCGTCGTTTGCATCGGCAGAACGACACTTCCGTTCTGCCCTTGATCACACTGATCTTTGAGCAGGCTAAGAAGCTCTCCGAAGAAAAGCAGATAACCGATGAGGCTCACTTCGCTGAAAATCCTTCCCTTAATGTTGCGAAACTCTTTTCGCGTACAGTAAAAGCGCAGAGGAAAGCGCAACACCCCATACTTCAAGATGCTTTAGGAAACCCCATAGCTGACGCTAAGTTGACCGCCGATAGCTTCAATGCGTTCCTATCTAAAACGTTTAGTGAAAGCTCGTTTGCTGCACCTCCGGTTATCCAGGCTTGGACGGGTGCCATACTCGAAACCATAAGTTTTACCGTCTGGGATGTGACTGTAGCCATTCGTCGTTATCGTCAATCCTAAAGTCCAGGACCAGATCGCGTCCCAGTTAGCCTTCTAAAAGCTGAAGCGAATAATATCTTTCCAACTATTCGAGGCTGCGGGAAGTGTATTTATTGGCCTAAAGTTGTCGAATGAGGTCGATCGGCCATGCTTGCGAATAGGCATAATGTGCGATTCCTTCGATTGAAACAGGCTATCCTCAATCGCATGGCGCAATCTACCGATAGTAAACTCCACCAGTTCCTCAACAATGTGGGGCTCGGTAACCAGACACCTTCCGCTCTCATGCGACACATGCCTCACTTGCTAGCCGGTCGCACATTAAATGACACTATCTTCCGCCGCATTTGGATGGGCAAATTGCCCCATTCGATGCAGCAGGTCCTGGCATTGATTTATGAGAGTGTTCAGCTAGAAAAACTCACCGAGCATGCTGATAGAATCTAGCAATGCTTTCCCAGCTCGAGCTCGTACTCAGTCCATCGGGCATCGACTTCGCAGGCTAGCCAAGCTGTTTCTCAGTTTTCTACGTCCCGATCCGATCGTAAACCTGATCGCCGTGTTTCAGGACAGGTGGCCAAGTCGCGTGGTAAGTTGTTCCCGCAGTCAAGTTCGCCTGCGCATCCAATTCATGCTGTTGCTGCCACACGAGATGGTGACCTACAAGATCTTAAAGATACTGTCAGGTGATTGTGCTCTCAAATGAGAGTGTTCAATTGTCAATCGTTGGCAAACCGGTCGTGGTTCCGCCAACCGCAACCGCCCTTATTCAAATAAGCGTGCAGACGACAAAATCTGTTGGTATCATCGTACGTTCGGCTCGGATGCAATGAAATGCGTCCCGCTCTGCAGCTATGCTATACTTTCTCATTCGGGAAACGACGCCCCCAGCCAGTAATGGTGACGACTACTGCTGGCCAGTTGCGACGCTTTTGCTTATTTTATGTTTCCGAAAAGTCCACCGGGTTCCGTTTCCTGATCGATACGGGTGCCAAGGTAAGAATTTTATCGCCTCCTCAACGTCATCATCTCCAGCCGTCGTAGTTAACTTTGCAGGCTGCGAACAATACTACCATCGCTACGTACGGTCATTGGTCTCTCACTTTAGACTTTGGGCTTCGTCGCCGCTTCCAGTGGGTTTTCATCCAGGCTGATGATATCAAACATCAGAAGCTGATTGATCCCACCACCCAGCTTTTTACTGTTGGGGTAGTTTCGCGTGAGCCTTCCGCTGGCATACAATTGGCCGTGCCAAGCCCACCATTCTCTGACATTTTGAGGTACGATCCGTTTCCACTAAGCTTTGGTAGTTCACGGAGCAGGTTCAACACGCTGTTCGACACCACCCCACTACCACCGGCAGACCTGTTCATGTTCACCTACGTCGGCTTAATCACGAGAAGCTCCAGATCGCGAAGAATGAGTTTGACCATATGTTGAATTTGAGGATTATACGTCCGTCGTCCAGTCCATGGGCTCTGCCACTGCACATGGTTCCCGAGAAGTCATCCGATAATTGGCGGCCATGCGGTGATTATCGCGCTCTTAATCAAGCTACGTTCCCATTCCCAGACCTGTACCCGATAAACCACATTCACGACTTTTCCCTCATGTTGGCTGGAAAGACTTTTTTTTCCAAGATTGACCTTGTCCGAGCTTACCATCAAATACCGGTTGCGGAGGAGGATACCCTAAAACCGCTGTCAGGACACCTTTCGGCCTGCTCGAATTTCTTCGCATGCCTTATGGTTTGAGAAACGGGTCCAAAAGTTTCAGTGTTTCGTCGACGACATCTATTGATTTATTTACCTTGTGTGGTCTCTCCTTCACGTTCGTGTACATCGAGGACATCCTTGTCGCGAGCTCATCCCCCGAGGAACACGGGGAGCACTTATGCCAAGTGTTCGATCGTTTTCAGAAAAATGGTCTTCAGCTGAATATCAATAAGTGCCTCTTTGGCGTTCCTTCTCTGGAATTTCTTGGCCATCACCGTGACTAACACGGGACCACAACCCTTTCCAACGAGGTGCAAAGCGTGTCATCTTTTCCAGTCCCGCAGTCCATTACACAGCCCCGCCGTTTCACCGGCCTGATTAAATTCTATTGACGTTTCATTCCAAATCGCGCCGCCACCCTGGCACCTTTTTCGGATCATTTGAAGTCAAAGGCCAAGTGGCTCCAGGTTTCACCCAACACTATTGAAGCATTTGAGGCAGCCAAGAAAGCACTCGTGGATGCCACCCTGCTTAACCATTTGAGAAGTGCTGCTGACACCCAGCTAATTATGATCGCAGATTTCTTCAACATTGCCGTCAGTGCAGTTCTGCAGCAACAGGCCAACGATCAGTTGCAGCCGCTAGCTTTCTTCTCTCAGAAGCTACAGCCGGCGCAGACTCGCTATAGCACTTTCTCGCGCGAAATTCCGGCCATTTACCTGACTACCCGACACTTTTGACACCTGCTCGATAGGGAAGATTTTTAGGTCCACACGGATCACAAACCTCTCACTAACGCCCTCAAAGCCAAGCCAGATCGATACTCGCTGCAAGAAATGCGCCATCTTGACTATATTTCGCAGTTCATTTCAGACATCCATTATGTCCGCGGCAGCGATGATGTTGCTGACGCTTTGTCCCGTCAACAGGTTTACACCCTTACCACCAAGTTCGACCTGACGAAGTTAGCATGGGCGCAGGTGCTTGATGATTCCATCATTGAAATGCTTAGGTATTCTTCGCTACAGCTGCGTGAGGCTCCCCTCCCAACATTGCCCGGGACGATCGTGTGTGACTGGTTTACAGGTACTCCTCGTCTTTTGGTACCACAGTCTGATCGTAAGGTCGTTTTCGATCACTTACATTCGTTGTTCCACTCCAGCGTTCGTGCCAGTCGCTAACTTATCTCGGGTCGTTTCGTCGGGACCAAGATGAACGCCGACAACGCGGCTAGGACATGGCAGTGCTAAGCCTGCCAAAAGAATAAAGTCCAACACCATACCATCAACGTGCACATTGGTAGTTTGTGTGAGCAGACTCATATGCAGCCGAAATAAATAAAATGTAAGGCAGAAAATTCAACTAAGACAGGTTGTTCGTCCTTTTGAAACAATAATTAGGAATCTTTAGAAGATAATTGTGAACTAAGACAGAAGCTGGGAGAAATGAACTTTTAAGAAGACAAAAGAGTGCAGTATTCAACGAGCCTCATTAAAAATTACTAAATAGGAAGGAAACTGCTCCGTCAAGAGATACAAAGTGGTTGACAAGGTAAAGGATATAATGGTTGTCAGTCAGTATCAGTCAGTATATTTAGAGTAAATAACCGCAGCCCTTAAAAAATCCATTGAAATGATACAGGAATGCATAAGTTTTTGTGAAATATGCAAACATTGTTACCGGTAATCCTTGATGTGAGTATAGTACGCTAATACTATACTTTTGGTCAAGCTGGATCGCACGAAAACTTGGAGAAAAGTATCAATGGATTTAAGGCCTGAGCATTTTAGTGGCAAGAACGGAATTGTAATGATCCTAGCAGAGAACAAAATTCGATGTGATTGAAGGAGAGGTTATGAAAACACTTTGATTCGCAGGAAAGCTAATGTATGGAAAGTCAAATTGGAGATGGTCTCCTAAAATACCGATGGCCTCTTGCCACAGTCGGGAAGAAAGCTGTTCGAAAATGATGACGAAAATAAAAGTGTCGGGTGCATATTTTTATCCTCGAAATGTCTTTTGATATTTTCCACTTCTTACCAGCTGAACTCCTTCCTTAAAACGAAGACTGAACAGCAATATCCGAAAATGGGACCTATTAAAATTTGCCAAATATCAGTTTAATCTCAGGAAGGTAGTTTCTGTAAGAAATAATATCGCAAATCTGGGCAGCATTTAGACGTAATTCTATCGACGTGATACGTGAGATCCAATTTTCTGAAGGAGTTTAAGACCGAGGCTTGGATAATGGTACATTCTTTCATTGGATTGTCTTGGAAAATACCTGGTTGTTATGGGTGGTCAGGCCAAAAGGACCGATTTATATTCCAAGCAGTATGAGAGCCTTTAGAGGTTTAAACTTCATGTGTGAGATTCTCAAACAATTTTAATACAAAATTATTCTTTTTGAACCATTTAAACCTACGTTGTTTCGCTGTGCACTCCACTCAAATTTATGTTGTAACTAGGGTATCCAAATCTTAGTCCATTTCCCAGGATAAACTGAACTGATTGGACTACCCTTGAATTGCCCACATTTTGAGGTTTGCATTTTTAGCCTACTTGTCCATGCTTTTCTTGGCAGTTTATTTGCGTGGTCCTGCACTTTCGACCTTAAACAGCTCTTTGACGGCTCGTATCTGTTTTAATTACCGCGCTTACAGTGGCAAGTTTTCCAGGGCCAGTGTTTATGCTGCAAAAAAGTCTGTACTGCCCACAAAGGATATATCAGCCCAGGCATCCGCCGATGTGCGTCGCATTCCTGATGATATTAAAACTGTACGCAATATTTTGCTTTGTCATTATTATCCTAAGATTTTAAAAGGTTGTAATGCACGCGTTTCGGACATCACGCAATATGCTTTTGACTCCCGAGGAAAAATGCTCAGACCTCTTCTGGTGCTCTTAATGGCAGCATGTGCTAACGCACATTTGTACTGTCGCCCACTTGCTGAGCGCACTAGAGAGGATAAAGTGCATTTTTTCGAACGACAGTTGAGTAATTTTACTTGCATATTTAATTTTTATCTTAGGCACGAAGGTCACTTGCAGTCAACATGCGATTGCCATTATCTCTGAAATGATTCATACCGCTAGCTTGATTCATGATGATCTTATCGATCGGGCTGACACACGCCGAGGAAAGCTAGCGACATATAAAAAATTCGGAAACAAAAAGGTTTGATTCAAACGCTTCCCTGACTACACGAATTTAGGCTGTGTTGGCCGGGAACACAATTCTAGTTAAAGCGTCTGAGCTGCTTGCAAAATTAGAAAATGCTGAAGTGGTTTCTATTCTTTCGACCGTACTGGATGACTTAATCCGAGGTTTTCGTCTTAAAAAATTTCATTGTTTTAGGTGAATTTATGCAACTGTCTTCGAGCTTAGATGAGAACCAAAGGTTTGATTTATACCTGGAGAAGTCTTATAAGAAAACAGCAAGTCTTATGGCCAACAGCTGCAAGGCGGTATGCTTTCTTATTGCTTTTCACCTTTAAGTCTTTGACATTTTTCTCGTCCATTGTATTTGCTCTTGGGGCACGTTGAAGTATTCCTTTCTGTACTTGGTAAAAAACGCCGTATTGAAACGGAATCATCATGTGTATATAGCGTGCTTTTAATGTTGGTCTTCTTCCGGCTGCAGATTCTTATTTTCCTGTATTCTGCCTTCTGATGTGTCAATAAATACCACAAATTTTATCTCCCACATCAATAACACCATGCACCTGTCGCTAAGCTATATCCCTGCCAGCACAGGGCGACGGGGTATTCCAGGGATTAAGATTTTTGATTAACGAACTATATTTACGGTACACATTTTTAAAGATCTACTTTTTTATCAATAAATTATTTATAACCTTGTCCTTTAACAAAACAACATTTTGGGAGCTTATAAATGAGAAAAAGGGCGTTCTGATGCGAGCACGGGGCGATGGGGTATTCCAGGGATTAAGATTTTTGATTAACGAACTATATTTACGGTACACATTTTTAAAGATTTACTTTTTTATCAATAAATTATTTATAACCTTGTCCTCTAACAAAACAATTATTTTGGGAGCTTATAAATGATTGTTTTGTTAGAGGACAAGGTTATAAATAATTTATTGATAAAAATGTAGATCTTTAAAAATGTATACCGTAAATATAGTTCGTTAATCAAAAATCTGTATCCCTGGAATACCCCGTCGCCCTGTGCTGGCAGCGGCGGTGGCGGAAGGATTACCCTATCGCCCTGTTTTGCCAGGGATTATCTCCTTCAATCTATCTTAGGGCTCTGGTCCGCATGCAAACGTATTATCGGGTTTGCTTCTAAATCTTTCCCTTGTTGCACTGCAACCGCAGGTCTCTTATCCATCTTTTGCCGTTAAGGTATCATTCTGGCTCACAAGTATTTTTATATGTATAGCGCATCCATTTTCAACCAGAATTGCTAATTTGATTTGGTTATCTTTTGTCTTAGTATGTTTTACTAGCAGTAGTGTGTGTAAAATCTAGTATAATCTTCTGAACATTTTATTTATAGGTAACTGTATTAGCTGGTGTAGATGCCCAGCTGGTGGATGCGGCCTTTAAGTTTGGTCGTCATCTCGGAATGGCCTTTCAGCTCTTAGATGACATGCTTGATTTCATTGGCCAAGAATCCAAACTCGGAAAACCAGCTGGTGGCTCTGACTTGCAGCTCGGCCTCGCTACTGGTCCCGTCCTCTTTGCGGCGCAAGAAGTAAGTCGCTACTCATTTTTAAGCAATCTATCTGAGTATTCCAAAATGCAACCTACCGTTCAGTTTTCGCCTGTTGTCTAAAACGCAGTTGCTATTTGCATCCAGACTTTTATGATTCAATTACTTCTCAGGACGCCATCTGAGGTACAGCTGATCCACCTAAAATTGCTTGAATAGAATAGAGGATCATCCCTCTATAGTTGTCCGAGGAGATTATCTGCATTATCACTTCCAAGAACCATGAGTATGTTTATTGACTGGCCAGTCTGAGTCTTGTCGACGATATTTTTCGCATAGTTGTCATTTATTCCAAATGGTCTCCGCCTTGGCTGTGCTGGGATGTAAAGCCAGCCTCTCGTTTCAGTTTCTAAAATGTCCATAATTGGGAGTTTGCCGCATTATATATTCAATTTCTCCGTTCGGCGCTGTAACACCTTCATTGGTTTTAAAATATCTGAAATATCCTCCTCTATATAAACCGTTGACTCCAATTGTACATTTTTATTTCTCTTCTCATTTTATTCTCTGTTTTTTAGTTTCCTGAACTTGAAGAGCTTCTTCAAAAAGGCGTTAATTCAGACAAGGAGAGGTTGAGTGCGTGCTCGTTTGTGCATCGGGTATGTTCAAGTGCTAGTGTCTTTGTCTTTTGTACGTGCTTCTGCAACTGAAAAAAGTTCTTAATAGTAGTTTATAAATAATCGACAAGTCTGCCTTGCGACTGGGTGTAGGTGGGAGAGTAAAACACATTGTGAAGTAGATGCCACGCAAGTCTACTCTCTCTAAAATCCAGTACTAGTCACCGTCCCTAAACCACCCTGCTGTGAATGTTGTCGAATTGCCAGATAATCGACTCCTTCGCCATTATCATGCGCATTGGCAGTATCCTCCTCCCCCTTAAGACTTTACAAATAATTACAACCTATCGGATCTCTATAAACATCCGAAATCTCCGTGCCGTGTCCATGAGTCTTTTATGTCGATATTTCTGTCTTCAAGGGCTATTTATAATACCGTCAGTGACCGATCTCATGAAATGTTAACCGAAATTCTTATATGTTTTTTTTCGAGTAAGAAAAATTGTTTGAATAGGTTTTTAATATCGGCCATCGTGCGGCATAATCTCCTTCGGTCTTTTGAATGTCTGTCTTTGAAACTGTCTGTAAGCAGCGTACTCGCTAAGTAGTGGCTATTAAGATAGCATGCATTTTCTCTATCTGTCTTTGATACCCTCGTAAATTCAAATGTATCTGATAGAAAGTATGCTTAAAATATAATTTATTTTGCTCATTTGATAGTTAGTCACATCTTCGAACTCTTTGCTCGAAGGAAGGCAATTTTTTGCTCGAAAATGTTTCTACTTATGTCCTTAATTCGGCGGCATAAAAATTGGATGATTTAAACTCTTTATATCCCCTTCCTTTGAGTATAACTTTGAAGAAAACGTGACTTACTACCAAATGAATAGAAAAAAGTGTATTTATGAGTATTTTTTCTATAAAATTGATTTGAGTCATGAGGACGGCAAAAATCAATAGCCCTGGACTACCGAGTGGAGTTGTTTGCAAGCGACTAAATAGATGTGCATTCAATAGCCAGCATCTTGGCGTGCCTCAGATATCTTGTGATGATGCTGCAGAATAACCAATATCATCCACCCACCTACGCTGTAACCAAAACCAAATTCCAGAATTTTGATTAATACTCCACGAGACCGGTCAGTGACAGTGTCTATGGGCTCAAGCGTAAACTGACCAAAATAGTACTGCTGTCACTGTGCAGAGTTTAAGCACGCCTCACAGCGTCTTAGATAATACTAGGTTCGTTGGTGTTGAGATAGCTCCTTTTGCAATTATTACTTTCATGTTACACTCAGGCAAAACCTTTTTCTAGAGGACAGTATCTACGACTGAGAGAGCGGGGAGAGAGAAGAAGAGCTCATGCTTGCTGAGTCTCTGTAGACTGTCTTTGGTAGGCGCCTTGGTGCTTGACCAAATGGTCTACTGTTGCCGCTGTTGCGCCCTTATCGACACATGTCAGAAATACTGCTCTTTGATGTATCCTGGCACACGAAGTGGGGACCGTGTCCTGCGGAAAACACGTATATGGGCCGTGTAACTTTGTCTGCCACTGCGTCCAATCCCATCGTTAGCGGTCTGACCGCCTTAGACGACTGACTGCTGTATCGGAAATAAAGAACTGCCGACACTGGAAAACCAAGCCTCAAGCCGCGTACTCCTTGGTTAAATAAAAATTACGTGTCTGCATCCATTACGATGCGATATAACTCATGCCTACGCACAAACGGGGTAGGTCAGTCTGTCTCAGGTAGGGGAGTCAGGTTGTAATGGGTCCTTTCTAATGTGCTCCTTGTGGTACCCTCACTTGCGTCAGCTGCGAGCCACTCTCAAGGTAATCGAGTACACCCGGAGAATATGTTGGATCGTGTGTGGGGGGGTGGCATGCATAGACCAGCTGTATGGTTTTTTCAGCCAGACACTCTAGCCTGCCCGCGGGTCATCTTCACATTTTTTATGCCGACGAAGCCGGGGAACGAGGACGTGCGCTAGATGCAGCGTAAGTAAAGTCACCGCAGTTGCGCTCACTTCATGAGACACTTGTTTGCTTAAGACTGTCCAACTATCAATATCTAAAGAGTGGCCTTTCTGAGCTTCTGTTGTGTCCACGAGCCCTTGACTGGGATTCGGGCTCTAGTGTTCACCTTTCGTTTGACGCATCCTAGTGTTCAGGTTTTTAATCTCCAAAAAAATTGATAATGGGTTCGGTTTGAAGCGGAGCAATACAATTGGGTTGAAATAGGTAACTTTTTAAAAGAACTGTTTCGTTATTCTTAAAATTGTTATATCAATAAATGTCATTTTCCAGTAATCTAACCTCTTTCTTCTTCTTCTGGACCACGCCCGTTGGCTCCTATCAGCAATCCCTTTACTTTTAGAATGTCTCTGTACAGCTAATGAATACCGTGATGTTTTTCGATATTTTTAATTATTGCACAGAAAGATTCATTCTTTACCATTTGAAAAGATACTTTTGGAAATAATTTAACGAAGGAGTAAATTTTCAAACGTTCTTTGTAACCTGGATAATTGTTTGGGTCACATTTGAAGATCCAGCCAAAGATGACACACCAATGCAATAAATTGAACATCCATAACAAAAGTCATGGAAGAATATGTGTGCTGATGTGCCTTGCTGAATTTAAAATTCTTAATGTGCCATGCTGCAGAAGAATGTTTGTTAACTATTTGTTTAAGTTGAAGGCTAAATTGTGGTTTTGGCGAGTTTGTTAATTTCCGTTAAAAATGTTGAAAATGTAGCTGCTGATTTGTGAGAGTTTAGTTTCGTCGTTGTATTCTAGTCATTTTTTCTATAATTCCTTAGTTTAGTTTAGTTTTAGTTTAGTTTTTTAGCAAGTACCTAGCCTTTTAGTGTGGTAAGTTACAACATCCTATTGCGTTTTCTCGCATTGGCTACCACATTTGTGCCACAGAATGTTAACTGGACAGCTTACACCACTTTGGGTAAAGTAAATTACCTTGCAGGTGCTTCTGTAACATTAGCTTTTGTGACAAGTAAATGTCGTGCCAAGTCTGTGAATTCAAGTACGCCGGCCAGTCATTTCGCCGCCGAATAATGAATTTAGTCACTTTTGAATTTCTTGTAGTCGGCCGACAGTCATAGACTGCTTTTGCATTTTCAGTTCTTTTCATTTCCTTCTTTCTTACCTAGTCGAACGCAATAGGACAGACACGCATCTTGGCTGAATTTCACTTTCAAGAGGCCCAGCGTCAGTTGGGTTACTTCCGACGCTCCGAAGCCAGGGAATACCTCCTTCAAGTTGCAGGCAGCACGTTGCAGCGCAAATTTTAACAATTGATTAGAACAATTACGAAGGATATTTTAGAAATTTTATTTTTCCCAAGTCCTGTACATACAGAACCCTTTTGCAGCTAGGCCCTAGGCGAACTCTTTCTACCTCCCAATTTGCATGTGAATAACTTTATACATTGACTTATCTTCAATATAGATATCCATATATAGAGACGGTCATTCTTACTCTAAAGCTGGCTTCGTACGACACGTGACAGTTTCTATGGTAACAAAGTACGGGAGGTGTTCGCCAACCTTCTGCAAACTGCTGGTTTTGGTTCCTCGCCGTCTTTCTAGCAGATGAACGCGTCCAGAAAACATATCTACCAGGCCTTCCTTTCCTTTTGCAGATGACGTCAGGAAAGCTTGAGCTCAGTGAATTCCATATTCTGTCACTTCCATACGCCTCCTCAACATACCGAAGACATAACCCTTTTCAATACTATTCAAAAATTAGTAACAATACCGGTGAATGCCACCCCTACCGATTTACCATCAAGTTGTTTATAGACAACTTCAATGTATTTGAAGGAGATCTTGTTTCAGGAGGTCTTTCATTAGATATAAAGTAGATTTTACAGTGATGTAAAACCGAGAGCCGCGGTAACTGCGTCATTTGCAAGTCGGCCAACCTGCAGCCTTGCGTGAATATCTGTTCTGGTCACAAAGTTTCGGTGCCCAGACCTAGGAACCTGCATTATTCCCCCGTGTAGACTTGCTCGCGCAATAATATCCCCCCGTAACCTTTCGATACTTGATTTGAAAATATTGATCTCGTGTTATCAACTTGTTAAGGGTACCCTTTTCGTCGTGTATCGGAAATATGTCCAGCCAGCCTTCATCAGAAGTTGGGAATGACGAGTCAGGTCTACCGAAGATGGTTGTAAAGTCAAGCCATGCAAAAGTAGACATTAAAATATTGTAACTAGTGTTTTATTCGTTTTCAGAGGTGCGGGGAGGATGCGAAAGATGATGGACGATTTTACACAACTACAGGCTGTGCTATGGTCGTCAATCGATGAACACTCATCGCGAGTATGTGTGTATCGTAGCTCTTGTTGATCAAGAGTCCCCGCCGGAGTCCAAAATGGTTGTAGTTGGAATACGGAGAAAAGCCGAGACCTCTGTCGGCTTGAGCCAAAAGCTCACGGGCGTGAGTTGGGTGCCTGGCTAGGAAATAAAGGCGAAAAGGTACCGACAGTCATGCGGAGAGAGGCCGCAGTCAGGACAGCTGTCGGATGTGAACGGGTCGAGCCGGTGTTGGTAGGTCGAGGGGTGACCTCAATCCCGAGGGCGACGGGGAGGAGTCGGAGCAGCGTTGCCGGGAGGGTCTGTTCCGTCATCAAAAACAGGTTGAGAGGAGGGGAGATCGATCCAACGTAGGGAGCTTGGCGTAGCAGACCTTGACCACTGTGAGGTGGGTGGGAACTCGACGAAGACGCGTTTATTGTGGTTCCCTCTTCTATTGTCTCGTATTGTATGGTGTCCTATTGCGCTGGTCTGCACTACTTGTCTTTAGACACATTTTCTTACATGATGCTCGCAGCAATTATAGCAGGACCAGTCATTGGTGACTGCGAATCCAATCCGAAAATGGAAATTGCCTTCGGCTATGAAGCTCTTGACGGCTTGGGGTACGTCAGGCGGCGAACAGCGAATCAGAGAATGTCATTCAAGGCTGCCTAGTCCGTAGGCGTAATTATTTTTGTTCGTCGAGGGTTCTAGGTAAGATCAAGGAAGAAAAAAACAGACCGCTTGCATTGCACTTTGAGATGGGGACCAAACCAGAGGACGCCGCTCGCATATTGTTAGGAGCAGCCAGCTACCATGCAGGTAGCGAGCCGCGCTCACGGAAGGCTGTCGATCGGCCCACACGCGTCGAACGCAAACTGGCAAGCAATGAATCAATAATTTTTAAAATTTAGAGCTGCAGCCAGCCGTTGAGTCACTCACGCCAGGACAGTATCTGATTGGCCTGATGGACATGGCAGTACACGCGTTCCTTACCTGAAATCTGTTGTAATACTTACGCCAAAAGACTTCTGCTGTTGCGCTCTCCTTGCTGTGTTCTTTGAGGACTCACCCAAGGCGTAATTAGGCGGTGACATCTCGGCTTTGGCTACATTTACAACACATATGACCTCGAGTATCTCCGGTGACAGTTGACATAGTTTGGGCCCACGGCTAGACCTGTTGAGGATTAATCTAACGGATCAACTGCTGGTCAGTTATCTGGAGTTTGTGGTGTCTGTTCAACAACGGCAAGGAAGCGTGCGCCTTCTACTCATCCCTCTACTTCTTACCGGTGACGCTTGAAGAGTTGACTTGGTTCTACCACGCAACGCGTAGCTTTCAGGCGTCAGCAACAGTTCGCTAACATGTCCCTAACGGATGGATCACCCTCCCAAGGAAACTGAACTCGTTGCGGGGCAGCGTCAGTAACGTAGAACAAAGCTTTTTTAGGAATTCACCAGATAAATGAGACCGATATTGAGTACTGTATGATTGGCTGTCTGACGCAGCTTCGTTGACTTGCCGATTGCTTTTCACCTTGCTTCCAACGTCCTCCTGTTCACATCACTGCCTTAGGGAGGACCACAGGCACCATTAGCAGTGCAAAAGTCGAGGCCGACCACGCCCACTACTGTTTCAAGAAGTAGGCTCGGTGGTAGTGCTTTTGGCTTGAGTTCATCTAAAAGGAAGCAGGATTATACTCCTAGTGTAAAACAAGTGCAGTGACTGACACTATGCACGTGTCACACACTACTTTGACCGTACCGCGCGTGTCAGTCAGATTTAGGTAATCCAAATTCCACATAGGTCAGTGTCATAGTAGCCTCATTAAACGGAGATTCTTGTCTGTTAGTTACCTTAGAATCCACGATTTAAAGCGTTTCATGGTACGTTCAAATGCGAAGGATTTATCACGGTGAGGGATGTGTGAAGTCGGTCCCTTGCGGTCGCCAGACCTCCCTCTTATATAAATCCAGTGCCTTTTCTGAGTCATGACCACAAGTAAGATTGGACGCAGTGGTTAATGAGGAAAACAGCCCTTCAGCGCCTGTTGCACTCAACCTTTTCCTTCACGTCAGTTTAACCGTCGCGAAAGACAATATCCACTCTTCATGTTCGCGGACCATGCCAGGGAGGTCGCAGGCAAAGTGAGCCGCTGCACCAAGGTCCTCAAGGCTCTAGTGGGTACATCCTGAGGCTGTGCGGAAGAGATTTCCGCGACCACATTCAAAGTGCTGGCCAAGCCGCACCTCACTTATGCTGCACCAATTTGATCTCCTACCATCAGCTCTTCCAGCCTTCGCCGCATTCAGTCAGCAGAGAACGCCGCCATCCGCTCGATAACCGGTTGCTATAAAATGTCACCTATTGACCATCTTCATGCGGAGGCCTCTGTCTTGCTGATTACTCCTCATAATGCACTCTTAGGCCAGCAATTTTGTCGGATCTGTCCGTAACCCGGTCATCCAAACCACCACCGTTGCCATGCTCCTGAATCCAGACGCAGCGTTCAGATGCCTGTAGGGGTTTAAGTAGTAGGTGTAATCGGATCACTACAATCATCAGATCGAATCCCAAGTTGGAAGAAGAAGGCAAGAGTCACCAGAATGAGAGGTTAATGGCATACAGAACTCTCAGTTGCAGTCTCAGGTGAAAGTGGCCACTGGCGAAGCCAGGGCTAGTCCTGACTGCGTCCAGTCATGCCTGTGTGTGGACTGTCTGATTTGTGGGGTGATGAAGGCTGCTTTTACATGACTGTGAAGCGAGTTCAAACGGTTTGCTATTGGTGTGTTGCAAGTTGCCCGAACGGATGTTGCCTGCAAAGGCCCCCTGCTGCGTTGACCAAGGGAGTGGCGTGGTAAGTTGCCCTTAGAGAGGCGTGCTTATTTGAACGCGCATGTATGCGTGGGCGTGTGCAACGTGTGTGCGTGACTGAATAAGCTGAGGTCAGGTGTGGGGGCCGCTGGCGCAGCTGTTATCGGCTAGCCAGAAGCAGCTGCGAGGTCAAGCCTCGGGGGGTGGGGATGCCAGTGAACGAAAGCATTAGAACAGTTGTTTGTGACGACGCATGACTTTGGGGCAGTGCGCATTGAAGACCGAAGGGGGGACAAGCATTGTGGCCGTCCGCCACATGTCTATTAGAGGTCTCCACAAAGAAGCTGTCACCTCTGGTCTCTCGGACCTACCGATTGATGGTTCTGCCATCATGACAGGTTTCCAGCGTCTTCACCACAGAGCCGCTGTCGAAAAATAACTAAGCTACCATCCCACGGTCTTTTTGGGCGGCTATCCACCTCCGATTGCGGCCTCAGAACCACCATTCCCGAGGGTTATTGGCTGTACCTTGGCTCAACTACGCAGTGACTATTCAATGCTTCTTCGCCGGTACCAACACCGGCTCGACCCGTCTACATCCGACAGCTGTCCTGATTGCTGCGTCTCTGCGCATGACTGTCAGCATCTCTTCGCCTGCAGTTCCTGGCAAGGCACTCAACTCCCACTGCTGAGCCTTTGGCTCAAGCCGGTTGAGTTTGCGGCTTTTCTCCGCCTTCCAAGTGCAACCAGTTTGGACTCTGGCAGGGACTCTTGATCCAACAAGGGCTATGGCACATACACACACGATATCCACTGTGGATCCTACAGCATGTTGGAAGGAGGCATTGTGACTTCCGTTTGCAGGCTCGCACAGCAGTTGCCAAACTGGGTCCTGGGTCTCTGGGTGAGACAGGTGCAACATGACCGGAGGATGGATCAGACAAACAACCTGTCTGCGTGTGCCACTCACGTCCTGTTCCATTTTGTGTGAATCAGATTTTCGCGGAAACAGTGAGTTGATTGGTACTCCATCTGAATGCGGGTACCGTATGGATCTAGTGTGCCTATAATTGCCTCCGCAGCGGTGGTTGGATAAGCCGTGAAGATATTCAAGCCAGCCGTTGCCATAGCGAAGCACACCTGTAGCGCCCTCACCGTGCAAGTGGTCACGTGGTTGCAGTTCTCGAACAACCTCTGGGACAGCCAATCAGAGTTGCCCACAACCTGTCATGGGCCAAGTGGCTGATCAAGTGGTCAGTTACTCATTCTCACATGACGTTTATTTACTCATGATAGCCAGAGCTTGTTGTGTGTTGGGGCTTCTGTTCAGCCCGAAGATTCTCTACTGAATGCACGACTCCTCCTGGCCACCTTCCCCTTCTTCTCCAAAAGGTTATTGGGCCCAAAGATTGCAGTGCTCTGGATACAAACACTGCTTAGTCCACTACAGGCCTCTGGGCGCTGAAGTCTCAGGTAAGAGAACTGCTTTACGGGCGTTTGAGTGATTTTTTTTCGAGGGTCTCTGAACGGACGCTTCTGCCTACCACTTCTATTAATGACTTTGTCATAGAATAGTCGTTGTAGCGATCGCCTGGTGTCCATTCACACAACAATTCCGCCCTCTCACAAAATGGCGTGGATACAGAGGACGCTGATTTGCTGCAGGATACCGGTGTCTGAGATCATTTCCTAACAGTGCATTTGAAAGATGTCACCTGACGTTTCGGATTCTCTCTGGAACCCATCATCAGAGTCAGTATCAGTTTCAGAGCGGGCTGTCAGGCTAATTTCTGACTGACTGTTGTAGGTTGTGGAAGATCAAGATGACTTAGGACATCTGATTGGCAACCTCATAGTCGATCTTGGCGTTTCTAAAATTGGTGATTCCCTGGTAGTTCAATTGCTTAACTGGTGTCTATGAGTCCCACCAACATGGACTATGGATTGGCTGTAGTCATTACTTGATGTCGCCTGATGCAGGACCCTGGTAAGTCGTAGATACTAATGCGACAAGGTAACATTTAGCTTATTGCATTTGGTCTGCGTCGGTCATACGCCGGGTTCTCGGGACTTAGAAATCACATACAACCTTAATTGCATAATACGTGCACTGTCGTTCGTGCTTCATTTGAATATTTTAGAGTTCGGTTTTCACTATTCGCAGTGGTGTTGCTGAATCGGTTATGAATGGCGTTTGTTGTCACCTTCGGGGTACATTCCAAAAAGACTTTCAGGAACATTCTACACGTAACAACAGTTCTTTTGGGCCTGTTTATGCTATATGCATGCGGTCTCGACCGTGTGAACATGTTTCAGACCCACGACTGTCATAGCCGGTCTTGGCGTTTCTGAAATCGGTGTGTAAGAGCCTGCTGCGCTGAATTATTCTGCTTTCGCTCTGCTGGGGCTTACACCAATGCGTAATCATCTACTCCGGGTGCTATAGATTTTTCCTACGTTATCGAACAACTTGCCGCTTCATATACGCGTACGCTCACAGGTAATCGATACGTCCGCCCAATTCTTATTGGTGACAGCCGATAGAGTAATCTTCTCATAGCCAAAAGATTGACTCATCCACACAACTTGGCGTGCACACAGAGCTGGCAGTTGCCCCGTAACATAGCCTCTGCATGGTCTTCTTTCCGGCAGTAAATTTATGTCCACCAACACTGTCTTGCTTGACTTTTGATTTGGATGATCCTTCTGCTTGTCGACACTACAACTCGTGACGGGTGATCCCCTGTTAGTTGTATGTATGATGTATGTGAGTCCCACAAACATCGATAATAGATTTGCTGTAGTCATGTCTTGATGCCACTTGATGCAGGATCCTGGTAAGAGTTTTAGATACTTATGTGAAAAGATAACTTTGACTATTTACAGGAGTGTTACTGAATCGCTTTTGATAGGCGTTTGTTGTAGTCTTTGAGGTTCATTCCAAAGAGCTTTTGAGATTTTTTTAGCAAACATTAAATTTCTTTGGGTAAGGAGACTCGAAGCTGGTATATGCTTTCTGTTTCGCGTTAACAATAGTCCTAATCTCCCACAAATTAACGCTCACACTCCGGTAAACCAACCTTACGCCACTCATAACTCTTCCATGATAATTTTACTACCCCGTAGCTCCACATCTAACCGTTCTCGTTTTTTAAACCCCAAAAATGCTTTTATTTGGAACAATCATCCACTCGAAATTAGGTTGTCTACTACATTATCGATTTTCAAAGGCAAGTCACGTAAGCATTTACATTTGGAGGAAATAAAGTCGTTACTGTCTGTTTCCTTTCCAAGCACGCAATTTGTAGACTTCGAAAAGGGTCCTCTTGGAATTTGAAGTTGTTCCCAGGATACGGTGGTCTTCGAGGTCGCTATTGATGGTAATTGCTTGGCCGCCAACTAATCGGTGGACTCTGGAGTCTGGTGGGTCGCATCTCGGTGATGTTGCCTTAACTTCCACTGCCACCTTCTGTTGTCCTGGATGACCCCTTCTTAATCTCACAGCTATATTATTTTTCCCATGACAATAAGCGTCCCGAACCCTCAATAAATAGGATCCCATCTAACTGCACCATGCTACCTATTAAGGTATTTTTTTTCCTAAATTTTGTTGGAAATCGTTGGCTCGCTGAACTCATCCACCGATGTAGAAGTTTTTTTACTGCCCAGCTAATTATTTTATGAGAGTTCGTTGTAAATCTGAAATATTTTTATTTTATTTTCTTATTTTCACGATAGCACTAAGTTTGTAATGAAAGAGCCCCTTGGGCCTTAAATAAACACTTGATTTATTTATTTAGAAACACTCTACAGGTGACGGCACTTATTCGGCCTGTTCATGCTATATGCCTGCATTCTCGACCGTGTGAGCCTACTTCAAGCTCACAAGTGGAAGTTGGACCGTTCAAGAGCAGGGATCTTCACCGTGACTTGCGCATGAATTGGTTCATAGTGAGACACACTGACGTAGCATTTGCTGCAAGCCCCCTCCCTCATTCACCTTGCTTCGAATGAAAGACAATATCCAAACGACCAGAGCTGTGCTTGATCGCAGTTAATGTGAAATCTAAACATCCTCTACGCGTGCTACACACGACGCAGGCCTCAGACCATAAGTCGGATTGGTTAGGGGACGTCTCGACTTTCAGCCCCACGCAAGCGCATACGCACCATAGGAAAAGGAGCCATTACGAGGCACGGTGAGGCACACCGCAAGCTATTGTCCTCTATCCACCTTGTTGAGATTGAACGACAGTATCCAACCGATCGGAGATAAGGTATCGTTGGTCATTATGGGTCATTGTGAGGCACACCGATAGCTATCCTCTTTCATTCTTATCGTTTCTATTGGTATACAAAATCAAATTGAGTGGAGTTGGACTCGGCCACAGTGAATGATAATTCATAACAGCCCGTCTACGCGTGCCACACACGATCTGGAACCAAAAGCACAAAGTTGACTCTTTAGGAGACGTTTGGCTCCCACCTTCCTGCACAGGCCACAGAAAAAGGACCCCTTGTAGCCTAACTTTTAGGATGACCAAGCACGTCATCCAGGCAGACAGACATCCAAGGTCACGCCGGAACAAAGGCGCGCAAAGAGGCCAGTCCGGCGCATACGGAACGGGCCATGTCACTCGACCTTCAACGGCAGAATCCACGCGAGGAGTCCAAGGCGTTATGTGCACGCAAGACCGCTGTCACGCCGAGGTCACGCCTGGCTAGGGGCAAAGCGCGCGCAGAGCCACTCATGGAGAGCCGATGGGGAGCAATGACTACTGCCCTTTAAATAGCAAGGCTGTGAGCTCAAAGGGACTCCGTTGTTGCCCTAGACAAGAGACTGCTGCCGAGACGAGACCGATCACAAAAGGCAAGTTGCTGGAAACATGGAAACAGAATTGATGTACTAGTACAACTGACAGTAAAGTACTAGCTGTTATCCTGTTCTGTCTTCTCTTTCTAACACGTAACTGGGGGAATATAATTAATGTTGACAGAAGAACGCACTTGGTTAAAACACTAATTTTCAGTCCCTAGAAGAACCGAATTATCACGTCAGTCAACAGACTTCCGAGCCACGACTAATAGTGCACCATATTGATTTTACTGATGAGTGTGATGTGCCGTGAGGTACCAATCGGCTGCTCGAGACCCTCAACCAGCTGGTGTGGAGATTGGACGCAGTGTCTGACGTGGTGTGCAGACCTACTTTTAGTCATACCATCACACCTCACCCATATGTGGCGGTAGGTATGGGCTCGCGCAAACCCGACGCAAATCCATCAACACGTGTCGTGGACAGTGTGACCCTTATTTTGGTATAGCACTGCTACAGCACAGCCTGTTACTGTAACTAACTGCGTACACGAAAGTGTTTTGCTTTAGGTTATATTCTTTAACCTTCAAGCTAAAATAGATGCTCGGATGCATCAAATAAACTTGCTACTTTATTTTTGAGCGTCAGGCCAAAGGATGGAAAATGTTCTAATGTATTATTTGGACCGCAGGGGGCGCATAAAATAGTGTTGTTGGCGTTTTCCCTTTAAAATACCTCTTTCCAGACCACTGTGTGGTCATAATCATTGAGAAACTGGTAGCCAGTGTTGCCAAAACATCCTTGAAACACATGACCACGCCATGAGGGCACGACTCAGAAGGGGCCAGGAGGGGATGGCCCTGTCAGAATTTAATGAAGGCCAACTACTATTCCAGAAGTTATTTTCTGGCGTACATCTGTATATTTGAGGGATCAGAGAAGAAAAGTAATCCAAAATTTATAATATTCGGTGGATAAAAGTGATCTTTAAGCTAATTTTAGTAAGTATGGTGCATGGGGCATGGTGGGGATTTGACGGGGCAAGAGGGAGCTCAGGCGCGGCAAGTCATCACTTTGGCCCCGGCTAGCCCCCTGTGCAAAACATTTCACAGGGGCGCCTACTACCGCAAAGTTGCTAGCCCGGCCGTACAAATATCTCGCTATACCCACTGTCGTGTAAGGTAGAACACAATACGATGGCTAAGGATGGTGGATAATTTATTGATAGGGAAAATAATTTGGAAAATGTTTACAGCCGTGAAGGCGTGGCTCAGAAGAGGCTAGGAGGGGATGGCCCCGTCAGAATTTAATTAAGGCTGATTTCTATTCCAAAAATTATTTTCTGGCGTTTATCTGTATATTTGAGGGATCAGAGAAGAAAAGTAAACCAAAATTTATAAGATTCGGTGGATAAAGGGGTTCTTTAAGCTAATTTTAGCAATTATAGTAAGTGAAGGGGCTCTGAGTGGGCCAGGTGGGGATTGGCCCCGTTAATATTCATGGTAGTTGAATAAATGGGTTTTATTTCTGCATTTTCATCCAGATTAGCCATCCTTTGTATAAATATATGTTAAAAGCGGTTTTGTTTATACTCTAGGAGCCTGATACGGACAATGAAAGCTTTCCTGTCGATATCACGTGAAAAGGATCATTAATTTCTGTAAAATTGATTTCATCTGTCAATCAATTATCTACCATCATTCATTTACGACTTGCGTTTTATGTTCTACGAACTGGTTGGTACAGCTGGTTGTCCTGTCACATGTTTGATTGCCAAATTAAATGCCAATTTAGTGAAAATAGGCGCCCACCTGCGAAAGTGTTTTTCACAGCGGGGCCAGCCGGGGTCACAGTGATGACTTGCCCCACCTGAGCCTCCTGTCAAATCCCCGCCATGCCCACGGGGCATGGCGGGGCCCGGAGGGGCTGGTGTTTCAAGAGCCACAGACACGTGACATAAATCGTGGCACTGAAATAAAATAGGGATATTTATATTCTTATTGCCTAGGAACCCAGTGCTAGGTGAATTCTTATGCTATAGAGTACTGGCATTTTATGCGTGACTAGTTCCAGCCGCAGATGTGAATCCGACAGACAAAAATCCTATGTACTCCCTTAGAGCTTTTTAATTTCTTCTAATGTCAACCACGTCCTTGAAAATATGCATAACTCATTAGACACACACACACCAATTTTTTCAGCCGATGATGCCATGTGGAATACCATACTGAGGAAGTTTTGCGACTCATGCTTCTTTGCAAGTTTTATTGCCGTACGTTGATCAGCAGCATTAAAAAGGTCTACCATGTAATGCGTAAACTATGAGAACAGGGGATAATTGAATAAAAAATGAAGTAGTCGACTAATTAGTTTTGAGGAGAATGCACATAATGTACCTCTGGGACTGTGGTGGAAAGGAAAATATTGGCTGTGTACGAAAGTATGCAGGGGCACAAAAAATTGACGAAATCGCAGTATGTTTGTCTTCCAAGGATATAAAAGGAAAAAAAGCCTTAGTCGCTCACAAAGCAAGTGGGCAAAATTGAACAACATGGACAATGGACAACAGGCTAGGGACATAAAATAGATCCTTATAATTTCTTGAAGGTTGTGTTTTAAGGCATGCTGGCAATCGGTGGAAAGATCAGCATCATGCAAAGGCGGGTGTAAATCTACGAAGGCGTATGGTGAGTTAAGAGATGAAGAACTAAGTTAGGTTTTACTAATTTTGCAAAGAGATTCTATTTACGAACCTGGAAAATTACAGAATTATCACCAGCCTTGGTCTTTCGCCTTTTTAAGGTAGCCTCTAATGATCAAGCATTCACAAAAAGAAAATTTCTTTAGCTCGAGGACAACGTGTACATCTTGCAATTATCAGGGGTCATGTTGAAGGCTGCAACTACAATTGAAAGGATCGTGAGGCATGATTTGCTTTCAGTTATTTCACACAAATCAAAGCCAAGTTAGTTGTGCCGTTTTAAAAGGGTTATTGGCAACCAGAGCGTATGCTCTGGTGGTTCTATATGCGACGCTCGTCGGGCAAATAGAACCATACTGAGCCTCCAGCTACTTCAACGACTGCTTAACAGGTTGCTCACCGTCTGCTAGTCTCTTTTTAAGCTATATCTGGCCTACTGCTTACATTGAAAGAAGCCTTTTGAGGACGTGGCTATCACTGGAGCCCTGACCATTCGTTGTTTCCATTTGAGGAAGACTCTTGATGGCGACGTCAGAGATCGTGGACGGTTAAATGAGGATACATATAAAGTTCTGGTCCAGCACCTCAGAATCTACTTTTTATTATAAGATGTGTTAATCCATCGCAGCTGAGCAGCGGTGCGATTTCTTTAGGATCATAGTTTTATCTGTTTGACACAAAAACTTATTGGTTCGATTTAAGTCTGGCTCCTAGGTCCATCCAAGCATCCTCTATCGTCTGCAGTCGTTGTTTAACCAGCTGGGAACATCTGTATATGTATATTTAAGGGTATCAGGCAAGAAATGCCCTTGAGTACCCTATTAATTTAAAGCAAAAATGTTATTCTTACAGTTAATGTGCAGTTGGTGGAGGACATAGGATACGATGACAGAATTTTGAGTGAATTTTCACGGAACAGAATGAAAACAGTCTAGAGCCAGAAAAATTGTTAGCAACGCTGGCATTAGGAAATCGTGCTGTACAAGTCACCTTTTGTCAAATAGAATGACATCGAGTCTTTTTTTAAACTCCGCTATTTTGTCAGCGGAAACCGTCTCGCTTGGTAGCAAGTTCCTAGGTCGGATCACGCGTTGACTAAAGAAATATTTTTGGAGATCTAATCGAGTGCGTTCGTTTGTGACCTTGTAAAGGTGGCCACGCAGGTGAGTGGTGGTCGCTAATTCGAAGAAATCCTCCAATCTCAAGGAGGAACTGTGTCCCCGGATTATCCGGAATGTCCAGAGCAGGCTGCACTGAATGTTCCTGTAAGACAAAGGAAAAAGGTCAAGTTTGATCAGTCTCTCCTGGTATGGTAAGGCCCTGAGACGATCGACCATCTTTTTCGCCTAGCGTTGCACTGGTTCAAGAAGGTCCATATCCTTCTTCAACCACGGTGTCCACACTGGCATTCCGTATTCTAAATGTGGTCTCGCAAAGGGGCCAACTATTTTTCCGAAGAGTTCAAGGTGGAAGACTTTGAACGCTCGTCTGGTCCAGTGCGGGATACTGTTTGCCCTCTGGACGGCCTTTCTACAGTGCTCTGTTGGTATCAAGTTCGCATTTGTCCATATATTCAGGTCTTTGTGCGTATCAACCTCTTTTAATGCGGTGCCATTGATAAGGTAACTGTGTTTCGGCGACACTTTTCGCCCCGGGCTCATGTGTAGAAGCAGACACTTGGATAAATTAAAGTTAAGAAGCCACGTGGACGACCAGATAACCAGTTCGACTGGTTCGACTGTTCGACTGAAATATCTTTGCGTCGTCGGCGCAGCTAACTTCAGCCAATATTTTTTATGGCATCCGCAAACATGATGGCTGCGCAACCAAGCTCATTGAGGCAGTTGTTTGCGTAAATCAGGAATAGCAGCGGACCCAAAACTGAGCCTTGTGGTACTTTACTCTCAACCTTTGTCCATTCCGAGGTTGAGTTTCCGACGGTCGGTCTTGTTATCATCGGTCCGACGGTAGATGAAAGCATTGTGCAGTCTTTTCTTTACGGTGATATCGTTTACCACTCGTTTTGCGGGATATATCCGTCATGCTTTACATTGGGCCATTTAAGTCGGGAGAAGGGCGTGCATAGCATCCCAGATCATTTTCGTCATCCTGAGGTAGATGAGCATTGGAGAGTGGAAATGCTGACGACAACGACCCACTTGAGTCTGTAATATACAGGTGCAGGGTCATCATACAGTTGTTAGTGACCCGTACTAGACAAGGCAGCCATCTCATGATGTCGTTCTAGATAGCATAGGCACCTCAGTGGCAAATCTGGATTTAGAGGCCATCTGACCATATTCGGAGAGCTTATTCTGTCTTTGGATAGCTATGTCCTACTTATGGTTTGATAAGTCTCGATCGACTGGCGGTGTCCTTCTCTTCGACCGGTTGTCCCCAGATTTCTCAATAAAAACAAATATCGCAGGATGCTAGAGGAAGCCGGGTAATTTAGCAGCTTGTGAGACAGGAAAGGAATAAAAATGGGGATCGACATAGTTTGCTGTGTTGCGTCGGCTATGCGTCATGCGTACATCAGCTATGTTCTGCTACTAGACGGCACCATTTCTATAAACTGACTTGGAGTATCTTTTGCAGCCCTTTGTCAGCGAGGAGTGAAGCAGTGCTGTCATTTAATAGGACGGCCTAGACATCTCAGAATGCTGTTGAACTCCATTATGGATCACGCCTTTGCTCAGTTGAGGGCGACGAAGTTAGGTTTAACGCCTGCGTAATTCCAAGTAGATCGCCCATGAGATATTTAAAAGTACGGAGTGTAGATGAAAAGATAGGAATGGGAGCATAATTACCGGGAATGGGGACATACACAAAAGTTGGTACACTCATCAAGTTTCCCGCACCGGTCCAGGCGGTTATCAAGCTGTAGCCGCCAAGCGGGTCCTAGCTTCTGGGAACCACAGATGCTAACAGTTCTCTTTATACCGAGTCATCCACAACTACTGATGCGCAGACAAACGCCTGATTCTGTTTTTCTCCATGAATTCTTTGCATGGTATATTTGTGAGGGCCGCGTTTTGTTTTGAAACGACCCTTTTGGGCGTTCCAAAGGCAGTAAAACAGTTCGCAACTGGTTGATTATGATAGTTGAAGACTACAAGTTTCCGATCACAATCGCCTCAATTCATTTAGTGTGAGTGTCGACCGCCATCATAACCAAACTTCCTTGGAACGGTCCAAAATAGTCTACGTGCACCCTCTTCCAGGCCGAGTCTGGCCAAATCAAAAACTTTAAAGGCACCTCCAGTTAGAGGTTATCGTTATTTTACAAACGTGACATGGCCATACAGGGGCCATACAACAGTAGAACGACCTCCCGAAGTCAGACGTATAGGCCACATCCCTTCAGTTGCACAAACAACGCTTGGATAAAAACATGTGTCCCCTCTTTTACTTCGAATTCTGAACTCTAACTACTAGACTTATTTGTAAAAAATGCTACTAACTCTTTGCATATACTATGTTAGTAGTGGTAATTTTGCATGTGCACGTACATGTAGTGAAACTGAACTGCCCCTTTGTTTTACTTAGTTAAATATGCCTTGTATGAACTGACACGACTTTTAAACAACGTTTTGAACAAGCAAGTGCTTTTATTCGCAAACGACTTCGTTCTTATTTACTAGTTCGTAACCGTTGGGATACGCCTTTCTCAGATAATTGGATAGACTATTTCGTATCCTATATTGGTGACTCTGATTTTGAATTACGCTTTCAATCGCTAACAATAACTACACTGTTTCGCCCACATTTTCTCACCACAACGTGTGTCCGCCGATTTCCGAATTCACACCTCGGATTGTTAACCAATAGGCGGACTGCGTTTATTCTTCAGTGACTAATCCTGTCACGCCCGCATATTTTATTACCTTTGACATCATGACTGACAGCCCGGCTGTTAGCGGCGTACACACATTCGACTTGTCGAACTGCTGGCTGAGTGACATAGCCCTTTGGCTGCGAACAGTCGAATCCCGTTTTGCTCTGTGGCAAATCACGAAAGAAGAACCCAAATTTCATTATCTCGTGGCCGCATTGCCACTGGAGATTGCAACAGATCTCCATGATATTGTAGACACTCCTCTCACAGAGACTCCCTATGCTACACTTAAGAAGGCCGTTATCTCCCGTGTCTCTTTATCAACACAAAAACGCCTTTAGCGTTTAATTCCCGAGGAGGACCTTGGTGACAGGAAGCCAACCCAGCTCCTTCGGCGCCTGGAGCAGCTAGCTGAGGGACAGCAGCTGGATGGCACCATGTTCAAACAGCGTTTCCTCCAGCGGCTGCCTTCATCCGTACAAGCTATCCTTGCATTCCTTCCTCGTCAGTTCAAACGCTGGCTGAGACAGCCGACCGGATACTTGATAAATATCAACCACCCATCTCGGTGAATGTTTTTACTCGGGTCATAACGACACCTTCTATCGCATATGTCGTCCGACGCCTGGATGCCCACACCCTCGAAGTTTCCCAACAAAGGGCCACTCGTGTCTACAACCCTCGCAGTCCTTCAACTATTCGTCGCCCAAGATCTCCCACTCCCAACCAAACTTCCACTGATGGTCTTTGTTGGTATCACCACAATTATGGACCAAATGCCCATCAGTGTCAATCCCCGTGCAGACACAAGAAGTCGGCATCTGAAAACTTCGCCGCCGGCCAGTAAGGGTGACGAACGTGGTTGGCCTACTCTTCCCCAGTCGCCTACTCCAAATCTACGACAGGAGTTCCTGCCGTAACTTCCTCGTCGATACGAGCTCAGAACTTTCCCTTATCCCACCCACTTTGACTGATCGTAAGTCACCAAACTCTTCATTTTTCCTTCAAGCAGCTAACAGTAGTCCCATTAAAATGTTTGGTCAACGATTCATCACTCTAGAATTGGGTCAACGACGTTCATTTCGGTGGATATTTACTATCGCTGATGTTCACACCGCCATTCTCGGCGCTGATTTTTTGGCTTTTTTGGTCTCCTCGTTGACACCAAATCCCATAAACTAGTTGACCCTAAGACATCTCTATACTGAAAATGTTCTACTCGTACCCTTTAATCCCCTAGTCCACGCATTTCAACAATACCTTTGTCTTCTCCCTATCATCAGTTACTTTCTGAATTTTCTTCTATCGCGCGACCCTCACAATTTAACCAAACCATTAAGCATTCTATTGTCCATCATATTTCGACTTCCGGACCACCCGTTTTTAGTAATCCTCGTCGCTTAGGTATCGCTAAGGCCGAATTCAGTCACATGATGCAGCCTGGCATAGTTAGGCTATGGGTTGCACCTTTACATATGGTGTGTAAAAAGTCTCTCGTTGACTGGCGCCCCTGCGGAGATTATCGACAATTGAACACCTGCACTGTGTCTGGTCGATACCCCTTATCAATTTACACGACTTTTAATCTAGCCTATCAGGAGCAATAGTGTTTCCCAGTATTGACTTAGTAAAAGCTTTCCATCAGATACCCGTTGCTCCAGATGACATTTCGAAAACGGCGATTACTAGACCATTTGGTCTGTTCAAGTTTGCTAGGATGCCTTTTGGACAACGTTACTCTGCTCAAACTTGTCAGCGTTTCATCAACGAAGTCCTCCGCGGCTTACCTTTCGTTTTTGTGTACGTCGATGACGTTCTGGTAGCAAGTTCCAATGAAAATGAAAACCTTCAACATCTCTGTCTCATTTTTGAGCGATTCAGCCAATTTGGTGTTTTCATTAACGCATCTTAATGTGTTTTCGGCGTACTGTCACTATTTTTTCTAGGACATAGCGTAGATTCTTTTGGTTTTCATCCCATAGATGCTAAAGTTTCAGCTATTTGCGAGTTCCCTTCTCCCACTTCTTTTCAACAACCGCGCCGTTTCATAGGCCTCGTCAATTTTTATCGACTTTTCATCCCGCATTGCGCTAAATTGATGTTACAACTTACGAACCTTTTACGCGGAAGCAACCGCGAGTTTTCTTTTCCTGACAGAGAATTTGACGCTTTTAATTATGTCAAAAAGGTTCTGGCAGATAAAACTGCCCTCGTTCACCTCATACGTGATGCACCCCTCTTCATTGTTGCTGATGCCTTAAATTGCGCCATCGGTGCCACCCTTTAACAACAGACACCCACGGGCATCCAGCTCTTGGCTTTCTACTTTTCCAAACTGAAAACACCAAAAGCTCGCTAAAGCACTTTTTGGTAGAGAACTCCTTGCCATTTATTTAGCCATCAAACATTTCCTTAACTTTATTGAGGGTAGAGATTTTTGTATCTTCACAGACCAAAAACCTCTTGCCCTTTCCACTTCCTCTGACAAGTTTTCACCCCATGAGGCCCGCCATTTTCATTTTATTTCTCAGTATACCACAGATATAAGGTTCCTTAAGGGCCTTTATAATTAAGTTGCTGACTGTCTTTCTTGACCTGGAATTAATGCCATCACTCAGCCTTCTATCGAATTCTAGCACATGGCAGAACTGCAAAACCAGCCGACCTTCACTGAAAGCCTTGAGCATACTAGTCTACAACTCGAAGCTATTCCTTTATCCACCAACCCCGGTACAATCTTATGTGACGTATCGCGCGGTACCTGCCGACCTGTAGTGCCAAGTGAGATGAGACGAGACGTTTTTACTGCCTTGCACAATCTTGCTCATCCTGGCCTCCGCAGTACCAAGCGCCTGGTGAGCGAGCGTTTTGTTTGGCCAAGCATGAACATTGATATCCGCCAGTGGACCCGTTTATTTTTGACCTGTCAGAAGGCCAAGGTCAGGCGACAAAACAAAGCCCCAATTGGTACATTGCTTGCACCCGATGCACGTTTTGCATATATATAAATGAACTTTATATTTTAGGCCTGAAGGGCCTCGTCATTGCAAACTTAATGCTGTGGAAAAATAAATACAAAGTTGATGAATGCTGCTCTCCGTGAACAACCGCATAGGCAGCGGGAGCGTTTACTACTGTAAGTAGATTAAATTAATATTCACCAAGATATTGTCATTAAAAAATCGAAGTCAACACTCCCTGAAAACGTATGGTGAACTAAGGAGAAAGCAGTGAAAAAAACTTCTACCATTAAAACGGGGCGAATTTCAGTGGGCCCCAGCTTAAAAAGAAAACAAAATGTAGGCGAAAAAACTGCTTCTGCAAAATCAAAGAGGTTGGTTGATAGGATTGACTGTATTGCAATGAGACAGGACTGTTGAGGAGAACGTTTGAGGGTTGAAAATGTTGCTTGTCAATTGGAGAAATCATATAGCGGCAGAGGCTGTCGTTCAACACTGTAACACCACCCGACTGTCTTCATGATCAACCATCAGGGAGGTGAGACCTGAAGAGGCCATTGCGGACAACAGGGTCGAAAGAATAAGTAAAAGGTAGAGGTCACGTGATCATCACCGAAACGCCGGAGATGCGACCTTGTGGACTGCGGAGTCCAGAGACGAGCTGGTAAAAATAGCAGAACCGCCGTGAGCACGATTAGAGACCATGAAGCCCATCGTCAGGGTTGTAAAACGCGGAACGGAGACTGGCAATGATGACTGAACAGAGACGGGGACAAACATCTTTGCAAATATCACTCAATAGAGAAAGAAATAGAAGCATATGGAAAAAAATTTAATGTAAATATAACCAACTCAAATACCAGGAGGACCTTTTTCAAAGTCCCAAAGTTGTAATTTTGGGAAGGCGACGGATAAGAAGGACTTTATAGCTTCAGAAGTTAAGTGTTTACGTTATTTGACCCAGGAAAGGTCCTCCCCGGATGACCGCACAGTCGACCCGGAAAGGGGCGGGGAGAGCCTGACTGCAGCCAATTCTCGAGCAAACTTTCGTGTACACAAATGCACTCAGTATGCTTTCAAAGCTTGACGAGCTGAAGATTCATGCCTTTGAATTATCACCAGATATAGTTTCAATAACGGAAACTTGGCTGTCTGAACAGGTAGCCGACGGTGAGGTATCCATGCCTGGCTATCAACTGTTCAGAAAAGACAGAGAAGGTCGTCAAGGCGGTGGCGTAGCAACATACGTGAAAAATGGACTCACAGTTTTAGACAAAACGGATAAACTGGCGTGAACTTCCGAGACCATCTGGCTGTCCATTAAAGTACCAGGTGTACCCAACCTCGATATACTGACACTCTACCGACCACCGAGAAGAGAGCCCGTAGTGGATGCCTCCTTGCTAGAGGAGCTGGAAAAAATTACTGCACGATCTGACATCCTGATTGTGGGGGACTTTAACGCGCCTCACATCGACTGGGGTGCGGCCTGCGCACATAGCTCCGATCTAACCTTCGACAGCTGCCTTCTGAGCATGACTCTGAAGTTATTTCTCACGCAACACGTCACTTTTCCAACAAGGATGCGCGATGGCCAACAGTCCAACTGTCTGGACCTCGTTCTAACGAAATCGCAGGACAGCATCGACGAAGTGTCATGTCTCCCACCACTAGGTAAAAGCGACCATGTTGTACTGCTATGGGAGTACTCGTTATTCTCAATACCGGAGAGACCCTTAACAGCCAGAAGAAATATTTGGCGAGGTGATTTCGATCGAATGAACACCGAACTCACGCGCGCTGATTGGGAACCTCTATTTTCTGGAAACATAACTGCGGACTGGGAAGCGTTCCGGAACACACTGCACAGACTCATCGACAACCACTGTCCAATTTCACGAAAAAAGGTGACCACTAGACCGCGATGGCTTACGCAGGCCTTAAAAAAAAATGGAAAAAATGCTAACAGACAGGACTCCTGCATCTGCCAGTGCCTACAAAACTCAGAGAAACCGGGTCAAGGGTCTTATTCTCAAAACAAGACGGGCTTTCGAAGCAGACTTGCTAAACCGGGCCACAGTGAACCCCAAACTGTTTTACAGTTACCTCAGGCAGAGTACCAAAAACAAGGATCCGATACCCCTGCTGAGGACCGCTGAGGGAAGAGACTTGATAGATGATGAAGCAAAGGCTGATCATCTTTCGAAATTTTTCCGATCAGTCTTCACAAAGGAAACGGCATACGATCACCCCACCGACGACACCGAAGCGGATACAATAGTTGAGACTGTCCACTTCCCTGAGGCTGTTGTTCTTAAAGAACTCTTAAGCTTAAAAGAATCTTAGTCACCAGGTCCCGACAACGTACCAGCCAAGATTTTGAAGGATCTCGCCAATGAGTTGGCCAAACCACTCTCTACGCTCTTCCAAACCTAATTCGAAACTGGATGCCTACCAGAAGATTGGAAATCCGCGAGAATTGCACCGCTATACAAGGGGGGAAGCCGGGTCTCAACGAATAACTACCGACCAGTCAGCCTTACTGCAATCTGTTGCAAAATCATGGAAAAAATTATCAAGCAACAACTTATGCAGTTCCTGGAAAAAACCACCTGCTATTGGATGCTCAGCATGGTTTTCGTAAAGGAAGGTCCTGCGTTACAAACTTGCTCTACTGTTTAGAACGGTGGACTGAGGCAGTCGACCGTGGAAACACAGTGCATGCTGTCTATATTGACTTCAAAAAGGCTTTCGATAGCGTGCCGCACCACCGCCTCCTTTATAAAGTCAGCCGCATAGGAGTAAGGGGTAGGCTCCTTACGTGGATAAAAAGCGTCCTAATCGGTCGCTCGCAAACTGTCCACATCAGCGACAAACATTCAGCCAAGGTTGAGGTTGAGAGTGGTGTTCCCCAAGGCTTCGTTCTCGGCCCTATCTTGTTTGTTATCTACATCAACGACTGTGTCCGCGAACTGGATTGCGGCATCGCCATGTTTGCCGATGATATAAAACTTTGGAGCGTAATTCGAACTGCGGCTGACGAAGTGCACTTACAGGAAAATTTAAATAGACTTCAAAAATGGTCGGCGGACTGGCTCTTACCGTTCAATGAGAGCAAGTGCACTACCATTCGAGTTGGCAAATCTGTTTCTTCAAACGGCACGGCTTACCGACTGAATGACATATCATTGAAGGAAGTGAACGCCCAGAAAGACTTGGGAGTCTGGATCACGCCCTCGCTTAAACCCTCCCTGCATTGCACAAAGGTAGCCAAGTCCGCGATGTCGATCCTATACCTCGTCAAACGAGCTTTTTCTGCCTTCAATGAAGAGTGCTTCACAAAAGTCTTCGGCACCTAGAATCCACTATCCAAGCTTGGAGACCCTGGGCCAGGAAAGACATCAACATCTTGGAAAAGGTACAACGCCGCGCAACCAAACTTGTTATGGGGCAGAGCTCGCAGCCTTATGAAACACGGCTGTCGAATCTCAACCTCTTCCCTTTGCGCTACAGGCAGCTTCGGGGGGACCTGATACTAGCATTCCGCGTATTACGTCTTCAAGACTGCTGTCTTATATCAGGGGATTTTTTCAAATTAGCAACGACCACGAATCTGAGGGGTCATCCCCTCAAATTAAAGGGGACAGGGGCCAGGCTGGACGCTCGGAAGCACTTCTTTTCAAAAAGGGTGGTTGGAGCGTGAAATGCGCTTCCGCAGGACGTTGTTATGTCGGAATCGCTAGAGGGTTTTAAGCGAAAACTGGATCGATATAGCAGTGCACGATGGATCGTAACAGACAATTTGCAATAATAATAATAATACTTCCAATTTTTCAGTAGCATTAGTTTATATATCCATTCACGTTTGCTATTTATAACGCCCTCCCACGCATAGCCTCATGTGAAGGTCTCCGCGGTCTTCCCTAGTTGGCTATCTGCGTACCGTGATTACCCGCTGGCAATCTTATCAGCCAGACCTGACGGCCTAAACATTCACCCTTTGTTCGACCCAAAGCGGACTGTCGACGAGCTGGACGGATGCCTCTCTTTTTTCAGTTCCATTGGCAGACTCTGCAATCAGCAAGGAAGAATCAGGACGTGGCGTCCACACAGTGATGATCCTGGGAACCTTTGCAATGCCCCTCAGTGGGAACTCCCTTTTTTCGCCAAAATCCCACGCATTACCCCCACAAGGGCGACAGTTTTTCTCCTAAAAATCCCTGAGTAGTTTTTTCACTGTCTGCTCCTATTTTCATCCTATGACACAGGACAACTGGCCTCGCCAAGAGTCTGAGCAACAAATTTTTTGCTACCACTGCACAAATGTACAAATAGGGCACTCAAAGGAATTTTTCCTACATACCCTCAATATACTGATACTGATACTGATACTGACTGCCTAATATTTCCATATCGATTTGGTAGGTCCTTTGCCAACATCGCGTGGTTGCAACTATTTACTTACCGCAATTGACCGATTCACTCGTTGGCCCATTACAACCTCCATAAATGATATAACCGCAGATTCGGTTGCCCACGCCTTCTTGGAACACCGGATTTCCCATTAAGGCGTCCCCTTAAATATTGCCACCCATCGAGGGCAACAATTCGAGTCTAGAATTTTTAACAGCCTTACCGACTTGCTCGGATGTTCCCGCATACGTACGACAGCCTACCACTCCTCATAAAATGGCTTAGTTGAAAGTTTCCATCTTTAACTCAAAGCCTCGCTCCGAGCTCACGACATTCCTTCCCATTGGAGCGAGCACCTACCTTTGGTCATGCTTGGCATTCGTACTGCCCTCAAGCCTGGCTTGGAGTGCTCCTCTGCCGAGCTTGTTTATGGTACTACCCTACGGATCCCTGGCGACCTTTTCGGGCACTCTCAAAGCTCAGCCAATTTGGATTCCACAGATAAGGTGAAAAGACTGCGCCAAGCCATATCTCATCAGCGTGCAATTCCTCCACGTACTTCAACAATTAAGTCATACATCGACCTTAACTTACTAACATGTGCCTTTGTATTTGTTCGCGCAGATAGTGTTCGCCGACAACTACAAAAACCCTACGATGGACCAAATAAGGTATTATCTCGCACGGTCAAGCATTTTACGATTGCCCAGGGCTGCCGCACCGACGTGGTCTCAGTCGATCGTCTGAAGGCGGCTTATACCGATCCTCCTTCGACAGCCCCAACCTAACAACCTCCACCCGGCACATTGCCTACTCCTTTATCCACGACTCCACTTACACGTGCCAGCCCCGCGTTTTCCCCCACCCCAAATTTCCCTCTCCTGACACGCAGCGGACGTCATGTCCGTTTCCCCGACCGTTACCAACTTGTAACATATGCTTAACACTCCATATTATTCACACATTAACATTTTCCTTTTTCTGAATTCCATTCTACTAGGAGGAGGACTGTTGTATTGAAACTGAACTGCCCCTTCGTTTTACCTATTTAAATATGCCTTGCATGAAATGACACAAATTTTACACAAACTTTTGAAAAAGCACGTGCTTTTATTCGCCTATTTTAGATAATTGCATAGACTATATCGTATCCTGTATACATGTAGGTGGCACACCGGCATTGCCTATTAACCTCACCCAATTAAACAAAAAATAAACATGCTTTTTCTCATATTGCTGCTTTCTGTGTCAATTTACAGTCACCAAAAATAGCTGAGGGCAAAAGCTTTTATTCTAACCCCACCAGTATGAGCATTATGTAGGTCTCTCAGGATGATCCGTCGGTCTCGTGGTAGCACAACTACAAGAATGCCCCATAATCTGCATCCGTCTTGCAGACTTCATAATTATCAATGGCCATCTAATGTCTGAAAATTAGGAGAGGCGGAGGACGGACAGCCAAATTGCAAGCATCTATTTACCCGGCTTAAAAGAGGATCTCTTGATGTCCATTACCTAATAGGTGGACGTTACCATTGCGTTGGCTATGTTCTGCATAAGCTCCACGATCTCAATAGCAGGTGCTCCGTTAACGCCATCACCTTCGATGGGAAGCCTACTCAAGGCGTCAGCCATTACTTTTGCACTACCGATAACGTATTACATTATAAGTGTGTAAGCAGAGAGTGCACGTGTCCATTTTTTCTTTTCGGCAACGATTCTTGTTGTATCCCTCGATTTGCACTCAACAGACCTACCAGGGCTTTGTGATCAGTGTAAACCTCGAAGAATCGGCCAAAACGATACAAATGAAAGAGATTTTGGCCAAAAATTATTGCTAAATCTTTCTTACATAGTTGCGCTTGGTATGTTTCCACCTTTAACACGGATACACATACAGTAGGATATCAAACCCATGCAATCCTATGATTTTTACTAGTAACTCCCTTTTACTCAAACGCAGCCCAAGCTGTGGCCCCAAAGTTCTACAGCAATTAAGGTATGATCGTTCTTCACAATCGGGCACATTATGATTTATGAAGGAATAAAAAGTTTTATATAAACACTAGCTTTTAATGAAGTGGAAAATTCCGAAAAAGTGGAAATCGAGCGTACTAGGTAAACTTCACTTTTAAATGCAGAGGAAGCATGTTTATGCAAAACCACTGAACAAATAAAGCAGCACAAGCAAAATTACGTTGGAAAATAATCATTTTGTCAAGTTTTTGAATAAATATGCTTCATATTACGTGAAATATAGTGTATGGCTGCTACCGAAAAGCCTCAATTTCGAGTATGGGTTCTAACACGTTTTAGCAAGAACTGCTAGATGGTTCTTTCGTTTATGCATCGCTTGACTTATGTTGGACTAAGGCAACCACGTTTTCGCTTGATGTGCCTCATTGGGCGATCAGAGGAGTAATATACTGCTGAAGCTCACTTTCGGACATGCCGATCAGTGACTAAAAAACTTAAATAGAATTGTCGGGAACAATTGTAAACTAACCATTTTTTTTGCACGAAGAGTTATTGCCTTCCGCTACATTTTTTGTAATTATTTCGATATTTGCATTGCGAAAAGGTTCAGATATTCCATGAAATTCTAATAAAGACTTTACAATTTTCACTGGCTTTTGTCTATTGACCATAAATAACGAGTATATTCTATGTGCTTATCAAAACTTTCAAAATAAGATATATCTTATAGGCTTTTACATAAATAACCTGATTTTAAAATTTTTTTCTCATGTAGCTGTCTTTGTGTGTCATAGTTTCAGAACCACCCGATCATGTGAACTCATTGCCGAGAAAAATGAAAGTCTGCTACAAAAGTCGCGAATAAATAGGCTCAAGATTTCTGTAGAAAAAATTCTACAAAACATTAACTCTTGAAAAAAAAGCTTTTCTTATGTAATAATACGGTTTATTTGTAAAGCACATCTTTGGCGCCATCAAAAACTCCGGAAGGCAGGAAACAACCTAACCCAAACCTCTTCTTTCGCAGTGATTATTGTATTTGTTTTGGTCTTTAGCTAGGTCAATAGTGTGCGAAATAAGGAGTTTGTTTTAAGTGTAAAAAAACCTGACTTATAGGGGGCGAATCAATTAAAACATAACATAAAATAGCTTAACATTGTACGTGTTATGGTTTTATAGTAAGGATACTTAGGGTCTGGAAAACTGTCATGTCCCTTAACTGAGGTATACTTAGCCGCGGTCAGTTTGAAGGCAAAAAAATCAGCTGAGGACTGTAACAACCCAAGAGACTGAAGGATTGTTTAAGTACACCAAGGTCGTCACTTTTGGCGCGAACCCAGGATGGAGATGTGGTGATCGAGTGTCAGTGAAGAAACCGGTGCCCTTTTCCCTCACAGCCGCTGACCCCCTTCCCGCCGCCGTCGTCGTCAATCGTATCGCCGTCCCACACACTATGTCAGCACTCCTGTCTCGCTCCTGCAGTCGCCCACAGCACTGTATTCCCCACCGGTAACTGATCAGACATAAGAGAACACACTCCACTCCAGATGGGACTTGCATCTGTGTAACGCCGTTCCTAATCCCCATCTTATTTTCTTACTCTATACGTATTCGTTATTACTAGTAGATTCCTCTGCACATATTCACGTCTCCTTCTACTCCGGCCTTAATATTTGTGTGCTTGGGTGATGCTTATCAATCCAGCTCCGAGTTTCCGATGCCGAGCTATCCTCAGGTCTCTTATCCTTTAGGTGTGTGCCAACCTCGACATCCCTGGCCCGCTACAGGACATCGCATCCTCCGTATGCATGGGTCTGCTCGATACGGAGATTACAATCGTTGTCCATTGGCACAAGTTTGATAAATAGATGGGACGTTGCAGAAATCTGAGGTGGGTCGAGGCCGTTGCGAAGCACCATCGTCATTCAAGTGCATCGGCAGAAGACACTTGGC
>JAYGXS010000004.1:59963545-60058386 GCA_036362985.1 Ligula intestinalis | reverse complement strand
AAAGTTTAGTCTTAAGTGTAATTAATGTGAAATTTTTACTTATGAAGCCACTTAGTCGATTGGCTTTTGGTGCGATTTGTTTAACATGTGGGGATAAGTCAAGAGTATTTGAATAGCTAAGACCCAAATCTTTTAAAGATGTTAGTTCTTTTATTTCTTGACCACTAAACATTATGGGGGGAAGTTTTAGTGGTCCAAAAATCCTGAGATGACATTTTGTTGGTGAAAACGGCATTTTCCACTGAACACTCCAGTCGTTTAGTTTTTGAAGGTCTAATTCAATTTTTCTATGCACACTACTTATCGAATTTTCGTTATGGGCATATGCGAGTTTTAAGTCATCTGCATATAAAAATGTTTTAGCAGAGGTTGATATCGTGGATAACTCATGAATGTAAATGAGAAATAAGAGGGGACCTAGGATAGTGCCTTGAAAAACACCACTGCTTATATGAGCTGGTTCTGATACTATATTTCGAAGTTGTACTACTTGAAATCGGTTTTGAAGATAGGATTTGAGGAAATCAAGGAGGGGGGGGGGGCGAATCCCGTGACTCACTAGCTTCACGATCAGTCTTTTTTGGGACACTTTGTGAAAGGCTTTTTTTAGATCAAAGTAAATTGTAGCTACCGTGTTCCCATAATCTCGATTTCTGGAGACGAATTCCAAGAAAGTGAGATGGCAGGACTGACATGACTTTTTGGGTAAAAGGCATGTTGAGAGGGAGGTATGAGATTTACATTCGTCAGATGGTCTCCCATTTGGTTATAAATTATTTTTTCTAAGATTTTTGCTAAAACCGATGTTCGGTGAACACCTCGATAATTTTGGGCATTGGACTGATTTCCGTTTTTGTAAATTGGGGTAATACATGATTTTTTCATATTTCTGGATAAGTACCATTTGACTGCAGTAACGAGAAAAGGTTAGCCAGAAGTATTGGGGCATATGTCATGTGTCTCAGTATGCAAGGAGGGATTCTATCCGTTCCATATGATGTGGAATTTGACAGTTGGCAGATAGCTTTCTCGACAGTTTCTTCGTTAAACGATATCGCTTTGAATACTAGTGCCGTCATTTCTGTTGGTTGGGGGATTGGTTCTTCCTCGAATGAATAGTTGGTTGAGAAATACTCGTTAAAAAGATTTGCTATTTGGTTGTCATTTGTTATTACTTATCCTTGGTCATCAAGCATGATTAGGGGGCCTTGTTTTTGATGATTATTGATTTGTTTCCTGAAGATTTGGGCTGTCCCTTCTGGGGACTCGATTGCCCGATGTTCTGCTGCTATCGCCTTATTTGTTTCAATATTCTGGGCTAACTCGTGAATCTCTGTAATGCGTCTGAGCGTAGACAGATAACTAATACATGGGTCGTGGAGTTGTTTTTAAGTTTTTTTTAGCCGTTTGGAAAGGAAGTTTGGAATAAGTGATATCTTACATGGGGATCTCTCGTCAATTAGGGTATCTCGAATTAAATTAAGGGTGGCATATAATATGTTTACAGCTTCTAGAGGGGATGCTGTTAGGAAGAAAGAGCTCCAATCAAATGACCTAATATAGTTATTCATAGATTCAATGTCAAGATTTTTGGGGTTATAGAAGTGTAACTAAGATCAGTTCTTATTTTAATGTTGAGAGGGAGCACTGCTATTATTGTCTTATGATCACTATCAAAGGTTAAGCTGTCTTAGTGCGTATATAAGGGCCAGATATCATTGGTGAGAATACCATCGAGTATATTGTTTCCCCTGGTTGGTTTGCTTATTATTTACGTCCAGTTATAAAACACAATTGATGATAATAATTCATCATGTCTGGATGGGGCTGATAGTTATGTCCAGTTTATATCTGGACGGTTTAAGTCTCCTGCAATTACCTTATATTTGGTTTGGATATTTGATAGAATATCTAGTAGATTTGTAAGGCCCGTGTCATCATTATTGTATTCCGGAGGGGTGTACAAACATCCAATTAGAAGGGTCTTGGATTTTATTATAGCGAAGCACGCTTCGCCATTGAACGTCTCCTGAAGAACCTCAAAGCCACTCTGTTCTATGGTAGATCTAATGTAGATCATACAACCTCCTCCTCGTTTATTAGCACGGTCCTGTCTATAGAAGGTGTAGTTTGCTATAAAAAGTGAAGCATTGGAGGTTGATTCGTTTACCCACGTTTCTGTTAAAAAGACTATATCGGGATTGTGTGTGTCAATAAAAGTCCTAAGTTGTGGAAATTTGTTTACTATCGATCTAGCATTAATAAGAGCAACACTTATGGTGTCGGATACAAAAGCTGGAATCTGTTGTGAAAAACTGGATTCCTATTACTTGTTTGATTGTGTTGAGGGCTCATATGTGGAAATTGTGTGATTGGTGGATAATATGGTGGTGTTGGACTATTTGTGGCGAATTGTGCATTATTGGGAAAAATTGGTGATGAGAGTGATGGAATTCGATGGCATTGTGTAACTATCGGAGGGTATGGTGTTGTGCGAGGTGGGATTTGAGTGTGTGTGTTATATTGAAAGGGTTGGGTGTGTGGTAGTCGTCTTGTGTATGAGCTAGGATACATGGGTTGGGTCATTGTTTCTAATAAAATTTTCAAGTAAAGGATGTTTGGCGTCTGAGGTCTGCGTACTTTAACTTTTTTGATGATAAGGTCAAGGTCAGAATGTGAAATTTCGGCCAGTGGATTGATTTCCCTAACCATTAGGCATATCTCTCCTACTATAAATGAAAGAACTACTTCTTTTATCTAAAACGAAACAGTTTTCAGCATGTTTATTTTCATAGGGGTATTCCGGCGTAGACAAGGCACAGTGATATAGCTATTTTGGGCTATTGGCCCTCATCAGCCATGGGTAGCCAACTCAAGTGTAGCAGCTGAAATTGCCGCCACACCCGAGTTTTTAACTCTCGCTTCGCCGGTCAGGGGTAGACGTCCTAACCATTGAGCCATTGAGGTCAATGCCTAGCCGGTTGTAGCTCGGGAATATATATTATTTGTTTGTGCACCGATCTATTCCTCAGGATGCACCCATCCTGGGATAATGCCCGTGGCTGATAAGGGCTTGTTGCCCGAAATAGCTATTTCACGGTGCCTTGTCTACGCCGGAATACTTTTATGAAAATAAACATAAAAAATATGCTACTGACAGTTGGCTTGTAAAATATCAATTATCAGTAGCTTTGCGGAACACTGTTGGTTGATCCGACTCGCAAAAGCATTATCCCAGGATGGGCGCATCCTGAGGACAAGATCGGTGCACAAACAAATAAAAGTTTTCAGCATATTTGGTTACTATTAGACTAAGTTCTACAAGAACAATAAGTTCTAAAATAACATGAAAAAGCCTACAACATCGCGCGCGTTTCAAATTCGACCTCCGTTTTCGAACTTAAGGGAATTTAATTTCGTCGGGATTAAGGGCTACAAATCGCATGTACAGACTACAACTACTAAGAATTTACTTCAGCTGATCAACGTCACCCTCCCCAGCAACCTTCAACAGGACCTTGCTGTTTCCTGCAAAATTTCGGTTTCAAGGGATTGCTTCCTCCGTTTCTACTGCTCTCTACCTCGAACAGACTATTCCACTCCCGAACGATACAGCGAGAACTTCTAAAAAGGCTGAGTCGTTCTTGTTAACATAATTATTCGTAACACTCTCGCCTGAAAGTTATCGCATAGATTAGTGTTTTGTGGATTATCTAACCTATCGTCCTAGTCTTGTCGGTTGCATTAAAGACTTATACGTAAATGTATTCACACACAGTTACTAGAAGCACGACAGCTGTAAGCTTTAGCGATCCAGATATGCAGGAATCAGAAAACTGTCTGCCGCCACCTGGACTCGAACTGTCGAATTCACTCCACCAGACAGAAAAAGGTCTGTCACAATTCGGACTCGAACCGCGGACCTCTCCTACAGAAGTTGACCGCCTACTCAACTTCGACACCGAGACCCAGGGTGAGAGTAATAGAAATCGGTTATTTAAAATCAATTTTTCTATTTGATTCATTAACGGTCTGTTGTGAAAACGTGGTGACAAAAACAATTGAAACTATGTACGAAACAGCTTTGCAAGACGAGAAGGAATGTTCGCCAGTGCTTGCATTCGAAATCCCGACATCATCGCAAGTCACGGCAACACCCGGCTATGAACCCTGGAGCTCTCACGTAGAAGTCGAGGCTTTCTTCACTTCGCCAGCACGGGAAGGAGTGACAGTTTCCAAATTCCCTAACTAAGTGCAGGAAATCGATCTAGAAGACTTTTGAAATCTCCTCCTGCCAAACGAACTAAAAGTCTTGAAAGTTTAAGGAATAAAACTTATAAAGATGAAGCCTGCATACCATATTTTACTCTTCTTGACAAATAAACGAACCTTGAGAATGTGGTTAATAGTCTTAGAGTGGAGCTGGAGGGGCTGTAGAAATTTTCTCAATTTCTCCCTCACGAGGAGAATCTGAAGATGGGTGAACTTGAGGGAGGGAACCTAACGTAAGGAGAAACCGCATCCCTCACCGAAGCGTCAACGCACAAAAATGATCAGGCAGCCAGGGTGCTTGACGAAGTTGGAAGTCTGCCAAAGACAGCGAAATTGGTCAACCCACAGGCTTCTCAGAGAACGAAAAAGCGCTCTTAGGCTCCCAAAAAAGACCAACTAAAACACACGGCTAATATAAGTTGGCCTAGCTTAAGCACGAGCCAATCTAAAAGGGCACCTCCACAGGCCAAAACGGACATGAGGGCATCAGTAAACACTGAACCTGGCAGCGAATCTGTCCTAACAAACCCTAGTGGAGAAGAAGAAGACGACAGTCGGAAGGTGAGTACCACTCGTATAAACTGCATAGTCATAAAAGGCATGGTGGAAAGTACTACCGATACCCCGAAATCAAGAATAGAAGAGGACAGGAAGTTATTTAAAGAATATTTGAAATCCCTACTAAAGGGTTAGGAGAAAGACGAAGTTCTAAAGGCATTCCGAATGGGCCGTATAACAGAATGAAAAGATGAACAACGCCAACCAAGACCATTGAAGGTTGTCCTGAAGAGTGAGGCCGAGGTCCAGCTATTGTTAAGCAGGAAACCAATACTCAGGTACTCCCACCCGATGCTTTTTATTCAGCGGGATTTTTCCCACGTGGAGTGGGAGGAATGAAGACTGCTCAAAGTAGAACTCCACAGGAGATGCGAACTCGGCAAGAGAAATATTCGAAATCTGAACGGGGAGATCGTCAATGTCCCGAGGTCACTCCTCTGGAGAAAGCTGATAAGAGTAACAGCCTAGTCGGGATGGACAACAATTCGTCCATCGCTGCCTGCATAAAGTGCTGCCTAAGTATAATATATAAGTATAATAAATATAATAATATAATTTTAGTATTTTTTATACTAATGCCCAAAGTCTTCCCCAAAAAATTGATGAACTCAAGGCAGTACTTTCGGAGCGGAAACCTGAAGAGCAGATGATCCGAGCCAACTTGAAGAAATCACCAAATTATAGTGCGCACTTACGGCCTCTAACAATTCGGTAGGTTTGTATGAGGTCACCGCGCAGTTGCCTATAATTCAGAGGAAATACATCAAGTTTGGTCAGTTTTTCTTCATAAGGCAGATGACCAAGATTCTTGACCATCTTCGTAGCCCCCGCCTGCAATCGTTCCAGGTACAGTGAATCCTTCTTGAACCACGGACGCCAGGCCTGGATGACATACTCCAAGTGGGACCGAACAAACGCACCGTAGGTTTTCCTGAAGAGCTCCTTGTCGATGTTGACGAATCCCCGCCTAATCGCAAACCGCACCTGTCTCGCGCGTTAAGCTACCTTTTCACACTGAGTAGATGGCTTAAGTGAGGAATTCATTAGAACACCGAGGTCTTTTTGTTCGTCTACCTTTGAAAGCGGGTGCCCATTGAGGAGATATTGGAAGGAATTATCCTCCTCATTAGTCATTCGAGTACGAAGTCTTAAGACCACACACTTACTTACGTTGAAGTTTAAGAGCAAATGTGCAGACCAACAGCAAAGTCGATTGAGACTCTGTTGAAGTGCTTGCCTATCGGCGTCAGACTTGATGGCTCGCCAGAGTTTGACACCGTCGGCAAACATGATGGCGCTGCAACCCAGGTCGTTGACACAGTCATTGATATAGATAAGGAAGAGAAGTGGCCTTAAGACAGATCCTTGAGGGACGCAACTTAGCACAGATGTAGGGGTTGACTTCGACTCACCGATGCACACATTTTTCGATCGCTGTGTTAGAAAATCAGTGATTCATGCCAGCAGGTTGCATCTTATGCCAATTTCCGATAATTTATACATTCGACGCTTATGTGGGACGCTGTCGAATGCCTTCTTGAAGTCCATATAGATGACGTCAACCTTACCATCTTCATCCAGTGTGCAAGTCAACTGCTCAGTGGAGAGTAGAAGGCTGGAAAGGCAAGAATGGTTCTTTCTGAAGCCATGTTGGAGCCCTGATATTAAGTCTTTCTCCTCCAAGAACTTCATTGTCGTCTTCATAATTATCGTTTCCATCACCTTACAACAAATGCTAGTTAGGCTGACGGGACGGTAATTGTTGACCTTCGTGCGGGTTCCGCCCTTGTATATCGGGTAAATATTTTCCGTTTTTCATTCGGATGGCAGTTTTCCTAATTCAAATGAAGAACAAAAGATATGTGCTGAGGGCTTTGAGAGCTCGCTTGCCAATTCTTTCAAGAACTTGGCCGGTATATTGTCTGGACCGGATGACTTTGCTTCTTTGAGGCCTTGCAGCTCTCTCTCAACAACAGATGTTGGCAATAATAGAGAGTGTAAAACCGGACCGGCGTTTACAACAGCGTTATTGGCATTATCAAAATGAAGCTCAGTTTCCATATTAAATACCGAGGCAAAGAACCGGCTACAGTAATCGGCTTTTTCGTCATTATCAATGACTTCTCTGCCATTATTATCCTAATTTTCTGCGACTGGATCCTTGTTTTTTAATCTACTGTTGATAAAGCGGACTAAAATTTCGGGCTTTTCTTCGGCCTGTTGAAGGATTCTTGATTCATGGTTTATCCTGGCCTGGCAAATTGATTTTTTACTGCATTTCTTTGTCGTTGGAATTCCTCGAGGTGTACTTGTGACCCAGTTTTCCTTAATTACTTCCATTTCCTTTTTTTCTTCTTTAGTTGCCTGTTAAAGTCTCTCATCCACCAGGCAGGGCGACTAGTCGTCTTGTGTATCTTTACCGAACAACAGCGCTCAATCCGATCTAATTCAATCCTCTTGAGTGATCGTCAATCTTCCTCTGGATCCCCCTTGAGCAGGAAGTCCCAATTCACGGATGATAGTGCATTCTTCGTTGACTTAAGATCTGTCTCCCATATATTTGGCTGGTCATCAATTTTCCTCAGACATTGAGAATGGAGGAGTAACCCCAAATTAGCATAGTATGGTCACTCTTACCGAGCGGAGCACTTGAATGCACTTCATCTATGAAGGGAAAATCCTTCGTGAGAATGAGATTTAAACCATTAGCTCTCTGGTTTTCTCTAAATCTGGCTATGCCCTTAACTTTTTGAACTAGAGGTAGGTCAAACGTGAGATCCATTTATTTGGAACGAAAGGAATTTGACGCCACCTCCACTGTCGGGTTGTTCCAGTCGATTGCAGGGGCGTTGAAGTCACCAACCATGAGAACCTCCCAGTGGCTAGCAGCTTCCTTCACCAGACCAAGGAGGGAGTCGTCGGCTCCGCTCAGAATATTTGGTGGCCGGTATACGGCCAGGAATTCAAGGTTATGTGAATTCGCCTTCTTGATCTTTAGCAAGACGAAGTCTTACTCCAGGGCTAGAGTGTGCTCTCTTTCTACAACAGAGATTTCAGTTCTGACATACACAGCAACTTCACCTCCTTGTCGGTTTTGGCGGTCTTTGTGGAAAAGCTGGTATGCTGGAATCGAAATCTCCAAATATGCGAGTTCTGTTTTTAGCCCTGTTTCCGTTATGGCAACTTCATCAGGTTTCCGCTCATAAAGTACTGCCTTGAGTTCATCAATTTTTGAGGGAAGCCTTTGGGCATTAGTGTAAAGAAAGCTCAAGTTAGACGTATTCACCACTTTATGCAGGCGTTTGCCTCTTGAGTGAAATTGCATTCAGGGAGCTGTCGGTGCTGATGTAGACGAACTGTTGTCCATCCCGACTAGGCTGTTACACTTATCAGCTTTCTCCAGAGGAGTGACCTCGGGACATGGACGATTTCCCCGTTCAGATTTCGAATATTGCTCTTGCCGAGTTTGCATCTCCTGTGGAGTTCTACTTTGAGCAGTCTTCATTTCTCCCACTCCACGTGGGAAAAATCCCGCTGAATAAAAAGCATCGGGTGGGAGTACCTGAGTATTGGTTTCCTGCTTAACAATAGCTGGACCTCGGCCTCACTCTTCAGGACAACCTTCAATGGTCTTGGTTGGCGTTGTTCATCTTTTCATTCTGTTATACGGCCCATTCGGAATGCCTTTAGAACTTCGTCTTTCTCCTCACCCTTTAGTAGGGATTTCAAATATTCTTTAAATAACTTCCTGTCCTCTTCTATTCTTGATTTCGGGGTATCGGTAGTACCTTCCACCATGCCTTTTATGACTATGCAGTTTATACGAGTGGTACTCACCTTCCGACTGTCGTCTTCTTCTTCTCCACTAGGGTTTGTTAGGACAGATTCGCTGCCAGGTTCAGTGTTTACTGATGCCCTCATGTCCGTTTTGGCCTGTGAAGGTGCCCTTTTAGATTGGCTCGTGCTTAAGCTAGGCCAACTTATATTAGCCGTGTGTTTTAGTTGGTCTTTTTTGGGAGCCTAAGAGCGCTTTTTCGTTCTCTGAGAAGCCTGTGGGTTGACCAATTTCGCTGTCTTTGGCAGACTTCCAACTTCGTCAAGCACCCTGGCTGCCTGATCATTTTTGTGCGTTGACGCTTCGGTGAGGGATGCGGTTTCTCCTTACGTTAGGTTCCCTCCCTCAAGTTCACCCATCTTCAGATTCTCCTCGTGAGGGAGAAATTGAGAAAATTTCTACAGCCCCTCCAGCTCCACTCTAAGACTATTAACCACATTCTCAAGGTTCGTTTATTTGTCAAGAAGAGTAAAATATGGTATGCAGGCTTCATCTTTATAAGTTTTATTCCTTAAACTTTCAAGACTTTTAGTTCGTTTGGCAGGAGGAGATTTCAAAGTCTTCTAGATCGATTTCCTGCACTTAGTTAGGGAATTTGGAAACTGTACACTATCCGCTGATAGCCCAATCGGGTTAATATTCGACTTTTACTCGAGGCGTCGGGGCTTCATAGCCGGGTGGTGGATTGATTTTTTTCCCTCGTTGCGATGATATCGGGATTTCGCATGCAGGCACTGGCGAACATTTTTTCCTGTCTTGCGGGTCGGAAACGTAAGAACTTTCAATTAGCTTGCTTTTTTTGACTTTATGTGAAGGCATTTAGATAAAATTCTGCACTGGAGCCGATAGAAGTGGGGTGATATTTGAGAAAATTCCCCAAATCCCTAATTTACACGATAACATTGACACGATAGTAAAATGAATATATATTATTGCAGGAATGACTTAGTCTTTGCTGTTATTTTGGCTGTATTTTTTGGCGATGGAAAAGTTTTCCTGGGCATAGAAGCAGTAGAACGGCGAATGATAATGTTCGATGAAGGCAAAGTTTTGCAGGACTCAGCCTAGTCCTGTTATAGACTTCTGAAGGGTATGGTATTCGGCAGTCGAGGTTAAATTCTTATCCTCACAGGCTGAAGAGTCTTCTCATTGCCCTGATCTTGAAGGAACTTCAAATCCCTCAGAGTTCGAAAATGGAGATCGATTTCGTAGCGCGCTCTAATAAGCGCTTGTGCATGTGATACTATTTCACGTAGACTCATGGCACAATTCAAAGTTAATTAACTTATTTGGGATAGGAAAATGTATCTTGGGATAACGTATCGATAGTGTGCTACTGATCTCACAAACCAAAGTACTGCATCCGCAGCAAATGACCGTAAGCGTGTCAAAATGCTGAAAGGTACCCGATAGGGTGACACATTTATTTTTAGCATATTCTTTCGCCTAAGCCTTCAAAATAGCTGAGGTAAGGGTTAACGAATGACTCAAGATAATAAGGTGAAAAAGTTTCATGAAATATATATTGACGGTCCCGCCTAACTCCTGGGATAACGAGTGCAATTTTAACGTGCGAATATGCTGCAAGAATATGATAAAATTCATGCTACAGGGGGCACGCAGAAAGCACAAATACAAAATTCAGCACCAGTGCTCACCTAAGTGGTATGTGTATGCGATGATTTAAAGAAGATAAATAAAAGCCACAGATAGGGATGCCTAAAAAATGTCTCTCCCTCACCCATGGTGCATATCCAGGCCCCAAAAACTAAAATACATTTGTCAATATTCATTCAAGAAAAAAACGAAGGTTTTATTTGAAAGCATGGCATTTAATAGTTGCTTTTCGAAATATTTGGTTCTGCCAACAAAGTTTTAATATTTACTGGAAGAAGGGTAATTTGTTTATTCACGCAAAATGCGATAGTCTTATAGCTCCAAATAGGTGAAACAGGTGGTATTATCGTTGGGAATTTGTCTTTATCGCATTTGTCTGCCTTTTATAATTTTCCAGGATATCCATTTAACCTAGATCGTTGTAGCAGCTTGAACCTACTGCATCATCTCCGCAGTATTTTAATTCCAACAATTTTTCTGATCATATAATTTTTCTGCCTTTCAATCTAAGTCCTATCGCATGAGCTGCGAGTGCACTTCAAGTACTTTGAAATTGAAGTACCTTTTGATTTCACCCCATTAAAAAAAATCGCTAGAGATCTCTAGCGAATTTTTTTACGAAATTCAATTATGCTCTACTTCACCGTTCTGTCTGCCCACGCAAGCGTACGCACCGAATGCTCGCGCGCTTTCTCTAATAAACATATACGCTTATTATGTTTCCAAAAATAAATTTGCATTCGATTAAATAATTAATCTCACAACTGGAAGCTTTCCAGTGTACATAGTGTTTTGCAGTACTGTTAGAATAGTTAAGCAGTTGGTGTCATAGCGCCCATTTTCTATGGCTTGACACCAGGCCAGCCGATTTTTTCGGCTTTGGTTGTAGGGCTTTCGTCCGTGTGATGGCCTTTTTATCCGCTGTTCTTCTCACGTGATCATTCACCTTGCCCGGGTATATTGCCCATTTTTACTATGAATTTTCCATATTTTTTGCCATGATCGTTTGTGGTATCGGTATGTTTCGCGTATTTCTGGAAATTTGCTAGCTCGGCTAGCTCCCGTTTTTATTGCTCGCCTACGATGCTGGGGAAATTTATGGTCCAAAAACACTCGGAGTATATGACAACCGCTCATGCTGTTAACAGACCGTATCTCTAAGTTGGGAAAATGCTTATTTTCCTTCAGTATCGACTAAAAGGATCAGGCATATATTTACTCTATGCCTGTGTAGATTGCAGGTCTCCGTTTTTTGTGATCCATTACCGAACTAAAGTAATATGTCTCAGTTATCTATTTCAACTTCTGTGCGTATAATGGGTAACACTTGAAGGCTTCGTAATCCGGTGTCTTGCAGCGTAAATAAACATTTTCATGATGTTTCTTGGGGATGCTGAATACAGGCTGGTCCCAAACAGCCGCTCGGATTCTTTGTCCGAAGCTGTCTCCCCTAGCAATTTGGCTTAATAACCTAACTACAAGGCAGTGTTGGCAAGCAAACCTATTTACTGGCGGTTCACGCTTGCCATATCACGGTACCGTCATTGGGAATTGTGGCATTGTATAAGGCAGTCGGTGCACCAAACCTCAGCCCTCCACGCCCCGGTAACACTGTCGTTGCTGTGTCCGCGACTGCTTATTTCCCAGAGCCGGGAGCCGGCTTATTTTGCAACGCACCTTCACCGACGGTCGTGCCACTATCCGTCACCTGCAGACGCGCCAGGTAGCCAGCAGCTAGGCTAACGGGTAACCCACCTTTACCGGTGTCGCTATCTCATTTATCGTCCTTGGCACCGATGAAGGGCCATCTCCAGTCAGTGCGATTACAGTTTATTCCATTGGCTGCAAACTTTCTTAGTAAATTTCTGCCTTCCTTTTCGCATTTTCTTTTACAACAGGAGCCACTGCTGGATTCCTTTAATATCGCACATCTTTTTTGCAATGACTCGTATAATTCCTTCATTCCGGCTATTTTACCTATCCCATTCTCTGTTTCTCCAGAACATTCTCAACAAGCAGGTTCCCTCTGCCGCTTTCTTGCGTCATGGGAGAGGATCGCACATTTGTACCCATTGAAGTGAATCAGACCGTCTGGACAGTGCCATCGAGGTACAACTCTCTCGCCGTTGCCGGTCATGGATCCTATGGCACAGTCAGGTGCGTTACTGATATCTGATAAGGAACCAGCTAATTTTATGGTCAGGTTCCTATGGTAATGCATTATCACGGCTTGGTTCATCCAAAGAGATGCACTCAATTCGCCCAAATGCATATAAATTGAGGTAAAATGTTCTTACCCTTCCTTATCGACAGTGAAATGATGCGACCAACTTAAGACTTATCGACTTTGCTGTGAAAATCTTCACTATTACTCTTTTCAGACGATTCCGGTCTGTACGAGACTTTAGGACAAGGCCCAACCAAGTTGGATTCCGAGTTGAGTGTCCATATTTAGACCAAATAGTATCATCGAGGCGCATTTTGGAATTCCGCCGTGGCCACGAGCAACCCACGACCGACAGCTTTGTCGGCTTTGCCGCTACGTTCGATTCCGTCCGTCATGAGTGTCTGTGGCAGATAATGAAGCCAAATTAATTTCTGACTAGAATAATTGTCACGATCAAGGTTAACTATAACTCCGCCACCGCGCAGGTTCTTGTCCACAACAATCTCTCAACCTTTCGATATCCGGTTGGGTGTTCGAAAGGCTGCGTTCCATCGCACATTCTCTTTAGTTACGTCATTGACAAAATTCTCGAAAACGTCCTAAATGGTTTTGACGGTGTCAAGTCTGCACTCTGACACAAGCTGACTGACCTTGACTACACCGACGGTACCGTGTTGCTAGCCTCAAGTTTTGGTGATGTACAGTGTGTAGTGTTACGGTTGAGTGCGATCGATGCGTCTGGTGTTTGACGAGGCTGCGTCTTGTCGCCCCTTCTGTTTAATTACGAAATTGACCGGATTCTGGGCAAGGCCCTACATGAAGAGAACGGTGTTGGTTTTGCACCCGGATGCCGGCTGACTGATCTCGGCTACGCCGATAATATCGCTCTGCTAGCCTCAGGTTTTGATCATGAACAGTCTTCAGCGTCACAGGTAAATGAGATCGCTATGTCCATTTGCTTATTCATAAATACCGACAAGGCCAAATTATCCTCGCGTTGTATCCCTGATCAGGATAAGGCACCCCTTAAGATTAATGGCAGATAGTTTGAAAAAGTAGGTATCTTTAAATAACTCTGGGTGTGACTGCTACCGGATGGGCAAAACAAGGACGAAATTGTCACCCGAATCCTTGCTGCTCCCCAAATTTTCTCAATCCTCCAAAAGCGCCTGTGGATTCGACGTGAGCTCTCCGTCGCTATGAAAATCCGTGTCTACTGTGCATCCTTCCGGTAAATCCTCTTCTGTGGATGCGAATGCTGAGCTTTGCGCATTGAAGGTGAACGAATGGCGGTATTCGACCACCGCTCCCTGATGACCATCCTTTGAGTGAAGACTACCGATTTCATCTCAAATAAGACCGTCCGGGCTCTGCGACATTATCGTGAGGATATCTCAGGCCATTCCAAACGACAACCGAGCTGGTTTGGGCACGTTTTCCATCATCCGCCTCACGACCTTTGTTTTTTCATCCGCGATCTGGTGCCGAAGCCCACCTGGAGACGTTGAAGGGAAGGACAACTGAAGACTTGACTGGAGACCATTCGTCAAGACATGGAAGCGGTTCTTGGACCTTCGATTTTCAGTTTCCGTCACTGGAGAAGAGAATAGGTGCAACCGTTACAGAAGTCTGGTAATGTATTGAGGACCGAGTCCTGTGAGGCCTTATCACATTCGGTTGCCTTGACCTCGTCTTACAAGTAAAGCAAAGTAGGTGAAATAGGAGAGAATACGTTAGATTTTGCGGACGTTTGCGTCACTGTTAATCAATTAACGTGAGATCGGTGCTTTGTCCACTTTGTGGAACGCGTGGTGGACATCATTGCCTGTGATAGTCGAAGTGTCATGTCATTAAGCAGCACAGCCAACAGTCATACCTGGGAAAAATTCTTAGTCATTTTTTGATGATCTGGCCTTTTCTACTGTTTGACTTTTTCTTTTCCCTCTCGTAGCTCTGCCAAGGACACGGAATTGAACCTTGAAGTTGCCATTAAGAAGTTGGATCGACCTTTTGACAATGCAGAATACGCTAAGCGGACTTATCGCGAACTGGCTATCCTCTCTCACATGGATCATGAAAATGTGAGTGTACAGGTGTCTACATTCTTTGGTTTAGGGCTGTCTGCTATGGTGCGTGTTGTCTTCATTTGTGATTACATCTCAGCATTTAAATATCATGCTGTTTTAGTCAGCACAACTACGACTTCAGCCATGATTCCATATTTATATTTTAAAGAAATTTTATGGTTTTGCGGTCAGAATTTCATGGCCTGTTTGCCTTTTGCATCGTTACTGTTTTTGACTGATGCTGGCACTCAACTCGACAGTTGCACGTCCAGCCATCAAATAAGCATCCAGGCGGAGTTTGAAAAACGTCTGCACTTTTCATCCCGTCTTTCTAGAAATCGCTTCTACCTACACAACTGTATTAACTATTGGCCATGCCGTTCAAATAAACTCCTTGTTTGTCAAGCTCGGAAAGGTACTTTAGAAGTAATCATTGTTCTAACCAGCATAAACATCTTCGAAGCCATGCCAGGCACTGCTTAGTACTTTTATGCGGTGATTCCTGAGAGCGCAGGTTTCGGACACAGTGGATGGAGCGCACTGTGAACCCCTGACGTTAGCAGAACCTATTGTGTGACGATAGCGTCTGCAAACACTAATAAGCAATATCCTCAAACCTCCAACAAGTTCGTCAGTTTGTCTTTGTAACGTTTGGTTGTTAAAAGCATTTTATACTTTCGATGCAAATGAGATGGGTCGAATTAACCGTGTAAAAATCTATGAGCTTCTAATGGTTTGGAACGATGCATTGGTGTTTAATACTTGCAGAGAAGTTAATGATTCTGACAGATGTTTGGGTATTCATTCAGTCAACTGATAGGAGTGTAGTACTACGTGCTGTCAGGCCTCGCTCAGACATCAGCTTACGTTTGAAGCTGCGGATATACAGAGCATCAATGACACCGGTGTTAGTAAATACTTGCGAAGCATAACCTATCAGAAAGGCAGACATTATCTCGCTCGAAGTCTTTGACCGTTGGTTTCTTCGACTTCTTATAAGAGTCTTCTGGTAGGATCGAATTTCCAAGGTCCAGCTGTACCGCAGGTGTTTCAAACTACCAGTCTAGCACCCTACATCTTGCACCGTTAATTGCAATTGTTTAGCCCTGTCCTGCGCAAACCATCAACGGACCTCTGCAGATTTGCCCTCACGTAGTGCAAACTGGAGATACCGATATGGCGGTCAACTAAAGACGTGCCTCAACACTGCCAAGTCGAAGATCGAACTCGTGGGCCTCGTAACTGTTTACGGCTTGCGACACTGGAACTCGCACTGGGTCGACATCTGCGAGGAGCTGGCTTCCGATCACCGCCAATGGGCCGCCGCTATCTGGGATATCTGTGAAGCCGATTCATCCAACAACAGGAGTTAATTGGATTAAGTACAAGTACAGTCAATGACGAATACAAGCGCCGTTTTACGCCTCGGTATGCGCAGTACGGGGCGTATTTACTACGTCACTGCTGTAAGGTGTGGCGTTCCTGTGCGTAGATATTGGCCTCGCCGCGAACAAAACTTGACATGCTTCAAGCTCACATCCGAGGAGTCTGAGCATGATGGTCTGCCCAGGCTTCATTGGTGCATGGACTGCTTGAGCCGACTCAATGACTTTAGCGTCGCTGAGTGATTTCAAGAATAGTTTCAGCTGCTTTACGAACTGAGAACTTCGGTGATGTTTGTTGGTTACTACTGTCGTCTCCTATAAGTCGTTTTTACTAAACTAGATCAGATCTCTTTACTAACGGTGCCTTGACAGTGCTGGATTGTCTTGATTTTGCGTCTTGCAGGAGACATTTTTGGCTCTAGTGAGAGCCAACTTTGCAGTCCTATGTGAACAAGAACAGGGCCTGTCGCAAAGGCTTTGCTAGTGTTTTGGCACGATGCCTTGGCTTGTTATTGTCAATCCGATTACAGAACCTTTAACCGGTTGGAATTCCATCAGCCTAACTGTTCATGCGATCGCTAACTGATGTCGGTGGTAATTAGCCGCTGTTGTTGCATCGAAAATTAATCCCAAAGTTGTCCATTCGGGGCTTGTTTAGAGAGTTTATTGTACCATTCCAATTTCTGGCAGTTATTGTCGTGTTGCAAGAAGACAGGTTTGTAACAATTTCTTGCAGTTGCGAGAAAACACATTTTTTTAGTCATGATGTTTCGTACTTTATGTTGTCGCTTGGACAGGACCGACAGAAGTGTTGGTGAGGCCTAATTATCTGACCCCCACCCAAAAACAGGACGCGGGAAGTAATAACGCTGACCATACGCATAGCACAGGTCCAGCTTTAGAAGCTAGCCGACATATAAGACCTGTATCATCTCAGTTTGGTAACAGACTAGAGTATCTGCTTAGTGCAGAACCAACCTGCACTCTGACGCAGTGGTTTAGGGGGTAGGGTAGATACGTTTTCTTGCTAGATACTGTCTGAACAACTGTCGTATCCATTCAGAACGGATGTGACCACTCATTCGCACACTTGCTGCTCAACTTATGAGCAGCTACCCCAATTTCCATATGCATTTGATGATGATGATGATGAGAACTTTATTTTGATGATATTATCAAACTTTCAGCAAAAAAATGGCTCCATTCACGGAGAGCAAGAACTAAAGCATTTAAAGGTTCCAAAAACTCAAGAGTAAACGGTCAAAGATCACAGAAAACTTAAAGTAAAAAGTCGACATGGTTACCACATCAGTTATGGAGTCAGGTCGGCCTTCAGCTTTTCAATTTCCGTTTCTTCACACGTGAAAAAGCGTGCTAAGAATGGGAGTATCGAGTTATGGTAGGCTGATGTACGACATGTCATATGTCGGAAGTTTCGGCGCGTCGTACGAGAAGACTTCGCAGCCATTAGTTCGGAGTGGAGAGGGTGCGTGTCATCACTAAGAATACGGTCCACGAAATTCTTGACCGATTTGAAATGTCGCTGAATTATAAGGTCAGCTAAAAAAGCATAGGAATAGCCGGCAGCTGAAGAGAGCATGCGGAGAATACGTTTAATAATAATAGTCTTTTTTGAGTAGTGCTGGAAAGGTTACTGGAGAGCAGTAAAGAATGAGAGCGAGGATACAAGCGTCTATAAAACGCCAGATGAGGGCTTGCGGGGTGCGATAAGAACGAAAGCGGCGGATATAATATAAAAGTTTGCGGATTTTAATAAAAAGGTCTTCAATATGAAGAGTAAATGAGAGGTTGGAAGCTATTGTTACACCGAGGTATCGGAAGGAGGATACCTTGTTAGGCAGAAAGTCGATGGTTTCAGGACTGGAGGAGGGTCGCAGCCTGAAGATGCTCTGGACTGACTTCCTTGCGGGAAAGCTGGGTGACAGGATGAGTTCAGACTGGGAGTCTTCATGTGGCTTACTTTTGTTACGTTCTGAACGTTTGTTCTCCATGGTAAACTGGCAACCTTCCAGTCGGCACATATATTCAGCCCCATCTCAGCTTAAAATGTTGTTTTTGTTCGGCGAGAAATGTGCTTACCAACCAGATTGCGCATACTTTAGCCCTCCGGTCGTCCAAAAGACCGGTTTAGTGGAAGACGGTTGCGAGGGACGGGGGAAGAGTTTCCAGTGTCCGAGTTGGCGGTAGTACCAGGCAGGAGCTGAAGCCCTACTGCATGGTGCACGACATTCTTAATGTCTTCATACAGCTTGTGACATTGACATACAATCAATGACCAATCATATGATAAGGTTACCTAAATTCCGAACGTCGTTTAGCAAAGATGAATTAAGTGCCTTTGTAATAATTATTGTCGTGCAGCATAGCCCCCAAGATATTTCAAACATGGCAAGAGACCGTACCATCGGCGATTAATAACTTCCCCTTCTGTGTGAGTGCGAGTTGTTGGCGATGCAGGCTAGTACACCAGCGACGAGCTTAGTTTCCTTATACTGATACTGATGCTTATTTATCAAGGGTTCGAAGCTGGCCAACCGTTTGGCCTCGTTTGCTTGTAATCAATGCAAATTGAGCGTGTGGTTCTATCCTCGATAAGTGTGGCTGTTTGAGGTGAGAAACCGAAAACAGTTGTCGCCACGCATAGACGGTACAGGAAGCCTATTCAGTAAAGACTGCTCTTCTCCACTTTAGTTGTGTTGACTCATTTTTGCCTGTAGAAATGACATGGGCGGGGTGCGAAAAAGGCGGGGCAGGAAAAAAAAACGCGAATAAGTCTTTCGGTAAAAGAATACAGTTTATAATTATGAGACTTTTAAGATAACTTAATTTCCATTCAACTTGCATCTTGGCTATCCTCTTATGGAGCATACAATACCATCTAAAAAGCCCTATACGCCATCTTCATAATGACGTAGTTGAAATTTTCATTTTCTTCATATGGAAAATACACCATAAACACAAAAAGGCGAGTGCACGTGAGATTTAAAATTATACGGGAATCAAATTTTTGCTTAAAAACTGAACGTTTCCGTTTCCCCCTGTGTGAATTCTGAAGATGATTTGTTTTATCGCAAACCGAGGACAGAAACAGCATATTTCAATCCATATGTCATATAAAATGCACTAGAATTTAAGAGGGCATGCAAAATCATTCGACAAAACGTACACTAATTAAGTATACATTTTTACCGGGTGCGGTTTTGATGGTGGCCGTTAAGAAATACATTCGAAAATCGGCATCCTCCCGTGTCTGGCACATCTTTCAAGTATGCTGCATGATAACACGCATTTGTTACGACCTGCGCCTGGTACTTTTAATTAGCATGAACGGTGAGCTAGCCGACCACGGTACCCGGTACGCCCGCAAGGGAGCAAGACAAGTCAGTCAGCCGGGAGGAGAAGTGTATTGACACAGTTCAAGTCACCGCAAGTCAAGTCCGTCTTAAAAAGGGCTGCAGGCTATTGGTTCAATCCGCTGCATCAGCAAGCTTCAGTGACAGAAAACCAATTAGCTATAACAAACACTCGAGAGCCACGATGCGCGCTCTCATGACAGCGGCTTGGAGTTGCACTCAGGGGCCTTTCTGTAAGATCGTGAGAATGGGCGCATTCCCGACAATATTACAACCAGTCAGCAATTGTAGGTTTAACCTACTTGCCAGGCCTACGCTTAGCTACATTGGAGGAGATTACTGCCGCACGGCTCGCTGGACACATAAGCCCTCGTATTTAACAACAACAAACTAGAGGCTGTCCAACGGTCGCGCCGAGTAGCCGTAGCTAGGTCAACAGACGGCAGCCGCCTTCGTACGGCCCTTTTCCTCCTGTTCGCAAGGTTACTGCAACAGTCGTCGAGTAAGTTGCCTGGGTTGGCAACGTTAGATAATCACCTAGATGTCAATGTGCTCCCTATATGAACTCTCCGCCCAATTGTTCCGCCAACTGACCACGCCCAAATTGCGCACCTTCAGTTTTGGAGGAACGGGCAGGCCCTGGAGGATGGCACAGGATTGCATGTACGCCTGTTGGTGAAATTTTCTGGGAAAGGGCAGGGAGAGAGAGAGAGCCAGACAGACAGAGACAGAGACCTAGTCTCACCATGGGAACGCAGTGGAAGCAGAAATGGAAAAGGGCGGTACTTATTGCGCAAATCTATTTCACTGTAAAAAAATTACGTCCTAGTCCTCACTGCACCCTAGGGGAAATGACGGTTCTCCTTCCTTAGGACGCCCAAACAGCCAGGTATATAGTCACACTGATGGATTAATAGCCCTATCCACCCCAAATTGTCCGCACGACATGTTCATTGACTGTGGTCCTTCAGACCGTCCAAAAACTTGGTTGAGGCTTTGCTCATCGGACAGCCGTTGAGTGGGAAACCTTGACGGAAGAATGGTTCCCTTTACTTCATCCTCTCAAACATGTAATTTTCCACGGTCTTCAAATTATTAGCCTGGAGGGGCAACGTTACTTCATTGTCTGGACGCCACTGTGCTTCTTATATCAACTCTTTGCCCTGGATTTTCCGTCAACTGACCACACCCAAACTGTGCTCTTTAAGTTTAGAGGAACGAGCAGGAAGTCAGGGCCCTGAAAGGTGGCACGGGAATGCATGTACGCCCGCAGATGAGAATTGTTGGGCAACGGCGGGGTGGGAGAAGGTTAGAGCATCAATACGATCGTAATAAAAACTTGTCGCTCAGTTGTCCATCGACTGTTTACATGCAAACTGTAAAATTTGCCCTGTCTACAAACCCCGGTATAAATTGTGAAATATTCCTTACATCATCCCCGGATGAGGAAGAAGAGGAGACGATTTCTGAGACCAAAGTATATTCAGGCTGACGTTTCAAAAGCTCGCTCGTTTTCATCGTCAGAGCAAGGTGTCTGCGTCAGATAAATGTGAATGACCATTCGCCCATGCGTCAGTCGATTGCGCCGACCGATTTTCTTGGCTGTTCGAATTGCTCGCGCCGTCGTGAGCTAAACGGGGCCGACAGCCGGTAGCCGCGAGCAAAGAGGGTGGAAACTCTCACGAGTCACAAAAACGACTTGACATAGCTCACGACGGCGCGAGCAATTCGAACAGCCAAGAAAATCGATCGGCGCAATCGACTGACGCATGGGCGAATGGTCATTCACATTTATCTGACGCAGACACCTTGCTCTGACGATGAAAGCGAACGAGCTTTTTAAACGTCAGCCTGAATATACTTTGGTCTCAGAAATCGTCTCCTCTTCTTCCTCATCCGGGGATGATGTAAGGAATATTTTATCTGGACCTCGAATTTTCTCGCATATTAATTGTGAAATTTGCATAGGTGGTACGTTTTTTTGCCCAGTCAATGTTCGACTGCTGTTGAGGGCCTCCTAAAGGCTTGATTAATCGATCCAAAAGCCTGCATGTTTCACCGGTAGCTTCATTGAAGGTCAATCTGTTATTGGTCATATTCGGTTGCGTCGCGCGGCCCAAACCCCCAGGGCGCATATTTTTTGCGGTTTTCTATCGTTCTCGCAAACTGCATAATCAGTCGATTGCCTAGATGACCAACATGCTCAGGGTCTCTCAATAGGATATTTTGAACAACACAGGTAAGCTGGCTGTAGCCCTCGTTTGTCGTTTTACTTTCCTTTTTAATGTGTACCTGCGCTTGAACCATACTGTCAAAAGGGACGCGTCTCAGCAACAACTGGTCACGCTCAGCGTATATACCCTCGTCGCACGCAATGCACAAGGTCTGAAAAACATTGGGGTGGGGGTCTGCTATCTCGCGTGCGTGGGGGAGTGCCACAGAGCTCTCATTAAGAAGGCGTCATTCAATCTTACTGTCAGTCCGCCAGCCCGTCAATCTGTCAAATTTTTTACCTTATAAACCGTCTCCTAATGGACCGATCTAAACGCAAAGGTCTAAAAACGTAGAATGGGCTTTTCCTTTTTTCAGCTTAGATGTAAATAGTAAATTTGTAAATCAGTGGTAGAGGTCTGGCAGATTTTAATAATTCCATCAACCAAATTGGTCAAAAATTCGACGAGCTTGGTGGGATTCAAACCCACGCCAGCAAGGGTAGTCAACGCTCCAGCCAACTGAGCTATCGAGGCCACACCGGGAACTGTTAATTTAATTAGACTTCGGTCGATATTACCCACCCAGCCTACTGCAATGTGAGGAATCCACCTGTACTGGTGCATTAAGCTGACTGCCTAAGCAGGACTTCCTAAGCAATTCATCGAGATTCAATTGACCCAATTGTGAAAAATTCAGCGGCCTTGGTGGGATTGAGAATTTAAGAATTTTCATAGGGTAAGTTAGGGACGCATGAAAATAGGTGGGAATTCCAGAATTTTGATAGATCATCAAAGGCCTGAAGTAACGGTAACAAGCTTAGAGATATTCAAGGCCTTTTTGCGCGATGTGATCATCGGAGGCCTGTTGTAACAGTAACCAACCCTTATGTCCGTCAGTTTTGTAATGGTAATACGCATGGTGGAATGTGCGTCATGATAGTCAGCGATTGTTCAGTGGAAATGCGCGTGGTAGAATGAGCGTCACCCATGCTTGTAATGCCTTGATGTTGCTGCCTGATATTCAGCATTTGTTCTGCGGAAATACGCATGGTGGAATGAGCGTCACCCATGCTTGTAATGTGCTGCATGTTAGTCAGCCATTTTTCCGCGATGATAGAAATGGTGAGCTCCCCCACACTCAATTGTAGGAGTGACAACCGGCAGTGTCGCCAATGATGTAAAGAATCCAGCGCCGTGTGATGGCTGGTGGGATCACGACACTTTCGTAGAACAGCAATTGCTCATACACATGTTGAAATGTGCGTCACATATTGCTGTAACATCCAGGAGAACAGTCCCACCTGCGTCGCCAGTGTTATAAGGATGGTGACGAGAATGTTGTAACGGTGCCAGCTGACGTGTGTCACCGTTGAATTACGCCCTGTTGAAATCCCCAGGGAAGAACACAATAAGAAGAGCATGATTCTGGAATCCACCTGGAGGAGCTGTCTCGGGTGGTTGTTGCCGCTGGTTGATCTCCAGCGTGGTCTTTGTCCTGCCTCGGGGAAAGCCCCGGCATTGGGAGCGGACAAGAGTGTCCTCGCTGTCCGTGTGTGATGCAACTCTCCCTGTATCGGGGGTGACAGTGTCTTATAAGAGAGTGTCAAGTGCGTGTTCGCTTGTATCTAATTGATGCATTTGGACAACTGTGACCAGTGATGCGCGCGAGCAAGCACGTTCATCTGTGTCCTCTCCAGAGGTTAAGGTCATCTCTCGTGGACAGTTATCGCCTGTTTATGATCAGAGCCACCAAACAAAGACATTTGGCTAGGCTCGACGCCTTAGGAAAGCTCGCTAATGTTGCTAGCACTTGGTCAGGTTAATATCCTAACAGAAAGAATAAGTAGGAATCGGTTGTTTGTTTTTCGGCTTGCTTGATTTACATAAATTCAGAATGTAGACGATGGTTTGCTGCAATACTTTGAATACGCTAATTTCACACATGCGCCTAGACCCTTGACCTCCAGGTACTGCTCTCTGTCGCGTTGCGTCTAGGTTATGCTTTTCGCGCGGAACGATAGATGATGTATAGATATACTGTCGTAAGGCCGCATATGGAGGGCGGTCCGTTGGACGTGCTGAAAAAGAGTAGTAAACACCATTGCGATCATAGCTAATTCTGCCTATAATACGTTTTCCCTTCTACGACGGCGTTAACAGCGGACGCGTTAAAAGAGCCCTGTGCCATCATCATTAAGCATTGCATGGCGTCATCAACAGCGGTAACTCTTCCTGTTATACAAACTTGTCGTGTTTTTCTTTTCCGCGGATGGACTAGCCGACTATGTAAGAATGCAGCGGTTTTATTCCAGTCATGTCAAATCTAAAAAGGCTGTTGCGAAAGATGCTGGAGACAATGAAACCTGGCGGAACCTTTATTTACTAGAAGTTCACAAGGACATGACTGCTTCTCGTTCGCAATAAAATTGGAATATAACGTCCCTCTCCCTCTATTAAGTCCTTGTTCGGTTTCGCTTCAATACGCACTTCCGTGTCTTCGCTGCAAAACGTATTATACTATTAGTACATATGTGTACACCGATCATATGTAGGCCACACCTGCCCTGGTATTTGCTGCCTTTCAGCTATCATGCATATGATCGGTGTATACATGTACTAATGTATATCCCCCATCAACAGCCAACAAAAACGTCGGGCCCGATAGCTCGATGGTCAGGGCGTTTGCCTCTGACCGGAGAGACGAGGGTTTGAAACTGGAGTGTGGTGGCAATTTCCGCGGCTACACCGAAGTTGGGTAACTGTAGCTGATGACGCCTAATGAGGCAGAAATACGTATTTCGTAAGCCCCAATGATTGCCGGTAATGCCCTAATATAAAAATAGAATACTGTTATTTTGCATATGCACATAGGCCCCTGGCCCCGAGAAACTGCTCTTTGTTGCGTTGTGTATGGTTTATGCTTTTCGCGCGGAAAAGCAGATAATGTATAGGTATACTGTTGTAAGGCAGTAGTGGAAAATACTGAAAAAGAGTAATAAACACTTTTATAACCATAACTATTCCTGCATATCATCCATATTCCCTTCTACGACGGCAACAATGACAGATGCGTTAAAATATAAGTAAACATTGTTTTTTTTATTTGAATGGTCTATCACCACACAAGGCAAAGGGCTGTAAGCTCTTGGCCGTCGACTAACAGTTTTTTGCTTTGCAAGATGGCCTGCTGTCCATTTTCAACTCTCCTTGATCCAAGGACTGGCACATAGCCCCACTTCCTCCACATTTAACTTCAAATCCAAGCTAGCACGGTTTATGTTGCCTGTGGGAACGGTACCGGAGACATCCCGTGTTAATGCACATGTTTTTAAACGGCTTAATTGTTTCGTACCCATAGCCGTATAGCCCTCCACCATCATGATAAAATAGTGCTCGGTATCATCCATAGCAGTAAAACCCTCTTGTACGGTGTTATACAAAGTTATCACGTTTTAATTTTCGGCAGCTGGACAACAGTAATCGAGAAAAATGACTATGCTAACTATGCCGGCGAGAGTATCTTTTGCTGGGTCGACAATAAAGTTCAGACGTCTACTCGGCAAAAGTAAGTAGCAACTCTGTAAGCATGCAGTGGGTTTATTCCAGTCATGTGAAATCTAAAAAAGGCGGTGCAGAAGGGGCTGGAGATAATGAGACCTGGCAGGACCTTGTGCTCAATGAAATTGCGGCATAACGCCCCACCCTCTACCCCCGTTAAGTACTTTTCTGGTTTCGCTTCAATACGCACTTCCATGCCTTCGCTGCAATACTTTGAATACGCTAATTGCACATATGCACCTAGGCCTTTGGCCGCCAGGAACTGTGCTTTGTTGCGTTCTGTCTAGGTTATGCTTTTCGCGAAGAAAAGTAGATGATGTATAGATATACTGCCGTAAGGCCGCATATGGAGGGCGGTCCGTTGGAAGTTCTGAAAAAGGTTGGTAAACACTTTTGTGATCATAGCTAATTCTGCCTGTCATCCGTATTCCCTTATAAGACGGCAATAACGACAGATGCGTTAAAATATAAGTAAACATTGGATTTTCAGCGTTGATCGCCAGATAAGGCAAACAGGTTGTGTAGCTGTTGGCCCTCGACTAGCAGTTTGTTTTTGCTTTCCAAGACTGGTTTCAGCAGCATCCAAGGCGGCCTGCTGTTCATCTTCCATTCTTCTGGCCGTAAGGGCTGGCGTATAGCTACACACCCTCCCTCCCTCCCTCCCTCCGTCTCGCATTGATTATGCTGCCTGCGAGAACGTCATCACTAGAACCAGCCCGTTATAGTGTCACTCCCTATGAAGACGCGTGTGTTTTAACTGTTTAATCGTTAAGTACCTGGACCTTCTCCGTATAGCTCTACGCAATTATGATTACATATTTCACAGTGTCATCAAGAGCAGTAAACCCTCTCTTTATTGTGTTTTTATTTTTGGCGGCGGGACCACAGTAGCCCAGGGCAATGAATATTTATTTATTTATTGCCAGGTCGAAATACGGTTAATTGGCAAAGCACCTCTTGAGCGCCTTCTAAACCCTGAAAGACAGGAAAAAACCTCAACAAGCCCCCTCTTTTACAGTCAATATTAGCTTGGTTTTAGTTTGGCGATTGGCCAGTAGTGAGGCGAAAACTCTTTTAGTGAAGAAATGCTGAACCGATTCTATTTTATTCCGCTCAGTAGCCCGCAGAAGGCTAAGTAGAGGGCGAGCAGTATTTGAGACTAGGTCTTACCCACATATTATAAAGGCTAGTTCTAACCTTGATGGTCTTAACATTTCTGAGAATAAATCCGGTAGTTCGGCGTGTTTTCACTACAGTCAGGGTGCATTACTCTGACAGATTGGGACTTTTAGAATAGGATATACCCAGATCCTAAATAACTCCGGGCACATTTATTTCATTACCGTCCATGCTTAGTTCGGGCGGATGATCGTCGCCAACAACCATAACGGAACATTTGTGCCAATAAAGGAAGAGCGCCATGTGCAGCACCATTGGGCAAAGGCCTGAAGGTCCTTTTTTATGAGCTCGAGCACGATGTTGCGATCTGAGTATGCTCTCGAAAGTATGCTCTCGAAAGTATCCTTTCCGAGATAGAAAATTAAGTTTGGACGTCTACCCAGCAAAAGTAAGTAGCAACTCTGTAAGCATGCAGCGGTTTTATTCAAGTCATGCCAGATCTAAGAAGGGCGTTGCGAAAGGTGCTGGAGATAATGAGGCCTGACAGGACCTTTGTTTACTAAAATTTCATATGCGCATTACTGCTCCTCGTGCTCAATAAAATCGCTATATAACGCCCTCCCCCTCCCCCGTTAAGCCCTTATCCGGTTTTATCGAAGATGTAAAGAGTTGCGGCATCAACCTGAAGGGCAGTAGACTGGCTGTCTCAGTCTTAGCAACTGTTGTCTGCCGAAGCTCTTGTATCGCTCGCAGTAGCCTACTTTATTTCGGTTGTTAGCGAATTCGCGATTAAGTCCACTCCCCCCCACCACTGTTTCTTAGATTGTTTAGCCTGCACGCCATTTCACCGTGTGCCTTGTCTCCCGCAGAACTCCATCCACTCTGCTCCGCTTTCTGCGAGCCGTGCCCTGCGACTTCTACCTCGCGCGTGGGAACCTTTGAGTTCTACTAGTAGTAATACTGTTACTGCAGGCGGCTTAGGGTGGTGCTAACATTAAAGCCTCCACGCTCTCGAGCGCTGTTTTATCAGTTTCTCCATCTGGACTACTGGTCCACCCAACCTCCCCTCGCCTCGTCCCCCTAGTGGCCTCGCAACCCCAGTGTTATCTGGGGCATTGATCGCATAACTGCGCTATCATGTGTGGACTAGCATTCAGGCTTGTCTGTTGGTCTACACTGTGCGCTTTCGCCATTTAATGTTAAACCGCTCTATCTGTGGAAAGGAAACTTATCCGTTTCTGTGCCAATCTGCTTTGCTGCAAAAATGCAAGTTTATTTCTCTCCTTTCTGTTATAGATAATCTGCATGATCGACGCCTTCACTCCGCAGAGTACATTCGACACTTTCAGTGAAATGTAAGTTTTCCACAGTCTGTTTATTTCCTCCAGTGAACTTTTATTATGATACATTAATGGGCTTACTTGATATCATGGTCAACATAATTATCTGACTGACCTGAAGAAGTACTACGCTTTGTCTAGTGCTCCTTCATGGGATTGGTATATGTTACACAGAGTTTCTGAAGGTAGGCCATTAGGGTACTAAATGGATAGCGCGAAGTAATACGAACCTGCCGTTGGGCTTTGTGGCTGTGATAAAAAGGCCTCGCAGGCAGTAACATATCGAAAAGAAACCGGTAATCAAGAGCTACTATCCTCCGCGTTTGTCGGAATGGCTTTGCCGTGTTTCCTGCGTGTCCTTTGTCTTTCAGTGCCTTAAAGTTCGGAGCTTTAATTTCTGCATTCACCTCCACAGCAACCGCACAAGTAAGTTTTCAAATTAAGACTGTAAGGCCTTTAACAAGCACTTTGTTTGGGTTGCTTCGCATAAACATTTACGAATCATCTGTACTAGTGGTGTATGATGTCCTACAACTCCTCAGCGTTTCTCTCGACGTAATAGTCTGTCCTATGATGATCACCCTCCGGGATGTTTTTGCGACCGCCTTTCCAAAAACGTGTTATAGAACCCGTTGCTGAAAGGTCATACCTTGGTTAGGATGGTTTTTGTAGTACCCGCATCCCCCTCCCCAGGGAATAATCTTCCTGACCACCTACTATATGAGTGATTACTTTTGGCTTCGTTTCCACATCGTTTTGTAACTTGCACTTTTCATAAATTAATTATTATCTCTCGATACCTTACTGATACATCGCCTCATGTCTCCTGGGATGTGCATGTTCAATACATTTTGTTGAGAGTGGTGTATTTTCTCGGACAATGCGAGTGAAGTGTAAGACTTCCCGCTAAAGTATACGCTTTAATTGTAACCGCCTACCTTAATTGGGTAGCTAAAATTTTGGTACTAAAATCGAAATTGCGAGCTGCTGGGGTTGTACTAGTGCTTCACTTAAGATTAAAAAATGATAAATCCCGTTTTTCACTCCGCGACCGGTGATTCGTACTTCCTCCCCCTTGATTTCTCTTGCTCTCATAAAACCATCTTTTGTCTGTTTAAAATAATATCGTCTCTCATTCCTCGGTGGTCAGGAACAATCACTGATCAATTTCATGACATGTTAACCGAAATCCTGAAATGTGCTATTTCAGGTGTTTCGGCCACAATACCTTATGTAGCCCCACTCAATAATCCCTACAACCTGCATGTTTTCCTAAAAAGAACCGTGTTTATCGGGTTTTATAGGCGGGAAATTAGGGCACGGAGTGGAATATACTTTAATAAATGCTAAAGGAGGGGAGGGGATGGAGTGGGGATTAGGGTCTAGACAGCAGAGTTTGAAAAAGAGGACCGACAGCAGCGCGATTGCTATGGAGGGCAGGCTTGATTATCTGACAACAAATGACCCAGATCAAAGTTGACGGGAGCTCTGTAAAACTTGGGTCACTGTTTTTTTTCGCAAAGAGGCTGAAGCGTGGGACCGTCCCTGATATTCACCTTGGATGCTGAAACCACCCAGTGCTTATGGTTCATAACGGAACTACCTGCAGTTCAGGTTAACTGTGCACAAAGCAGATATTTTAGTCTGACGAAAAAGCAAGACGGGGGGCGGAACTTCCTAGTGTGGCATACCGACTGCCTTATATGGTACCACAACTCTCGTCTGCAGGCCAACCATCAAGCTTTATTAAAATAGGCGTCTTAGCAACCACAGTCATGGAGTTGGACCCTTGAACCAAAATAGCGGGGAAAATTACCTCGAAAAAGCAGCTCTTCGGGACACGCCTACACTCAAAATAGCTCTAGAAAGCTCGTTTAAACGTGTAAAGGTCCACCTGTGATATCACCTAACCCTCAACTACTGCGACTTACAAGGCTGATCCAATCGCGAGACCTGAGAGTATGTGTGCTGCAATACTCGGGGCGCAAAAGCGGTTCGGGGTGGTGAGAATGGTGACTAACACTGCTGCTGCAAGGTTTTGGCATCAACGATGTGCCCCTTAGGGGCCAACCTGGTGTACGTCATAGGCTGTAACATGCGAACTATCGCGCCTACTTTGCGTTTGTTTATTGTCGTGCCTGCCTCTGTGGTCCACAAGTTCAAGTGATCCAGGGCCCTATAGTTTTTATCTCCCCATGCTAACTTACTTCAACTGGGTTTAATCAGCCTCTTTGTCTCCACGTCCACCCACGCAGTCGAGGGTGAAACATCCTTAACGGCAGCAGTAGCTTATGTAACCCCACTCATTAATCCCTACAACTGCACGTTTTCCTACGAAAACGGTGGTTATCGGGTTTTATGGGCGGGAATTAGGACACGCAGTGGAATATACTTTAATAAATGCTAAATGCATTCTTATTTTACTATATTTAGAAGTGTTGTTGATTTTTTCTGCAGATTTGAATAATCTCTATTATCATTTAACTTATTGCGGAAATACCGATTATCAAAATGCAGGTTTCTCGAAGTTCTCGAAAAATTGAACTGGTGGATAGGAGGTCGTCTACTTCAACTTACCTATGGTCCAGCTTACCGTTCTGGAATTAGATCAGTATAGTCCGCGGCGCGGAGCGCCGCGCACACCTTCAATTTACATGCGGAACAACGTGGTCCCAGCGGCCGCGGGAAGTACATTTGACTGCATTTTTTCGCTTAATACTTACTATTCTATTTTACCACCCCACAAAACCCTATAACCACCGTTTTGTCAGGAAAAATACTGGGACAAGGGGTATATGAGTAAGGCTACACAAGCTGCTTTTGCCAGTGTTTCTAATGCAGACGGCCCTTTTGGTCACGTTTGTTATCTCATGCAAACATAGAAAAACGGAGAATGCAAGTTCACCATTAAGACCAAGGGAAAAGGCCACTAGGACGGTGTATTTATCGGCACTTGGACCATGGCTGGCATCCCGGCTGGCCGTGTTCTCCCAAGTCAGACTTTTTCCGTGTATTCTACTTTCCTCTGTGTACACAATATACTCTTCCTAACACAGTAGCCTTCCAAGGCTTCTCTACTAAGTAACCATGGTCTGAAGATCGCAGTTGCTAGGGTTTAACTCACTTAACCCACTGCGTTAGCTCCACATCAAGGAACTACCACAGGCTCGGTCTTTCGGTCCTCTAGTCATTCCAGAATGCCTCCATAGAACCCGAGTGTTAGCCTGCCAAGCTACGATTGATTAAGCGCGTCCGACAGTGTCGGCCGCATTCTCCAATGCATCAGCTGACTCCAGCAGACTGGTGGAATGCCCGACGCGGTGAGGGAGGGGCTACACATACTAATTTTTCCCCCACACACGCATGGACAAAAGTATCTCTGAGCCTGGACATTCAAATAAAGAAACAAAAGTCTGTAGTGAACACGGAGGAACCGTAAATCGCCATAAGATGCTTACAAACAGACTAAGTCCAGAGAAACACGTCCCTCACTTCCTTGATTTCCCCTTCTCTCAAGTTTTTAATGAAACCGCCAGCTTACAGAGAAAATTGCAGGAGGGGAGGGGATGGAGTGGGAATAAGGGTCTAGACAGCAGAGTTTGAAAAAGAGGACCGACAGCAGCGCGATTGCTATTGAGGGCAGGCTTGATTATCTGACAACAAATGACCCAGATCAAAGTTGACGGGAGCTCTGTGAAACTTGGACCATTGGTTTTTTTCGCAAAGAGGCTGAAGTGTGGGACCGTCCTTTTGGTCACATTTTTAACCTCATTCGAACTTAGAAAAACGGAGAATGCAAGTTCACCAAGGGAAAGACCACTAGTACAGGTTTTCAGCAGCCGTGTCTTTCACTCGAAAAAGTGCCTGTTGTAGGATGCTCCATCTTCCGCCGCTTGCCCGCCAAGTTCCAGCCATGCCAGTGTGGGGTCGGGAGGCGGGGGGTGGGCAGCATCTGGGATGATTATCCATCCTGCCGCACAGCAAAACACGCTGTAATGTTTTCATGATTCCCGCCCTCGCTGCCTATTGGACAGGCGCGGCCTAATTTGAAGTATATTTGCTCAAAAGAATCGTCGTTGCCTAATGCCTATTTCATTTCTAAGGTCCAACAATTCCAGCCTAATGTGTAATACTTGCATCCAGCTTCGAGCGACGCTTCTCCCCCACTCGCCTATGTGTTCAAAAGCATTTGCCTAAATAGTGATGAGTATTTGGACCTTCTTTCTAATGCAGGTGGCCGTTTGGGTCACCTTCGTAATCTCACTCAAACGTGGGAAAACATACTGCCGAGAAAAAATTAACCTTCATGCAAAAAGCGTGGGAAAAAGCGACACAAGTAGAATAACTCAAATTTGCAAAAGTAAAAGTTTCGGGATAGGAATCAGAGAACATGTAAGCATTAACTTGTTCTCTGAGTAGAACTACGTTTGAAAATAGTCCTTTTGTAAAATTTTCGGATACGCGTGTTTCCATATTAAGCGCAGTGTAAAGTACAGCTGTTACTGAATTGCTCGAAGTTCGCATATGTATTCTAACCCGTTTTCACGAGAATTGCCAATTATTCACGGCGCATGGCGTGGCTTCGTAGCTCAATCGGTAGAGCGTTGGCAGCGTAAAGGCCTTCCCTGCTGTACGGTATCGACTCCCGCCGACGCCACGAGTTTTTCACAGTAAGGTCGACTAAATTAAGCAAATCTGCCAAACCCCATTAACAATTAAGTCAGCCTTGTAGCCATTCTGGTGGATTCTAGATGATTGTTTAGGGAATCGTGCTTAGGCAGTCAGCTTGCTGTTCCGTAATGGTGGATGCCATACAAGCGGTAAGTTGGGCGGGTTAAATCGATCCAATAGTAATTAAATTCACGGCGCACGGCGTGGCGTCGTAGCTCAAGTTGTAGAGCGTTGGCTGCGTAATGGTCTTCCCTGTTGTGCAGGTTTTACTCCCGCCGACGCCGCGACTTTTTTCACAACTTAAGTATTTCTTCGCTTTCCACATTGTTTGAGATGCGCTGGACTAAGGTAGCTAGGTTTTCGCTTGTATCCGCCGATTGGGAATCACGGGGGTAAGATATTTCTTAGGTTCGCATGTGTACATGGCGATTAGTAACTAGTAAATTTAAATGCAGTGGTCACGTGCAGCGATCGTTAGCGTACTATTTCGTTGTAATTATTTCTGGTGTTTGATTACGAAAACGTTCAAATCGTTCTTGAGGTAATGGTGAACACTCTTCGGTGTTCATTGTTTTCAGTCGATTGTCCATACATACAGATTCTATCATTCTTGTCTACCAAAATCTTCAAAATGAGACATTTCTCTAAAGCATTTACTCAAATAAAGAGTATTTAAGCATTCTTTTTCATATAACTGTCTGTTTGGGTCATGGTTTTAGAGTCAACCAAAACTGTCTCAGAAGAAGAAGACGAAGATACAATCACTGGAAGAAGAATTTTATTTTCCTGACGTTTGGAATTCTGTCGAGAATCCTTACTCATAGATAATCGTAGGATAATCTGCGCATGTCTCACACTATCCTACGGTTACCTATGATTAAGGATTTCCGACAGAACCCGAAACGTCAGGAAAATAAAACTCTTGTTTCAGTGATCGCATACTCTTCTTCTGAAGTGCTTCCTGCAACCCACATATTTACTTCGATGAATAAAGATTCTGTTTTAAGTATTCACCAACACTGACAGATAAGATATTTCTTCAAGGCATTTATCCAAGAAGTGAGTTTATGAACATTGCTCCTCCTTTATAGCTGTGTGTTCGGGTTATGGTTTCAGAATCCCTCAAACACGTCAACCCATTTCCCAGACAAAAAATGAACGTACACAAAAAGATCAAAAATGTACTTGTGCAATATCAACTAAAAAACTTTATATAGCACGTTACCACTTGAAAAAGAGCTCTACTTAGATATTTCGACCCCGAGTATCCGCGTACAGTACCTTCTGTTTTGACCTGATTTTCATGAAGGCAAAACGAAATGTTCTGCTCTCTGAAGAAAAATGTATATTTCAAACTTTTCTGGTTTACATTCATTTCCTTTAACGATGATACTTTGACATTTGTTCGAGTCAAAAACGCGTTTTAGGAAATTTAGTTGGCATTTCACGAGGCGGGCTCTCTGCTGCCCTCTTGGGAAGCAGAATAGGTTGAGTGCGAAGACTAGGAAGGCTGGCTAATTAAGGAGGGTTCCGGTTGATATGCCTGTTCACGATTAGGAACAGGGAAAACTGCCACTAGGAAGCTATACTTATACTCTCGTATGGATGGTCACCGGCCGTGTCACCGATTCGGCAAAATTTGTGTTTGTGGAGTTTGATGGCGATGGGGCAGAGAGTGAGGTCGACTCTCAACGCACTTCTTTCCTCACTGAAAAAAAACTGATGCGCTTGAAGCTATCCCGGTGCGCTAGAAGCCGTAACTTGAAGGGTTACCAACTAACGAGATAATTTGGACACCGCAGTGCTAGGATGACAGCTAACGGAGCCTGTTTCGCCAAAATCATGTCGACGCGCCCCTGCTCCACCTTCTGCCCGCCAAGTTCCGTCATGGCAGTGTATGAGGGATGTGGGCAGAATCTAAGATGATTAGTCACCGCAAACGCACCACAAAACGTATTTTACTGTTTTTTGCGATTCCCGCCCATGGTGGCTTAGGTAAGCTGGCTGGTGGACTAGCGCGCCGCCTAGATTGAAGTAGATTTAGTCAATTTGCTTTCCTCGACGCCTGATGACCGACGTCTAGCTCTGGGCGACACTTCCTTCCCCCCCCCTTTTCTCGTCTTGTGTCAGAAGCACTCTCGGTGGTTTTCAAACAGGATCGTAGATTTTGGGGGCAATTTGTGTTCCCTTTCTCCGCCTGTAAGCACTGAAGTACGTACATAATTCGGACTGCTCATTATGCCTATATTTCGTGCAGCAGCAGTACTGAAACAGGAGAAGCATACAGTTGACAAGAAAAAACGATAAAGCGCCGCTCAAAACCCATTGGCTGCATATGTAAGAGACTGGAAGTATTTCTTCTTCTTATAGGGGAGAGGGGGGACTCATTTACTAACATCAGTCGGCATTTAGTCCGGACGCAGTTCTGTCTTTTCCGCCTTAGGTGACTTTGTAATTGCGAAAGAGTGCCTGCAATTCTTAACAATGGAAATGCAATTGTGCAGGCCAGCCGTAAATGCGTACTTGCTCTGTCTACAGAGCCTTGATCTATTTTGCTTAGTCTCCTTAATATCCTGGAGAGGATCAGGCATCCCGTGGTAACGGTTGAATGCACCAGTTAATCACGCTTGCTATGTGTTCGCGACAACTCGCCCATGCGAAAAAAAAACTGGAAGGCTGAAATCTCAAATAAAAATGTTTTTTCCTCCCTGCACTTTTCTTTCTCTTTCAGCTACCTGGTGACTCCAATGCTGGCTGTCGACCTCCGAGCGATAATTTCCTGCCAAGACCTCACGGATGACCACATCTGCTTTTTGGTTTACCAAATGCTTCGCGGTCTCAAGGTACGTAAGGGCAACCCCATAAGGTGCTCTAGCACGGATACTGGCCACTTGAAAGTTATCGGTTGACCGTCCATGACCCATAGGAAGCAGCGTACATTTACCATATAGTATTGACTTGAGATCTGGAAAAGATTACCGAAATAAGTGTCAAAAACTGATTGTCCTCGAGGGTTCTCCATTAAGCCTCAAGGTACAGTAGCACTAGCATAGATAGACGTGTCTTCCCTTGCTAGGGAATATTCCTGATCACAGCCGAAGGGAAGACAAGCCCGTGGCCAAAGCTCTGCACATTCTAACGCTCAGTAGCCAAGCAAACCTGATTCGAATCCCAGTTTGTTCACACCCAGGGTCGTGCATGGCCGGTTGATATCGGTTAGTAAGACAGATCTGGCCATCACAATCTCCGATGTCTTTTTTAGTGCTTCTTATGGATAATTCCTGGTGGCTATGCAACTGCCTGCAGTGCTCTAGATGAGCCCATCTAACCTCAGGCTACCGATCAGCTATGCTATGGCTTGTTGCTGGCGGTGGTCGAGAGAGTGAGGTTGACCCTCAGCAGATTTATTTTCTCAATATAATCAATCTGATGCACTTGAAGCTATCGCGGTGCACTAAAAACCGTAGCTTTAAGGGTTGACAACTGAGGGGATAATTTGGACACCGCAGTCGGCGCAGTCTGTATCTTGTTCTGCCAGGCTCAATGGCTCCTTCTTAATGTGACCTTTATGGCGCTCCCAGTCGGGAGCCTACCCAGGGAGATGCGCTGTTGGTACGCGTGTTGCGTGTTGGTCGCGCCAGCCGCCTGCGCCCTTCCCCGTCTCCGGCCTGCTTGGATTTTGTCTTGAAACCGGGTCCTGGTGTGGGAGTAGTGAGAGAGTGGGGTAGATTCTCCGCGAGTCTGCTTTCACCATAACTCCGCGGCAGTCACCGCGTTGATTCAGCCTGCTGGAGCACGTGGTGGACATAGTCGTAACCGATGGTCGAGCTGTGCCCCGTAACTCTACTAGTGAAGAATCCTCCCACGATAAACGTAGGTATTATTGATGATAAGAACCATTCAATGAATTTGAAAAGGAACATCCCAAGAAGTATAATTTGATCGAACCCATTTACTCTAACGAATCATGCATCAATAGGCATGTTGATATGGATTCAATCTACATAAATCTCAAAAAGGCCTTGAAGAAGCGCCGACCACCAGAACCTACTATTGACCATGGACGACTAATCATTATCGATTTTTCGGCATTTTTAAAAATGCGCAACGTTCTTTACACATTTACCTCAGGTCTGACGACGACCTGGTGCGCCAGCGTCGAAAATTTACAATAAAGTTCGTGTCTCGTTTCCCAAAGAATCTTTTCGGTCCAATAAGAACACTTGTTGTGCCTTTTTGAGTCTCACCAAGACGGAAAAAGTTTGCTGGTGTATGGCTCCAGTTTAGCTGCCATCTAACAATGCATTCGGCCCCAGCTTAGGTTCGAGAGAGATAGAGAGATAAATACCACAATGATTCGGTTCGAAGAAGTAAGGAGTTTTGACTGGTCCGACCAAGTTTGACAGCTGATGTCAGCATTAGGTTATTTGTGAGGTTGTGCGTGGCCGTACTTTGCAGCACAAAGAGTTCTTTTTTCGTCAGCAGGGCCACTGCTGTTGGCTCTGACGCCTACTCGCTAGTTCGCATATCACGACTGTGTTTTCGGCCAGTCTAAAGTTTATGTATCTTGGCAGATTTTGTCACAGTTAGTAGTGTCGGCCATGGAGAAGGTAGCCCACATCACTACTCACATAGGACAGAATTGAGCGAAACATTTTTAATGCCGGCAGAATAATTGCACAGATGTTGTGTCATGAGCCAGGCGTGTCCGCGAAGTTGTTTTGTTGTGCTGCTGTGTCTGCACGATCTTGTGCTCTTTCGCATCTGCACAGCCAATCAGCTGGAGTTGGTGTATCGATTGACATCAAGCGTACACGCGTTTGAAGCAGCGAGTCAATCGATGCCGTTTTAAAAACTGGCGCGAATTAATTAATCACGTGGGATGCAAGTTATGGTAGCCGACGACAGGCTGAGTCACACACAGTTTGACTGGGCGGCAGACTCCTTCAGATTCACCTTTGGTTCCATTCCTTCTGTGATTGCCGCAGCCCCTTCTGCGGTTGGGGTTGATAGCTTTGGTCGTCAGGACCATCTGTCTGGTTGTTTTACATCTTCCCCTCCTTCCCGGGGGCTTATGCATTTACAGGCTTGTTACGGTGATCAATTTTCATGTCCCTATTTTGGTGGGTCATTGGTCTAGTTAGGGCAGGGGATTAGGTCTCTTGCCTTTCGTTTAGCATGCCTTAACCGGTGTCTCCTCTCTTTTGCAGTACATGCACAGTGCGGGCATTATCCACCGCGACCTGAAGCCCTCAAACATCGCTGTAAACGAAGACTGTGAACTGAAGATCATTGACTTTGGTCTGGCTCGGCAGCGGCAGTGTGAGATGACCGGCTACGTGGCCACCCGGTGGTACCGCGCGCCTGAAGTCATGCTTAATTGGATGCACTACAATGATTCAGGTGGGTAAACCCTGTGTGAGTTTGACCACCGTAATCGGTGATGTCCACCACATGCCCGAGAGCAGGGACGGTGACTGTGGCCAATTATAGTGAGATTAGACGCGCCACTATCTACCCCACTCTAAACCCTCATCCGCTTGAAGAGGTGACAAGACAAAGTCAAGATGACCGAGCAAGAATCAGGTGTACGCCGCTTTATCCAGATGCAGCCAGAAACACCGTCTAACTTAATATTTAGTGATAATATTGGGTAAACCCTAGCAGACAGTTAACACTTTGTCCCTAAGGCGAAAGCCCACCAGTAGAAGCAAATGAGACCTGCAATTAAATACTTAAAATAATACCACTGCAAATTCTGGTTGACTCGTTTACCCACGCTTCTGGGCCTGGCGATCTATTTTTCCGTTCGTCATTTGCAGTCCTCTGTCTTTTCTGTCGATAAGGACTCCAGGAAAAGTATCTTGAGCTACGAGGGAGACCTGTGTGGCAATTTTCTTGCGAATGATTTTCTTGTTTTTTTTTGTGGTCACTTTGTAAAATGACAACTGAGAATTGGTTTAGTCGCCCTCCCCCCCCCCTTATGTTTTATCTCAACACAACTAATTCCACCGCTACTTTTCACAAACATTATGACTTGCAGATACGCTTAATAACGGTCGGAAAGATGGAGTGAGGCCTAGACTGGAGACTCAACCCCCACAAAAATATCGGCGTATTCCTCACTATAAGGAATCTCTTGCACTTTGTTATAACCTTGGGTGTGCCTGCGTCGACCCAGGCCATATCCCCCAGTTGCGTGTTAGGAAAAGAAGGCAGACAGGATAGCAGAGAATACTTTACTGTCGCTATGCACAAAAATTCGAGGTCCAAATATAGTTTTCATTTCATCATCCCTGGAAGAAGAAGAAGAAAAAGAAAGTGCAATTTCCGGGACAAAGTTGTATTTTAGCTGACGTTTCAAAAGACTTCTCGCTTCCATCGTCAGAGCGTGCTAAATGTTCTCCTGCTGGTGTCAGTGTGTCAAATCGCTAGCCTGATGCCCGCGTGCCAATCGATTATATTGATCGATTTTTTGTGACTTGTACATCACCTCTGTCTTCTGTATGTCCTGCAAATCGTCCTGTGTCCATCAGCAGCGGCCTTCTGTCGTCAGTTTCTCGGCAGCAGAATCTCGCCTAGGGCAAAAGAGTCCCGTATCTCAGCAGCAGAATGCCGTGACGCTAGCAGCAGAGTGCCGCCTCCAGCGATGGCAGCGTATTTAAGGACTGACGGACTTTGTTTCCTATTAGCCCCTCTGCAGGCAGCCATGATGGTGTGTCCTCAGGATGACACGTCGCGCCCTCAGTGACGCGTGCATGTGCATGCGTCCTTTCGTGGTCCCTTGTCATGCGTGACCTTAGAACCTGGCCAGCGGTTGCCCTTGCGTCCTCGTGTGTCAGCCCTCTAAAGGTCGCATTCTTGTCCCGTTCTGCTTCGTTTGATGCCTTGCCCTCAGGACGGCCCGAATGATAACTCGCGTGCTGGGCCGTCCTAACACGCTTCAGTTGTCACGAAACGTTAACAGACTTTGCTTAGAAGCTTGCCCACTGACCCGAATGAGTCCATGCTCATGCCGACTGCAGGAGTGTGGCTCGGAAAGCAGTGGAAGTTTTTTCAATTGGCTTTAATGCCATGCGATCCGAGCTACCTTTGTGTTGTAGAATTTCCCGTCCAGTGTTTGATGGCCGCGTCGTGTGTGGCACGCGTAGGCGAGCTGATTAACTTTGTTGGTCACTGCGTCTCCTGGTATGATGCCATTGTCTTGTCTTCGGAACGAGATCGGCAGACTAGTTCACACAAAATTAGCTGCTGCTGCGACCGCTACCTAAATTACACAATGGACTTCGTAGCTAGCACCGGTTGAACTGTCCTGTTCGGTTTCCTGATCTAATAAGCTAGTCTACTAGCAAATAACGTTGCGGATTCGAAACTCGAGCGGGGCACCAATGTCTGTGACAACACTTGAGTTGGGTATTACTAGCTGACGACGGCTAATAGACCAGAAACGGCCCTTCTAGTCTCCCTTGTCTCTGTCGCTAATGTCCTTCTGCCTATACAATTAGCCTTCTTGCGGTGTAGGCCCGAGTGAGATCTCTAAGGGCAGCATGGATGGTTGAGTGTGTCCTCTAACAGATCGGTGTGCGCCTGTCTGCCACTGTATATTCAGGATCAAAAACCCACGAGACGGCGAACCTGTGGCCCAGTGGTTAGAGCGTTGGACTTCTAATTGACAAGGTCACCGGTTCGAAACTCGAGCGTGGCACCGATTTCTGGAGCAGCACTTGAGTTGGATATGACTAGTTGACGATGGCTAATAAGCCAAAAATGGCCATCCTAGTTTCCCTCTTCTTTGTCGGTAATGTCCTTCTGACTAGCAAGGCTACATCCGCGTCGTCGAAAGGCACAGGCTACTTTTAGGCGGTCTCGCTAACAGTTTTAAACGGTGGATTGATGTGGCTATTGTCAGGCTCAGGATCTCGTCCAACCACAGATAGATGCCTCCAAAGCCGGGCAGAATCATCGTAAAAGGACTACCTTATGTAACTAACCATCAGTCCGCTAACGTGACTTTATACCGAATTGCTTGTTCGTCGCAAGCGACGACATTCGTCATATCAGGCCGCCTGCGTCTTCACTAAAGTGCTTTTGTGGGTGCAAAATTCAGCTACCACTCCCAGTCCTTTTGGTTGGCTATCCACCTCCGGTTGCGGCCTCAGAACAACATCTACCGAGGGTCACTCGCTGTACTCTGGCTCAACTGCGCAGTGGCTTCTCAATGGTTCTCTGCCAGTACTAACATCGGCTTGGCCCGTCCACACTCGATAGCTGTCCCGAGTGCGGCGTCTTGCCACATGACTGTCAGCATCTCTTCACATGCAGCTCTCGGCCAGGCACCCAACTCACCCCCCGTGTACCCTTGGTTCAAGCCGACTGAAGTTGCGGTTTTTCTCCGTCTCCCGGCGGGGGCTCCTACTGCAACAAGGGCTACTTACCAACCAACGACCATCATTTTCCCCAGGCGTAATGCTTTTACAGTGAAGTTGATTTACGCAACAATTACATCCTTTTTTATTTCCGCTCTCATCGCGTTCCCATGTTCAGACAAAATATCGGCGGCCAGCAATGAATATGGGCACATTTGTTAAAAGGTATAATGCTCCCCCAGAAAATTTCACGTACGGGCGTACATCCATTCCCATGCCATCTTCCAGGCCCTGACTTCCTGCTCACTCCTCTAAATTGAAAGTGCGCAGTTTTGGTGTGGTCAGTTGATGAAAAACCAGGAAGCGAATTGGCCTCCCGATAATTATCTAACGTTGCCACTCCAGGCTAATCATTTGAAGGCTGTGCAAAAAACATACAGGTTTGCATCGAGGAACAACTTCAAGAAGCCATTCTTCAGTCAAACTGTTCCGCTCAACCGCTGTGCGGTAAGCATAGCTTAATCAGGTTTTTGGACGGTTGGATGGGCTAAAACCATCCAAAATGCCACACGGACACTTCGGGCAATTTACTTCCAATTTACTGACCACTGCGGTATGCAACATGTCCCCGTGGAGGTCCTGCGGTTATCTCGCTTTGTCCATGCGACCAAATCTGCATTTGCCTAAGTTTGAACGGTGTTGGACGGAACCAGTTCACAGCTGCCCTTGCAGATCTCGTTGATATCCCGACTTCTTATTTGTAGAAATGGGGTCACAGTTATCGGTGGCCCCTGTTTCGCTCAACTTGTCTTTTGGTTTCCTTCGCTTTTAGCTTCATCCACGTATATATTGTAGACGTTTACTGATATCCAAACAGTCGTGATACGGACGAGGTCCCGGATTCCATTTAGTCAGACCTCGAGGCAAGAATTTGAGACAGAAGTCAGGCGGCATTCACTGTGTCATCAGGGCATGTAGACTTTTATAACTAATCGAATTACCGTATTAAAATCCAGCCACGCCAGAGGACGCTGCCTCTGGAAGATTTACCGGGGTCATTTCATCAGGCGTGTCGGCTCGCTAATTTCACTGCGAGCTTTCATTATCCTCCCTGCCTGCAGGAAACGCCAATGCCTCTTCTACTACCCTCTCCCTGAAGTCACGCATTTAAATTTTTTATCGTTCAAATTCCCTCTCATTTGGGTACAGCAAACTACCTCAGTCCGCGTAGCTCTCTCATTAATCATTTCAGGCAATACAATTGAAGAAATGTCCTGTCTGTATATGCGCTTTATAAATCCTATTGCTTTCTTTGTCCATAAAATACTACAAACTCGCGTGACTGGGTTGCATTTTTTCTTATCTTGCTGATTTTTACTGATAAGATTGGTATTTCTTTGCTCTCCTTTTAGTCGATATATGGTCTGTCGCTTGCATTATGGTGGAGCTAAAAACACGGAAACCGCTGTTTTGCGGCCTCAACCAAATTGATCAGGTGAAGAAGATCATGACCGTCGTGGGTAAACCCGACAATGAACTGATGCAAAAAATCAACAGCAGCAGTGTAAGTCACTATGCTCTCCCCCCACCCACCCGCTTCTGTGCCCCCACATACTGTTAGGCCTCACCATTGCATCGGCGTTGTGAGTCGCAGTAGTTGTGGGGCAGATGCCGTCACAAGTGGATTTTTGCATGTTTAAACGAGCTTTCTAGAGGTATTTTGGTGCGTATAGGTAGGTCCCCAACAGTCGTTCGTTCGAGTTCATCACCCCTACTATTTTGGTTCTAGGTGCCAACTCTATGACAGTATTGGCGTGCAGACGAGATTTGCGATACCAGATAAGGCAGTCGGTATGCAAGACTTTAAATCTCCGCCTGTTTAAACAGGTTTTCGAGAGGCATTTGGGGTACACGCGGGTCTCAGCGCCCGCTCAAATGGTTTATTTCAGGTTATTCCTGCCAGTTTGGCCCAAGGGTAGGGTGAGAAACAAGCCTCCTATTTGATGAGGATTAATGGCTGACATGCAGACGATATTTGTGCTACCATAAAAGGCAGTCGGCATGTCGCACCTGACTTCTCCGCCCTCCTCACCCCCGTGCTTGTACCACAAGTGCCTTCCCCATCCAGACTAAGATATCTGCTTCGTGCGCAGTTAGCCTGAGCTGTAGATCGTTCCATTATGTACTTTAAAACCTGGCAGGTCTCATCACCCCTGGTGAATCCCAGGGATGGTCCGACGCTCCAGCCTCTTTACGATATACAGTATGGCCCATGATTCGTTTATCGACTAGGGTTGTAATACTGATTATAGTGTAGTACATTCAGAAGTCATTTCAGTCAAGATAGGATGCCGACTTCTTAACGAGCCTCTTTCTGACCGTTACTGAAACGTATGCACTATAAAATGTAGCTACTTATGTAGTTTGCATGCTTACCATAGATATTGACTGCCTTTTTAAATTCAAATATATTTTCTGGGAAACATGTACGAAAAATTTTTTTCTTGTACTTATTTGGTAGCAAATTACGCCTTCCTTAAATGTCATACTTAAGGAAAGGCTATACCTCGGTTTTAGAAAAAATTCTACTTATGAGCTTTTTACGATTATGAGGTGTTAATTCATAATTTGGTATGAACTTATTAATGCTGTCTATTGTGCATACAGAATGCTCCACATCTATTGCAACATGTTACGAGGAATATGTGGCTTCCTTACCAAGACGTAGGCGAAAACGTACTGTTCATTAAACAGTACGTACACAGCACGCAGTTTGTACACCTGGAATTCCAGTGTAGCAGTCGGCAGGTTTCAAAATTATTCGGCGATTTAGAAACTTTTTTAAAACCGAAAGGCACTATTTTCTAAAGTATAAAATTTAAAGAAGGCGTAATTTGCTACCAAACAAATACAAGAAATAATTTTTTCGCACATGTTTTCCATAAAATATATTTGAATTAATAAAGGGTCGTCAAAATAAATGATAAACATGCATACTACATAAGTAGCCGCTTTTTACAGTACGTACTTTTTCTTAGTTGTCATAAAAAAGCTCCTTAAAAGCCGGCATCCTATCGTGACGGAAATGACTTCTGAATAGACTACCTGATAGTCAGTATTAGAACCCTACTCAATGCCGATTAGGGAGTGAGTATCAATCTTTCGCATATGTCGGCATTCTGGGTCCTACTGTGTACCAGTGACCCAAGTGGCATAGAGCTCCCGCCAGCTTTGATTTATGTCATTTGATGGCTGATTATGCAACTTGTCCTACACAACAATCACACTGCTGTCCCTCTTTTTCAAACCCTGCTGTCTAGATACTAATCATCCCTCCCCTTCCCATCCTGCAATTTCCTGTTTAGGCTCGCGATTTCATTAATAACTTGAAGGAACAGGAGAATAAGGAACTGAGGGACGTGTTTCCGTGGGCTTCGCCTGTTGGTAAGTACCTCCTGGTGGTTTACTCGGTTCTCTGTGTTCATTACAGCTTTTTTTGTTTCTCTAGTTCAATGTCCTTGTGCCTGCCCGGGCTCTGGGTAGCTGTCGTCCATAAATGTGACCTGATCATGTGTAAAAATACAGTTCAGGTGAATGAAACATTCTTTTCTCGGAAAGAAATTTGGACAAAGAAAAGTTAACGGGATGGTGTCATTAATCCTTGCGAGTCGCCTTGCCTTGTTCGCAGTGCAGGTGGTCAAAATAGTAATAAAACACGACTACTAGCTTATAAAAAGTAGTATAATGTAACGTAATGTGTGCATGCCTACCTTTGGCTTATCAACGATTTATAATAATACATAACACACGAAGCCACTTAAAAAAATAGGTAGATATTACAAAGTAAGAGAGTTCAGGTGGTTACTTATCCCCTAGTTTCACCCTTTTCGCTGCTACCCTCCTCTGTTAACGTGTTCTTATTCTGTTCTGCCACGTCTGCCAATTTCAGTGCTGGATCTCCTAGGAAAAATTCTGACTTTGGACCCTGACCGAAGACTTACGGCCACTCAGGCGCTGGCACATCCCTATTTTGCAACCTACCATGACGAATCTGATGAACCAGTGGCCGAACCCTTCACGGACGAACTTATAAACAAGGATAATCTCACTGTTACGGAATGGAAAAGTGAGTTACTGTTTTCTTTTTCGTGAGCGTAAACTTATCCTAATTTTGAGGAGGAAAAAGAGAAAGAAGATTCGATTGCTGGTGCAATACGTGTATCCGCCTGAAGTTTCGACATCCATCGCGGATTTTTTATCAGAGACAGGAGCAGAAAAATATAACTTCCCGTTTCTGCTATCGCTTTCTGCTCATGTCTCTGATGAGGTATCCGCGACGGGTATCGAAACGACAGGCGAATAACCGTTTTTTCCAGCGACCGAGTATTCCTTTTTCTCAATTACTTCCTGGGACTTGCCTGTTCGCTTGTATTGACAATTAATTTGGGCGCGGTGCCCTCCAATCGGCCGGACGATGGGAAAGCGTTGACTTTCGTGAGGCCTCAACCAGTTCGCAGATGCAGTTTCTGCACAGATATCTTGACACTAACGTGTTGCCTAAGTGTGTTATTTTAAAGCATAATTTCCCTGGTGAGATCTTGCAAATAGTTTGTTATATAAAAACTCCCGCTAAACACGGAGGCGGTGAGACTTGCAATGCTTCAACATGACGAAAGAATGATTCGTTTGATTCTCCAAGATTGCCACAGGCGGCTACCATCAGATAATTATACAAGAGAATCCTACTTATAGTTCATGTTTTGCTCATCGGACTAAATCGATTGGGTTGCTGATGTTTTGGACAGTTAGTCCGGCTGTTCTTTGTTGAAGCATATACCGACTTTATCGATCAGCAAATTTAAATTTGCGGCTGTATGTGTTGGCCGTGTGCTGATCGATTTTTATCCCTTCGCTGCCGGGCTTTCCGTGTAGATTTTGGCATAGATTGACGGCAGTTGGTGTACTGTTCCGTCTCCACGGTAAAGGATGCCGGTAATCCTGCTCCCTCTTTCAGTGGTTTCGTCACAGGACCGTCTTCGTTCGAAAATCGTGACTTCGGTTTGTCTGTGTCCTGTCCTTTACCTACGTAATGGCATAAGACTTTGTAGGCCTCTGGCAGGTCCAGCTGCCTGCTGACAGAGTTGCTGTCTGAGTAACATGACTCAAGCGTCAGTCTTTCCGCTTTTGAGGCTCCTCGGCCTGCGATGGTTACTCCTTGAATATCGAAGTAGTGGCTTTTCTCTCCGATATATGTTGCAAGCTGTAAGTTTGGGCCTAGTCTCTGGGCTGCCGCTTTGTGTTCGTGTAGGCAGGTCTGCAAATTGCGCCCTGTTTCTTCAATATAATTACAGTCTCCATCGGTGACACGTATTTCGTAGAAAACTGCTTAAGTTTCAGCAAGGAGCCGTCTGTCTTTAAGTGTGTGTGTGTGTGTCGTAGCCCGTAGTTGGATCAGGACTCCCCGCCGGAATCCAAACTGGGAGTAGTTGGGAGACGGAAAAAAGCCGCGACCTCGACCGGCTTGAGCCACAGGTCCGCGAGAGTGAGGTGGGTGCCTGGCTGAGAACTGCAGGCGAACAAATGAAGGCAGTCATGCGGCGAGACGCCGCAGTCGGGACAGCAGTCGGGTATGGATGGGTCAAGCCGGTGTTGGTACTGGCGAAGGAGCATGCAGTAGCCACTGCGTAGCTGCGCCAGGGTACAGTGAATGACCCTCGGGAGATGTCGTTCCGAGGCCGCAATTGGAGATGGATAGCCACCCAAAAGGACCGGGGGACGGTAACCTCATTTCTCCTCGACAGCGACTCTCTGGTGGAGACGCTGGAAGCCTGTCTTGGTGGCAGAACTATCAACAGGTAGATCCGCGAGAGACGAGGCAACAGCTTCCTTGTGGAGTGCTCGAATAGACGGCCGGACGTTGCGGCAGGGCTCGGGAGCGGTGCAACGGTGATGATTGAGATGGCCGGGTCGCGAACAACTCCACCAGAACTGCTGGCTAAGGAGAGTGTTGTGATGGGCGACCGGTAGAACAGAAGCCTCCGCATGAAGATGATCTATAGGCGACATTTTATAGCAACCCGTGATCGTGCGGTGGGCAGCGTTCTGTGCTGACTGGAGGTGGCGGAGGCTGGAAGAACTCATCGTAGGAGACCAGATTGATGCCGCATAAGTGAGGTGCGGCTTGGCCAGTGCCATGAAAGCAGTTGACAAAGTCTCTTTCGCGCAGCCCCAGGATGTGCCTGCTAGAGCCTTGAGGACCTTGATGCAGCGGCTTACTTTGCTTGCGGTCTCCCTGGCATGGTCTGCGAACGTAAAAAAGCGGATCAAAAGGCACACCAAGTAGTTTGGGCTTGCGGACGAGCGGTAAGGGCGCCCCATTGACGGTGATGATCGGGCGACATATTGTCGCCCGAGGTCGATGGGCTATGCCTACTCCAGGGGGTTGTAACAGTTGAGAGGCTACTTTGGAGACTTCTTTTATGTTGGGAATAGCCCTCGAGTTGCTGTTTTGCTGCCCGTCGTCTGTTCACTCGGTACTTGCTTTGATTGCTAAAAGAAATCCTATCCCGAGATTCTGACTTTTTCAAATTTGAAAATACTACCTGTATTTTGTGACCGCTTATGCAGAGAGGCCGCGAATTGACGAACAATGCAGAAGGATAATTGATGTGTTAAATCATCCGTGCAAAAGGCAGCACCAGTAGAAGTTTATGTACTAGCTGTTTGAGTATATTCATGTCGTTTTACTACCCTAAATAGAGAGGTTTGCAGTAAAATCCTCGCAATTGCCAGTTACCCTTATTGCTGTTTTTTCTAATTTAGAAGCAATCTGGGACCGTTTGCAGTCTTTCAAACCAAGACTCTCCTCCCTACGTCTTTCTTAACGTGTCCGGTGCGCCGCCGATTACCGGTGTCTGTTTCCCCCTCCCCTTTTGCCGTCCTGGATCCCTAACTTTCACCATGCGCCCAGTACTTTTATATTCTTTGTTTGTTTTTTTCGCCCGCACCCTCCTATTCCACCGCTGGCCTTTCATTTTAAACGGACTTGCGGTCCTAGCGGCCAGTTACCCCGATCTCGGTGGCCCTGCCCCGTCCCCGGTGCGTTGTAAAGTTTCCCCGTCTCTCTCTCTCTCTCTCTCTCTTTCTCTGGTCCTGATCCCACACACACCCATGGCTGTTTATCCATTTGTCTGATCAGGATATCCGCATGCGCTGTCTTCTTCTTCTTCGTCTCCCTTTTAATGCTCTTTTCATACACCCTTGTGACTGTGACCTCCACTTGAATTTTTCTAAGTGGGTCCGCCTGAATTGCGCTGAGTGTTGTAACGGAAGCCCAAGGCCGAGATATCACCGCCCTTGTAATGCCTTGTGTCAGTCCCCAAAGGAAGAACACGACAGGAAGTATGTACCAGCAGAAGTCTTTTTGTGTATTATGTTGTACGTATTTAAGAATCAAACGCGTGTAAACGATGTCCCTTGAGCCAATGAGATTCTCTCGTGAAATAGTGGCCGGTCCCATTGGCTGTTGGATCAGTGAGTGAATGTAGCTAGACATTCAAATTATCGATTGATTGTCCAGCTCGTGCTCAGGGCCATCGATAGCCTATTGTGGAGGTTGCTGTGGCTTGCAAGCTACTGCGTGCTAAGGCTGTTTTAAGGCCGTCCTAACACTCAGATCACTGTTTCAGGCCTGTTCACGCCTAAGTACATTGCCGGTGATAGATGGTCGGTTGAAGGCAGCAGGGTTTGCCAAAATTTGTAACGTAATGTGAGCTTTCAGTCTGCGTATCAGAAGCAAAAAAGGCGGTGGCTAAGTGTTACCACCCGCGCCTGGTACTAGTAATTAACATGAACGGTACCCAAGGCCCGTAAGAGGGAAAAGGAGAAGTCAATCGGCCAGAGAGAGAGTGTGTACTCTGGTAACGCACTCTAGCACAAGCCGTTCACACGGAAAGGCAGAGTGAATTTTAGGAGGAGAGCGAGAGACATAGGCCAATCCGCTCTGAGGAAAAATCGATAGTCACGGCGCGCTCTCGTGACAGCGGTGCAATTTGCGCTCGCGGGCGCATTTTCAACACTTAGACGCTGAATGGGGGATATGCAGCCAGGCAGAAAGGCACCTTAGGGAAGCCCCCGTGCGGAGAAGGTGGACGGACGATGCCACCTGTACGCGTGGACGGTCGTGAGATTTGTATACTTTGCGTAATGTGGAGAGGAGGAGGAAGAGGCATTGAGATGAGAAAGAGAGCTTCATTTTGAAGGTATATATCCAGAACTTTCAGCATGAACGGCTCCATTCTCGGCAACGGCGAATAAGGTAGGAAAAAAGGTCATAGAATACTTAAAGTTTAAAGGTTTACATGCTATCCACATCTGTATGATAGAAGCTTCGGCGCATAGTACGGGGAGACTTCGCAGCCATTAGTTCAGGGTGGAGAGGGTGAGCGACCTCACTAAGGATGCGATGAGGAAACTGCTTTACCGTTTTAAAATGTCGCTGCATTGTAATGTCAGCTAAAAAAACATAGGAAACACCGGCAGCTGAAGAGTGTATTCGGAGGATACGTTTAAGAATGACCAGGTCTCTCTTCAAATAAAGTTGGAAAAATAACTTAAGAAAAGTAACGAATGGGGGGGGGGTAGAATGCAGGCATCGATAAATCGCCAGATTAGGGTTTGTGGTGTGCGATATGAACGCAAATGACGGATATAATATAAAAGTTTACAAGTTTTCATAAAGGGTTTTCAATATTAAAAATAAAAAGGAGTTTAGATGCCAGAGTAACGTCACCGTACAGGAACGAGGATATCTCATTGGACAAAATGTATATGTATTCAGGACTGAGAGAGGGTCACAATCGAAGAATACACTTGACTGACTTCTGGTCGTTGATTATAAGGCCATTTGCTGACAACCATGATGAGACGTGGTCCGGGCCATCTTTCAGTACTTGGAGATGGATGTCCAACAACTATATAGCCACCATATATGGCGCACGAACATTCGTTTGGAGATCGTAGGACATCTATGTGAAGGGAGAGGAGGTGTGGGGATAGGAAAAACATTTGATGAACTCCACAGCTGTTGCGGCGGATCGTGGATTTGTGCTTGTCGGAAAGGATTGTAGACACGCGACCAAGTGGGTGGACTTGATGGAGAATGTGGAGGTGAAGAGGTCGATTAAATCCACCTGAAGTAAGTTAACGTAGGTGGGGGGGGGGGGCATTAGGCAACTGGGACACCTGAACACATGGGACACAGTTGCAGGCAGCCAGGCACGGCAGTGAACAAACACAGAAGGACGCATGGCGCAGCTGCATAAGCAGTGGATATTGGATCAGTGTACGTTGTCTCTGGTGCCAGAGGGTGTGAGAATATGAGATTGCTAAGGAAGACTATGTGAGGGGGAGGTGGGAGGGAGGGACGGTAGATTGGGTATGCCAACACAGACCGTGACTCTAGGGCACCGGATGATTAGAGCAGGTGCGGAACTCAGATCCACCACCACCGCCAAAACTAGAAAAGAGGGCGCCACCTGCACCCGTTACTCTGAAGCGTGTTAGATACATGTACTCTCTGATGAACGGCAGTGCGCCACTTTGTAAGAGTAACGTGAGGTTAGCTTAACAAAGATGGAGGACTGCCTGGCTAAAGGAAATGACGGACAATGGGGAGGTTCTTGGACACGCGAGCACGTTTCATACCATGGAAGTCAGAAAATGCGAGCAGCACACAACGATGGACAAACGGTAAGCCGGCCTTTGCGAAAGACGAAGAAAACTCTTCTCGATGATTGACACAGGTACGAGGGTACAGAAGGTGCCCATGTAAGTTCTTAAGCATGGAGAGGTCGGTCCAATGGGTCTGATAGACCGCCTCAGTTTATTAAATCGGTGCATGCTAATGCGGCGTTTACTGTATATCCAGTCCGCCTAGTAGAGGAAGGGACCCACGAAGTAAAAAAGGGTATATTTTAGCTGAAAGATTCAATTAAGAAGACCTACTGTAAATTATTAAGTAGGTTTTTACTGGTATTTACCGACAAACCGAGAGCACACTCACGAAGGTCTTTTCTGTCTCGCTGGACGTCATCAGGTGGTGGCAGCTCAACTCCAGTGTAGCAGCGGAAATTGCCGCTACACTCGAGTTTTTAACCCGCGTCTCGGGCCAGAGGCGAACGCTCTACCTCTGAGCCACGGGTTCGCCGTGTTGTCGGTTTGTGATCGGGACTAGATAGTAATGGGTTATTTTACACCGATCTGTTTCAGGATGCACGCACTCTGTTTTTGATTGTTCGTTTTGTGAGCTAATTGGAACCCCAATTATGTATGTTACTCACTAACTTTTAGTAACAATGGTATTTACCGACAAACGGAGAGCACACTCACGAAGGCCTTTTCTCTCTCGTTGGATGTCATCACCCATTACTATCTAGTCCCGATCACAAACCGACAACACGGCGGACCCGTGTGTCTCAGAGGTAGAGCGTTCTCCTCTGGCCCGAGAGACGCGGGTTCAAAACTCGAGTGTAGCGGCAATTTCCGCTGCTGCACTGAAGTTGAGCTACCACCCCCTGATGACGTCCAATGAGACAGAAAAGCCCTTCGTGAGTGTGCTCTCCATTTGTCGGTAAATACAATTGTTACTAAAAGTTAGCGAGTAACATATATAATTGGGGTTCCAATTAGCTCGTAAAACGAACAATCAAAGGTGCGTGCATCCTGAAACAGATCGGTGTAAAATAACCCATTACTAAATAGGTTTTCTTTAGGAACATAGAAACAACCGCGTCGCTAATCTCCAACTGCCCTGGTAATTACATGCCGACATTAATGCGCCTCTTATGTTTGTTAATTCTCCTCTCTTCTTCCCCCCCCCCCCCAATTTTAGAGGTGCCAAAAAAGGCGGTGGCTAAGTGTTACCACCCGCGCCTGGTACTAGTAATTAACATGAACGGTACCCAAGGCCCGTAAGAGGGAAAAGGAGAAGTCGATCGGCCAGAGAGAGAGTGTTTGTACTCTGGTAACGCACTCTTGCACAGGCCGTTCACACGGAAAGGCAGAGTGAATTTTAGGAGGAGAGCGAGAGACATGGGCCAATCTGCTCTGAGGAAAAATCGATAGTCACGGCGCGCTCTCGTGACAGCGGTGCAATTTGCGCTCGTGGGCCTTTCTGTAAGATGAATAATCGCCGCGTTAAAAATGACCTTGCTGTTATTGCTTCGGTGAAAATTCAAACTGATGTGTTCTCCAATTGCTATATCAATCAAGCAGTTGACAAGCTCTCCTGAAATTCTGCTGTTTTCGCGTGCTTGAAATTTACACCTAGGGAAAACTGCTTTAAAATAAACTATAGCTTTACAGCATTGCGAGTAATGTTCCATGGTAAAAAGTGTTAGGGTCAAGAACAGTCTTCTAAATATGGACCCTCTAAGTTGCCATTAGACTGAGTTAGAATCAGCGACAGTCGATTGGACAACAATGAATTCAGTCAAATCCGAGCGTTAATTGTTCGGTTGATTAGGTTGGATTATTTGACTGCAACCTTAAACGCTAGATGAAGGTTAGCGGAAGGAAGTTTTAATGAAAGCAATCTTTCGATCGTTGTTTTGCGGCAGTTGTCATATTAAATACGAAGGCTTAATATGTCGATATATATATATATATATATATTAGCATACGGTTTTCGTTATTACATAGTGACGTATTCCAGCCCCGTCGTAGCCCTGTCTACAGGCCCACCTAGTCCATTCTATCCCCGATTTTGAGAGGGCTATGCAAGACTGGTGCTGACAGGGTAAACGTTACCCTATGGCTGTATGCTTACTCAGACCCGCTTGAGCATTATGAAGGACTGATTTGGAGAATGTTAGATGTTTTGCTGAGATAATTTTTGTTGTCAGAATAATTGTTGAAAAAGTTTTTGATTTCTGATAGGTAAAGTCGTGGAAACATAAGAAGAAAAGAATGTTTATGCATATAATCATACCAAGTAAAAGTAGATAAGGAAATCAAGTGGAGTCATAGCGCATCGAGACAAATTCGTTATCAACATGTGCCGAAAACATCAGGAATTTACAGTCGGTTTCCTAGAACAAAAACAGTTCATACGACTGCACGAACTGAGCCGTAGTAGTCAAATAAGTCAGAAGGTTTTCTGCTGATCCTGGTCTAAAAGCATAACCGTTATAATATTAACTAAAGACTCTAGGAATTCTCAGTCTTTTTACTGACTTTGTTTGATCATACCTATCTACTCGAAAACAAACGTTTGCAAGGGGTTCCTCATCTTCATCTGAGACCCCCTCAATTTTACTGGTGTCCTTCAAGGCACTGTGCTAGATGCTGTTTTTTTTGCTTTACAATTATGATATTTCATTGAAAATTAAATATTCTCAACTTTATATTTATGCTAACGATCTCAAGGGCGTATTTTCCTCCTATAACACTGCGGATAAGTGATGCTTTAAACACATTCATTCGGATTGCAATCTCTTTCTGCGCGAAGCTTAACCTGGCATAGGTTTAAGCTCAACCAATATATTAGATTTCTCGTCGCACACCGATAGAATAACGGCCAAAACATCTCAGATTTGTGCCTTTAGTTCTTATAAGTTATACCTTCTTGAAATTATATCAAGATTTTATCCTATGTTTGCGCTTCCTATTCCTGAATACTGCTGCGTATTCTGCGCCAAAGTTCAAAAATTAAAAATTTCTAAAAACAGTCTACAAGCAGACTGCGACATGTCGGCGTGTTGTGTCGCATTTTTAAAAATTGCCACAATTAGATTTCTATTTATAAAATATAAGTAGCACTGTTTTTTAACAGACTAAAAAACTGCGGCCGTGCTTACGCACACACAGAGCCATGTATGGGCGTAGTCGGACCTAATGGGCAGTTGAAATCCTCACTAAGACAATGAGCAGACGCGTTGACTATTATAATTATCCCGTATGGACTGCACAGAGGTTATTTCGCTCAATGTATACACAGAATACTTGAGAGTGCTAACAGTAAAATCTGACTTTTTAGATTGCAAGTTCACAGGGACATAGACAAGTCCCACTGTCGAAATAAATGGGTTAATCACAAGTAAGCAGGTAGGCAGACGTCTTTAGTGAACAGTCTGAGGCAGAAATACCGTCAACAAAGTTAAGAGCGAGAATAAAATGACACTTTTTGAGTCCTTTATCGCCGTCAGCCAGACATGTCAAATGCGGTCATGGCTGAAGTAGGCTGGGAGGACTTTAGTCCTGCTCTAACTAGCTTTCTCAGGTACTCATATCTGGCCACCGTATGGTAGACTGAAAGGGTAGCAGGCAAAATGGAACAAGAATGGTCGGTTCTACTATCAGAAGGTGATGATCGACAAGCACGGATCGTTTGTGTTGGGCTTAAGGGCGAACGTTCAGCCGTCACAAAAGGCAACCTTAACGGTGCGCCCCGCGTAGGAGGTGCAGCAGCTGTGACTTGCTATACACCTACAGCACTCTCACCCTCTTCGCTCACCTTCCTCCGATGCCAAGACCAAGAGTTGGGTGCGGGCGACATGACTGACAGTATCCAAACTCTCCTCATACAAGCCCAGATTCCAATTACATGTAGCGGGATGCCGTGGGGAGAGGTGGTTCAGATCACAGATGCGTACGATAGAGAGCAAAATATCTGTAGTGGTCATCGCCTGCCCGACGCCTGGCCTTCCTGTCGTGACCATGTAGCGACCTTGTATTGCTAAGCCATGCTTTCCTCGGACGCCGCGGGGGCAGGCCATTCAAGGCAACCCTCTGTCTGGCTTACTGGCTAACCACTTCTCAAGGCCAGTGCACAAACTTCGGGTGAGTTGTTTACGCTCAGTCACTCCCAGAACCAAGATCTACTGTTTTAAGGCCGCAAATATTCCTATCACAGAAATCCGATGAGTACTTGCCGAACATACGTATACTTTCAATAAATTCTCACCAGGCCATTACATTTATATGGGAGGAAGGTAAATTGTTTAATGTAAAATTGAAGGTAAATTATGTTCAACGTTACAAGCAACTTAGTCCAGGGGATAGGGGTGGTAGCTGGGGTAGTAGCAAGCCGCTAATTAGGCGGCAATTAAGGAGAGACGGAAGGGAGAGAGTAGGCTCGGAAAAAAATGTTGGTAGCTAGGTGGCCGTTGGCCATGCTATGCTTGGGGCTTGCAGCAGGTTCTTCTGCGCGCACAAAATTGGCTTCCTCAACTGGATAGCAGTCCGAAGGAGCATGTACAGAAAGAAAACCTGGTCTGAACAATACACGAACTTTAAGAGTTTCGTACCCCTCCAACAGAAGCGAAATCTAGTTCGCTGCTAACGCAAAGAGCTAGAAAAATTTGCTCTGAAGACACTATCGAAGAGGAACTCAAGCAAATCCAGGAATTACTCGTGAGAACGGATATCCTGAGAGATTTATTACCAAGAATATGGCTGCCAAAGAAATAAAACCCACAACACTCACTGTGGAGAAGAAAACATTATTTCTCAAAGTGCCCTTTACGAGGAGACGCGGCAGGTGAACTCCTGAAAAGACGCCTTGACGAGGCTGTGTCACGAACTTTCCCAGCAGCGAGAGTTCGGCTACTATTATCAACTAGCCTGGTATCCCATGGGGAAGGTAAGGAAAGATTTCCGACTCAGACTACCTCCATGTGCATCTACTCCGTTGCTTGCTCCTGTGGAATAAGTTATATTTGTCGCACGAGTCGGCGCCTATCCAAAATAATAAAGGAACACCTCCCGCAATGGTTCAGAAAGGGTGAACTCAATACCACCATAACCATCAACAGCTCTATTCTAGCGCAGACGGTGGATTCCGGACATCAGATGGACCCCAACAAAGCCTGAAGTTTGATCTACAAGGTCCCACCAAGCTACCCTAAGTCACTGGGTCAGCGCCTGCCGGCACCAGCAGAAGCAACTGCTATCCGGTTGAGGAAGCCAATTTTGTGCGCGCAGAAGAACCTGCTGCAAGCCCCAAGCATAGCATGGCCAACGGCCACCTAGCTACCAAAATTTTTTTCCGAGCCTACTCTCTCCCTTCCTTCTCTCCTTAATTGCCGCCTAATTAGCGGCTTGCAACTACCCCAGCCACCACCCCTATCCCCTGGACTAATTTGCTTGTAACGAACGTACTTTACCTAAAATTTACCTTTTACTCCCCTCCCATATGAATGTAATGGCCTGATGAGAATTTATTAAAAGTATACGTATGCTCGCCTATTACTCTGCGGATTTACTGTTTGGTTTTGTTTGTTCGGACCCGCTGATCTACTTACCGGACTGCGCCTCCGGACTCCGGCCTATTCATGGCTGGGCTACACTAGTCTGGGAGTCACTTAACTATCACTTACATTCTACTCCTTTTACATCTTATTAACTTATCCCTAACACTCTGACCTTCCACGCCTTATCATATCTACTAGTTTATATTCGTTGGGATACGTTCCGTCGTCTTTTATCCGGCCGGTACATCGTATCCCACAACCTCAATCCGCCTAGACCTCAAGGTCGTGGTGGCCGCCAGACTTACTGGCGCGCGAGACACAAGCAGTCCATATCGATTTCTATTCACACGCTGTCCGACCAATCACAGGCCAATCTAGTCAATGAACGCACTCTCTCCGTTTACTGGCCTGACTGCTGTCAAATCAGCACTTGGACCATGGCTGGCATCCCGGCTGGTCGTTTTCTCCCAAGAAAGGAAAGTCTGTAGTGAGCACTGAGGAACCGTAAATCGCCATAAGATGCTTACAAACAGACTATGTCCAGAGAAGCACGTCCCTCAGTTCCTTTATTTCCTGTTCTCTCAAGTTTTTAATGAAACCACCAGCTTACACAGAAAATTGCAGGAGGGGTGGGGATTAGGGTCTAGACAGCAGAGTTTGAAAAAGAGGACCGCCAGCAGCACGATTGCTATGGAGGGCAGGCTTGATTATCTGACAACAAATGACCCAGATCAAAGTTGACGGGAGCTCTGTGAAACTTGGGTCACTGGTTTTTTTCGCAAAGAGGCTGAAGCGTGGGACCGTCCCTGATATTCACCTTGGATGCTGAAACCAGCCAGTGCTTATGGTTCATAACGGAACTACCTGCAGTTCAGGTTAACTGTGCACAAAGCACCCTTATCTGCGCATGTCTCAGACCTGTTTACGATTACCTATGACTAAGGATTCCCGACGGAATCCGAAACGTCAGGCGAATAAAACTTATGTGCCAGTGATCGCATCTTCGTCTTCTAAAGCAGATATTTTAGTCTGACGAAAAAGCACTTATGCTACAAGGGTGAAGGCGGGGGGCGGAACTTCCTAGTGTGGCATACCGACTGCCTTATATGGTACCACAACTCTCTTCTGCAGGCCAACCATCAAGCTTTATTAAAATAGGCGTCTTAGCAACCACTGTCATGGAGTCGGACACTTGAACCAAAATAGCGGGGAAGATTACCTCGAAAAAGCAGCTCTTTGGGACACGCCTAAACTCAAAATAGCTCTGGAAGGCTCGTTTAAACATGTAAAGGTCCACCTGTGATATCATCTAACCCTCAACTACTGCGACCCACAAGGCTGATCCAATCGCGAGACCTGAGAGTATGTGAGCTGCAATACTCGGGGCGCAAAAGCGGGTGGGGGTGATGAGCATGGTGACTAACACTGCTGCTGCAAGGTTTTGGCATCAACGATGTGCCCCTTAGGGTCCAACCTGGTGTACCTCATAGACTGTAACATGCGAACTATCGCGCCTACTTTGCGTATGTTTATTGTCGTGCCTGCCTCTGTGGTCCACAAGTTCAAGTGATCCAGGGCCCTATAGTTTTATCTCCCCATGCTAACTTACTTCAACTGGGTTTAATCAGCCTCTTCGCCTCCACGTCCACCCACGCAGTCGAGGGTTAAACATCCTTAACGGCAGCAGTAGCTTATGTAGCCCCACTCATTAATCCCTACAACCTGCACGTTTTCCTACGAAAACCGTGGTTATCGGGTTTTATGGGCGAAAATTAGGACACGCAGTGGAATATACTTGAATAAATGCTAAATGTATTTTAAATTTACGATATTTTGGAGTGTTGTTGAATTATATCTGCTGATTTTCCTAATTTGTATTATCATTTAACGTATTGCGGAAAAGCCCAATTATCATATTGCAGGTTTCTTGAATTTCCCGAAAAATTGAAATGGTGGTTATTAGGTCGTCTACTTCAACTTACCCGAGGTCCAGCTTACCGTTCTGGAGTTATTTTGGTATAGTCCGCGGCACGAAGCTCCGCGCACACCTTCAATTTACATGCGGAACGAATTCCCCCCAGCGCCCGCGGGAAGCAACTTTGAGTACATTTTTTTCACTGTACACTTACTTCTAAAAATTTTCTTCTCAGCCTATCCTATTTAACTACCCCCTAAAACTCTATAACCACCGTTGTTTCAGGACAAAATTCTGGGACTACGGGTATATGAGTGGGTCTTCATAAGCTACATTTGCCTCCTTAATAAATGACCTTCTCACAGTGCTTCTTCCTTTCCACATTGCGCAAATTATTCCCGAACGCTCATGCTAACAGGCTTCGTCACGCGCCTTTTGGCTTCTCATACGCAGATAAAAACTTCACACTTACTACTACAACCGATGAGTGCGATTAACCAATCGGCTACACATCTTTTACAAATGTCCGCACCCTTTGTTGCCTTCAACCGGTCATGTACCGCGGTCAGGCCTGCACCAGCGACCAAGCTACCTAAATCGCGACTCAGTCCTGCTAGCGTCACCACGCTCGTGTGCTAACAGATCACCGACGATTGCGGTTTCTGAAGGGTTTACCGACCAAGACTACCTTCACCACCGCTTGAGGTCCCTTTGCTTACGGCCATCGTATTCAGGCGCCCTTGTTCGTTCTGGTTCACCGCAGGTTTATTGAGGGGTTTGAGATTAATAAGGTTAAGACGTTTGAGATACGATCTTCCAGGCCCGATTTTCTAGGAGGAGAGAGAAGGGTTAGGAGACCAAGGTGATAGAACGAGTACACTATTTTACCCCTTGACAATGGGTTCGCCTGAGGGTTCGAAACGTCGGACAACTAATTACGTGGTCTCAGAGATCGCCTACACGTCTTCGAAAATACTACTCATACAATACAGAATAAAGGGAGTGGAAGTGACTGCTGAGACAAGCTTATGTATGCGCATCAGAAACCGCAGAAGGGAAATTTTGCATCTGTCTCTCTCTCTCACCTACGCCCATTCTAGCTCAAGTCATAGCCCGAAAATGCAAGTCAGGTTCTGTACGCTACTGCCTTTGCCAATGTCTCTGATGGAGGATCCGCGACGGACGTCGAAATGTCATGCGAATAAAAGTTTTGTCCCAGCAATCGTATCTTCCTCTTGTTCTCTCTAAGATCAGTGTTTAATGTTGAGCTTCATCAAGCAAACCTACATGGGAAGAAAATCGGCAGAGGTCAAAGGCAAGGTCACTTCCGGTAGGAATGAGCTAAATATGCAGAGAGCTGTACACCTTTTTATCCTTTGAAAAAGGACGCGCGTGAGCGTTTGAAACGTCGGGCCTATAAGGAGCCGGTTTTAGATAAGGCGTTCCCGTCTACCATTCAATTACCTGGGCCTTGCACCTTTTCAACTATTCAGCGTTCAGTCCGTTTTCTGGTCGGATCTGGTCCACAATGATTTCCAGCGGCAGTCACCGCATTCAGGATGGTGTCCAGACAGATTGAGGCAAGAAATAGAAATAAGGCTAGTCTACTAACGCAGGAATCTAATTGGACGCATTTAGATCATGCCAATGTGGATTGAGTGCAGGACGGAGAGGCACGGTGCGCACGTTCGCCAGCAGTGAGGGCTCGCGCCTCAGCCTGCGCCTGGCCCTAAGCACGCCAAAACCTGCCTTCGCGCGAGGCCTTACGTGCGGAGTGACCTCGTCTGTGGCGTCACGAGTTAGGAAGGAGTCGAGCTACACTGCTACTACCGGTACACTAAATGCCGTCGGTTGGACGTCATCGTTGATCCTGTAATCTCCACTATCCGCGACAACACGGTTGACTGTCCGACATCATTCACATACGACCAGTATATACCCAGCCTTTTCCATTTAATTTGGCGCAAATTATCCAAGACAGCCGCCGCTGCAAGCGTATAGATGTTCTACATCCTTCCAGCTACCCTGTTTGTAGGGAAACAGTGAGGACTTCCCAACAGTCTTTATTGATTTCCGACCCTAGTGGAGTTCCAAATATTTTTGCATAGGACAGTCACCAGTGCATCCTACCACAGTTGATCTGGAATCTCCAGTGGTGATATGTGAAGATCATTTTCTCTCCAACATACTTATTATCGTTTGAAGTGCCTTAAGAACGATCACTTATACCCTTGTAGTTTGTTGAACGAATCTTTGGCCAGACGGCAAAGTCCTTATAAAAGACTGGCGCCCTTGAAAACTTCCCTCCTAGGTATCCCTAGCGCAAGGCTTTGATCTTTGTTCGAAGAAGAAGAAGAAGGAGGAGAAGAAGTACAATGCTATATTGAGGATTTAACAAACCTGAATTTTCAGCAAAAATTGCTCTATTCACGGAGAGCAGAAGGTTAAATAAATTAAGGGTCATTTTAAAAGGACAAAGGTAAAAGGTCATGTAATACTCACAAGTCAAGTTTTTCACGACATTCACATCAACTATGGAGACAGATCGTCTTTCAACTTATCCATTTCCGCTTCTTCACACGCGTTTTTCTTTGTGTTATCATCCTACAGAGAATTTTCAATTTCGCTTAATTGTATATGCGACAGATTGGCCTCATTTGACAAATATTGGAATGTTGATGTGTTGTAGATAAAATAACTTGTTTTCGTGCATTTAAAAAGGTAGCAGTGTAATGTAAATATGACATCATGATCACCAATGCAGACAAACAAAGCAGAGGATTAGAAAGCATGGTATAGGATAATAAATCCCCAAGTGAATGGAGAGCAAAAAAATTGGTGGCTCAAATTCGAAAGCCGCGTCGTTGTTCAATGGAATCCTGTTGTGATGCGGTGACAGTCAAGCTGTTTTCAGGGTTCACGCTCAAAACTGTACGACACTGCGCAGCCACTCGGCGTGTGTTTGATCCGCCGACCAACGCGTCCTTGGCCGTGCACGCCGAAAACACCAGGAAGGTAAGCTGAGTTCTTGTCCTTGCATTCGTGCTCTCGATCTTTCGCTCTCCTCCCTTTCACTCGTTACTTCTCCCTTTCCCTCATTTTGTCTTCCTCTACCCTTGCACAACCTACTCTATCATGCTAATCTCCTATCTGTTTTCCTTTTTTGCGTTGCGCCTATCCTAACTGAGGCAACCGACGGCTAGGTGGTTGCCTGATGCTGTGGTGGGAGAGAGTGAGGATGACCCTCGGCGCGCTTCTCTCCTCACAACAATAAATATGAGTGCACCGGAATCTATCACGGTGCGCTAAAAGCCGTGGCTTGGAGGGCTTGCCAACTGACGGGAAAACTCAGGCCACCTAGTTTTCTGCTCGTCTAGTACGCGTGTGTGAAGAGGTGGAGGACTGAGAGTCAGGCTGCAATGGCTCCTTCTTAATGTGACCTTTATTGCGTACACGCGCACGCGGGAGCCTACCTAGCGAGTTGACTGAGTCAAGGGTGCGCGGGTTGAGTAACTATCGCACCGGCCACCTACACCCTCCATCATCCCCTGTCTTATTGATTGTGTTTAAACCGGAACTGGAGGTAGGAGCGGCGAGCGAGTGGGCAGGTTCCCCGCGAGTCTTCTTTAACTCCTGTTTTAATTCGCGGTAGTTCACTGTGTTGCTTTAGCCTACTGTAGCCTTCGTGCAGCCCAGCTTGCCTTAGTTTCTGCCTCGGCTTGCTTCAGCGTTTGCTGCGGCTTGTTGGAGCACGCGGTACCCGTCGTTGAAATCGACGGGGGAACTGTCGTGTGTGTGTGTCAGGGCGGCCAAGTCCTGCTGTAGCGCGCACAGACGGATTCATTGGCCAGTCAGCTCCTGCCCTCTTTCCACATCAGGCGACGGGTCAGCGAGGTGGAAGCTTAGTATTGGCGGGTTTATTCACAGCGCACAACTGTCCGACGTGCAATATGTTTGGTGTGTATCGTAAGTCAATCGGCTACACTTCTAACATCTAGAACATCAATTCTAACGTTTATTGGACCATTATAAAGGGTTCCAAATATTATAGAAACGTTATGTAAGAGAAAGCGTGAAATCCATTGGAAAACTAAAGGCACTGTGCGCACTTAGATAGCTTAAATTCTTCAGTTAATTTAGTGAAATCTTCAGGAATACGAACATTTAATCGTCCCGACCAATACTAATGCATCCCGTGACCATGTCGGCTATCATGGAGGAGGACCGTGCTTGCGAGAAAGCTGCATTTCGTGGTCGATAAGGCACACTGACTCTTACAATGTGAGGAAAAACCCATGCCACGGCAAGGAACAGCTGGAGTCGTCTACCGGATCTGGTGCAGTTGCGGGCAAAGCAATTATGTCGGAGAAACTAGCAGACTTCTCAAGAAACGGATTGCCGAACACGCGACAGCAGTGCGATGAAATGAGGCCAATTCTCACGTTGCGGCCACTCATTCAAATTTGATGAGGCCGAAATTCTCGCAAGAGGTGACAATCGAGTGACCCAAGAATTACTTGAGTCATGGTTCTTGGGCCTCCAAGCCATCAACAAGTTCAACGATTTGCCCAATCTACATTCGGTTCTGAGACTAAATTTGGTCAACGCAAGTCGCCGCTCGTGGAATAGACAGGCCATTCCACCTTCCATGCCAACACCGCAGGGCAAGATGGTCAGTGCTGAGGCAACGAATCAGCGCACACTCAAGGCATTTATCGATTATTTTTTCTGAACGTTTAAATTTTACGGCAAAACCCTGGGCACTGTTCTGTGAGAATGTACCTGATGATGAATCCGCGCTGGATTTCGAAACATCAGTCAAATAGACATATTTTCCCAGCGATCGAGTCATCTTCTACTTCTCACAGGTAAAATACTTAGGCCAGGATAAGACCGAAACAGTGATCTGAGCACAATTGAGACAGACACACTCAGAAAACTAAATTAACGGTCAAAGTCACAAGGGTGTATGGATAGGGTAGTAAAAAGCAGACAAAAAATAAGAAAGTGTATGGGGACATCCTGATCAGACAGATGGACAAAGGGTCATGTGTACAGAATTGGTGCCAGAGAACCGGGGGAAATTAACAAGGCATCAGTGATGGGGAAGCCACTGAGTTCGGGGTATTGGGGAGCTCCAGAAGTCCGTTTATTATTAAAGACTCGTGATGGAGAATAAATAAAACAAGAAAACATAAAAGCAATGAGCGTATGATAAAAGCCAGGATGCAGAAAGACAGCATAGAAAACAGACGCCGGAGCAGCGGACAGATTACGAACGACTTAGGGAGGAGAGCCTTGGTTGGAAAGACTAGTACGTATGAGGTTCCAGCTGTACTTCAGGTGGTAAAAGAAGGGATGCAAACCCCTCTATGTAGGGTACGAAAAGGACATTACTATACAGCCAGTACATAAACTTCTGCTGGTGCTGCCTCATACACGAATGATTTTACACACCTGCCATTTCAAACTGAACAAGTTTGAAATTCTCCATGTCCCTACCCCAGCGAAACTCCTGTCCGACCTGCAAAATGCTTGTTTACCTCTTTTGAAGGCTGCCCCCTTCCTCCCTGGAATGCTGACTGCACATGACTGAATAATCCCTCCCCTCGGCCCCTTCTTTCGATTTTCGCATTTGAAACTTTCACATCGCCACCTTTCACATGGAGACCACCGCGAAGTGACATGCCAGCTGTCCGTTTCCCCTTCCCCCTTCTTGACACAGCTGCCGCGGCTGCCCCGAGAACCACTCGTCCAGCCATCGTCCGCAGCTGACGCATTACTATGGCCTCTGTTCACGAACCCCTCCACCGTTCGTGCTAGTGTTTCACACAAATCCTGTCCCGTGAAATCATATTCAAGGGCGGCCACACAAGGTTTCTTGAAGCTAATTTCGTCCTACGTGGCGTTATTCTTGAAATTGTGTCGTTCCCTCATACAGCAGTCGCCAGTTATTAAGCCCACGGTTAATAGGGCCAGCCGCATATTAAGCCCAAATCAGCTTGGGCCAGAATTTTACACAGTTAAATCCACCGGCTAATAAGCCCAGTCGCCGGCTAAAAAGCCCAGTTTGCCAACAGGATAGAGCGAGATTCTCATCTCTCCACACTCTGAAACGCGGCCTACAGGCATCAGGTTTCACAAAATTAGACGATTTCTGATGCCTGGAAAAAGACATCAAAGAGCACTTGCGAGTGAAGTTTCCTCCGAAATAACTAACACTAAACCGCTTTTTTTAAACGTGTTGCCAATCAATTTTTGCTTTTGCTGTTACGTAAAATGCAGACAAATAGCATTCTTTTCTTGTACACAACCAAACTCTACACATAATACAGTACGTATGTAATGTAAAGTGCCTATCCTGCGTTTGCTACTCAAGAACTACAGGTTGTCCACGAAGTCTGGGTACATAAGGGATAAATAAATACCTTTAGAACAAAACAATTGCATTTAATTATTATGTTACGAAATTATATTTTCAATATGATTTCCATTATTTTCTATGCATAATTCGATACGCCTTGCTAAATTCTGGTGAACTCGATTGAATAGGTGTACCTTGCCGTCGATTTCAGCGCACTGACTGATAATGCGTTCTCTCAAGTGGTTTGGATTTGCAATCTTCATTGAGTAAGCTTTCTCTTTGAACATACCCCAGAAAAAAAAATCAAGGGGAGAAATGTCTGGTGAACGAGGGGACCAAATGACCTCTTTTTCTAATCCAGTTAGGAAAACTTCCATCCAGCAAATCTCTAACATTTGTAGCAAAATAGGCAGGGGCTCCATCCTGCTGAAACCAGTCCGGAAGTCCCTCCGGTCACTCGAACAGCGTGTATTGAGACACAGAGCACGTGAAAGCAGGCAGAGCGAGTCAGCAAGTCAGAATGCAAGAGTGCAAGTCAGTCACAGAAAAAGGCTTGAGGTTATTTATTCAGTGCGCATAGCGAGGAGGCGTCAGTTTTCACGGTCCAATCAGATAGGACGGAAAATCGATAATTATTGGCGCGCTGTTAAGCCACCGCGTGGGAATTTGCGCTGCAGCTGCGCTGAGAGCCTAAGCGTTATTGATTAATCATGGGACTTTGCCGTCCCGACAAAAATAACATCAATAAATAAAATATTAAACTTCCTATGCACCCAAACTTTGTGGACACCCTGTAGGACGCTCCGGTTAGTGCGGCCGCCGCTTATTAAGCCCAATTCGGTCTGGGGCCGAAAAGGGCTTAATAACCGGCGACTACTGCATTAAATTTACCAATTTCATTCCAAGGACAAAACCATGTCTCCTGACAACATGTCCTGTCTCCTGTTTGATCCAATGTCGCAGGTTGTAAACGGTTACAAGGTCTATGCGTTAGGTGTCTGACCGGGCAGTGTTGAGCCACGTTTTCAGTTGACCACGATGTGAGTATCTCCAGTTTGCACAACGTGAGGAATTCACGCCCAATCTGCAGAGGTCTGTCGATGGCTGAGGCAGGACATGGCCAAAGCAATGCAATCGGCGATGCTGGATTTCTGATGCTAGACTTAGTAGATTGAAACACCTGCGAAATAGTTAGACAATAGAAATTCAATCCTACCAGAAAACTCTTCAGAGGAACCAAAGACGCATACAGAGAGGTGAATGACATTAAAGCCAACTGAGAAAACTCCCACTGTTTTCCGATTCTCATTCCTCCAGACAACGTAAGCGCCGATTTATCCGGTCAGTGAGCAGTATTCCCAGCAACATCTGTGAACGTGTCGTAATAGATTCAAATACAAGAGGTTACTGAAATGGATCCGACAAAGCAAAGGGAGACCGAAATGGCCATTGGTAACGGTTAGCTCGACCTCCGTCGTAAAAACCGACTGAATGAACCCGGATAGATGCTCAGCCTTTGCTTTGTTCTCGCAAATTTTGGCGCTGTTATCCGTTTTTAACAACGAGGTGGGGTCTCTATTCCAGGTACATCGCCTAATGTAGTTGTAGAATACCTGCGGATTTCTTACTGCACGGTTTATTAGGCCACTCTCGAAGCTTTGGCAGGTTTTCAGTACAAGGCCCTTAACCCTATTTCTCTGCGCTTCGTACTTGTTATGCGACTCTGTGGTCTTCTCTCTCCGATACGTTTAAAGCAGCTTTCTTTTACAATTTACCTCTCTCTTCAGTGTGTTTATAGGCCACTGGGACCTATTTGTGGTGAACGTTTTCGAGGTGGGTTAGAAACCAGTGATTAATCCGCGTAATAAGGCCTTAATACGAATTCCCGATCGTCTACTTTTGCTATTAACCATGTTTCTGTTATACAGAACACGTTTGGTTCCACTTGGCACATAGTAATCATAAGCTCGTCTAATTTAGAGATCAGGCTTTGTGCATTGGTGTACATGCACTTTAGTTTTCTTCCCTCGTAGCATTTCGCTAGCGTGATGCGCTTCAGCAGTAGACGTAAAAGGTGAACATATTTGTGCTTCACATGATTGGCTGATCATTAATGCTTCTCCCTCCATGCGTACGCGTGTTACTGGTACGCGCGCACCATTTCATGTCGCTGTCTGCCTTGCCGTTAACTGAAGTGTGCGCTGATTGGTTTAATATGAATGTCCGCGCCTGTGGGTGTACGCATAGGCGTGCCCAGTGGTTACATGGACGCACCATCTACTTGAGCGCTGATTGTAGGCTTTTGCTTGTACGGTGTTTCCCACCCAACGCATGTGCAGTGGTTCCAGTGGTGCTCGCGTACACTTCCCCCCCCCACCAAGTTTTGGGCATATGCATAAGCCTACGGTCCTCCCCCTTCACCCACTTTTGCTGCCCTCCCCAGGTGACTGCGTGTTTAAAGTAGGTGGCGGGCCGGCACGACGAGTTATGCTGCCCCGCCTCCTTTACCTGCACAGCCCTTCCCCGCGTGAACCTTCCCCCCGACTACGACTTAAAGATTGCAGAAATCAATGCAGCCGGTCCCACGATCAAAAGCTGTTTCGTCCGTTCTCACCACCGGGCCTCCTAAAGAAATCACTATCACCAAATCTGACCCGAATTCCGACCATGTGATGAGTGCATTCGCCTGCCTAGCCCACAGCCATGCCGTCCTCTACGCGTGGGCCTGGGTGCGCGCGCCAGTGAGCGCGAAATAAGGGGGGAGGGTGAGTGAAGTTACTGGTAGGGGGAGTGTGGCGTTCGCGCGGCTGGGTACCGGTTAAGTTGACTGAGAGGCGTAACCAGGTGTTCGTCGTGGCCCAAGCAGCGCGTCTCATAAGAACGGATCGTTACTTTCTGCTGATAACGGGTGCGCGCACTCTGAAGCCATACGAGGGCTGCGCAAAGGGGGAGGGGGTTGGAAAAACTCTGAGCAAGCGCGCACGCGTTCGGTGCGTACGTTCGCGTGGGGACACAGAACGGCGGGGTAGTGAATTATTGGACATTTGGTGAACGTCCGTAGCGATCGCTAGCGATTTGTTACATGGGTTACTCGGCTTGTTCGGGTAGTTTTTTCGTTTGGGCTCAACCCTCCCCCTACTGTGTCGACTGCATAAATTATCCGGAACAGACCTCTCCAAGGTGAAAACAATGGACGTTGAATCACGTGCTTGTTGTAAATAACCAAGTTTTAAAGCGCGGTCTCAACATAAACAACATTCTCTGTAAAACGTAGGCTTTTGACCGTGGTCTCATTAACTTAACTAAACGCACGAAAATTAACAAAAAGATTATCGTAAACAAAAGAAGACAACAATTTAAGTACCAAGCTTGAGACGCACGATAATCCCAATAACACGGTCGGGTCGTATTTACGCCATTCGGCAGTTAAATGACCTCCAAATGGTCATTTAAACAAACCATGAGTTTTGTGAACGATAATGCAGGGTGTCCCAAGAAAATGTATACACGTTTTCTGATTTTTAAAATTGGTGTTTATCATTATCTCATTATTAAATAAATTGGTATTTATCACTGAATGTTCTCAAAATGACGCCCGTTCTGATCATGATACTGCTGGCAACGCGAAGCAATGGAATCGCACACACACATAAACAATTCCTTCGGTATTTGGATGCATTAATGTCCATAGGCTTCTCTCAATTCAGCCACTGTTGCTGAATCAGTTGAACGTGTCTCTGGCTGTGGCCCGCACCAATCCTTTTACCAATGTCGGAACATATGTAAGCGCTGTAATTTGCATTGATTGAACAGCTTTTAGTTATGTGTCTCTTAAGTTGCCTGTATATCGACATATATAGTAATCGACGACTTAAAAACAATAATGTTTTTGCTTGTAGTCTTCTTCTGACCAGGAGTCTGCTTGACTTTGCTCATTGCTTTCACTTTAGCGCTTCTCCCTTTTGCAGGACTCAGGGGCAGCAGTCCTACCGACCACTGAGATAACGCACGTTAAAATCGTTCTCATATGTGTTTTGCATCTCGGGCGACTTCACACATCATCCAATCATACTTACAAATTTGCTTTTCCTATTTACCTAAAAATGCTTATTCCGGTGTTCATTCCAAGGGTATTTCCACATCAGCTATATCCATATCTCTTTTAGATATCCCTATTAGCCTTTGTTTCTGACGTTTCTTACGCCGAGACTTCTGTTTAAATTGGTAGGTAAAGTGTTTAGGCAAAAGTATGCTATGTAATCCCCTCTCATATGCCCCTAGTTCCAGCATTTTTATCCTATGAAAACGGTGGTTATAGGGTTTCAGAGGAAGGGGAAATAGGATATATAGAGAAGAAAATCTTAAGAGGTAAGTGTTAAGTGAACAAATACGGTTGAAGTTGTTTTCCGCGGCCACTGAAAATAAGTTGTTTCGCATAGAATTTCAAGATGTGCACGGCGCGATGCGCTACCGACTATACTAATCTCACTCCAGAAAGGAAGATAGACCTAGCTAAGGTGGAGTAGAAATCCTTCTAACCACCATTTCTATGTTTCGGAAATCTTAAGAAACCTGCAATTTTATTCTTGGGCTTTTCCGCAGTGCGTTAAACGATAATACAGATTAGGAAAAGCTGCACACATAAATAAACAACACTTCTTAATACAATAAAATAAAAATGCATATGGCAGTTATTAAAGTATATTTTACTGCGTATCCTAATTCCCCACCCACAAAACAATATAAACAACGTTTCTGTAAAAAAAATGCTGGGAATCGGGTTACAAGAATGGGACCACATTAGTTAATCTTGCCAAAATAACCCCTGAGTATTATTTTAAGATGTGACAGCGCAAAGTTTCCCGCTGCCGGCTACCATTTGGCTGCAGATTCACCCCCATTGTCCTCAGACTTAAGCCTACCATAGTGTTTGGAGTCCGCAAACACCATTGGAGAGACAATATTATCAGTACTATGGAATTATCCATAGGATTAATTCGGAGGCATATAATTAGCCTAAGAACCTCGCAATCTTCTGAAACTGATGGTATTTTGAATTAAGTTATGAAGAGAGTGTCGAGCTTTCTCCGATTACTAAGGCTTATTTTCTCCGTCTACCCCTTAAGCGAATTCTTTCCTGAGTCACAAAGGACATCTTTTATTCTTCCTGTCTTGACGTCAGGATCTCGTTCGTACGTAAATAATTATCGAGGCGTTCAAAAACCTCGGTTCTTGCCACTTCCTTTTCTAATGACCAGCAATCAGCGGTTCTGATCTACTTTGGCCTTAGCATAGCTTTCGATATGATTCCCCATACACATTTCTGGTGAAACTGGAAGCCCTCGGCATTTGGTCTCCTATTCTCAACTTCATTGGTTCCTATTTATCTAACTACAGCCAGAATGTCTTACTAGCTAATAGCTACTAGACGCCTCAGCTGATCACGAGTCCGTTTTTCAAGGAACGATCCTCTTTTCTCTTCTATTCCTCTTTTCTACATTCTCTACATGAATAAAATTCCACCATGCTAAAAAGTTCACAAAATGTAATTTACACAGGAAACCTTCAGTGTACTTAACTATTTTCAAACGACAGGACATATATTTGTGTTGATAAAATGAACGGAGACCTATCTGCTCTATTACGTTCGAGCGCCACCTGGCATATGGTGTTTTTTCCATCAAATTGTAGTTTCGTGGTGGTTGTCCTTCCAAGATCACAAGTCAATATTTCCCCTCGCTCCTCCTAGGAAAATTCTACATCGATATCCCCCATCAATTATGATCTAGGATATTGTGGCTGCAACCGTTCGTAAACAATTTTTTTCTGCACCGCTGGAGTTATTTTTCTTGCGAGGACGATCTTTTGAAGTCGGAATTTAAGAAGATTTTGTTTTACAACCAATTCTACCGAGACGCAACCTTTTTAAGCCGAACACAACCTCTTCAAACCAGCAAATTCGCGGCCTAGTAAAAGAAATCGTCGAGATCAGAATATTCTCGAGACCTTCAAAGGCTGAGTCGTTGCCCAATATTGAATACACTTTTTCAAATAAATTTAAAGTGCTTATTAAAAAATAGCTACTGTATTTGTTAAGTTCCCTCTGATTATTTGTCGTAAGTCATAATCTGAAAATCATATCAACTGTTTTTTTTCTGAACGTAATAACTAATACAGTTTGTTAAGCAATTTTAAGAGATTTTAATAACCAGCTACGGTAAAATCATATAGGCTGAATCTTTTATAAATCATCTTTCTTTTAAAGCAGATTTTAATCAAAATTATGAGAACGAAAATTATAGCTCATCGTAAGATATCTGCTCCCAGACCCAAGCGGTGCCTGACCACGCCTATTAGTCAAGGCCTTGATATCAACAGACAGCCAATTGTCAAGGCTAAGCAAATTGATTTATCTGCATTACAGAACTGTAATGACTTCATGATGAAGTTTGGTTCTGTTTTGTCAATACTAGGCAATCTGTTTGATGGTAAGTTATCAGATGTGCCCTCACAAGATTGTAAAAAGTTAGACTCCCTCGTCGATCTTAAACCACGGAAGCTTTTGATAGACAAAAGCGAAGCTTTAACTTTATACTAAAAAATGCCTCCATATTAAGTCGCCCTTTGGATATTGCAAAAGATTTTCTATGTTCGGGTGGTTTCAACTACAAAATTGCAGAAGCCAAACGCCTCCAATCGTGTAGCAAAAACCTGCCCATCCTAGTTAAATTGTTTTCACCGATCGAGGTGGACTTAAGCTTTCCTCAACGAGGTCACATTTCCCGATATTTAGAAATGACTAAAAGTTTCCTCTGTCGAGATCTTACACCAATGGAGCGAAGAAATGCGGCTCTCCAGTCCAAAAGACCAATGACTTCTCAGCCTACTATTCCTAAATCTGTTCGTAGTCCCGATAAGGTAAATTCACTCGCTAATCCTCCCCCCCGCATACCTGGCCATACACCCACTAACGTCAGTGCACCCGTTATCCCTGCCTCCCAGAAGTCTATTCATAGTCCCATAACCGTCAGTACACCCACTATCCCTTCCTTCCGAATGTCTAGTCATAGGTCCATAAACATCAGTGCACCAGTTAGCCCATCCCTCTTGATGTCGGGACCGTCAAGGCCCGCCGCTCCGTCATCTACTACGATTAATACTAGTCTAAATGCATTCTCTGTCCAACGATCGATAAATTCCGCCACCTCTAACTCGGCAACAAGTTCATCAACAATGTCGCCAACACCGTCGAAAGCGTTTAGGCAGAGCGCTTCACCACCACAACCTAGCTCATCTTTTGACCGTGGGAGTCATATTATTCCCCCGTATAATGCGTTATTGAAAACGCCGGGCCCGAACCAAGAAAAATTTAATTTGCACGGCAATAACCCAAACTGGTATAGTTTTAAATCTAATCGGAGTTGCCGTACAGGACATTCACTGATTAAGACCACTAGTCCTTACGCGAGCGGCCCCAACACTAATTTTATGTCACCGTTCCCCCCTATCAGTTCCTTTACCCATCCTCTACCACCCAAACCTGCTAACTTCTACATGTCTTCTCGCCTCCCCCCATTCCTCCCAAACGCCCCAGAAGCTTATTTTGGTTTATCCTCTCCCCATTTGTCTCTGCCAGAAAGCGAGGCCCCTAGATATCTCAGACCTTATCAGCCATCCATTGTTGGCTACCCGTATGCTAACAGCTCCATACCCGTCAGTACTTATTCCACAAATAATAACGGCCTACAGTTTGCCTTCCCACCCTCAAATTATGTTTTATGAATAACGATAGCCATAGTCCTGTCACTCGAGATGATGCCCGATGTTATATGCATAACAGAATCTTGGACCCATTCAATCATTCCTGACTCCTCCCTTATCATAGACGAGTATGATTTCTATCGTCACGATCGCATTCGTAAGCGTGGTGGTGGTTGTCTTCTCTGTTTTAGAACGTCATTTAGGCACTTTCCGTTTTATCTAAATAGCACGTCCTTCTCTGGAAATTACTGTTTCGCCTCTATTATCCTGTCGCCCCAGCAAAAGGCGATTATCGGATGTGTATATAATCCTCCTAACTCTTCATCTGAAGAAGATGCAAATTTGTGTGAAATATCCAATTTTATTTCAGAATCCACTTTTGAAGTTAAAATTATTGCTGGAGATTTTAATTTTCCTGAAATCGACTGGCTTTCAAACTGTTGTCCACCTAGATTTCAGCCTTTCCTAGATACCATTAATTTTTCTAACTGGTCTCAACGGGTTAGTTCTCCAACAAGACAGAATCATATCCTAGATCTGATTTTCACAAATGGTATTGCCCCTGTCTTCGTTGATTTTAAGAGGACATCTTCCAAAGTGATCACACATTAATTCACTGTTGCCTTCCGCTTCCTTCTACGGAAAAGGCTAGTGCTAGTCGTACCTATCATGCGTATGACCTCGCAGATATTAGCTCAATCAACAATTTTCTTGACTCATTAGATTGGCAGAGCCTCTCTTCCATTAACGACGCTGCATATCTTTCTGAACTCATGTCGGTCGTTTCTAATAAAATGCTGGAATTTGTGCCCACTAAAATTTCAAAACCCTACACACCAGAATCGACCGTCCCTCATTTTCTTTTGCCCAGACTAAAGAAATTGAGGAGGCAGCTTAAAGATAGATCTACTAGTTCGCTGTCTGTGCATCTTGGGATCGCAGAGATCTTCGAATTAGCGTCAAAGATTCGTCTTGCGCGTGACCAGCACAGGGAATCTTGCGCCCTGAGCGAGTCAAACTCTGCAAAATCGGTTGCACAACTGTTTCGTCGTAGGTCCTCCGCAAAACGAGGAATCGAAATACCCCCATTGCTCAATGAAAATAAAACATTTGTACTAGATGAGTCTGATAAGGCTGAATTATTCAATGCTTTCTTTGCGAAGCATTTTACGACAGAAATCGAACCGATCCCGTCGTTTCAACCATACTCAGACAATACTCTCGGAAACATTGATTTCTCCATAGAATTAATTCGAAAGCATATAATTTGTCTAAAATACTCGCACTCTTCGAGAACTGATGGTATCCCCAATTCAGTTATCAAAAGAAGGTCGGCCTTTCCTAAATTACTTAGCCATATATTTTCAGTCTATCTCTTAAATGGTTACTTTCCTGACACTTGCAAGATATCCATTATTCTTCCAGTCTTTTAATCAGGATCTCATTCAGACATAAATAACTACCGCGGTGTTCATAAAACCCCGGCCCTAGCTAAACTTCTGGAGAAGATAATTTTTAACCAAATTCTCGATTTTTGCCTCAAAAATAAGCTTTTAAGTGACTCGCAGCATGGTTTTCTACCCGGAAGATCATGCGAGACGTGTCACTTAGCTTTTCTTAACCACGTCACTTCCCTCCATAATGAGCAGCAATCCGTGGTTGTTATCTAATTTGACCTGAGCAAAGCCTTCGACAAGGTAGCACACAGACGGCTTCTGGTAAAATTGGAAGCCATTGGAATCCGTCCCCCTCTCCTCGACTTCATCGGTTCCTACTTGTCTAACCGCAGCCAGAAGGTCCTAGTAGGTGATAGTTACTTCACTTCTCAGCTGATCACGAGTGGCGCTTTTCAAGGCACTGTCTTGGGTCCTTTACTCTTCATTCTATACACAAACGAAATTTCGACTGTTCTAAACAATTCACACAATCTCATTTATGCAGACGACCTCAAATGCATATATTCATTTTCAAAGGACACGGCAAGTATATGCGTTGATAAAATAAATGCGGACCTACTTACACTCTCACGTTGGAGTGCTACCTGGCAGATGGAATTCTCTCCATCCAAGTGTAGTTTCCTGTGTTTTGGTCCCGCTAAGCTTCCTCGTCCCCTAGTCTTTCAAAATACTCCACTTACGATCCACTGTAAAAGACTTAGGTCTAAGCTACGCAAATAAACTAGCATTTTCGCCTCATGCGGATCGAATATCTGCGAAGGCTGCACAGATATGTGGTTTTATATCACACAATTTCTTCCTGCTGGAAATAAAGTTAAAACTTTATTGCATGTATGTTCTACCCATCCTAGAATACTGCTACCCCTCTTTGGTCTAATGAATGCTTCGGACCGCAGTAAGATTGAAAATGTACAGAGGGTATTTACTCGCAAAATATTCGCTCTTCCTCGATCCACTCTTTCTTATACGGAGAGATGTCAGTTAGCGAACATGACATTTCTTTGGGACAGAAGACTGGAAGCGGGCCTCTGTTACCTCTTTCGCGTTAACTCTACCCCTAACCTTCCACGAATCAACGCTCTCATTCCCGCAGATAAACCTTATGCCACTCGTTATTCCTCCAGGATTATTGCACCCCCCCTTAAGCTCCACTTCCAACCATTCTCACTTCTTTGCCTCCATGTATGCCTTCTTCTGGAATAATATTCCCCTAGAAATTAGGCTGTCGTCTAACTTAGCAGTTTTTAAAGTCAAATTACGTAAATACTGAACATCGGAAGCTATAAAGTCCTTGTTATCCGTCTCCTTCCCAAACACACAACTTTTGGACTTTGAAAAAGGTCCTCCTGGTGTTTAAGGTGGTTCTATTTATGTTACCTTGTTTTCCATCTATGTCTATTTCTTCCTCTATAGAGTGATATGTGCAACGATGTTTCGTCCACTTCTCTGTCCAGTCATCATTGCCGTTTGCTCCATTCTCCGTTTGACAACCCTCACGATAGGCTTCATGGTCTTTAGTCATGCTCGTGGCGGTTCTGCTATTTTCGCCAGCTCGCCGCTAAACTCCGCAGTCTACAAGGTCGCATCTCCGGCGTTTCGTTGATGATCGGGTGACCTCTGCCGTTCCCTCATCTTCCTAACTTTGTTGTCCGCGATGGCCTCCTCCGGTCTCATCTCCCTGATGGTTGATCATGAAGCCAGTCGGGCGGTGTAACAATGGTGAATGACAACCTCTGCTGTTATATGATTTCTTCAATTACAAGAAGTGTTTCCAACCCTCATTCGTTCTCATCAACAGTCCTGTCTCATTGTCTCAACCAACGCCCTTAATTTTTTTTGAAGCAGTTTTTTTCTCCTACGTTTTGTTTTTTTTAAGCGGGGTTCGCTGAACTCCGCCCAGCTTAAATGGTAGGAGTTTTTTTCACTGCTTCCTCCTTAGTTCACCATGCGTTTACTACTATTTTAAAACGACGATATGTTGGTGAATATGAATTAATCTACCAACACTTCTAAACGCTCCCGCTATCTATGTGGTTGTTTCATGGAGAGCAGCATTTATCAACTTTGTATTTATTTTTCCACAGCACTAAGTTTTGCAATGACGAGGCCCTCCGGTCCTAAAATATAAAATTTATTTATTTATTTAAGATGTCTGGGTCCAGCACATCTGGAGTAAGCTCAAGAGCTTCTGTTTTCAGCTTTATGAACTTGATTTACTACTGATATTGCATTGATTGAGCCTATAATGAGTGCCCTGGTCTACAGTTTGTCGAGATGTCAGTCAGTCATTATATTTTAGAAAAATAGGCTAGCGCCTTTGAATTTCCTATTTTCACATCAAAATCCCAAGCATTATAAACAATGAATACAAATTTTTAGCCAGGAAAATATGGTCCGTCATATAGCGCAGTGGTGTGTCAAGGTTAATTTGTCGCATAATTATAAGTTGTATATTTCAGGCACAATGGGCCTCATCAATGAACCAAAAAATTGATAACACGAAGTACTAGAAATAATTGGTTTAACCAATAGTATCCGTAGTCTTTAGCTATAAGACGAGTACAACTGTTTAGTAGCAAATTTGTTAATTTCAAAAAAATGAATATAGCAGTGTCATGCGGAAGGTGAAATTCAAGGGCACACTGAGATGAGCCACATCGTTATCTATATTCTGACTATCTATTCTGATACCCACTGCGTCTGTTAATAGGGGGAGCTTGGAAGCAAACTCAGTCGAAGCTGAGCGTGGGGCTGAACAATAGGTATTAACGAAACATTACTGGGTTCCCGGCACTACTTTCGGGTTCCCAAACCGTTGCGGCATAATGGAACATAGGAAATCCACCAGTTTATGATCGTGATGGGCACCGCCGTATGAGATCCAAAAGTCCGTCAAATCTACAAGATCATCGTTAGGGATGTCTGAGATGTGACCAACTCTAAGGCCCTGATGATGGTTGATGACCAGCAAAACGAAAGCCGTCAAGACTGCGTCCTGATTCCGGGGGACACGAGTCAGAGGAAGGTAGTTTCAAGAAGGGATCCTATAGTCCCGATGGTCCTTTCTCGGGATCGTGGAGACAGCTGCCCGGAAAAGATGAGGATAACAAAAGGTTAATAGATTCCCAGTTAAGATAAATGTGAAGTCTTCGCTTGAATGCACATAGGATAGTCAACGCCCAATATCAATCGGCAAATTATTCTAAAGATAGCTATACCTATAAGCGAAAAATAGAGTTCGTTTACAAGTGGAAGTGGCAGGAGGAGTTAAAATCAACGTTGAATTTCTTAGGTTGTAAGGGCGACTAACGGGTGTAAGGGCAGAAATCTTGGGGAGATTTGAACTATTATTAAGGCGAGACAGGAGACAAAACCCTGCTGCCAGTCTCCTGACCCAAAGAAATTTCAGTTTCGTTATCTCACATCTATCTGAGTAGGAAGTATCTGAAAATGCCGGATAGAGGACCCTTTTAGTGAATCTTCTTTGGACACTTCCAATTTTTGAACGGCTAGATTCGTTCATTAGACCGAAGAATGGACAACAGTATTCGAGAATAGGAAGCACATACATACGATAAAGTCTTTGCTTCATTTCGGGCTGGAAGAAATTATAAGAGATGAGGCCGCATATCTGAGCAGCTTTTGCTGTAATTCTATCAGTGTGAGGTGAAAGATCTAATTTATTGGTGTAACTTAAACCTAAGTCCTTAATGTTAGAACATTATGTCATGGGGCAACCTTGAAAAATAATTGGCTGTGGCAGCCAGTCAGGCCCAAAACACATAAACTGGCACTTAGAAGGCGAGAACTGCATCTGCCACGTTGAGCTCCACGCAGATAGAGCGTCCAAATCCGAATGAATGCGTTCTAAGCATCGCTCAGCCGTAGGATTAGAGAAGGAGTATGCACACTTCAAGTTGTCCACGTATACATACAATTGAGAGTATTTAACTATTGTTAAATATCATTTATATAAAGCAAGAACAACAGGGGCCCAGAACGGTACCTTGAAGGACACCGCTTAAAATAGCGGTAGGAGTAGCGTATGAGGACCCCACTAAGACCTGTGGTTTTCAATTAGAAAGATATGATCTAATAAAGTCAATAAGAGGAAGACAAAACCCTATAGCCTCTAGTTTGGCTAGTAGTCTCCTATGAGGTACTTTATCAAATGCCTTACTAAGATCAAAATAGATGACCACCACATATAAATGATCTTTCCGAAGAGAAGTGAGGAATTTAAGAAAAGACATATGACATGTTTCACAAGATCGGTACGGTCAAAAAACCATGCTGAGATATATTTAATATTTGATTGCTAATGCAAAAATCTGTAATTTTATTGGAGATTAATTTTTCAAACAGTTTAGCTAGAGAAGGTGTTTTATGAACACCACGATATTTTTAAGGACAGATCTGGAACCAGATTTAAAAATTGGAATTACAATAGAAGTTTTCCGAGGATCAGGAAAAAACCGTTTCCGTTCTTGAACAAGTGCAACGCAGGGCAACAAAGATGGTCGATGGTCTCAGGGACTTACCATATCAGGAGAGATTGATAAAACTTGACCTTTTTCCTTTGTCTTACAGGAACGTTCAGTGCAGCCTGCTCTGGACATTCCGGATAATCCAGGGCCACATTTCCTCCCTAAAATTGGAGGATTTCTTCCAATTAGCCACCACTTCTCACCTGCGTGGGCATCCTTACAAGGTCACAAACGAACGCACCCGATTAGACCTCCGAAAATATTTCTTCAGTCAACGCGTGGTCCGGCCTTGGAACTTGCTACCAAGCGAGACGGTTTCCGCTGACACAGTTGCGGAATTTAAAAGAAGACTTGATGTGATTTTATTTGACAAAAGGCGACTTTTACAACACGATTTCCTACTGCCAGCACTGTGAACAATTTTTCTGGCTTTAGACCGTTTTCATTCTTTTCCGTGAAAATTCACTCGAAATTCTGTTATGATATCATATGTGCTCCCCCCGACTGCACATTAACTGTAAGAATAACCTGTTTGTGTTACATTTATAGGGTCCTCAAGGGCATTTCTTGCCTGTTACCCTTAAACATATACATATATATATAAAATATTGTAAATAATTTGCTCAGTAAAGTAGCAAAAATCTCTTAATTGCGCGGTCATGAGAATCGCTTTGGTCCATGAGGGGGCAGAATTTCTTACGACTATCTGGTCCTTGAAGATCACGAGATTCGGTTCTCCTTTGATTCTGCATTCCCCCAATTCTTGAACTAGCATGTGGCGTCTCAGCCTGTCGGCCGGAGAGTACTCCGGCTAAAAAACACATCTTTTATAGAGTACTTCAATCTTAAACGTTTTGACAGTAGAAGTTTTGCGTCTGTGTCGCTGCTTAGGACGATGTTTAATGGTCGTGGTCTAGTCTGCTTAGTTGAGTTTGGGCGAATTCCAAGACGAACTATCTTTTGATAAATGATCTCCTGAGATGGTTGTAACAGCTCGTTTAGGAGTTCTTGGAATAGCCCTTTGTCAGCCTCGCTTTTTTCGCTGGATGTTTCGGCAGAGGACTCGGGTAGTCCCTGTATTATGATGCAGTTGCCCTTGTCAGGGCCGCTGCTATTGATTGGGGATTTTCGGTTATCCTCCAACCAATCAGAATCCTCATATGGGCCTCGCGAAATGGGAATGTCTGCTGGGATATCCGGACTTGTAACGCTCTTTGCACGGTCAACGGGGCCTTTATTCGCAGACCGCTGAAAAGGATCCGACACTACCGGGGTGCAGGTCTCCTTAACTTGGGCTGTGACTGCGTTTTGATCTGATATTTGCTTATTCGAAGAGCCCGATGGATTCTCTTTCGTAACAAGGCAACCTTCTTGTGTTGTAGCCGGTGACCTCTTGCTCTTACTCTTTGGCTCTTTAGGAGGCGCGACTGGACTGCTTTTTATGGGGATCTTAGACACCACTTGGTTGTTTCCTGTGGATACGTTAGGCACACAACCCCTAATTATACTACGGGTTGCTCTTTGTGTAGTTTCCTCCGGATTAAAAGACCTGCGGATAAGCTCTTTCATTTCTTTGACTTTAGTTTGAGCCGGCTAAATTTGGCGACTAGCATCTGGACCATTAATTGGCATGCGGAAACCGACTGGTCTACTTGCGTCGTCTGCGCTAAATTTAAGACACTTTTCGGACGCAACTTCGACCGTGATGTGATGGTGCAATGGTTAGCGCATTCGTCCTCGATGTAAGTGGTGCGGTGTTCGAACCCCGGTCACGTATCCTCTTTCAGCGAAAATAGATGTCCTGATCAAGGATTTGGAACTTGGAACTTGGAACTTATATTTTTCAGCGCCAGTACGGCACTATCTATGCAAAGTTAATTTCGAAAAAAATAAAAATTCAAAAAATAATTTGACAATATGGGCAAGTAGACGTAGAAAGTCTTAATAATGTCAGCAGAAATTGTCCTTTTGGGGCAACATTAGCAATGTTTTGCAGGTAATTTTGAACTAAAAACTAAAAATTATGGCAGTTAAAAAAAACTCTTACAGTGAAAATGGAGACAGTGTTCAACGGGCCTCCATGTTCAAAAAGTGTGCAAGAGAAAAAAACTGCTTAGGATGATAGTAATAGAGCAGAAATAGGTGTATGTGGTCTGATGAAGGCGAGTATTCAACGAAACTGCCGCATTTTAGACTGAGTACTTCCGCGTGGCTTCGTGTGATTCAGCGGTGGTTAATGGAAACATCTAGGTTCTCGGGGGACACGAGGCAGAGAGAATAGTTTCAAGCGTATCTTCTAAATTCCCGATGGTCCTTTCTCGGGGTCATGGAGAAAGAGTGAAAATGGAGACAGTATTCAACGGGCCTCCATATTCAAAATGTGTGCAAGAGAAAAAAACTGCTTAGGAAGATAGTAGTAGAGCAGAAATAGGTGTGGGTGGTCTGATGAAGGTGAGTTTTCAACGAAACTACAGCATTTTAGACTGAGTACTTCCACGTGGCTTCGTTTGATTCAGCGGTGGTTAATGGAAACATCTAGGTTCTCGGGGGACACGAGGCAGAGAGAATAGTTTCAAGCGGATCTTCTAAATTCCCAATGGTCCTTTCTCGGGGTCATGGGGAAAGCTGCTCGGAAAAGATGAGGAGAATAGAAGGTTTATAGAGTCAGTGTTAAGATAAATGTGCAGTCTCTGTTTGAAAGTAGACAATCTAGTTAACGACCTAATTTCGATTGGCAAGTTATTCCAAAGAAAGCTATATCTGGAAGCAAAAAACAAAGAGCGTTTACATGAGGAAGATGCAGGAGGGGGTATAACAAGTGCCGAGTTTCTTAGGTTGTAGGGACGGCTTACGGGGGTAATGACAGAAGTCCTGGGTAAATTTGTGCAATTATTAAGCCGAAAAAGGAGACAAAAGCCTGCTTCCAATCTCCTGACCCAAAGGAACCTTAGTTTTGTTAATTGACACCTATTTGAGTAGCAAGTATTAGAAGCTGTCGGATACAGCAGTTTTCGTGTGAAATTTTTTTTGAATTTGTTCAATTTTTGAATGGCTACCTTCAGTCATGAGACCGAAAAAGGGGCAACAGTATTCTAAGATTGGGAGAACGAACATACGATAAAGTCTTAATTTCATTTCAGGAAGATAGAAATTATAAGAGATAAAGCCGCAAATCTGTGCGGCTTTGGCTGTAATTATATCGGCGTGAGGAGAAAGGTCTAATTTATTGGTGTAGCTTAATCCTAGGTCCTTGATACTGGAACATTCAGTCATTGGGTAACCTTGAAAAATAACAGGTTGTGGCAGCCTTTCAGGCCCAAAGCACATATATCGGCACTTAGAAGGTGAGAACTCCATCTGCCATGTTGAGCTCCACGTCGAAAGAGCGTGCAGATCAGAATGAATTTGTTGTAAGCATCTCGCGGCCATAGATTTAGAGAAGAAGTAAACACACTTGAGATCATCTGCATAAATGTAAGATTGGGAGTGTTTAACACTCAATGAGATATCATTAATGTAAAGCAAAAAGAGCAGAGGACCTAGCACGGTACCTTGAAGGACACCACTCAAAATAGCGGTAGGAGTAGAGTATGAGGATCCTACTAAAACCTTTTGTTGTCGATTTGAAAGATAAGATCTGATGAAGTCAGTAAGTGGACTACGAAATCCTATGGCCTCTAGTTTGGCTAGGAGCCTCCTGTGAGGAACTTTATCAAATGCTTTACTAAGGTCAAAATCGATAACTACCACAGATAGATGATCATTACGAAGAGAAGTAAGTAGATTTAGAAAAGACATGTGACAAGTTTCACAAGATCGGTCCGGTAAAAAGCCATGCTGTGAGGAGCTGAGAATGTTATTATTTATGCAGAAATCTGTAATTTTTTTGGCAATTAATTTTTCAAAGAGTTTAGCCAGAGAGGGCGTTTTATGAACACCGCGATAATTGTGAATATCTGATCGGGAACCAGATTTATATACGGGAATTATAATAGAAGTTTTCCAGTAGTCCGGGAAAAAGCCATTCTCAAGAAACACTGAAAATAACTTACTCAGTAAGGGTGGGAAATCTCTTAAATGTTTGATGAGTGAGTTTGGAATGTTATCAGTTCCTACCGAATGTGAATTTTTAAGACGACTTATTTCTTTTTGAATACAAGTGGGTGAGAAATTAAGGGTACTGAGATTTGAATCACACAACAGGGGGATTACAGGAGTGGGGCTAGTTTCGATGGTAAAGAACTTGGCGAAAAATGACTTTAGCAATGCTGCTTTTTCTAAATCCTCTGTAATAAAATGATTGTTGCCATTGAGTAAAGGTGGAATGACTTTCTGAAGCTTAGCCGACCGAAGACGGCAGACTTGAGCAACTGATCTGGAAGAATTCGCATCACTTAATGCTGTGGCCTCTCTACGCCTATCTCGTGCAAGCCTTATTTTAAGTGCTAATTCAAATATTTGCGCTATTCTTAAGTGAACTGATAAAGAGCTATTAGACGTATCCTTAAGTTGTTTTTGTAATTTCTTAAGTCTATTTTGGAGAAAATGTGGCACAGTTGAAGAAGCTGAATTTGATTTAAAAATCTTAAGTGGGGTAAGAGCCTGAATATTTTCGGTAAGGTTGTGCAATAGCTCCTGGAAGAAGTAGGGATCGTTAGTTGAAAATATGCTATGCCAATCTAGGGAACTTACGAAATCATTTACTAATTCATGGTTCACGTTACCAAAGTCGAGGTTATTGCATTTTACATCGGGCTTTTTAGAAAGAGAGACTGGAAAACAACAGTGAATTAAGGCATGGTCACTATTGAAAATATCATGATGAAAATTCATAAAAAGAGGGTGGACATCATTTGTAAAAATTAAATCTAATATGTTGTCATTTCTGGTCACTGAACTGACCAGTTGTAACATGTTTGAAAAGTTAATAGTGTCAACTAATTTCTGAAATCTTGGTGGACAGGTATTTGCATGCCAGTCAATGTCTGGCAGATTAAAATCACCTATAATTATTCTGACATCGAATTGACTCTCTGCAACTTTTTCAAACATATCACACAGCTGCATTACATTACTTGAGTTACAGGGAGGATTGTAGACACACCCAATTATCGCTTTTTTATTGTGTGGCAGGATGACTGAAATAAAACAAAAATTTACAGAAAATGACGAAATGCTCAGGTGATACGGGAAATGTACAAAGGATGATTTAATATAAAGAAGGCAACCACCGCCACGCTTTTCAATGCGGTCTTGTCGGTACAAACTATAATTATCTATGGCGAGTGTCGAGTCAGAAATAAGAGAGTGTGTCCAAGATTCAGTGACACAGAGCACATCTGGATCAAGCTCAAATGCTACTGTTTTAAGTTCTGTCATCTTATTAACAACTGATCTCGCATTGAGTGAGACTATACTGAGCGTATCCTTCAGATTCAGGTTACGCTCGTCAGTATTTATAAAAAAGGAAAACTTGGTGGCGGAAAGGGAAACGGCATGGGAGAAACAAAAGGCGGAAAGCAAATTGGCCCTGGTCTACAGTTTGTCAAGTAATTATTATCAAATGAACTGTGCATATTGTAGAAAGGCATATTAGAGGGGGCTCCATAGAAAGGGCGGCTGAAGTGTGGCATGGGAAAACCAGGAGGGGGCATAAGTATAGGATTTTGAGGCATTATATCAAAATTTGACGGAATATTGACCTTCGAAAATTGCATGACTGGTTTTGAAAAACGGTTAATTTTATAAGCTGGCTGAATTATTTGGGGATGTTGATGAGATTTGGGGATAGGAAAAGCGCTAGCCTGAGCAGTTGGGTCTTTGTTAGATACTGAGTTATTATCGGTAATCATATTGCCAAATTTGAAAACTGACGTAGATTTACTAGGGGCGTTCATAGGTTTATCGGAATTTAAAGCTTTCACAGATGTGGTTGGCTTAGAAGGAGAACGACTTGACGAGGCTACAATCTCACTCGAATCACGCGTAAGGTGAATGGGAGAAGTATCAGGGGAAACTGACATTGACCCAGAGGGATGTGGGATTACCTGAGCGGGAGGGCCAGCCTCAGAGACAACTTTTGGTTTTGTGGAACCGGAGCCAGTGTTCTCATTTGCTACTTTAGATAAAACCCGACGCTCCATTGGCGTTTTATCCCTACATATGTAAAGTTTATTTTCCTTTAAATAGTTGGCTGACCGCTCATGTTGAGAGAATATAAGGTCTACTTCTATCGCCGAAAAAAGTTTTACGAGAATCGGCGGGTTTTTACTTCGGGATGAGAGTCTTTTAGCTTCTGCAACTTTAAAATTAAAGCCACAAGAGTAAAGAAATTGAACAGCAACATCTATTGGTTGTTTACCTTTTGAAGCATTTTTCAAAAGAAAATTAAAATTCCTTTTTTGCCGATCACGGGTCTCAGTAGACACCATATTGACGAAAGGCTCTAGTTTCTCACATTGCTGAGAAGTGAGCGTAGATACCTTTCCATCAAAGATGGCACCAAGGACCGTAAACAGGCAAGCATATTGGTTATAAAGCTTACTAAAGTTGTCTAAACCATCAAGATCAAGTTTCTTCATGCTTAAGATGGGCTTATCGTTAGGAGAATTGGTATTCCGGGTTAATTTACGTCTCAGTTGTGGCTTGGGTATCATATTGAATAGAAATTGAGTGATAGGATATGTTCTAAACAAAGTTATGCACAAAATTGCGACAGAGAATTTGAATTACCGAAGAGGCTACGCAGGGTGACAAATATCTTTGATATTATATCGAGTAATACAAACTACTTCTTGCTGAAAATTGATAAAGTAACAAATTTTTAGATATTATTCAGTATTTACGCAATAGATTAGTTGCTTTTTACGTGAATCTACCGGAACTAGAATGAGGCTATTTCGGCGAAACAGTATATAAATGTATATTTTGACCTATCGGTAAAAAAGACAACTACCGGTATGTGCAGTTGCTAAAGGGTAAGATATACAAATAAATAACAACAATTAAGCTAGTAAATTTAGCAAGTAACGAGGAAATCTGATAAAAATATCTATGTTACTTAGCTTTGAAAGATAAGTTGCGCGCCTTGACCTTGATATTGCCTTACATTTGAGGAATATATATTAGAACAAGGTTTATTCCATAGAAAGAGACTTCAAAAGTTGAGCGGGGCCGTCGTGTTGAGAAAAATTGAGTTTCTCTTGAAATGAGTACTTTGAGTACTTTGAAACGACAAAACAGCAAATTTCTATGTAAAAAGATTGACTCAGCCGTCGTAGAAGTTCGATCTGCAATTCATGATAGAGTACTGGACATCTAAGTGTAGAAATCAGTATAGGCGACGATCTTCAAAATCCAAAGAGTACAATATTTTGAAGAACGTAGATAAGTCCTCCTGAAGGTGGTTGAGGGAGATGATAGTGGGCAAGCGAAGTAGATTCTCAATCCCAACGGGCTGCAAGAGTGTCCTGTAGTCCAAAATCGCGAAGAAATCTAATTTCTTCGGAGACCAAAAATGGTGGTCAGATTTGAAACACGCGATGCTTGGTGAAGACTAGGTCTAAACAACTAAATTGTTGCCCTCCACGTGCTCTTATTGGAACGAGGACGTGTTGTGAGAGAAGAACTAAAAGTTTTGTTATCAAAAGATGGTGATCAAAGGCGTTTTTAGAACGATTCGCCCGAAAATCGTTCCAACATATGCTGGGTGCATTAAATTCACCCATGAGTGCAACATCAGGTCGACTACCTATCTTCTTTATGCATTTCAGTCAACGCTCAGCTGCATAAGTGTCTGTCCTCGGTGGTCAGTAGACGTTCACGGCTTCCAGGGGCTGCGAACGCCGTGCCTTAATTATCAGCCAAATGGCTTCTATACCGTGGGTAATCCTCTCAGTTCTCTCGCACATACTTAACTCGCTCTTCACATTAAAAGCAACTCCTCCACACTGGCGTTTCACGCGGTCTCGTCGAAATAATTAGTATCCGGGTAGCGCCAATTCAGTATCACTGATACTCTATGACATCCATGTTTCTGTTATTGCTATCAAATCAGTTGGCACCTTGGCTACCTGCATTTGAAGTAAATCGACCTTCGAAAATAGACTCTGAGAATTAGCACACAGACATTTTAGTCGGGAAGGCTCCGCAGTGTCCAATTCGTTTGGGTGCGAGTATTCCAGCAATACTGTACCGCAGCTGTCATAAGTTTTGGCTGCATCCAGAGTGATAATAATAATATGTTTATTATGCCAGTTTACAGGCAATTGTAAAGAGTTGGTAATGTACCTCTTGGGCGCCTTCCAACACCTCGAAGACTGGAAAAAACCTAAAACAAACTCCCTATGTTGCAGCCAGTATTGGTTTTGTTTCAGGTTTTTTGTTTTGTCAATACTGGGCGAGATAGGGAGTTTGTTTCAAGTAAAAAAACCTGCCTTCAAAGGTATGATACAAACGGAATAAATGTACAGTTGTAAGCTGAGTTGACTCATCAGCAGGAGAACTGTTTCATATCGTTTAAAAACATTAGTTCCAGACGGAGAGGGTTGGCACAAGAACACAGTGTTCTCAGTCTTCCTTCAATGGTTGTCGGCAAAAGTTGCGCGCTATCGGCTGAAAGGTTAGCAGACTGCGGGCTGCTGCTTCAGCCGCATTATCTTCAGCAGTTAAGCCTGGCGGGGTTCAAAGTCCACGAACGCCATCAGAGTGAAAGAGAGATTCCACCGAGTCAGCACCCAAAATTCGTGAAAGTTGCCCTGAATGTAGAAAACTAGTTATAGCTCTCTTAAACATAGGGTAGTTTTGCTGGGTTTTAATACTTTTGGGCAGCTTATTCCAGATTGATATGGCATTTACTGAAAAGAATTGCCGGTACTTAACTGTGCATGCCATAGGAAGAAATAAAAATACGTCTCGATGACTGGCACGTCGAGAGTGCTCAAGCTGCCTTATTGTACTAAGAGGATTAAAGGTTTGACCATTCAAAAGTTTAAACAGTAAAAATAGACCCTTCTGCAATCGACGAAGCCATAGGGGATCCAGCTTTATAAGTTCGCACCTTTGTTGGTAGGTTAAGTTACGGTGTTCTGCAGTGAAAACTCTTCTAGTGAAGAAGTGCTGCACCGATTCTATTTTCTTGCGTTCACTAGTGCGCAGAAGACTGAATAAGGGCGAGCAGTATTCAAGACTAGGTCTCACGTACATATTATAAGGGCTAGTTCTAACCTTAATAGTCTTAAAATTTCTAAGGATAAATCCGGTGGTTCGGCGTGCTTTCAAGACTATCAGGGCACAGTGCTCTGACAAATTGAGACTATTAGAGTAGGATATGCCCAAATCTTTGATAACTCCTGGGACATTTAGTTCGTGGCCGTCAATGCTTAATTCCGGTTGATGATCGTCGCCAACAACCATAACGGAACATTTGTGCCATGAAAGGGTGAGGCGCCATGTGCAACACCACTGGGCGAAGGCCTGAAGATCCTTTTTTATCAGCTCGAGCACGATGTTGCGATCTGCCGGTTTATATCGATAAGCGACTTTTAAATCATCAGCGTACATGAAGGGTCTGTCATACTGAAAACAATCTGAAACGACGTTGAAAAACAGGCAAAATAGGAGCGGACCCAGTACACTACCCTGTATAACTCCACTCCTCACATGCGTGGGATTGGAGATAACATTGGAAATTTTTAATCGTTGTGTGCGAGCATCCAAATAGGAAGATATGAAGTTCAGAGGCTTGCTACCTATGCCGAAGGAGGCCAGTTTCAGAAGGAGGAGGTTATGATCGACCCGATCAAAGGCCTTAGTAAAATCAAAATAGACGCTATAAGTGGCAAAACCGCTGTCTCTAGATTGCAGCACGTTATCAAAGAAAGAGAGCTGGCAGGTGTCACAAGATCGTTTCTCGAGAAAGCCATGTTGAGCTGTACTGAGCAGGTTGTTCTCTGTCAAGTGACGCATCATCTTTTCTTTGATTAAGGTCTCCAAGATCTTCGATGCTGCGGGAAGTGTATTAATTGGCCTAAAGTTGTCGAATGATGTCGATCGGCCATGCTTGCGAATAGGCATTATGTGCGATTCCTTCCACAACGAAGGAAAGGTTTCGCTCTCAAGAGCAAGATTAAATACCTTACAAAGAATAGACGGAAAGATATCATTCGCTTCAGCTTTTAGAAGGCTAACTGGGACGCCATCTGGTCCTGGACTATAGGATTGGCGATAACGACGAATGGCTACAGTCACATCCCAGACGGTAAAACTTATGGTTTCGAGTATGGCACCCGTCCAAGCCTGGATAACCGGAGGTGCAGCGAACGAGCTTTCACTAAAATTTTTGGATAGGAACGCATTGAAGCTATCGGCGGTCAACTAAGCGTCAGCTATGGGGTTCTCTATTATTTGTCCCCTGAAGATAGCCAGATCGCTCTCTCCAGCTGTTAATCGCCCCTGCAGTTCCGCCACGAATTCTCGGCGTTTCAGACGTTCCGGCTGAAAACAACATCTTATGTGCGTAGCGGAGGGCTGTTTTCCGGGACAGAACCAAGTTCACGTGTTCATTTTTATCCAAGAATATCTTGATAGGTTGAGGTCGAACAGTTTCCGACTGTTCATTAACCTGCTTGTTTGTCCCGAGGGCTGCACAAAGTTTCATTGTCTTTGGCTGTCTGAGAATGTCTTTAAGCAGGTCATGTGATTGCAAAATGAACTAGGATTAGTGTATAACTCGAATCAGGAGTATGGTAATCGGGTGAAAATTAAGGTTAAATTGAAGCTAAAGTTGATCCAGAAAGATGTAGGCTTACGTTGGCTAGATAGTCAAAATCAGAGACAAGTTTTGATTAGATGTCGCCTGCTGACAGCCCCCATAGCATGCTGCAATTCATTTTTCTGCATGCCATGGTTTATATTAGGTTTAACCTTTAAATTTTCATCAAATTCCAGACTTGCTTGTTTGTCCTACAAAATTCGTGGTGTCGCCTGAACTAATTTAAGTCAGAATGCAGCAATCTCCGACAAAAGATGAGAACAACAGTCTCAGCATATAGGAAAGGCCAAGCCTCTGGAACAATGCATTGCTTGAGAACACCTATATGTCACAGTAATAGCATTTGTCTTCAACAAGTTTTAAAGCCAAAAAAGATTTGTCCTCTTTACGTTATTATAATGACTTTATGCTTAAGTTGGCTCAGATCTCTCCTTTCTTGGAAACCCTACCAGCACAATCCCCGTTTAGCCCCGCCTAGGGCTGGGCTGCAGACGGGGATTTCAACCCGTTTAGCCCCGCCTAGGAAAAAATTCCGGCAGCATGACGCCCTATCCTAATCCTATTTAGCCCCATTTCCCTCAACCCCCTCAACCCCAAATCGTGAAAGCAAAAGGCACGCAGATTATGATATGGAAAATGTATTGAAAGAAAAAATGAATTTGTAGAAAATGATATGTACATGATTTTTTCTCAACGTTCGAACAAGTTTCATTGTTCATTGATGGAATGATCGTCATTCTTTGGATAACTTTCTTCAAGTATGGAGGGCTGTTGATACCCTGAAGTACTTGCCGGTTCCTACAATAACAGAAAACCCAGTTATAGATGCGTACAGTCATAATTTATAACAATTAATTCAAGATCAAATCAACTGAACAAAGGAGGTATGCAAGAAAGATGCTACTTACCGTGTCCTCGGAGTTTAGTAATTCCAGGAACGCTCCGTGGACAACATCCCTCCGCTTCCCTCGCACCCCACCATAGCGGTCACGAGACCCGTGGAACCATTTTATGATGGTGTTGTGGATATTTTTTTCATCAACTGTGCGCAAGTCCGGATGTTGTCGGACGGCCTCTGAACATCGTGACATAAATGTAAACCTTCCACAAAGTACAGCATATAAGGGACTCCCAATGAAGGATATTTTGTTCTTAGCAGCCCTTGAATAAGTAAACTGCAAGATAAGGGGTGGCCCTAAAATCCGCGATAGAATGTTTCTGATAATGTCCTTCTCATTCCGTCCGCCAATCTTAATTAAGCCATCGACCTGTTAGTGAGCAGTTAGAAATGAATTTGAACACAAGCGTACCGTTTCTTGCAGAAAATCTTTGTCTGAATTGAAGCGTTGCAGAAAATGAGCCAGGCTGTCTTACGAGCACAGTTGCAAACTCCCCACAGCGGCCACCGGGCATGCGGGGATTGAACGGTGGCTGTCAAGGACAGCAGCACCAATTTTCTCAACTTTGGCGAGCAGCACAGAATACGACAACAAAGTATATCAAAATAAAAAGCAGGTGATAATCAGGTTGTTTACGTTAATAACAAAGCGGGAAAAGGAAAAGTAAATAATAATTTGATCCTTCCGAAAAAGTATGTGAAAGAGGAATGAGGTGAAAGTAACTGTCAAATAAAAATGGGACATATTTACAAATAATATCACTAAGTGCAGCAGACAGCGTAGTGTTTTACAAAGTGGAGGCTTTAAACATAAAAATGCTTGAGGAAGAAAAAGAGGGGGTGGTAAAAAGGTCGGTGCGGTCAGTAAAAGATCTATAAAGTATACAGTCTGTTGTAAATCCAAAAAGTTGACATGGCCGATTGCCCATCAGTCAGTCAGTATATTTGAGGGAAAAATAGGCTTGCGCCTTTGAACTCCCTATTTGTCACATCAAAATCTCAAGAATTATAAGCAATTTTAACAAGTTTTCAGTCAGGAAAATATAGACAGTCACATGGTACAGTGGTGTTTCAAGGTTAATTTGTCACATAGTTCACGTTGTGTTGTAGCATGCGTATGTCAAGTCGGTGTTTGAATACCTCCACAGATTGGGACATAACAGTCGCCTCGGGAAGGTTATTCCACGGGTCCATGACACGATTAGAGAAAAAATTCTTTCGTACATCCAATCGTCATCGGGGCACATGCAGTTTGAAGGGATGCCCCCGCAGATTAGTTGTAGTGGCGAGTTGGAAGAAGTCGTCACACATGAGAGCACAGTCAAAGCCACGCACGATACGGAAGGTTTGTATCAAATCTCCGCTTAACTGCCTATAACTCAAAGGATATAGATTAAGGTTATTTAGGCGGATCTCATATGGTAGTGAACCTTGGCCTCTTACTTATTTTGTTCCTCGCCGCTGCACCCTCTCAAGTACGTTATAATCCTGCCGCATCCACGGTCTCCAGGCTTGAATCGCGTATTCAAGGTGTGGCCTTATGAAGGTACCGAAGATTTTCGAGCAACAGTCTTCATCAAAATCCGTGAATGCCCGCTTGATGGCGTACAACATTGAATTTGCAGTTTTAGTCGCCTTAAAACATTGTGTAGAAGGTTTGAGATTGTCTGTCATCCAGATGCCGAGATCCTTATGCATTTCTGTTTCTTGCAGAAGGATTCCGTTCAGATGGTAGGGTCGCGCATAAGGCACTGCACGTCGATTTTCCAGGTGCAGCAGAGTGCATTTGTTAGAATTGAAGGACAGCAGCCATATATGCGACCAGTCGTTTGATCGACAAGGATTTTCCTGGAATTTATCTTCATCGGCAGCACACCTGATGACCCTCCATATTTTTACATCATCTGCAAACATGGCACACTCGCAGTCCAATTCCTGTGCACACTCATTAACGAACAAGAGAAAGAGGGTGGGTCCGAGTACGGAAACTTGAGGTACTCCACTCTCGATGATTGTCGGCCTTGATTGTTGTCGTCCCACACACACCGTTTGGGAACGACCAGATAAGAAATTTTAAATCCACGTAAGAAGTCTGCCTCCGATACCCATCAGTCTTAACTCATGCAGGAGACGTTGGTGTGGAACACTGTCAAAGGCCTTCCGGAAATCAATGTAGGCTGCATGTACAGTTTCTTTTGAATCAATTGCCCTTGTCCAGCTTTGCATCGTATAAAGTAAGTTTGTTACACATGTCCTTCCCCTACGGAATCCAAATTGCGCATTCGACAATAGATTGTGAGTTTCACAATATATCATCAATTGCTTCTTGATGATCTTCTCCATTACTTTGCAGCATATGAAGGTCAGACTCACGGGTCTGTAGTTATTCGCAGATGCACGACCACCGCTTTTTTAAAGCGGTGTAATATGCGCTTACTTCCAGTCCAGAGGAAGTATTTTAGTATCAAACGATATCTGGCACACTAGTGAAAGGGGTTTAGCTAGCTCTCTAGCAAGTTTCTTGAGCAATTTGGCAGGAATTTCATCTGGACCCGGAGATTTACATACCTTCAAGCTTTTTAGTTCTTGAAAAATCGTCTCTTCTTCAAACAAAATACCCCCAATATTTGGTGCTTCCACGTCCTCGTCAACAGTTGTGACGAAGGGAGGTTCTATGGTGAAGACAGACTGAAAGAACTCAGCAAAATGTTCTGCTTTGTTTTTACAGTCGGAGATTTCGTGACCATCATCAGTTTGCATAACAGGAATCGGGTTCCTGTTACGTGTGCTTTTCCGTAAATAACTGTAAAGCAACTTTGGATTATTGACGGCTCGACGAAGTAGATCGCTCTTAAGTCCCGTCGTGCTTTGAAAACCATTTTTTACCTTTTTCCGCTGGATTTTGTACTGTTCACAATCTTCGTTGCGGCTTGTGTTGCAAAACTACTTCAAAAGCTTTCGTTGTTTTATTGATCTCTCTTTGATAGCTCTGTTCAGCAAATAATTTATAACCAAATGTTAGACCATCTGACGAATGTAAATCTCATACCCCTCTCTCAACATGCCTTTTTACCTAAAAAGTCATGTCAGTCCTGCCATCTCACTTTCTTGGAATTCGTCTCCAGAAATCGAGATGATGGGAACACGGTAGCTACAATTTACTTTGATCTAAAAAAAGCCTTTGACAAAGTTCCCCATAAAAGACTGATCGTGAAGCTAGTGAGTCACGGGATTCGGCCCCCCCTCCTTGATTTCCTCAAATCCTATCTTCAAAACCGATTTCAAGTAGTACAACTTCGAAATATAGTATCAGAACCAGCTCATATAAGCAGTGGTGTTTTTCAAGGCACTATCCTAGGTCCCCTCTTATTTCTCATTTACATTCATGAGTTATCCACGATATCAACATCTGCTAAATCATTTTTATATGCAGATGACTTAAAACTCGCATATGCCTATAACAAAAATCCGATAAGTAGTGTGCATAGAACGATTGAATTAGACCTTCAAAAACTAAACGACTGGAGTGTTCAGTAGCAAATGCCGTTTTCACCAACAAAATGTCATCTCATGATATTTGGACCACTAAAACTTCCCCCCATAATGTTTAGTGGTCAAGAAATAAAAGAGCTAACATCTTTAAAAGATTTAGGTCTTAGCTATTCTAATACTCTTGACTTATCCCCACATGTTAAACAAATCGCACCAAAAGCCAATCGACTATGTGGCTTCATAAGTAAAAATTTCACATTAATTACACTTAAGACTAAACTTTACAAAATGTACGTTTTACCTATTCTAGATTACTGCTCAATATTTTTCGGTACCATGTCATCAGATGACAGACAGAAACTAGAAAAAATCCAGCGAAGGTTTACCAGAGGTCTGTGTAAACGCGATGACGCCCGAGACTCCTATTCAATAATGTACAATAGATATGGTCTTAAACCCCTCTGGCAAAGGCGACTCCAAAATGGTTTAACTTTCCTATTTAAAGTGACACATAATCAGAGCATCCTTAGCAATAATATGTTAACAAATCAAAACGGTTCCCGTTCCACTAGAAACAACCAACATACAATTCATAACGCTAAAGCTAGGATGGCCCAGCGATCAAATTTCTACGCCCTACCCAACGATATTCGCAAAAGCCACAGTTTAGCCGAATTTAGAAGAAAGACCAAGCAGTTCTTCTCAAATGACATGACGCATATATTTCTGAACAAAAAAGCACACTTTGCTAACCAGTTCTTTGACGTCCAATTCGGACCAAAAGGGATCTAACGGTCCAGGAGAGTTCCCGAAAATTTTGGCGAAAACAGGCAAATGCTGAAAGCTTTCCAGTCGACGGTTTCCAACGCTGATAAAATCAAAGCTTAAGCAAAATTGTGCCTTGCCTCCTTTTCCAATCCTTAAATAAAAATAAAAAACAAAAACTAAGAACAATTTATCTATTCCAATATTCCTCTACTAATATCTAAATGTTTATAAAAAATTATTATGAAAGAAAATAATTTTCTCTTCAATTATACTAAAATATATATTGATTCCCCTTATAATGTATCAGAAATATAAATACTAATGATGTAAATCTCAATCTCACTTAGATATTCGACAAACGAAAGGCCAAATGTCTTCTGCCGATGCACTTGAATGACGATGGTGCTTCGCAGCTGCCTCGACTTACCTCAGACATCTGCAACGTCCCATCTAATTAGCAAACTTGTGCCACTGGACAATGATTGTAATCTCCGTATCGAGCAGAGCCATGCATACGGTAGATGCCATATCATCAGCTGATTTTTTTCACCTTCAAACTGACCGCGGCAAAGTATACCTCAGTTAAAGGACATTACAGTTTTTCCAGACCCCAAGTATTCTTACTATAAAACCGTAACACCTAAAATGTATTGCTATTTTATTTCATGTTTTCCTCGATTTGTTCCCTAGAAGTCAGGTTTTTTTTACTTAAAACAAACTCCTTATTTCGCACACTATTGACCTAGCAAAAGACCAAAACAAATACAATGGTCACTGCGAAAGATGGGGTTTGGGTTAGGTTTTTTCCTGCCTTCCGGGGTTTTTTTTGACGGCGCCAAAGATGTGCTTTACAAATAAACCTTATTATTATTATTATTATTATTATTATTATTAATATTATTATTATATGTTGGAACAATTTGAGGGCCAATTTTTCTAAAAACGCCTTTGGTCACCATCTACTAAAAACAACACTTTAGGCCCTTCTCACACAACACGTCCTAGTTTCAACTAGAGAACGTGGAGGGCAACAAGCTAGTTGTTTAGATCTAGTCTTCACGAAGCATCCCGACTCTGTAGACGAGGTATGCTGCCTACCTCCACTATGTCGAAGTTATCATGCCATAAAGGCAATA